>CM033715.1:26218474-26818474 GCA_019671005.1 Hibiscus mutabilis
GCAAGCATTAACTTGATGCCTAAATCAGTTTTCCAGAAACTAGGAATCGGGAAGGCAAAACCTACGACAGTTATGCTACAGCTAGCCGACAGATCCTATGTGCATCTATAGGGAAAAATCGAAGACATATTTGTAAAAGTTGATAAATTTATTTTTCCCGCAGACTTTATTGTTTTGGATTGTGAAGCAGATGAGCATGCTCCTATCATTCTTGGGAGACCTTTCCTAGAAATAGGAGAACCATGATCGATGTTGAAAAGGTAAAGCTTACAATGAGGGTGAATGATCGGCAAGTTAAACTAAATGTATTCCAAACACTAAAGCATGCCGATGATCCTGAAGAATGCCAACTTCTTCATGCCACGACAGAGTTTGACTTCGACGAGGAAATTAGTTGCCTCGGCAACTACATTACCGATCTAGAGGAACCTGAAGAGTATGGAGAACCGATTGATGAGGAACAACAAGAAGAGGCAAATTGGTTGGTCAATCGACCAGGTACATACTTTGAACCACTGGATTACTCAAGTAAAGAAGGTAAACTTGAAAAGCCCTCTACTGAACAACCGCTAATTCTCGAGTTGAAACATTTACAAGGGTAACTAAAATATGCTTACTTGGGAACCGATAATACACTGCCCATAATTATTTCCTCTAAGTTATATCCTGAGCAGGAAAAGAAGCCGATAGACATATTGATGCTACACAAGAAGGCGATAGGGTGGATAATTGCCGACTTGAAGGGAATTAGTCCAGCAGTGTGCATGCACAAGATTTTTGTTAGAGGATGATCACATGCCTTCAATTGAGGCCCATAGGAGACTGAATCATGCCATGAAAGGGTTGTAATGAAAGAAATCATCAAGTGGCTTGACGCTGACATCATATACCATATCTCTGATAGTACATGGGTAAGTCCGGTATAATGTGTACCAAAAAAGGGAGGTATAACGGTGGTAAGTAATGAAAACAATGAACTCATTCCAACCAGGACTGTGACCGATTGGAGGGTTTGTATGGATTACCGAAAGCTAAATAAGGCCACTAGGAAAGATCACTTCCCCTTACCCTTTATTGATCAAATACTTGATTGACTTGTAGGTAAACCCTTTTTATTGTTTTCTTGATGGTTATTCAGGTTACAATCAAATTGCCATAGCACCAGAAGATCAAGAAAAGACCACATTCACATGCCCATACGGTACTTATGCCTTTCGAAGGATGCCGTTTGGATTATGCAATGCCTCGACAACCTTCTAAAGATGCATGATATCACTCTTTTCAGACATGGTCGAAGACTTCCTTGAAATCTTCATGGACGACTTTTTCGTATTTGGTAATGACTTCGACAGTTGCCTCGGTTATTTGGAGAAGGTGTTGGCAAGATGTGAAGAATCTGATCTAGTCATTAATTGGGAGAAGTGCCATTTTATGGTAGATGAAGGAATCATGCTCGGCCAGAAGATTTCATCCAAGGGAATCGAAGTAGATAAAGCCAAGGTGGACGTGATCGAGAGATTACCCCCACCAAGTTCAGTCAAAGAAATCCAAAGCTTTCTTGGACATGCAGGATTTTACAGGAGGTTCATTCATATTTTTTCCAAAATCACTAAACCCTTGTGCAATTTGCTTGAACATGACAAAGCTTTTGACTTTGATGAATCTTGTGCCCAAGCATTCGAAAACCTTAAGGAAAAGCTTGTCTTGACCCCTATTGTCGTTCTACCCGATTGGACACTACCTTTTGAGCTCATGTGTGATGCGAGTGATTTTACGGTAGGAGCAGTCCTAGACCAACGCACAAGTAAGATTTTTCAGGTGATATACTACGCTAGTAAAACTCTTAACAGCGATCAAGTGAATTACACAACAACGGAGAAAGAGTTACTAGCCGTAGTTTTTGCATTTGACAAGTTCCGGTCCTATTTGATTGGTACAAAGGTAATTGTCCATACGGAGCATTCAGCAATTAAGTATCTATTTGCTAAAAAAGATGCCAAACCTCATTTGATTCGTTGGATATTGCTTTTACAAGAGTTTTACATTGAAATTAAAGATAAGAAATGAATAGAGAATCAAGTTGCCGATCACTTGTCACGCTTAGAATGCAATAGGGAAGATGACGCAGATTTAGAGATATGCGATGCATTCCCGGACGAGCAATTGTTAGTTGCCTCGGCAACCACTAAAGCAGTTTACACAGCAACCCCAAGTGCACATGCCTTGGCAACCCCTGATGCTTTAGCAACTCTAGAAGTGCACGCCTCGGTAAGTCTAGTTGCCTCGGCAATACCCTGGTACGCTGATTTAGTTAACTTCCTTGTTTGTGGTATTTTACCTTATGGCCTTACTCACCAAGGAAAGAAGCAGTTCTGCCATAATGCTAAGCATTATTTTTGGGACGAGTCTATTTTGTTTAAATAATGTGCAGATCAGGTTTTACGCCAATGTGTCCCTGAAGAGGAGCATCAGAATGTACTCCAGCAATGCCATTCACCCTATGGAGGACATTTTGGAGGAACACGTACCGCGACCAAAGTCTTGCAATCCGGTTTTTATTGTCCCACACTTTACAAAGATAAAAAAGAGTTATACAAGCAATGTGATCGTTGCCAGAGGACGGGCAATATCTCTAGACGACATGAGATACCGCTCTAAAACATCATTAAGGTGAAATTGTTCGATGTATGGGGGATGGATTTCATGGGACCCTTCCCATCTTTATTTGGCAACCTCTATATTCTACTTGCCGTCGACTACGGTCTAAATAGGTTGAGGCAGCTGCAGTTCCCGCCAACGATTCCAAGACCATGCAATGATTCCTGCAGAAAAATATATTTACACGATTTGGGATGCCGAGGGCAATCATCAGTGATGAAGGCAAGCACTTTGATAACAAACTTATTGCCAAGATGTTGCAATGTTTCGGCATGTCACACAAAATTGCCACGGCATATCATCCATAAACTAATGGGCAAGCAGAAATTTCTAACCGAGAATTGAAGAATATCCTTAAGAAGGTTGTCAATCCTTCCCGAAAAGATTGATCTAAAAGACTAGACGAAGCACTTTGGGCTTACCGAACCGCATTTAAAACTCCCATGGGAATGTCCCCTTTCCGCCTTGTCTATGGTAAGACCTGTCATTTACCAGTGGAAATTGAACACAAAGCATATTGGGCAATCAAGACCATGAATATGGATTGGGAGAGTGCCGAACAAAAGCGTTTACTAGATCTCAACGAGATAGAAGAATTCTGTGCACTCGCCTATGACAATGCACGAATCTACAAGGAGAAAATAAAACAATGGCATGACAAGAAGCTATTGCCACGACAATTCATGCCAGGGCAACTAGTTTTCCTATTGAATTCTCGGCTGAAACTTTTCTCGGGAAAATTGAGATCAAGATGGTCGGGACCATTCAAAGTAGTCAAACCATTCTCCCATGGTGCCGTGATAATCAAGTCCACCATTGACAGACATGAATTCAAAGTTAACGAACAAAGATTGAAGCACTACAACGGTGCCCATGTGGAACGTAACAAAGAAGTGGTCACCTTAGGAGATGCATGATCATGCCCTCCTTTCAATATTTTTTATTTATTTTTCTTTTATTCAAACTTATTTTTTATTTTATTAATTTTGTTTATTCTTAGGATATATTTATTTATTTCCTTTAGGTTGAGACTACATATTTCTTTCGTATTTATCTAATTGTTTTTGAATTTTATGTTTAAGAATTTCTTTTATCTATCTTTCCACATCTTTATCTACTTCTTTTTATTTATTAGTTTATCTTTAATTTTAATCCTTATTTTATTTATTTTTGAATTTTAGGAAAAGAGTTCAAGATAAAGAGGAATTGGATTCAAGAAGGAAGTTTCTTCAACAAGGGAACTTATGGGGCAACTCTAAGGCTTCTATTAAGCCCCAAATTTACCCTAATTTCCCTACATAGTTGCCCAAAGACCTTCCCCCTTCCTTAATCCCCTTTGCCGTACCCTTCCCCCAATTAAAACCCTTGCCTTCTTTCTTTCCAATCAATCCACCTACCATATTTACCATATATCTTCTCTATTTAACCCATCACCCTTAACTTCCAAGAAACCTATTCCTACTTTTAACCTTGCAACTCTTTAGTTTCTTTTGCTTTATTTTCTTTGTTTCTACCCAACTCACAACCAAGTTCATCAATAGCAACAAAACTCAAGACTTTGGTGCACCCAAGTTCTTCCAAGGAGCTGACATACAAGAGATTTGCTACACCGGCGGTTAAAGAACAATTTCACTCCAAGTTTGAAAGCCGGAAGATTTGCGAAGAACAAGGCTTCGAATACTCCAATTTTCATCAAGACTTCGGCCTTAAACCCTTCATCTTCCAAAGGATCGCACAACAAAAATGGCAAATCTTTTTCCATCAACCGGAACTGGGCAACATCTCATGGGTAAGAGAATTATATGTTCACTCGCCTAACCCAAACAATCCTTACGTGTTTGTCTGCGAAAAATCTATCCTTATAAGCACCGAGAGCATCAAAGCCTTTTATGGGCTATACATTGAGAAGGACGAGCATCAAGCTTTTTTTGATCAACTCACGCCCAAGCATCTGGACAAGGTGCTTCAAGACCTCACTCTACCGGGAACTCATTGGAATGACAGTAAATACAAGGGCACGGTAAACTGCCTCCGGCTTAAACCCAAGGCAAAATTATGGAATAAGTTTCTTAAAACTTCTTTAATGCCCACCACACACAATACTACCGTTGATACACCTCGTCTTTTGCTTATACATTCTATCTTGCATAATCGCATCATTAACATTGGCAAAATTATTTGTAATGAGATTTTTGTATGTAACACAAAAGACAAGGGTTCTCTTTTCTTCCCTTGTTTAATCTCCAATCTTTGCAAAGAGATGCATGTCCCAAGTGAGTCAACCGATGAAAAGGCACTACCAAAGTTCGGTTGGAATCGAGTACAAATCTGAAAGCTAATGGGAGAGGCACCAGTAAAATCCCAATGCCTACAGTCACCACGGCAACTCTTACCGCCTCGGCAATTCCTAATGCCCAGGCAACTCGACCAACAACGCAGGGCAACTTGAAACACTCTTACAACCATTGGCACACTGCCTTAAGCAAATTGAAGCCCGCCAACTAATGTTAATGCTGTACATGAAGAACCATAACAATGTCATCACCCAAGTCATCTTGGAAAATTACCCGGACAACTGAGTGCCGTTCTCTATCTTTTCTGCCAAACTTCTTGCCAGGACAACCACAACAGATGATGCCACGACAACTTACATAGCACCTGCCCCAACAGTTGCCACGATAATCCACACTGAAGATGTCGCGGCAACCGAGACTGAAGACGCCCCGGTAATCACTACAAAAGACAAAGGTAAAACACCTATGCCCAAACAACTTGTACTGAATCATTGTCCGATTTTTCAAATTCGGACGAGTCTTTCATTGCACCAACAAAGACCACACCAGTCAAATCCACCAAGCCCGTGTGAAATGCCATTGACATTGAGGAAGAGGACGATAAGGACACACCCGTAAGAGGATCAATTCCATCACCGGCAACAAGAAAGCAACCACCGCGTTCCAGCAAAAGAATCAAGACACCGGCCAAAAAGAAACTAATCATCCACGACGACGAACTCTCGGAGTAATTCATCGTTTGCATTTTACTTTTTTCTATTTTCTTTTTTTTACATGCATTGAGAACAAAGCCTCACTTGAGTTTGGGGGGGATTGTTACTAGTTAGTTGTCATGTTTAGTTGCATTCATCCTAAGTATTGCATATATGACACATAAATTGCTTGCCATGCCTTTAGTTGGAACAAGAATTGCCTAGACTTGAACAATATCCGATGATGGCATTGCCAATGTACTTAATTGATAGAACTTTTTAGTCTAGGATAACCGTGGAAACACTTAGAATCATACTATGATGCTAAATTTGATGAAACATTGTTGTGGCTTGATTGATTTAAGGAATACTAGTGAACTTAGGTAGATGTTAAAAAATTGGGGGATTAAAATAAAATTTGGATGAATGCTAGAGGTGCCCAAAACTGGCTCTAGTCGAATAAAAGAAAAATTTAAGAAAACTAAACAAATCACTAGAGGTGCCCAAAATTGACTCTAGTTGAAACATGTTAAAAGAACCCAAGGAAGTAATTTGAAAACCTCTTGTTCACACAGAATTCGAAAAATCAACTTGCACACAACTCCGCACACACTCACAAGCATTATAGTTTGATTCCGAGTAACTCCTAAGTTGTCCAAAAAATGAAAAATCGATCATACTTTGTGCCACGGTTCTGAGGATTGAAATCAAGTTCGAAGCTAAGTTTGTAAAAATTGAAGTCTTGGCGGGTAATTTTTAGTTTGCATTGCTTGAGGACAAGCAATAGTTCGAGTTTGGGGGCGTGTTAAGTGTCCAAAAGTACTATTTTATTCACCCTTTCTACTCATATTATTGCTAGTCTTAGGCTCATATTAGTTGCATTATTAGCCATTCATGCATGTTTTGCATTGCTTCCTTGAAGGTCGTACTTGATTTTATGTTTTGGTTAATTTTGTTAAAAAAGGGTGTTGCCGGTAGTTGTTTTTGTGTGTGCAGAATTAGTTGCCAGAGCAAGGCTGGAACCAACTGCCAGGGCAGTGCAAGAAGAATATGCCAAACTAGTTGCCAGGGTAGTGCAAGAAGGATATACCAAACCAGTTGCCAGGGCAGTGCAAGAAGGATATGCCGAGCTAGTTGCCAGGGCAATTGTTGACAAGAATGGATAAGATGATGTGGCAGCCGAAATTGATAGTTGGATATACCCAACATGAAGAGGTCAAAAAAAGATTAAATCCCAAGAAGATAGGAGAGGATCTAGGAGGAATTTAAATATAATAAAGAATTATAATCTTTAAAAGTATTTAAATCCAACTTGACTTCCTCCCCAAGAAAGACTTTGACCTAGCCATCTCCTATTTAAAGAACCCCAAGCCGTCAACTCCAGAGGTGCGATTGAGAGGAGAGAAATTGACAAGAGGCTTCAAAATCTTCATCTTTTTCCTTCTTGTTCGATTAGGTTTATGCTAGGAGAACTTTGTTTTGTGTTTCTTTTGAACCTAGCCATGAACTAAATCTATTTGGCTAGGGTTATTGTGTTTTGTGGTTGTGAGAAATGGTTGGATTTTGTTTAGGTAATAGAAGTTTGCACTTTCAATTCAAGGTTTACTTATTCTTGGTTTTTATTCTTGTTTGCGAGTGAATTGGGAGAGGATCTCGTAAATCTATCTATTTATCTAATATCGGGAGAGTTAGATTCAAGAAATGAATGAGTATGGTCTTTAGTCAATCTATTGACGGTGAAGACTAATCCAGCTTAGGAATAAGTTTAAGGATTTCAATGGCTAAGAGCAACGCAAGATTGGTTGTTGTTCACCCTTGATTCACGCAGGGATGTATTGTCAAGGCTTGCACAATAAGCTAGAGTTTTGGCTTAGGGATAAGAAGAAACCATTGAAGAATGCTCTGCGGAACCTTGAAGTTTACTGCCCAGTCGCCCAATCAATTGTCCAGTCAGTTGCCCAGACAACCATTCTACTAGTTCCCAAGGCAACCTATCTGTGCCAGTTGCCACGACAATTGAGTTACTACTGCACTCTTTTGCCAAGATGATCCTCCCGACTATCACACATCAACTCACAATAACCCAGCCTACTCTCTCTCCCATTTGATTACATCTTCTTTTATTTTATTGTTCTCTAGTTTAGTTGTTAGTTAGAACCCCTACAATCACCTACTTTTTTTTACTTTTACAGTGCAAGAGATTAGATTCTTGAAGTGGCACCAATCCCTGTGGAGTTGATATCTATTATACTATAACTTGCGACGTGTACACTTGCACAATTGCGGCGCACTTATTACGCGCAACAATAGCTAGAGTGGCTAAAGCATCAGCCATTTGGTTATCTTCTCTGGGGAGGTACTTGAAGGTGATCTCATCGAATTCTTTAGTTAATCCAAGGACCAACTTATGATATGCTATCAGTTTTGCATCTTTTATCTCCCATTCGCCTCGTATTTGATAAATAACCAATGCTGAGTCTCCAAAAACTTTCATATCACGTATTTTCCTGCCAATGGTTTCCCTTAGCCCTATTATGCAAGCCTCATATTCTGGTATATTATTTGTGCATAAGAAGTTTAGGCGACTTGTGAAAGGGTAATAATCTCCTTCTGGTGAAACCAAAACTACCCCAATGCCACATCCTAAAGCATTTGCTGCATCATCGAAGTTCAAAACCCATGATACATTTGGAGCCTCAACATCTTCTGAAATACACGTTAACTCTTCCTCAGGAAAATTAAAATTTAATGCTTCATAGTCCTTACAGGCCCGGCTTGCCAAAAAGTCAGCTATATGGCACTTCCCTTTACTACTTTCCGACTTACATATTGGATATCAAACTCTGATAATAACATTTACCAATGCGCTAATCTTCCCGACAGGGCTGAAGCTTCCATCATAAACTTTAAAGGATCCAATTTTGAAATTAACGACGTAGTATGATATAACATATATTGCCTGAGTCTTTTAGCTGCCCATACCAAGGCACAACATAGCATTTCTATTGAGGAGTATTTGGTCTTGCAGTCAGTGAATTTCTTGCTCAGGTAATATATTGCCTTTTCTTTCTCTCCAGTTTCATCATGTTGTCCAAGCACACAACCCATAGAGTTTTCATACACCGTCAGGTATAGAATCAATGGTTTCCTGGGAACTGGTGGTAATAGAACATGAGGATTAGTTAACTGCTCTTTAATGCTCTCTAAGCCTGCCTGACATTCTTCATTCCATGTTCCTGGGTTATTCTTCCTTAGTAGTCTGAACATTGGATCGTATTTATCAGTTAACTAGGAGATGAAATGGGTGATGTAATTTAACCTCCCTAAGAAACCCCAAACCTCCTTCTGTGTTTAAGGTGGTGGGAGTTCTTGTATGGCCTTAATCTTGTCCTGATATAACCCAAAATGTACACTAGTTTGGGTTAAGCTTAAGCTGGAATTTTCTCAACCTTCGAAAGAGTTTATCTAAGTTCACCAGATGCTCCTCTTCGGACTGAGATTTGGTGATCATATCGTCCACGTATACTTCTATTTACCGATGTATCATATCATGAAAAAGGGTGACCATGGATCTTTGGTAGGTTGCCCATGCATTCTTTAAACCAAAGGGCATTACCTTATAGCAAAAGGTTCCACACAATGTTATGAAGGTAGTTTTTTTCCATATCTCTTGGGCACATTTTAGTTTGGTTATACCCAAAGAAACCATCCAAGAAAGAGAAAAAAGAGTGCCCAGCTGTATTATCCACTAATGTGTCTATATGCGGCAACTGGAAATCGTCTTTGGGGCTTGCTCTGTTGAGGTCTTTGTAGTCAACGCATATGCATACTTTTCCATCTGTTTTAGGGACTGGGATGATATTAGCCACCCATTCTGTATATTTTGCTACTTCGAGAAACCCTGCATCAAATTACTTCTTTTCTTCATCTCTAATCTTTAGGAGCATCTCAGCTTTCGTCCTTCTTAGCTTCTGATGTACAACGATATCAGTGTCAAGACCCGACATGTCTTGGTATGACCAAGTAAAAATATCTTGAATTCCTTTAGGAGCTCTATTAGGCTTTGTCGAGTATTAGCTGTAATAGTGGTGCCAATCTTCACTTCGCGTTTTTCTTTTTCTGTGCCAAGATTCAAAATTTCCAACTCCTCCTTATGGGGTAGAATATGTTTTTCTTCTCCTTCCACCATTATGAGTAAATCATTAGGCAAGTCATATTCTTCTTTATCGTCAACATTCTCAACTTCTTCTAGGCATAAAGGTAGTTCAAAATCAATCTCAAGGTCTGACTCGGAGTCATTTGTGCCATTGATAACTGAAGACCTACAAAGAAAATGGTGTAGAATATATACAAAGGAAAGAGATGAATAGAATGATTTGTTTTTTAGTTTTCGCTTTGAGTTTTACTTATGAAAAAAGTTTGCCACACAAGATTTGTTGAAAGGAAAAGATGCAACTTTATTGAAATTCAAATTATCAGTTTGGACATAGACCCTTTACATAAGATTCTTAATTGTCTTCGGGTCCAAAGGCAAAAGGGTGGGTTCTGAGAATTACTCTGAAACTATCTCAAAGATTACATGAATTTCTTCAGCAGTCTAGTTGTTAAGTTTAGAGCAGGGGCGAATCATGGACAAGTACTTGTTCTATCATTGTTAATCTATTATAGCATTAATGCTCAGCTTCTCAAATGCTTCACACAGGTCATTATTTCCTTCCTCCTTCTCACTAACTTGGGCATTTGGGTCCAGCAGACCTTCAGATATGAAACTGTGGCTTAATGGTGGAAATGTCATTGGCTCCCATTCTATCTCTTCTCCCTTCAATCTTGCCCTTCTTCTCTCTTGGTGCTTTCTGATCTCTGCTCTTTTTTGCCAATGGTTGGGTTTGAAACCTATCCCAAATCAATCATTTTACAGTGATAACCACGTGATATAGCCTCCCTTAGTGCATCTTCCCAAATCATTTTCCAGTTTTAGCTCATTTCTCGAGAGTTTGCTTTACCTGCATTTTCGCGCAGCTGGATAATTTTGGATATGGTACTTTGCATCCCTCAATGAAAAAGGTTACATTGACTAGCTCTAAGATCCTAAAGTGACATTTGAGCACACCCTCATCGACCTCGACGTAGGGTGTATCAGTGGCTATTGATGTAATGATTTCCTTCTCTGCACCTATTGTTACTAATTGTCCGCCAATCACAAATTTTAGCTTATGATGTAAAGTGGAGGGGACCTCTCCTACTGTATAAATCCATGGACGCCCAAGCGAACAACTGTAACTGGGTTTTATGTCCATGACCACAAACTCCACTTCGAAGGTTGAGGTCCGATTTGCAAAGGCATTTATATTCTTCTTATCACATCTCTTTGTGCCCCATCAAATACTCTCACAGTATTCTAATAAGCCCTCATATACGAGCTTTCTATTGGTAGCTTCTTTAATGTTGCTAATGGGAGAACATTTAGGGCTGACCCATTATCGATAAAGACACTCGACATTATGTATCATTTGCATCTTGTGGAAATATGCAGGGCCTTGCATGATCCTCTCCCTCCTTCAGGTATTTCCTCGTCATTAAAAGAAATAAAGTTGTTTACAACAATATTACCGACCATTATATCCATCTTATCAGTCGAAATTTCTTTTTTCACGAACGTTCGATTCAGAATCTTCAACAAGGCCTCGCAGTGACCCTCGAAGCTTAGTAACAGAGATAACATAGATATTCAGGCCAGGAGCTTGTGAAGCTGCTCTACCACACTGTACTCACTATGCTTGAGTATGTTTAGAAATTCTTAGGCCTTTGACTCCTTGACAGGCTCATGATACACCGGTGGTTTCTCTTTAAAGAAATCTCCTTCTCTTTTTTTTCTCTAACCCTTCAGCAGCGTCTTTTCTCTGTTCTGCATCTCTATCTTCTACTATCAGTGGGGAATACAATCTTTCACTCCTTGTGAAGCGGCTTACTTCATTCACTGGCTTCTCCTTTGTCTCATCCCCAACCGATGATTCTCCTAGAGTTGTTACTAAACAAGCATAATTCCAAGGGACTTGCTTGTTGTCCTTGCATCTGAATCGAGTTGGTGCTTTAATTATTAGTCGAGGGGTCAAATATTTCATAGATTCACTTATTCTTGCCTTGGTCTTGATAACCAAAGACTTTATCCCTGTATAATCTTTCCTTGAGTTTGTCTCTTCTGCTGCACATACATCCATCATATGCTTCTTGGTTCATCTTTTGAAAAATTCAAGTTCTTTACTATCCATCTTAGCCTGAACCAGACATTTGAATTCTAAGCAGCATTCAATCTCATATCCTCTTGATCTATGATGCTTGCAATATAGTTCATCTTCAACCATCATCTCATGGGCTTCTCCTAACAACCCAGCTACAACCATTTGGGTCCATACCCATTTTATTGATGCCTTGACTTCAGCAACGTATCTCTTGACCCTCTTGTCTTATTCTTCGATGATGGCATTCACTCTCGCTTTTTGGTGATTTGGTAGAGGGTTTCCTTTCTCTTCAGATGTTTCGAATGACAACATGCCTAATTTCCTCAGGTCATCTACCACTATTTTAAAAGTAGTGCAATTCTCAATTGTATGCCCCCTAATACCTGCATGGTATTTGCATTGTGCCTTTTCATCGTACCATGCTGGATACGGAGGTGTGAAAAGAGTGACATGGCGTGGCAGTACCATTTGAGATTTGATCAATTCAGCGAATAGCTTTGCATATGTCATTGGAAAGGGAGAGAAGTATGGCTTTGAGTTCCCCTGATATCTTCAATCTTCATTTGGTGAGTTTGTTGCAATAGGGGCTGGAATTGAAGCATTGGGCTTATTGAAAACAACCCCTTTGAATAATTAGGGTTTTGGACATTGGTTGCATTCACCTCACTCTCCCTCTTCTTGTAGGGTTTTTTTTATTTCTCCTCCATCCAACTTTCCACTTTTGACAGCTGGCAAGATCAACTCACCATTCATTAACATGTTCGCGAAGCTCTTGGTTGCATGATCTATCATACGGTCATAAAATAAGCCCTTCAAGGTTTCCACACATATTGGGGTGATTTCATTCTCAAGTAATGGCAGCTAAACCTGGGTAGCTACATCCCTCCACCTTTGCACGTATTGACAGAAACTTTCATGATGCTTTTGTTCCATCCCTTGTAGGACCAGTCTGGTTGGGACCATGTCAGTGACATATTTGTATTGCTCACTAAAGGCTTTTGATAGTTTTTTCCAAGTTCGAACATTAACTTGGCTCAACTGCGTATACCAACGTGCAGTTAACCCCACTAAGCTGTCCTGGAAGCAATGAATAAGAAGTTTCTCATTGTCCAGGTACATTGACATTTTCCTGCAGTACATGGTTAGATGTGTTGATGGGCATGTAGTTTTGTTGTATTTCTCGAAATTAGGTACCTTGAATTTTCGGGCACTACAAAATCTGTCACCAAACTTAAGTCCCTAGCATCCACTCCTCCATGTGTGCTTCCTTCTTGGAAGGATTTTATCATTCCTTCAAGCTTATCATATCGATCCTTCCATTTTTTTTCGACCTTAGCTTTATCAGCAATTTCATCGAGGTCGGGCACCTCATAGTTGTGAGCTCCATCTGTATTGGCCTTTAACTCGTTTCGGATGGAGGACTCAGCAAAGTAGCAATGAATAAGAAGTTTCTCATTGTCTAGGTACATTGACATTTTCCTGCAGTACATGGTTAGATGTGCTTATGGGCATGTAGGTCCATTGTATTTATCGAAATCATGTACCTTGAATTTCGGGGCACTACCAAATTTGTCATCAAACTTAAGTCCTTAGCATCCAGTCCTCCATGTGTGCTTCATTCTTGGAAGGATTTTATCATTCCTTCAAGCTTCTCATATCGATCCTCCCACTTTTTTTCGGCCTTAGCTTTATCAGCAATTTCATCGAGGTCGGGCGCCTCATAGTGGTAAGCTCCATCTGTATCGGCCTTTAACTCATTTCGGATGGAGGAATCAACAAAGTAGGGAGATAACTTAGCCTTTGGCGTAGAAGCTTCCTTTTGCATTCCCTAATGGATGAAAGTCATCCCTTGGAATCGGAGTAGAGCATTGGTTTCTTTACCAATTTTTGCTATATCTAGGTCCTTGAATCCTAGCATAGCCACAATCGAGCTAACTGTCTTTCGATGTACTAGCTTCATTTCTTGCTTTAAGTCAGTTTCCAACTTATCTAATCGATCCTGGGTGCTTTTGTGGTTAACTTCCAGGGCTGCTACTCTGTCTTCCATTGCTTTTGTTTATGACCGTGACCATACTTGTGGGCTATTTTGGCATTTTATGTCATTTTTATATTTAAGTTAGTGTCTTGCTATGTTATGAATGCATGGAATGCAATGCAAAACAAAAAACAAAAGAATGATGCAAATGCATGAATGCAAACAAAAGAACATTGGTTCAATGAATATCTACTTTTAGAAACAGTCTTATTGAATGTCAAAAGGTCCTTATTACATCAACTTTTCATATCTTGTTACAAATATTTTTTAGCACGAACTCCTAATTCCTTGACTTCTTTAATTAGCCATATGAGCCTTGGTCCCACTTCTCCTACTGGTTTGACGTACTGACGAAGGGATGTAGCTTCTGGGGCTAGCATCATCACATGTCGAGCCACATCTTGAACTGGGTTCATGACAGTCTTGTCAAACTCATCACGTTCTTGGAACATTCATGCATTGTCTCTAAGACGCATAAACCAGTAATCATTGCCTCTATCAGCTATATCTTCTAGGACCAAGATCTTCGTTTTGTATTCTTGAATAATGTTATCCATTTCTTCCACCTGCTCTCACAGGGCATCATTCTCATTCAAGCTAGTTTGGAGTTCGGAGTAAGTGTGGCCATTCTGTATCTTTAGGAGAGATTGGTTCAGGACCTTCTGCTTGTCCTGCAACTCAGCAACAAATTCTTGGCTTTGCTTTAACTTCTTACAAGTCTCATTATATGCTGCTTGCTATTCAAGTGAACGGTTCTTGTTATCTTGAGCCTTCTTTTTCCAGGTTGTAATATTTTCTTTTTCTTTCTCTAGGGTTTGCTTGCCCTTTTCATTTTCTGCCAATTGTTTATTCTTCTTTTGTTCCTCTGCGAGTGCCCATCTATACTTTTCAATCTCTCATTTGCCTCGTTCTCTTTCTTTGCCCACAGCTTGTTCAATTTCCTGTCTCCACTGATTTGGGCTTTTTCGCAAGTCAGCATTTCGAACCTTGGTCTGAAATTTGAGAAAGTCAACCCTTTGAATCTCATTCTTCTCTTTCAAATCCAAGTACATCTTCGTTACCCGATTTGTCTCTCCTTTTTTCATGCATTCAACGACATGAAAGTTTCAGCTAGCACAACAGGTACTGGATTAACTCCCCTTTTCTACTGTTCAAAGAAGTCAAGAAAAGCTATATCAATGTTCCCAGGACCCTTGGGAAGATGACCAAACCATAGATTGTAATTGCCAAGAGATCCACTCTCTTTTCTTTGTCTGGGTGAACTGGAATTATGTTTCTGATGCTTGTCCAAGGAAAGGAGAAACTGCCACCTCTTTTCTGTATTGGTCCCTTAACCCATCCATCACTCATGCCAGCGAAAGCTTAAAGTCTTGAGTGCAGATTTTTGTTCTTAGGAGGCTTAGCATAGACCCAACTCTTCTTCACTTTGCGCAAGTTGAACAAAGCCAAGTTTTCTTCAAACGTGGGCATCATGTCCTCTCCATTGAATGTAAAGCAGTAATACCTCGGATTCCAGAATTGGACTAAAGCTTTCAAGAATTTTTCATCGACCTTCACAGCAACAAATATGCTATATCTCTATAGGTTTCATAGAACAACTGTTTGGTCTCATAGTCAAAGTGCTCCCAGATTTTCTGTAACTCCTGCACATTATTCTGTTTAATGCTGATATGGGCATATTCTGAAGTTTCTGTTTCATGACCAGTTGCCAAACTATCCCCAAACGTTCGCTGATTAACTTCATACTAGTGTTTGACTTTTTTATTCTTTCATTTTAGTTTCAGGACCCTTCCATCCATGGCAACAACTTTTCCAACTGAGCAAATATTTTAAAGAACCAAAACCCTTTTTTGAGATGAAATGATGATGTAAGATTACACATGAAAAAAAAGAAAATGAGAAGATTAGATATAAGAAAACAAACAGGTTCCAAAATAATTTCATTGCATAAATAACTCTGGGCAGCCATTCCAGCATTCCAGGACATGTCTCCACGGATTATCTTTGCGAAATGACTTTGACCAGACTCAAGACCTTAGGTTTTCAATATGGCTCTATTGGGGTAGGCTCTAAATTCTTAAACTTGGCTAGGTTCTAAAGAGGTACTCGAACTGTCCCTGCTGTCCCCTACTAAGGGTAGAAAAGCCCTTGGTTCTCACCCATTATTGGCTTCAGACGAACCAAGTTCAACTCAGGAGAACTCACTTCCTATGTCTTCTCGAAGGATCGGTATCCTTACGGAGACATGAGACATATGAGTCCCGAAGGTACTTGCTAGGCTCATACGGAGAATCAGTATTCTGACATAAGCAGAACATTTTCCCCTCACTTAAATGAACGGAACAAACTCGGCAATAGAGCTTTTGAACAATTTTGGAATGCGTAAAATAGAATTATATTCATTAAACGAACGAATAGATTGAAAATTTGTGAACTTGCGAATACCATTCTTTTAGAAAAACATTTTGAAATTGATTTGTGGCCTGACTCTCTTTTGACTTTTTAAAAAAACAAAAATTCCCCAATGGAGTTGCCAAGCTATCGCAACCCTTTCGAGCCCAACATTTTGGAAAACTTAAAAGAAAACACGGAGTCGCCACCATTATTTTTTTAAAAAGTGTGATTGGATGACTTTTAAAACGAGGTTATTTTAATAAAACATTTTATTTATTAAAATAAAGTGTTTGGTCTTTGGAGACTAGAAAACAGGTTCGGGGGTCGGTTACGTACGGGGAAGGATTAGGACTCCCACAACGCCCAAACTGGTACCTAATTGATTTCAAAAAAAGTGTTTCCAAAATTGGAATTTGCAAGTTCACAAGGTTTCAACCCATTCGTCCGTTTTTTGAATATAAGTCTATTTTAACGGCCTTACCGCCCGAAAAATAAACTCCAATCACCACCAACACTCTTGGCGTTAACTCGTCATTTCCATTTGGTAAGACACTGCATTAGTTAGTTTTCACTTGTAATCAAGCAACATAAACAATTTTGATGTGTTAAAGTTTTTTAATTTAAAACCAATTAGTGATTAAACCCTAAAACGTTCTACATTCATTTTAACTATTAAGGTTTAAGTGAAATTAAGTGTATTTTTATTAAATTATGAAGGAAATTTTAATACACACGTGTCTCTAATTTAAGCTTACTTAGAACCTACTCCTAGGGTTTTAACAAACACATATGTACACATAAAAAACATAAAGAAGCAATTAAATTACTTAAAATAAATAACTAAATAATTGCTAAATTTTAAAATAAAGGAAATGAGTACTTAACTTTTATTTTTTTTAAAAAAGGAAAATCTGAATTAGGGACCGAATTGAAAGAAAGAAAGATGTGAAGGTTAAAATTGAATGAAGAGTGAAATTCGGTGGTAAATTTAGAAGAAAAATGATGAAATTGAGAAGATTGAAAACTGAAGAGCTGCGGCATAAGATCCGACAAAGTAAGGCGCGGGTTGAAGGACGAATACGGGTCGGGTCTCAGGTTGGTTTATATAACCTATATAAAAAACAAAAAACATTTCCCACCTTTTATTAAAAACGGATCAAAACCAGCTCCTTTAAAATCCTCTGAAGAGTTCTTCATGTTCTTCATAAACTGAAGAACAAAATGAACATCCGTCATGCCGACCGCCTTCTACCGACACTGGCTGCCATTGTCGGCGGCAAAAATTTCTAGAAAAATCCCTATTTCCCAGATTTTGGCGGCCCCAAATCATATTTTTCTCACCGGAGCTACATCGAAACCAAATTCATGGCGGTGCTATTCAAAACAGAGGTCAAAAGCTACCATTTTCTTTATTTAAATTTGAAATAATAACAATAGAAGAAGAAATTACCAGAAAGCTTGCTTTATTTCCACTGGGAATCCAATTACAACTTTTGCTTGCTATCCTTGAATTCGATTGCTATACTTTATGTATTTTGTGTGACTTTTGTTGTGTTGTGTATGAATCGTGTCTTACATAGAATTACAAAGGGGGTTTATATATTTACAAAAATGCTTGATTTTCAAGCTTGAATCTTGAATATCATCCCCATTTTCTCTTATCTTGACTTTGATTTTAAGCTTGTTACCTTTTGCTCACTGTCTCAATCCGATTGTAGCTTGATTCTTGCTAGAGCTTCAATTTAGGGATTTAATCCTTCCTGTTTTAGTTGACTTTGTTTCTGAATTAGTTATAATTTCCAGCTAGGGCTTCAACTTCGGGATTTAACTCCCCTTTTTGGTTCAGCTCTAACCCTTGCATTTATTTTTTGCTTCCGGTGATTACAAATGGCAACAAATCCATCGGTAGGAGCAATCGAAGTGACGAAAGATGGCATGAGCTCTGCCGGAGAAGATGAAATGCTCGTTGGAAGCTGAAAAGATGGGCACGTGGCTGCCACGCATGAATGATGATTTGCGTGTCTCGTTCTATAATGATTTGGGCCATTGGATCTTGACCTGATCTAATGGTCACAAGTGGTGTGGTGCTATATCATTTCTAGCTAGTGTGATCTATGCCGTTGGATCAATCCCCTAATCCAATGGTCCTCCTTCAGCTGCGCATAATCACAAAGAGTTAGGGCCTAGGGTTTCCAATGTATATTGGGCTGATTGAGCCTTTTGTAAATGAACATATATTTTAATGGACATGTAATTTATGAACTCTTATAAAATGAAATGGGTTTTATTCAAATGGACTGTGTGTCTTTTTTATTTTGTGTTTTATACTAACTATTATACTAACTACTATAACACTAACAAAAATGTATGTAATAATACTAACTACTATATCAACGGTATTATATGACACTAACAATAACAATATAACATAAGTGAAAATTCAGTAACAACAGTTCAGAAAGTAGTCTTTGGAACATCAAAATCCTTTACTAGCACTTGATAGTACCCGGATCGAAGGTTTATCTTTGAGAAGATAGAAGCATCTTTCAATTGATCGAAGAGATCATCGATCCTAGGCAATGGGTATTTGTTCAACTGTCATCGATCCGTCTTTCTTCTTTACGAACAACACCGGTTCTTGATGGTATCTCTTCTAGTTTCAAATCTTTTTTAAACCCCATGGCACACATAAGAGTCTTCTTAGGCTCGGGTTCGGATTTCATCAAGGTTATACTCTTCTTACCGAGTCCACGGAGATATAACTTCTTCTTAGAATAGTCCACCCATGCTTGATGGTCAGCTAGCCAATCAAGGCCTAGAATGAGATCAAATTCCTGAAAGGGTAATGCCATCAAGTTGGTCGGAAATGGGATCCCTTGGATCCTTATAGGGCAAGCTTTATAGATCAACAAAATAACCACACTATCACCTAGTGGGTTAGAAACAACATTCTCGGAAGCAGCAGGTTCAGAGTCTAATACATACTTTTCTATCAAAGGTTCACTTATAAAAGAATGCGTAGAGCCTGGATCTACTGACGCATAAACAAGGTCAAAACATAATTCCACCATACATGCAATCACATCAAGGTCATCCTCCTGCTCACGACCCCGAACATGGTACATATGGGCTGAAGTCTGAGGGTCACGACTAGCTGGAGGGGCATTGGTGTTGCGAGGTCTCCCTATTGATCCAGACTGCATCTGCTTTTCTCCTCTTTCATTACTAGGATTATTCTGAGATACTACTGTAGTAGGAGCATTTGGATTCTATGGACACTACCTGATGAAGCGGCCAGATTCACCGCAGTGATAGCACAATTCAGATTGTCTACGGCACTGCCCAGGGTGCCTCATCTGACAGAAGTTGCATAAAGGAATCTGGGAACACTTCACAAAACTGCCCGTACTGTCGATGAAAGCTATACGAGCAATAGATGTTCCAGTAGACTAGAACTGTGGCACATAACCCGACCTAGGTAGCTGATAGAAGATAGTAATCTTTTAATCCCACTGTGGACCCTTCTTCTGAGGCACATGTGTTTTGAAATCATCTCAGAATCTCTTTTCGGACCAGGCTTGGTTCCCCTCTCTTCTTTCATAAGTCTTCTGGGAGGCTTCAGTAGTGATGGCTCGATTGACCAGAGTCTGAAAGTCCTCTATCTCCAAAGCAACAAAGAGGAGACGTAATTCATTACACAGGCCGTCAATGAACATCTGACACTTCTCCTTCTCTGTGCGGATAATCTCGGTACAATATCTTGCATATTTGTAGAAATCGTGGATGTACGATTCCATGGGTCTTCCCCCTTGTCTCAGATGGAGGAATCTCTTATGCATTTCAACGATATAATGGTCACTGATGTACTTCTTGCGAAACTCTTGAAGGAAGAAGTCCCACGTAACTTGATTTTCTGGCACGGTGAGCGTCACAGTATCCCACCAGCTCTGGGCCTCTTTAGCGATCAAGGCCAAGACACATTCTAGCTTGTGCTCATCGGGGCACTTTATTTGCTTGTTTAGAACTTTGAGTGTATTCTCCAACCAGTATTCTGTGATCTCGGGATTATCTAAGTCTTGGCTGGTGAAGGTATAAATCGGATACTGCTAGAGCTTATCAATAGAAGCTCTCGATACAGGCAGAGGTGCTTCAGTGAGCTGAGGAGTGGTTCTTGTTGGAGTGACACAACTACTTGCTTAATCATGTCAGCAATAGACATCAGGTATTCCTGCTAAGCAAGTGGCATTGGAGGAGGGTGAGGTGGGTTGTTCAGCCCCACTTGTTCAGGCCTTGCTTCAGGCCTCAGATTATCCCCTGAGTCCAGGAG
The DNA here is from genome assembly GCA_019671005.1 of Hibiscus mutabilis. Lineage (NCBI taxonomy): Eukaryota > Viridiplantae > Streptophyta > Magnoliopsida > Malvales > Malvaceae > Hibiscus > Hibiscus mutabilis. Next base: position 26,239,114 of record CM033715.1, read on the forward strand.
GAGCCAGGATTGGGTTCATTCACAGCGCGTTTATCAGTAGGCGCAAACATTTTTGAATCTAATTATACAGAAAGAATAAATCGTGTAAGCTGCAAGTAACATATATTATAAACAAATAACTCCTAGGTGGAATAAGTACATACGGACTCGTAATGGGATTCATTTTAGTCATAGAATCGACTAAACCTGGCTCTGATACAACAATTGTAACATCCCCTTCCCGATCTGGTAGAGAACTGGATCGAGAAGCGTTATCGAAAAACATATTCGAAAATTGAAAGCTTAATCAGAGTCAAAAATTTATTCGAAAGTTCTAATATTCTTATTTAAGGCTCAGTAAACCTAATTATCAACTACTAACTCAATATGGGGTCAATTTTAAACTTTTACAAACTTCGGGACTAAATTGCAAATTTCATAAATTAGCGATCCTAATCAAAATTCTTTATTACCAACTTGTAATTAAACTTACCAATTATTATTCTGTGAAGTTTCGTTACTATCAAATATCGTTAACCTAATCAATTAGTCCGTATAGTTATTAGTAGCCAATTTGTAAATTGTCCAAATTATGTTTTTAAGCTTTACAACAGATTTAACTAACACCGTATCGATACCCTAAGGGCCGTATCGATACGATAAGCCTAATTCCAATTTTCTAGATTTAAAGGATGTCAAACCCGTACTGATACAGCTAATCCCGTATCGATACGAGTTAACCGCATTGACGCCGTACCGATACGCTCTAAGACCGTATCGATACCATTTTCAACACAAATTCCAGTGACTAATTTCTATACCGATACACCCTAGCCATATCGATACGCCTTGTTCCTTAAGCCAAATTTATGCCTAACCGTACCGATACGCCATCACCCGTATCGATACGCCCTGACCTGTAATGACAAAATTTTGCTGGTTTTTAATCGATTTACCTAATCAAGCGTTATTCAAATTTTACCAAATTTTACCAGTAACCTTAAAAATAGTATTTCTAATCGTATGTCAAATTTCAAGGCATTTTGAATTCGTTTACTACGATTTTACAAAATAGGGCTCTTAAGCTCATTTTAGTCTATATAGCCATTTCCAAACATGCCATTATACTCATACCACACCTAGTTACTATTAGGCTTACACAACCACATCAAAATAAGCTATTACAACGTGTTTAAAACTTATGCCACCTTACTAGGAGTTCGGAAACAAAAGTAGACATACATATGGTTGTGGGAGTGACTTGCAACCGCAAATTACACGATCGATGTCCAGAAGGCTTTAGGATCCTGAAATACAAGAGACATACATATGTTAGGCTTACACAGCCTAGTGAGGTAGTCATAACAAACGTAAAGTAATTAAATGACATGAATGACATACTATGGTCATGAATAACATAGCATCATACTCGAATATCATAATTACACTATTAACGACATAAGTCTCATGCTTAAGTCATTTATCATACTTTCACATAATCATAGAAAAACTTAACACATATTAATTCCCTTGGACAATGTAACAAGTGGATATACGAATTCCCCTTTACACCACACATATATCGAAAAATAGGTTGTAGCCACATATAATGGAAAATAGGCCGTGGCCTTGAGCCGTAGCTCTGAATAGTCCTTTACACAATCCATCCTTATCTCTCTCACATATAGGCCGTAGCCCCGGACTGTAGTCCAACCTCTTACTTATACGATCTCAAATAACCATATGACATGCCAATTGTATCCAAAACTCACAAATGTCTAAGGTTACACACATTTCATCATATAACTTACTTTTATGTCCGTAGGCCATAGCATATCAAAATCGGAATTGAGGCTTAGCTCCTTATAACAGATCATATCATATACGTACCATATCATAACACATTCTTAACATATTCATTTCGAATTCACATATAGCATATTCATATCAGATTTGCATATAGCATATTCATATCGGATTCGCATATAGCATATTCATATCGAATTCACACATAGCATAATTCAAACATAGTACATAAACTTACCCATATCAACCGTATCGAAGACTTACGGTGCTTCCATTAGCACCCACAAAAACTTGCTCTACTTGAGCCCTTAAACAAAATGAAAATTGTAACACAAAACGAATGCAACGGGATGTCACCTTGCCTATTCCTTGACACTACTACACTCACCTTGATTACGAGGTTCTCGGATTACAACTTCGTTGTGCCTAGCTTCTTTTGGAGATGACAAGGAATCATTCTCCATTATTTGAGCTAGCACAAAATTAGGGGTTACATTGGAATTCATTCAAGGGATTCAGAAGCATATTTCAAGCATACCAAAGCTTGTAGATACCATTGGATTATCAAAATTAACATCCTAAATCATGGGCTTTCCTTTGAACATTGAAAACCTAGTTTGAAATTACATCTCAACAGGGGATATAATCATTAAATCACCATGGGGGTTTTACTTACCATATCGTAGGCTTTCAGACGGTATATCAGATTCGAACAAAGATCAAAGATTGCACCGAGGTGCTAGCTTAGCTTGGAGGTTGGTGATAAAAATAGAGGTGTGTGCTTCTTTTGGAAACAAAAAGGAAAGTTTGATTTACCGGGAGTTCAAAGTAGGAGGATGAAAGCTTCTCTTTTCACTTATTCATTTTAAAACCCATTGAATCTCTTTAATCATTGTCCATTTAAGCTTTGGCCAATGAAAGCATTTCCCTTAAGCAAGGTTTTGCTCAACCCAAGACCACCCATCTTATCATCCCTTTACCCTTAGCATTAGTCATCTTTTCTGATGACTTTTCACGTGGGGAAGGCTAAGCAAGGAGGTGAGTAAGCACCTTACTTCAATTTCCTTTAATTTAGGCTTCAAACAGATTCAAAATAGGGGACCCGTATTGATACGCTCGTGGCTGTATTGATATGCTCATGCTAAAACAAGTAAGTTAGTTATTGGCAGCTGGGACGTATCGATACTGGCTTGACCATATCGATACACCTCGATCAGAATTTGCATTTTTGGCTTTGAATTTCGTACAAGGAAGTTCATTCACTCAAATAGGACCAAAATGTAACTTCATTATACAAGAGGGGTACAAAGGTCAATCATTAGAAACGTTTAACACATCGGATTCAAAATTTTTGATCATCGGAACCTACTTCTGACTAGGCTGATTTTTAGGATGTGACAGATTTCTTGTGTTAGTAGGATATAGAAAAAGTGCACTTCCCTTCATTGGTGCAACTTACTTCATTTGGTGTCGAGCTTTCTTTGGACTCATAGTGCCCTAAGCAGCCTTTTGTTAGCATAGTCACCCCTAGCTTGACAGAAGATTGAAGTTTGAATGAACTTTAAAATTCACAATTAATACTTGCTTGCCTCATTGAGTATATTTCCTTGGAGTGTTAACAGTGAGATTTTTTTTGCTTTGATTTCTATTCTTAATTTTATTGAGTTGTTAGAATGTCGCTGTAACCCCCTTGACCTGGTCTAGACGCAAGATCGAACCGAGCAAGCTATATTGGGTTTGCCAAAACAAACCCGAAAAGATTTAACTTGAAACACGTCTATTTTTCCTTCTTTCTTATCTAATTGCAACATTATAACCTATATGTGCATATTGGCAGTAGGTGAAATTTCAACTCAATCTGGCATCAAATCGACATTCAATTGCACGTAATTCTAGAAAATTATAGGGAATTAATCTATTTTGAAGTTACCAATCCTTAATTAGTCAAGTTCCATGCTTACATGTCAAATTTCAGCTTAAAACGACCATCCAAACTCATTTAATTGCTTGCATAACGATTAGGGACCAAAAAAAGAAGAATCTAAAACCTTTAATATCCATAACAACATGCATAACAACCATACGTACATATACGGTCTCAAAGTGTACAGATACGCGAGGGCATATCAATACGGCCCCTAGGCGTATCAATACGCAGGTTACAAATCATTTTCCCACAATTCCAGTAGCTTAAAATCGTATCGATACACTTCTACCCGTACCGATACTCAAGCTAAAAATACACTTACCCGTATCGATACACCTCTACATGTATCGATATGCTTAGACCTGAAATGTCAAACTTTGATGGTTTTTCGTACAATCAAGGTTCCAAACATGCTTTATCAAACCCAAGCATATACACAACAATTCTAAAGATCAAACCATGTTAAAACATCGTAGAGACATGATCAAATCATGACATCATACTACAAACGGAAATCTAGAGGCATGCTTCCTTGAAAACAACCACCTACCATACGAAGCATAAATTTGAAGCAACAACCAAACATACGAGGCCAATTACAACTCCAAAACAACATAGCAAACTTGCTCAAGCAAGGAGTTTAGCAAAAACCCTCGCAAAACAACAATGAAACCCAATTGCCTTTATTACTACCAGTCTAGTTTGAAACCATACTCTCAAATAGAGAAAGTCCTTGGATAACAAACTTTTAATTCTCTGCATTGATGGACAAAGAGAGCGTAAGCACACTAGGCTTAGTGAGGAATGCTCAAACAACACACCATCAATGCATTTTGAAACCATTTTCCAAAACCATATTCAAATCACCATTTCAATAATCCTATAAAACATCATGCCTTGAAAACCATGCACTTAACACTTTCAAAAACCAACATATTAAACCATATGTAACATGTATCAACAAAAAATCCCATTGCTAACCCTCAATTTAAGTCTTCCCATGCATAACAATCCATATGCAAAGCTTAAAGAGTAAACATGTATAAACCAACATTATACATCAACATCCATCAACATGATACATTAACAATTATATTGGCTTTCAAGTGATCATAAACCAAGTTCCACATTCACAAAATAGTTCATCGGATACACGGATACAACAAGTGTCCTCTCAACACTTAATGCCATCTTAACCAAAATTAAGGTACACTCACAACCGAGTACTATCACAACCCCTCTCATCTGTTAGACGCATAATCCACTGACATGAGTTTTTGGTACCGTATAACCCCTCGACCGTTAGGGTCCTCATGGTGGAGTATTTGGTACGCATAAACCCCTCAACACCCGAGACGACTTATTTATAGTGCACTATCAATCCTATGGCCGACCAACTATATCGATAACATTTTAAATCACATAACTTGCCAATATAATTCATTATTAACCATGCACCTCACTATTTTTATATGCATCAATTCAAAACCATTTCCAAAGCAACAAACCATGCTTTAAACAAGTATTCCACATACTTACATGGATTTTTTACCAAATGCATCCATCATCATTATATGATCAAAAATAGTATAAAAATACTTTAAATCTTGCTTAAACAGTATGTACCATGTAATTCAAAACAAGTGCATAAAATCCATTTCGTAAAAACACACCAAGGGAGAAATCTCATTATACTTAATTTTGAGTTTAAACCAGAGTTTCAAGCTTAATTTAAAATCCCAAAATAACCTTAAACTATTTCAAAGCTGAAATCCACGTTCTCACTCACTGACTTCGCAAAGCCTCATTTGTCGATGCAAACTCCTCCTCCAAAGCTTCTGAAACGATGCCACAAACTTAAGGATAACCAATCCCTGATTTAACCACACAAAAATAGGAAATTTAATGCATCAAAATTCATTCATAAACCCAGCAACAACAATCCACAACAATCCACTTAAAACTTTAGCCGAAACCTATCCAAAACAACCGAAATCAACATCAAACATCTTCCAAACTTAAATCAAACAAAACCTAAAGGTTTAATCCTTCAATTAACATCCAAAAACAACCTATTAACATTCTTATACTTCCATCATTCATTAAACAACCAAAACTCGCCAAAAACACCACACTAGCAACCTAGGAAATTAGAGATTCATCTAACTTCAGGAATCCAATGTTAAATCCATCTTATTAACATTATAAAACATCAAAATAATGATTAAAATCAATTAAGAACTTAGCAAAACAGATCCAATTCAAAAATCATATAATCTCATTAATTAAATATTGATTTAACCAACTTCCATAATTAAATCATCAAAACTCATTAGAAAACATATATAAAAGATCAAACAGTTAAGAATTTCAATAAAGAACCATTCATTAGAGGAGAATAATGAACCTTACCTCTAATGGATGAATTTCCCCTCAATTGGATGTTTACTCTTGAAAAGCAAAGAAAAAACAATGAGATTTTGGAAATCAAGATTGAAAAATCCATTAGAAATCAAAAGTTTAGAAAATCGCAATCTTTGATGAACAAAAGAGATTTGGCTGAAGAAATATTGAGAGAAAACTTGAGAGAAAGAATGTTACGTCAAAATTGGTTTTTAAGAAGTAGCCACCTCATCCTAATTAATCCCCTTTTAATCTTTAATTAAAATCATTAAAATAATCCCAATTGACAGAAAATTTTGATAAAAACATTTAGGTAAAATAGCTTCTTAAAGATTCTAAAATTTGACCCTTTTACAAAATAGTCTCTAAAAACAGTTTTACATTCCTTAAATATTGGTCACTAGCCAAAATGTCAACTTTCCAAATTTTATTTTTTAAAATTGACTTTACCAAAAATATCCATATATTAAATAACAATTTTTAGATATTTTCCCATATTTTCCTCGCACCAAACTTTTTTATTCAAATTTAAATCCCGAATCCGACTCGAATCACTCATCTCGGTCCATCATACCATCTAATCAATCCAAAACTCCTAGGCCCAAAACTGAGGCATTCCAACTATCACCCACTTAGGAAATTTCATCCTCAAAATTTTACTTGAAGGAAACAAATGCGAAAGTTGTTTCATCATGTATGCTTTACAACTCCACGTGGCCTCCATAACTACAAGGTGTCCCCGCAAATGTAACATCCCAAAAAACGGTCTAGTCAGAATCAGGTTTCGATGATCAGAAAATTGATGTTGAAATGTTCAACCATTGCATCCATATAGTCTAAATTGTTGATTCCATAGTTAAGGGACATTAATTGAACTTATTCTTAGTCAAGGACCTCTTTGAAAATGCTAAAAATAAAGTTTTTGGGCAAGGCGTATCGATACAGGGGAAGCTGTATCGATACAGTTTAGCAAGGCATTTCGATACAACTAGGCGCGTATCGATACGGTCTAACGGTTTTAACTAACTTTTGGATTTTAGCTTAACTGTATCGATACAGTCCCACGTGTATCGATATGGGTCCTTACAGAAGTCAAAATTAGTGACCAGGTGATAAAGATTTAAGAAGGGTGCTGACTCACCAGCTTGTCTATCATCCTCTCTCACGTGAAGGATAAAAAAATGGCTTAATAGCCATCAAATTCCTTGAAATTGATAAAGAGACAAAAGTGATAAGATTTTCTTGTAACAAGCAAACCTTTTTGTCTAAGGTAAGCTTCTCATTGGTTTAATGTGAGGTGGATTGGGTTTAGTAAACCCTTAGTAATAGGAAAGCCTCCTATTGGCACTTGTGGGAGGTGAGAAATAATTAAACAAAAGACCACTTATAATGGATAGCTAAGAGCTATCATCTTTGTTCCATGTTGCCGAAACGAAATCCTCACCCTTGTTTTTGAAAGCAAGCACCTCCATTGTCTTCAACCTTGAGTTCCTAAGCATACACCCCCTCTATTTAGACCCTTTTAGCTTAAGTATCCTTTGATTAAAGAACATCATTCCATAGCCACCGATTGGGTAAGTAAAACCCCCAAAGCTATTGTCAAATTCTATGAGTATTGAATGAGTAATTTCAAGTTAAAAGTTCCAAGCTAAGCTTTTGATCCTCAACTTCTAAGTTATGAATTTGTCTAATAGCTAATGGCTATTGTAAGTATCTATATCATCCTATTGATTCTAATGATCTCTTATTGCTTTTCCTAGTCCAAGTGTTGGAGGAAGCTAGCCCATCTTCTCCCAAGCAAGCTAGGAGTAAAGGAGTTGTTATTCGAGAGCCTTAGTATCGAGGTGGGTGTATTTGGTGTCTTAAGAGTTGGCTAGGTTCCCAACTCGAATCATTAAACATTGAATTTGATATTACTAACCATTGAAATGAAGGTTTTTGCATAAAACATTATTGCAAGCTATGTTTGGTAAGTAAGTGGTAAGTATTGCACTGAATTCATAAGCATTGCATAGATATGGTTATTGTTGGAAGCATTGAATTATTGATATGTTTATTGTTATGGAAAATTATTGATATATGTTATGGCCACTACCTATTGATATGAGATTATTGAACTATTGTTATGAACTTATTGTTATGAAACTATTGTATTGAACTATTGTGTATTATACCTTGGGATCAAAGTATTGGATACAATTGGCATGCCATAGAATTCATGAGCTCATTGGTACGGGTACTGGGATTCAGCTATGGTGCGGCGGAGGGATGGTGAATATGACACAACCATTATTGTTATTGTTGGTGTTGTAGTGGAATTTGCGTATCCAAATAAGGTTGAACCGATCCAAGGGAGTTATTGGTTATTGATATTGCTTTTGTTATGATATTATAATATTTCTTATTGATGATATGATCTTGTTAATGCCATGTTATTAGTTAAGAATGATGAACATACCATGTTTAACCATATGATTGATATCATGTCTAGAATTGTCATGGAAGTATGTTAAATGACATATCATGCTCATTCATCGTTATTGGCTACCTCACTTAGACTATATAAGTCTAATGCATTCATTTTCGTAACATTTTAGGTTAAGAAAGGTATTGGATCGAGATCGGGGTTAGTTGGAAGATTGGCAAGTCATCTCAAGCCTAAAGTAAAGTATTTTTACCTTACGAACTCCTAAAATGGTGGCAAAGTAGTTAAACTAGTTAGATATGATGTTCTAGCTAAGTATGTATTGGCTATGTTTTGTATAAAGCTTAACGGCCCTAAATGACTTGTTAAGAATGCTTAAAGTGACTTTTTATGCATAATTGGACACTAAGTTGGAAAATGTGGTAAATGGATTAAGAAAGGAATGAAATTCGACATACTGATAGATTATGTGTTTATAAGCTTGCTAGTAAAAATTGGTAAAATTTGGGTAACATTCGGTTGGGTAAATTGAATAGAGATCAGAGAAATTCTATCATTACAGGTCAGGGCGTATCGATACGGGTGATGGCATATCGATACGGCTAGGCACAAATTGGCTTATTGAAGCAGGGAGTATCGATACGGCTCTGGTGTATCGATACAGAATTTGGTCGCTGGAATTTGAAATTTGGTTAGGGTATCAATACGGCTCAATGGGTATCGATACGGTATCAGTTAATTTGGTTAAATGCTTAGAACGAACCTTGGACAGTTTTCAGAATGGTCACTGATTATTACATGGCTTAATTGAATGGGCAAACGAACTCCGATCAACTTGAAAATTTATGTGGCCATTGTTCGTATAATGAATTTCATTGTAGTAAGAATAGTTTCAGGAAAGGCCCACTAAAATACTGAAATTATGTTGGTAATAAGTTTCTGTTAACACTTTCTAACCCGGTCCTCTACCAGACCGGGAAAGGGTATTACAATTGTGGTACCAGAGCTAGTGTTTACTCGGTTCTGGACTAAACCTATGCTTGTCTGTATTGATTATTGTGTTACTTTGCCACCTAGGAGTTATTTTATTGTGTAATGTAACTTACCGATTGATCCAATCTCTTTATGTTAATGTATTGATGTCTAACTGTAATCAAGCTCAAATGGTTTAGCATATCACTGACTCATCCATGCATGGTAGGGAAGTTAGGAGAAAAGAGCCTATAACTCCGCAACCTCCCCTGGTACAGAATTCCGAGGCTGGGATGCAGTTTGCTTAGACCGAGTGTCTTAAGAGCATGACCGATATGTTCAAAATACTTATAACTTCGATCAGAGACGAGACAATCCCTTAATTTGCTCCTCCAAATATCTCAGCTCCTATCGATAAGCTCAAGAAATATCCAATTTACACATTCACCAGCCAGGACCTGGATAAGCCCGAGGTTGCAGAATACTTGTAGAGAATACCCTAAAAGTGCTGAATAAACAAATAAAGTGCCCTGAAGAGCACAAATTAGAGTGTGCCTTGGCCTTGATTATTGAGGAGGCCCAAAGTTGGTGGGATACTGTGATTCTCACTGTCCTTGAACACCAGATTATGTGGGCCCTTTTTCTCTGAGAGTTCCATAAGAAGTACATCAATGATCACTACATTGCTGAAAGGCGTAAGAAGTTCCTTCACTTGACACAGGGAGAAAGACCTATTGAGAAATATATTCAAGACTTCTGCAAATACGCAAGGAATGGTGCTGAAATCATACCCACAGAGAAGGAGAAATGTCGAATGTTCGGGGATGGCCCCCGTGATGAAATACGTCATCTCTTTGTTATTTTGGAGATCGAGGACTCTCAAACTCTTTTTAATCGAGCCATTGCTATCGAAGCCTCTCAAAGGGCTTATGAAAAGAGGAAGGAGAACCAAGCTCGATCTGAAAAGAGGCACCGAGATGATTCACATTCTTATGAATCTTTCAAGAAAGGGAAGCATCATGGTTCAAAGCAAAAAAACACTTTGTTCGAAAAAGTTCAACTACTTTCCAAATTATTAATATTGTCAAGGACCTTGGATTTGAAAGACATTAGATACAATGGGCATACCATAGAATTCATGAGCTCAGTGTAGGGGTGGACTACGGTCCTTGGGCTACGACTTATATTGATCTGGTGAGGCGGAGGGATGTTTTATGATGTTGGTCACATTGGCGAGGCATAGGGACTAGACCATTCATTGATTTGGCGAGGCGTAGGGAATTCGCGTATCCACTATGTTGAATCGATTCCAAGGATTAATATTGAACTATTAACTAAATGATATTGAACATGAGATATAGCATTGATGTTTTTGAGCATGAGTTGTTATGCATTCCATTGTTAATTGCATTGTTTGTGACTACCTTACTAGGTAAAGTATGCCTAATGCATTTCATCTCATGCATTTCAGGTTGATCAAGTCATCGACTCGAGATCGGAGTAGATAAGAAGTTTTGGCAAGTCATCACAAGGCAAAAGTAATGTATATTGGCCTTATAAACTCCTAGTATGGTGGCAAATTAGTTGAACTAGTCACTTTTAGCCTTTTTGACATGTGTGCATTGCCTATGTTTTGTATAAAGGCTTAAGGCTCAATATGGTATTATAGAAGTGGTTAAAATGGCTTAATATGGCATTTATGGCTCTAAAAGGTAAAATCTAGTAAACGAATTCGGATGTATATGAAATTCAACATGCTAGTAGATTATAGTGTTTTGGACCTACTGGTAAAGTTTCATTGCATTTGGAAAACGTTTGATAGGTCAATTTGAATATAAACCAGATAAAATATGTCATTACAATGGAGGGCGTATCAATACTTCTTAGGGCGTATCGATATGGGTATGCATAATTTGAATTAGTAAACAGGGCGTATTGATAATGCACAGGGCGTATCGATATGGATTTTGGTCACTAGAATCTGGAAAAATTAAAGGTATCGGTACGGTCTTAGGGTGTATCGATACGAGTCAACGTGGTCAACTTGTAACGATACGGCCTCTAGCTATATCGATACGAGTCTGAATCTTTTGAATATGGGAGTCTTAAATTAGGCATGGCGTACTGATATGGCCATCTGAGTATTGGTACGAGGACATGTAATTCAGTTATAAATGCTACGAAACAGTTCTAAAATATTGTATTTTGGTCACTAAATGTCATAGACCTTAATTGAAAGGGAAATTGAACCCTGATTAACATGAAAATTTATACAATTGTTTTTTATAGTTTGAATTTCGTTGTAGTAACATTAATTCTGTAAAAGGACCTCTAGAACACTAAAATTATGAATTAGCCCCTAAAACTTGTAATGTTCTAGAATTGATTTTAAATGATTAATTATTGCGTCTTACTGATAATTGGACTTATGTTATAGTTTAATAACGTTTGAAAAGCATGCATTCGTTTAAATTTTGATTATTGATCAAAATTTATCACACCGTTTCACTGCATTGTTCATCGGTAGTACTCTCCGACCCCGTTCACGACCAGGTCGGGAAAATGGTCTTACATTTATGGTATTAGAGCTAGAGTTTAGTCGATTCTAGGACTAAACCAAAGCCTATTGCATTGTTATTGTGTTACTTTGCCACCTAGGAGTTGTTTTATTATGTATAATGACTTGCTGACTAATCTGATCTCTTTATATTGTAGTTATGTCAATAACGAGCATGCTACAGGCTCCTTGACTCATGGCGAGGAAATAAGGGGGAGACATTCCGAATCCACATGATCCCCTACCTCAAAATGTTGAGCCGAATTTGACTGCAGCATAGGCTGAGTGTTACCAGAGCATGGATGACATGTTCAAACAGTTTATGACGTCCATGAGAGCTAAACAGCAGTGCAACTAGCTGCACCTGTTGTACAATATGTTTGAGCCCCTATCGATAAGTTGGCACAACACTGAGCCTATACCTTCACTAGTTAGGAGACGAAAATACTGAGATCGCTAAGTATTGGCTGGACAATGCACTGAGGGTTTTAAACAAACAATTGCAGTGTTCAGACAAGCATAAGCTGGAGCGCGCTCTCGCATTGCTAGCTGATGAAACATTTCAGTGGTGGGAGACCACTATTCTTACCATTCCTAAAGAAGCTATCACTTGGGAGTTCTTTCTTCAAGAGTTCCAGAAGAAGTACATTAGCGAGTACTACCTCGTAAAAAGGCATAGTATCTTTCTCCATTTGAAACAAGGTGGTCGACCTATCGAGCAATATATTCATGACTTTTGCAAGTACTACCGCTACGGTGCAGAGTATATCAAGAAGGAGGAAGAGAAGTGCAAAATATTCATTAATGGGCTTAGTGATGAGCTACGCCCTATGTTTACCGCCTAGGGCATTACCGACTTCCAGGATCTCATGAATCAAGTTAAGGCCATTGAAGCTGCTTAGAGGGCTCAAAAGGCCGGTGGACCTGGCAAGTCTGAGAAGAGGTTCAGAGATTATTCTCGACCTCCTAAGTGGAATAAGAAGGGCAAGTACCAAGTTCCCAAGTAGAATACATATTCACAACCTCTTCGCGCTGGGAATATTGAGAGGCCCCAAACAGTGACTCAATCTTTTACTAAGGTGGCCTTAATTGAAAGTACTGGAGGTTCAAATCGAAGCTCACAGAATCTAGTATGTAACAATTGTCAGAAACGACATCCTACGGGTCAGTGTCGTAAATAGACTAGAGCATATTTCTACTGTGGTGAACAAGGCCATTTCTTTCGTGATTGTCCCTTTGGTGCCACTAAGTCCACTACTGCACCAGTGAATGTTGCATCTCCTGCTCAGTCCTCCCGAGGTAAGGGATCGAGGCAAGGACCATCAGGGGATATAGGGAAACCTAGTGGCTTTGGAAAACCATCAAATAAACAATAATCGAAGGCATCTGCCCAAATGTATCACGTAAGGAGTTGAGAGGAAGGTGATGAACCTAATGTCATTGCAGGTACTATTGAACTGTGTTCCCACTCTTTATATGCATTGATTGACCCTGGTTCCACTCACTCTTTTATAAGCATTGTGTTGATCAAAAATTATAGCACGTCTTCTAAACCTATAGCATCGAAGATCTCTGTGACTAATGCATTGCGTAATTGTGTCACTGTGAGTCTTGTGTGCAAGAACCACCCCTTGATGATCCAAGGGATTCTGTTTTTGGCTAATTTATTAGCCCTATCGATCCACGAGTTTGATGTTATAATAGGTTTGGATTGGCTCAGTAAACATCAGGCTTGGGTAAACTGTAACAAGAGGAAGCTATATTTTCGAGGCCTTGGCAAGGAAATCATAACTCTAATGAATTCTCGAAACCCATTGTTGTGTGCCTTAACGTTAGAAACCAAGGATGAACTTCACTTGTCAAATATTAACACTGTTTGTGAATTTACTGACGTCTTCCTTGATGAACATCCAAGTTTACCTTCGACCCATGAAGTTGAGTTTGGTATTGAAGTACAACCTGGGACTGCCCCGGTTTCCATTGCACCCTACCGAATGATAGCGGTTGAATTAAAAGAACTAAAGGCCAAATTTAAGACCTGCTTGATAAAGGTTTCATATGATTAAGCTCTTCACCTTGGGGAGCCCCAGTCCTCTTTGTAAACAAGAAGAATGGTTCTATGAGGCTATGTATCGACTACCGACAACTAAATAAAGTTACCATCAAGAACAAGTATCCATTGCCAAGGACAAATGATCTATTCGATCAACTCAAGGATGCCTCTGTGTTTTCAAAGATCGATTTAAGGTCCATGTATTATCAAATGAGATTTAAAGATTGTGATGTATCCAACTCGAGTATGGAAAAAACTACAGAGTTTATAGTGATGCATCACATCTCGGGCTAGGATGTGTATTGATGCAAGAGGTCAAGGTTATTGCATATGCTCCGAGACACTTAAGCCACATGAGATAAATTATCCCACGCATGATCTGGAGTTGGCTGCGATTGTATTTGCACTGAAAATCTAGAGGCACTATCTCTACGGAGAAAAATGCTACCTCTTTACCGATCATAGGAGCCTTATATACCTTTTGACTCAGAAAGAGCTAAATCTTTAGCAACAGAGATGGATGGAACTCCTTAAGGATTACGAGCTTGTTATTGATTACCATCTAGGCAAGGCCAACGTGGTAGCTGATGCACTCAACTGTAAACCTTCACCTGCCTCTCGAGCTATTAATGCTCACTTTCGACTTCGGAAGCATCACTGTCTTGTAGCTAAACTTCAAGTTCAATCTACCATTGTCTCGAGAATCAAGGCATTGCAAAGTCAAGACTCAAAACTTCAGTCCATTGTCTCTAAGCATCATGATAATCCCGACTATAGAATCAATTCTGAAGGACTCCTATGCTTTCGTGATCGGGTTTGTGTGCCTAATGATGAGTCGCTTCGTGATAATATCCTTAAAGAAGATCATTCGAGTCCATTTTCTTATTATCTGGGGTCTTTGAAGATATACAAAGATCTTTGTGAGTTCTATTGGTGGTCGGGTATGAAGCAGGCTATAATCGACTTTTTGTCGAAATGTCTCATGTGCCAATCTGTCAAGGATGAGCATCGTGTCCCTACCGGGTTACTGTAACCCATTGAATTACCACAATGGAAGTGGGAGAAGATCACAATGGATTTTTTTAGTGGTATTCCCTTAACTCCTGCTAAACACGATGCTATTTGGGTCATTATGGATCGTTTCACCAAGTCAGCGCATTTCTTACCGGTTAGAATGGACTATGGTCTTCCAAAGTTAGCTAGCTTGTACATCAAAGAAGTTATCCAACTCCACGGAGTGCCACAATCTATTATCTCTGATCAAGATCCACGATTTGCTTCTCGATTTTAGAGAACATTGCAAGAAGCTCTAGGCATTAGAGTTAATCTTAGCACTGTCTTTCACCCTCAAACTGACGACCAGCCAGAAAGGGTAATTCAGATATTGGAGGACATGCTTCGAGCGTGTATCATTGACTTTGGCATATCATGGGAAAAGTCCCTACCCCTCATTGAGTTTGCCTACAACAATAGTTATCAAGTTTCGATCACAATGGTACCGTATGAAGCATTGTACGGAAGACGTTGCAGAACTCCACTATGCTGGAATGAACTCGGTGAAAGCAAAATTTTGGGCCTTGATTTGCTTCAGGAAACCAGAGAATAGGTTACCATCATCCATGATCTCTTGAAAGATCTTAAACGAAGGGATATCCGGTATGAGATTAGAGAAAGAGCTTTTCTTAAAGTCTTACCATGGAAGAAAGTTATGAGGTTTGGCAAGAAGGGGAAATTGAGTCCCAGATTCATTGGACCCTTTGAAGTTATTGAAAAAGTTGGCCCTGTAGCCTATCGACTTTTGTTGCCCTCAAAATTGAACAAGATTCACAATGTGTTTCATGTATCAATGCTTCAGAAGTATCGCTCTGACCCTTTGCATATCATTGATCCATAATCCATTGAAATCCAACCTAATCTATCCTATGAAGAGGAATCGGTTCAGATACTTGCAAAAGAAGTTAAAAAACTTTGTAATAAAAATGTACCATTAGTCAAAGTGCTCTAGAGGAGCCACACCGTTAAGGAAGCTACTTGGGAACCTGAGGAGAAAATGAAGAAGCAATACCCGTATCTCTTCGATTTAGGTAAAGTTTGAGGGGTAAATTTTTCTTAAGGGGAGAGTTGTAACACCCTAAAATTCGGTCTAGTCAGAATTGGGTTCCGGCGACCAGAAACCCTACATCAGAAGGTCTAAATATCATGTTAACTTTGACCGCAAGATCAATTGCATCGATGTTGGACTCTAATTGAGTCAATTCATTGTTTAAGGACCTTATTGAATATATTGAAATCTTTTAGTTGCTAAATTATATAAATTGAAAGTTTGGGGGCTAAAGCATAAATCATTGAGAGTTGAGGGACAAACCTTGCGATTAACGCATCCTCAATTATAATCACCCCTACGTGGGATGACCAGGTGCAATTTCTTCAATAGAAAGAAAGCCAGTATCATTAAAAGAGAGAGTGAATAAACAAAGGATAGAAACTTACCCGATACAAAACAAGCAAGCAACTCACCTCATCATTGTCTCCTACCTCCAAGCACACACCTCCATTGGTGTTTGTCAAAGCTAAGTTTTTCTTTGGTTTATTGTTATCGAATCGTTGTTATTGAACATGTAAGCTTAAACCCCCAAACTATTGTTGAAATCCGTGAAGATTGGGAGAGTAATCTCAAGCTAGGTTTTGACTATCCATGGATAATATATAGTTATTATTTATATCGAGCTAGATATTGATTTTGATATCGTTATATTGAATTTGATATCGTATCATCGATCCTAACAATTTCATATTGTTTACCTAGCTCAAGAATTGGATAGAGAGCATCCACTATCTCCGTCGAAAGCTAGGAACAAAGGAATTACAATTTGAGAGCTGTAAGAGCTTCGAGTTATCAAGGTGAGTGTAGTCAGAGTCTCAGGATTAGGCTAGGTGCCTTTCCTGATTCCATTGTCATTGTATATAGTATTACTAACATCGTTGTTAAGGAATATTGCATCAAACCACTTGGTGCATATCGTTGGTAAGTAGAGGTAAATCATTATATTTAATATCGGACATCGATATTGTTATAGTCATTGCCATCTATCATTGTCATTAATTTCGCCATCGATATAGTTAATAAATTACTGAAGCATTGAACATTGGACATAGAGCATAGACATTTCTAGTGTTATCATCATTGTCATTGAACATTGATATCGATATAGTTATTGTTATCATAACTTTGAAAATGAAGCATTGCTTATTGATAAGAACATTGACATCCCTTTAACCGGAACATTGCTTATTGATAAGAACATTGGATATTTTCATTGTTATTGAACATTGATTATTGATATTGTCACCGAACCTTGGATTCGAAAGACATTGGATACAATTGGCATGCCATAAAATTCATGAGCTTAGTGTATGAGTGTATTACGGTCATTGGGCTACGACTTATATTGATTTGGCGAGGCAAAGGGATGTTTTGTGATATTGGTCACATTGGCGAGGCGGAGGGACTAAACCATTCATTGATTTGGCAAGGCGTAGGGAAAACACTTGGTTCTCATTCAATGAAGGTTTTTTAGGATACAATCAGATTAAAATGCACCCCGAAGACATGGAGAAAACTACTTTTGGGACCATGTGGGGTACATTTTGCTACAAGGTGATGCCTTTCGGGTTAAAGAACGTCGGGGCAACCTATCAAAGAGCCATGGCGACCTTGTTCCATGATATGATGCATAAGGAGATTGAGGTGTATGTGGATGACATGATAGTCAAGTCTCGAACTTAGGAGGAGCACGTCTAAAATTTGCAAAAACTCTTCCAAAGGTTTAGAAAGTACCAGTTGAAGCTCAACCCCGCTAAATGTACCTTTGCAGTTACATCTGGGAAACTCTTGGGATTCGTGGTAAGCTAGAGGGGCATCTAGATCGAACCTGATAAGGTGAAGGCAATCCAAGGACTTCCACACCCAAACTCAAAAGGAAGTCTAAGGATTTTTGGGAAGGTTGAATTATATCTCTCGGTTCATCTCCCAATTGACCAAGAAATGTGATCCCGTCTTTAGACTGCTCCAAAAGAGTAATGCGGGAATTTGGGACGAAGATTGTCAGCGAGTGTTAGAGGAGATCAAGAAGTATTTGACCAACGCTTCAATCTTGGTTGTAACACCCCCTTCCCAACCTGGTCGAGAACCGGGTCAGAGCATGCTATCGATGGACTAAACGGGGTCGATACAATAATTCCATACAATAAGTGGTGTTATTAGGCCTGACGTGTAAGAGTTAGCAATATACAATTCCAATTGATCAATTACGAGTATATGATTACCCAATTAATCTTTTACAGGTTTTAGAGACTAAAAAGAAATTTTAGTATTTTAGTGGACCATTCCTGAAACTAAACTTACTGCAATGACATTCATTATACAAACAATGGCCATGTAAATTTTCAAGTTGATCAAAGTTCATTTACGCTTCCTATTAACCTGTACAAGATTCAGTGACCATTTCGTAAACAATGCAAAACTGTATTCAATAACTTTTAACCGAATTAACTACCACAATACCAATACTCTTATGGCCATATTGGTACGCTAAGTTTAATTCCCAAATTCCTGATTCAAAGGTAATAGGTTTGTATCGGTATGGGTGAGGGTCGTACCGATACTGGTTAACCATGTTGACTTAGTATCGATACGCTTTGACCCCATATCGATACCATTTTTACACCCAAATTCCAGTAGCCAAAATCTGTACTGATACGCCTAGTCCGTATCGATACGCCCCTTATTGACCATCATTGACCTGACCAAATATGCAAGGCTGTATCGATACGCCATCAACCATATTGACAAATTTTTGTTGGTTTTTATTCGATTTAACCTATCAACCAAGGTCCAAATGCAATGAAATTTTACCAGTAAGTTTTAAACATTATAAATTACTAGCATGCCAAATTTCGTGTTAATCCGAATCCATTTACTATGTTTTCACCTTTTAGAGCCAAATATGCACTTTTAGTCCTTTTTAAGACATATGAAAAGTTCATTTTAAGCCTTGTGCACTAACATCCCACAACCACAAAATATACATATCAAAAGAGCCTTATATGACTGTTCTAGGTACTTTGACACCCTACTAGGAGTTCATAGGTTCGATATACATTACTTTAGCTTGCTAGTGACTTGTCCAACGCTTCAACTTCTTCGATCTCCAACGGTAAATCGCTTAACCTAAAATGGATGAGATGCAATGCATTAGGCATACTTTGCCTAGTGAGGTAGTCAAATGATAGCAATAACATAGTAATGCATGGCAATTCAAGAGATGACAATAACAATGCTATGAACTATCAATAGCTATACAATGATCATATTCATCAACAATGTTCCATATTTTAACAATAACCCTTGGATCAATTCTGGATAATGGATGCGCGAATTCCTACGCCTTGCCAAATTAATGATTGGTCTAGTCCCTCTGCCTCACCAATATGACCAATATCACAACACATTCCTCCGCCTCACCAAATCAATATATGCCGTAGCCCTAGGACCGTAGTCCACCAGTACACTGAGCTCATGAATTATATGGCATGTCATTTGTATCCAATGTCCTTCGAATCCAAGGTCCGGAGACAATATCAATGGTTGGTATTCAATAGCAATAACAATATTCAATGTGTTCGATAGCTTCATCACTAAACAATGATTCAATATCAATGTCCAATAATAGTATCTATGTCAATAGCAATATTTCAATGATCTCAATGGCAATATTAATAGTCGAAGTTTCATTTACAATGTTTCGATAACAATGATGATGTTGACATCAATGATTAATGAAAATGGCTATATCAATGCTCTATAACAATATCCTATACTTCCATGATTCAATGGTAATGGCGATGATAATGGCCATAACAATACTCAATGGAGACAACAATATCTATGTCCGATGTTCATTAACAATGACGATGACATTGACAATGCTCAATACTCAATACGAAAACTTACCAATACTTACCATAATGTCCGATAAGTGATTCGATGCAATAATCCTTAACAACGGAGTTAGCAATGACAATTCTATTATCGATGAAATAGGAAAAGACACCTAGCCCAATCCTGAGACTCCGACTACACTCACCTCGATATTCCAAAGCTTTCAAGGTGGATGATCTCTACCAACTTCTTGAGCTAGGTAAAAACAATATGATTCAGTTAGATTCAATATTAAGATATAGAAATCAATATAACGATATCAAAACCAATATCGAAGCTTAAAATAATTATTAGCTATCAAACTCCATGGATGGCCAAACCCTAGCTTGTGATTAAGCTTGATATATCCATGAAATTCAATGGTTGTTTGGGGGTTATAGCTTACCCGATCACTTGCAACGATTCGATAACAATAAATCGAAGGAAATCAAGCTTTCCAACCTTCAACAATAGAGGTGCTAGCTTGCTTGAAGAAGATAGAGGCAAGCACTTGCTTGAATCGGGTAAGTGTTCTATAGCTATTCACTTAGCTTTAATTGAGAAGCTTTCTTTTCAATAAAGGAAGCTCTTCTGATTATCCCACGTATGGGATTTATAATTGAGGAGGGGCTAATGTGAAAGCTAAAACTCTTATTGTTCTGATTGAATTAGAATGTAAGAAACAAGATTGGGTCGGGATAATGAAAGTCCCGTAGGCTCCTCGAATGAAGGAGATAACGTGAGGATGGAACAAAATCCTCCTCAACAACAAGCTCAACATCGAGCTCAAACTCCTGCTCAACAAAAAGCTCCTGCTATCAATCCTATGTAGCAAGAATGTCTTATAAGTATGAAGGAAATATTCAGTCATCTTGTAACTGCCCTAAAACAAGATCATCCTATTGCTCGTACTGTTACTGTACCAAACTGAGCCCCTATTGACAAGCTGGCTCAGCATTGGGCCTATACCTTCACTGGCACCGACGAGGCTAATCTTAAAGTAGCCGAGTATTGGTTAGATGCCACTACTCGCATTCTAACTAAACAATTGCCATGTCTTGACGAGCATAAACTCGAGTGTGCCATCGCTCTGTTGGCAGACGAAGCACTGAGTTGGTGGGAAACCACTACCCTGACTGCTCTTGCAGAGTCTATCACTTGGAAGTTCTTCCCCGATGAGTTCAGGAAGAAATATATCAGCGAACAATATCTGGCTAAGCGCCGAAAGTGATTCTTGTATCTTAAATAAGCTGGCTGACCTATCGAGCAATACGTGAGTGACTTTTGCAAGTATTGCAAGTATGGGTTAGAATATATCAAAATTGAGGTCGACAAGTACCGAATGTTCATCGACTGGTTATATGATGAATTAAGCCCGATATTCACTACTCTGGGTATTATTGACTTTCAAAATTTGGTAAACCGGGCCATTGCTACTGAGGCGAAGATGAAAGCCTTGAAAAGACGCAAGAGTGGACACTCCTAGAAAGACAAACGACCCAAGAACGATGATAAGCCACACTGGCAATCAAAGAAGTCCAAACATTCCAAGGGAGACTCTTCGAACTATACCCCTAATCAGAAGAGTAGTTACATCTCGAAACCTCAAACAATTATAAAAACTTCAGCCCCTGTTGTTTCTGTTGATAGCACGAGGAATCATGCTAAAGCTAATCAATACCCTCTTTGCAAGTTCTACCAGAAACATCATACTAGTCAGTGCAGACTTCAACAGAATCTATGCTACTCATGTGGAGCCTCTGATCATTATATTCGAGATTGTCCCCAGAATCCCAACAAGGCTTCAAGTCGAGCTTCTATAATTGCTAGCTCAGCTCCCCTTAACCGAAACAAATCACCCATACAAGCTTAGTCAGGGAATTAGGGGAAACAAAAGGGCCTATATTCGAATGCTCCAACTCATCAGGAGTCTCGAGCCCCTGCTCGTATGTACCACATTCGTGGTAAAGATGATGAAGAAGCTCCCGATCTTATCACAAGTAGCGTTGAGTTAAATTTTAGTCCTGCATATGCTTTAATTGATTCAGGGTCTACCCATTCATTTGTTTGTTATGCCTTGATCAACAAACTAAAATTAAAATCCAAAATTATTGATTCAAATCTTGTAGTTTTGAATCCATTAAGGGGAAAAACACTCATTAACTTATGCCACAAGCAAGCTCCTTTGACTATTCGAAATATCCCCTTTCCCATTGATCTTTATGTCTTACCATTCTGTGAATTTGACTTGATATTGGGGTTAGATTGGTTAAGTAAACACGAGGCTTGGGTAGATAGCCAAAATAAGAGACTGTATCTCTGAGGTTTAGGGAAAGAATCCATTCTCTTAATAGACAAGAAACCAACCTCAATCTTTGCTAAAATGATTCTTCAAGATGAAATTGAATTCGGTTTACCTAGCATGTCTGTTGTTTCTGAATTCATTGATGTTTTTCCTGAGGAACTCCTTGGTGTCCCTCCAACTAGAGAAGTAGAGTTCGGGATTGAAGTTTAGCCTGTAACAGCTCTGGTGTCCATTACATCATATAGAATGACACTTGTCGAGTTGAAAGAATTAAAGAAGCAACTTCAGGAGTTGCAAGATAAAGGCTTCATACGGCCTAGCACTTCTCCTTAAGGTGCTGCAGTCCTGTTCGTGAAAAAGAAAGATGGGACTATACGGCTTTGTATTGAGTATCGTGAGTTAAACAAGCTCACTATCAAGAATCGGTATCCCCTACCCAAAATTGAAGATCTTTTTGATCAACTCAGTGATACTTCTGTATTCTCTAAGATCGAATTTCGATCGGGGTACTATCAAATAAAAGTGAAAGAACAAGACGTACCCAAGACAACCTTTCATACTCGATATGGCCACTTCGAATTCCTTGTAATGCCATTTGGGTTAACGAATGCTCTGGCTGCTTTCATGGATCTCATGAATCGGGTATTCAAGCACTATCTCGGCAAATTCGTAGTTGTCTTCATCGACGACATCTTGGTTTACTCTCGGAATAAGGAGGAACACGCTGAACACCTTCGAATTGTCTTGCAAACACTCCGAGAACATCAATTGTATGCCAAGTTCTCCAAATGTGAATTCTGGTTATCAAAAGTTTCTTTCCTTGGCCACGTTATCTTGACTGAAGGAATCAAAGTCGATCCAAGCAAGATTCAGTCTATTCTAAACTGGAGACCTCCAAAGAATGTAAGCGAGGTCCGAAGGTTTCTCGGTTTAGCCGGGTATTACAAAAGGTTTGCTAAGGGCTTTTCCTCTATTGTCGCAAGCCTTACTAAGCTTACCCACAAAGATACGTCTTTTGTTTGGTCGGAGAACCAACAACGAAGATTTGATCAACTTAAGCAAGCTCTGACTCATGCCCCGGTACTCATCCAACCAGGATCGGGCAAAGAATTTACTATTTACAGTGATGCTTCTCATCTAGGACTCGGTTGTGTCCTGATGCAAGATGGGAAAGGAATTGCTTACGCTTCAAGGCAACTGATGCCACATGAGTCTAATTATCCAACACACGATCTGGAACTAGTAGCTATCGTGTTTGCTCTCAAAATATAGAGACATTATCTATACGGAGAGAAATGCAATCTATTTACCAATCACAAAAGTCTCAAATACCTCCTAACTCAGAAGGACTTGAATCTGAGGCAAAGGAGATGGCTCGAATTACTTAAGGACTACGATTTGGTTATCAACTACCATCCGGGGAAAGCAAACGTAGTTGCTGATGCCCTTAGTCGCAGACTATACTCGGGTAACTCATAAATCTATATTTTTGATTAAATTCATTTGAATCGTGTCTTTCTTGTCTTGCAAGTAATGAATCTAGAGTTTCCTTAAGCTAAAAGTTACCATTTGAACACTCCTTGAAAAGTAAAATACCATTTGAATAAGAATTATGCCTAAAATACATGTAACCATTGAAATTGAGTCTTTCTTAGCTTGTAAGAAAGCATTCGAACACTGCCTTGTTCTTCAAGAAACAATTCGAATAATGCTTTACATTGCAAAAAATCTATTGAAAATCATTTTAATGACCTTATTAATTCTTTCGTAGCTACAATGGCTATTAATGCTCATTTTCGACTATCCAAGGGCCAAAAATTCTTGTCTGAACTTCAAGTTCAATCCAATCTAGTTTCGAGGATCAAAGAACTTCAACAAATTGATCCAGATCTTCAAAAGATTATATCTAAGCTTACTTTTGAATCTAGCTCTGACTTTTCCTTCAAGTCAAATGGACTCCTCTATTTTAAAGATAGAGTCTATGTTCCTAACAGCGAACAATTGAAGCGGGAAATATTGCAAGAAGCACATCAAAGTTCTTTTTCTATCCACCCTGGATCGGTTAAAATGTATAAGGACCTAAAGCCACTATACTGGTGGCCATGCATGAAATCTGCAATCACGGACTTCATATCCAAGTGCTTAACGTGTCAAAGCCGAGCATCAAGTCCCTATTGGACTACTCCAACCTATTGAACTTCCCCAGTAGAAGTGGGATCGAATTACTATGGACTTTATCACCGGTCTTCCTTCTACGCCAAGAAAGAATGATGTTGTATGGGTAATTGTTGATAGATTCACTAAATCTACTCACTTTATCCCTGTTCGTATGAATATGAGTTTGGAAACCCTTGCCGAGCTGTACATCCATGAAGTGATTCGGTTACACGGTGTACCTACAGCAATCATGTCCGATCGTGACCCTCGATTCGCTTTTCGATTCTAGAATTCTCTGCAGAAAGCTTTAGGAGCTAAAGTACATCTTAGTACGGCCTTTCATCCTCAATCGGATGGCCAATCTGAGTGAATCATTCAAGTGTTAGAAGATATGCTACGAGCTTGTGTTATTGACTTCGAGAAGAATTAGGAGAAATCCCTACCTCTTGTAGAGTTTGACTACAACAATAGCTATCAATCTTCTATTCAAATGGCACCATTCGAAGCTTTATATGGTAGAAGATGTAGAACTCCTCTATGCTGGTCTGAATTGGGAGAAAACAAAGTATTGGGACAACAATTGCTTTGGGAAACCGAAGAACAAATCAAGATCATTCACGATCGATTGAAGACAGCTTTCGGTAGATAAAAAGCGTATGCTGACTTCAAAAGGGGAGACATCCAGTATGCTATTGGAGACAAAGTCTATCTAAAGGTCTCACCTTGGAAAAAAGTACTCAGATTTGGAAGAAAAAGGAAGGTCAGTCCCCGATACATTAGACCATTTGAAGTTATTGAAAGAATTGGTCCAATGGCCTATTGACTAGCTCTTCCTAGAGAGCTCGATAGAATACACAATGTCTTCCACGTTTCAATACTCAAAAGGTATCGATCTGATCTTTCACACATTCTTGAGCCCGAAGAAGTAGAATTGAATCCTGATTTGTCCTACGAAGAAGAACCTATTCAGATTCTTGACCAGAAGTAAGGAAGCTTCGGAACAAGATTGTTCCCCTTGTTAAGATCTTATGGAGAAATCATAAGGTGGAAGAAGCTACCTAGGAATCTGAAGAAGTCATGAGGAAGCAATATCCTCACCTATTCGATTCAGGTAAAAATTTGAGGACGAATTTTCTTTTAAGGAGGGGAGAATTGTAACACCCTAAATCCCAGCCTAGAAGTATTGAAATCAATTGCATAAGTTGATAGCTTAATTGAACCTAGAATTTAAGCTAAATTGATTAGTCAAGGATCTAATTGAAAGAATGAATGACATAAGTGATCAATTTAGAGTGACTACATTGAATTAAATGAGAAAGATGGGGAATGCATGCTAAATTCCTTGTTTCCTCTAACGCCCTTGATTAAGTTAATAATAAGGATTAATTAAGGGACATTTTAGACAATTCACAAATCCAATAACTTGGATTAAGCATAGCTATCATCTTCATCATTTCACATTTGGCCGATTGAAGAGGAGAAAATAGGGAGAGAGGTTTCTTGTGAGAGAAAGCTTAAATCCATGGTGTTAGGGTTGAATTTGAGCTAAATTGAACTTGTTGACAGCATTACTAAGGTAAATTCATGCTATCCAAACTTATTTATGTTTGAAATTATGATTTAGATGATGTTTAAATGCTTAGTTGAGTTATTAGGTTGTTTGGAAAGAAGAGAATGATGAAATTGAACTTGTGGATGACTTGAATTAGAGTAGAATTCGTGTGTAAGGAATGGTGTAACAAAACTAGGTTGCTGGAAATTTGAAATTAGATGTTGATGTAAGAATTGAATTGATAGAACTTGTAATTGAGCTATGGAATTAATAAATTGAACATGATCATGATTAGGTAATGTAATTAAAGTGTTAAACAAGCTGAATTGTTAGCAACCAATGCTGGAAATGAAAGATAAAAGTATGAACATAGTCATATAGCATAGAAAATGTTTTGGTAAGAACATATTGTGTAAACATGCAAAATTAAGCAACTTAACCAACTTACTCTGTTTTGGATGCCTTGAATAATGAATTAACATTGACTAAACATGTTTAGGATGTCATATGAAATGAATTATAGGGCCAAAACATTGGTTAAAATGAATTTAAGGAATTAAAATGTAAATAGGTGCAATCTGCCCAGAATTGCTCTGTTCTGGGCAGTAACTTTGAAAATTCACCAAAATTTGTATAGATCAAATTCAGGGATGAAATTTTAGTGATATGATCCTTAGTATGTCTAATTTCATTAGGTAAAACAGAACTGAAAACTGGGTCCTATGCTGGAAACTGTAAATATAAATAGCTAGACAGTGCAAACTGTCCATGCAGTGTAAATGCCTTGCCTTTGAACAATAAACTGTAATAATTGCCTAAGAAATAAAATCCAAGTCTTATATGATAATATATAAATTTTTTTTATCTTTCCAACGATATAAAGTATTCGAAATTCCGACATACGGATTAAAAGATATGACCATTTAAAGGGACAGTGTGCAAACTGCCAGGCAGTAGTGTCCTGGGCAGTTTGGGACTGTTTTTACACCTAGATGCAAACTATTTCCAAAACAGTTTTGGGACATTGTAACCAGTCCAGTTATGTCTTAAAATGAGGTAATAACAATTTGGAGATGAACTAGTAAGAAATGCTTAAAAGAAAGCATAAAAAAGTAGCTAAATGTTAGGTACAAATGTGGTAACATTGCTACTATACATGTGTGACATTATGTGCATGTTTTGATGAATTGTATGTGTTATGGTTGCTAGACCAAGGGCAGCAAGTTGTGGAAGAGGAAGATAAGATTGGACATCCCAAAGCTAGAGGCAAAGGGATTTAGATACAAGACAATTGATTTGCTAGGAGTGTTGTGAGTGTAACTATCCTTAGGTTTAGGACTTAGGTCCTAACCAACCTTGTTATTGTCTTAATTCAATGTCATTGCCATGTAACATGACCTAATACATATTTGGCTAATTAAGGGAAGAAAGACATGTATGAAAACTTGTTTGATGCCATGATCTATTTGTATACTTGGGTGTTAAGCAAATGAAATGAAATGCTTTACATGTTGCATTGCTTATGCCAAAGGTAAGAAATGGCATGCTTGCTTGGAGAATAAGGTACTCACATTGCATACATATGCATGTGTTTGTGATTGATATATATGACTGGTTGAAATGAAATGAACAATGGTACCACTTTGTATTCATGCCATTCGAATGGCATGGATAGACTTGTCTTGGGAGTTAAGACTCCATAAGCCTAAAGGCTTGGCCTTTGAATGGCATAATCTTGTATTGGATAATGAATTGTATAAAGCTTGAGTGAAATGGATAATCAACAACCTTGGTAGCTAGTTTGGATAGATAGGAGGGCATGCCTTAGAATCTTGAGCTCATTTTGGCACTACGGTGCATATTGGCACGCAGATGCATTTTGGCACTACGGTGCATATTAGTGTGATAGTGAATTTTGGCACTACGGTGCATTTTGGCACTTCGGTGCATTTTGTTGAGGATTTGATTATCTATTGAACTAAATACCAAGGGTGTTATAAGATGACTTAATAACTTGAAATGAACATTGTTTGCTTTGGTGGTGTGTTGTGAACATTGCTTGTTCTGTAAGATTCTTGAATGAACATCATTGCCTTGAAAGATAACACATGAATGGTTGTATAACTAGTTACTTCTCATGAAAGAAATGTATAGATGATGACTTTGTATAAGAATGCCTACTTGGTAATTGCGTATTTGGTTGCTTGTCTTCTAAGCAAGATACTCGAATAGCATATGGGTATATATGATGGATGTTGCTATGTTGATTGTGTGATATGTGAAGATTGCCTACGTTACTCCTTGAATTCGAATGGTATGTGTCATGTAGAGATGATCTTGATTTTTTGAAATACATGTAAACTTGGATATGTATACTTGGAAATTGGCTAGACTTAGTGTTACCTCACTAAGTACATAACTTGTACTTACCACTATACTCTTCATTCTTCCCATAACAGATTAAAGACATTATCAAGAGGATATCTTGAGATTGAAGCAACATCTTGAAGCAAGCTTGAAAGTATGATATCATACTCTTTGTATGCTCCTAGTTTGGTGGCACTTGTAATAGGTAGCCTTGATCATGCATTTTGTTATTTGTTTAAGAATAGTTTATGTAATGTTTTGTTGGGCCTATCATGTAACCAACTTTGATGACTTAAACTATGTATATAACGTTGTTGATACGTATATAAATTATTATAATGATGCGCAAATTATGAAATAGTTCAATGTTTGATGAAACCTTGTATGATTCGAATGCTAGACTAAAATGGTATGATCATACATTAGTTCTTATGGCTATTGGCATGATTCGGCACTGTTGAGATTGAAGCTAAGGTATGTTTAAGCATGCATTAACAAATGTACTAGCCATGTATGCCATGAAATAGTATGTCTTGATTGAAAAAGAAACAAATAAAATGTGATTAAGGATCACCTTATAGTTCGAATAGGTGTATGAATATGTAATAAGAATATAAGTTGGATACTTTGTATTGATCATGTTAATTGGTTGAATAAATGGTATCTTGAGATGCAAGTAAGCTAATTGAAATGTATTAAGTGACCTCCTTGTATCATTCGGATAGAGTACATGAATTTGTAGTAAGAATGAATGTTGAGTCATGTCTAATAGTAACCTATTGTGAAGTATGCCACACTTGTGATTGTTGTTTGAATGATGTATGTGAATTGAATGAAATGGTAAAATGATAATGGTAAGTTAAGATATAAGTATGAAATGGAACAAATTAGTACCTAAATTAGCATGCTATGTATGTTGGTTTTGTTTAATGCGGACTACTTGTATGTCTTGTATGGTTGTGTTTAGGTTACTTACGTCGCAAGTCATGTATGCTGGGAGGGGGTGTTACACATCATTCACTCACTAGTATACCAAGCTAAACTTGATCTTGAATCGATATTCCCTTATGCCTTTCCTCCTTTTGCTCGGCTTCTTTATTGTCTAGATTACAAGAATTTGATTGCATTAGAATCATTTTAATGATTATTTCTTTAATTATTTATTCACCATTCCAACATTTATTAAGACTCCTAAGACAAAGTTTGGTATGTTTCCTTTATCCTTTTTGTACCTCAATTCCATAATAGTTCCTAGGTGACTACTTTAGTACAAGAAATATAACAATTTAAATGAGTCGCCCCCTTTGTAATCTTATCTATTCATATATGTTCTCTTAGCTTTTATAATTTCAATTGTCACAACTTTTCTAAGGATTAAATTTTAGAAGTTTACTCCTCAAATAGCAAATATCATTTATTTTATCATATTCACCTACCTTTAGATTCAATTTCCAATTAACAGTTTACAAAGTTCTGTTCAAACAGAGTTGGTTCCAGCTCCTATTTATAATTAAGAACAGTCTGTAAAACCTATTTTAAGTTCTTCCTTTATGCCCTTAATATCTACTTTATCATTGACACTAGTTTTCAATATATCATATCACTCAAGTATCACTCTTCAAGCTTATAACAGTTTGTTTAAAACCAATTAAACAAGGCAGTTTCGATTTTCCTTTCCCATTCGAACCTACATGCAATCATACATAATCATACTTATTTTCCAACTGTAAAAATTACCTTACAATTCTACCATTCAATACAATACAACAAGGATTCCAACATTCTATTTCTTAACACAGGATTTCTCTACTTATACTACATATTCGACTATCAATTTGCAAACATCCAAAATCTTATTGGCCATAAGCATAATTCTATATTTATGCATCCCTAAACTAGAGTGATGACCGAGAATAACAAGAACCTTACCCCTCAGTCGAAAATGCAGTAATTTAGGTCCCTAAAAATCAAGGAGTTTCAAGAAACGAGCTTCCAAGTTGAGAATTCTCATTCATTCTTTCAATCTATGAAATTTTTGGTGTATTGATGTAAATGAGAAATATGAAGGCTATTTGTTTGGTCTAAACTAGTGTTAAGTTGGATTCACCGTGTGGCATTCTCATAACAAGCCACCACACTAACATCTTTTCAAAAATAGCTTTACCATGCATCTCACGAGAATTGAGATTGCAACAAAATGGTCACTACAATTTAACCTTCAAAATTTTATAACTTTGAATTCGATCCCTCTTTAATTAAATTAACCTTTATAATAACTTGGATACAACAATAGAAGATGATAATGAGATTTATAGATTTGGGGTGTTACAGATTCCCTCCCTCTTAAGTAAAATTCATCCTCAAATTTACATGTGGAGAAAAGATGTGGATATTGTTCCTTTATAGAGGCTTCAGTTTCCCAAGTGGCATCTTTGCTCCCATGACTCTTCCATTGAACTTTTACTAAGGGAATTGCTTTGTTCCTTAATATTCTTTCTTCTCTAGCAAGAATTTGAACCGGTTCCTCTTTATAATATAAATTTAGATTTAGTTCGACTTCTTCCGGTTCAAGAATGTGAGAGGGGTAAGACCGAATCTTCTTAACATTGATACATGGAAAACATTGTGGATCTTGTTGAATTCCTTAGGGAGAGCTAACTGATAGGCAACATGACCAATTCTTTTGGTAATTTCAAACGGGCCTATAAACTGAGGACTGAGTTTTCCTTTCTTACCAAATCTGAAGATTTTCTTCTAGGGAGAAACTTTAAGAAATACCTTATCACCTACATTGTGTTGGAAATCCTTTCTTTTTTGATCAGCATAGGCTTTCTGCCCGTTAGAGGCTTCTTTTAACCGATTACAAATAATTCGCACTTGTTCTTCTGCTTCTCGAAGCAACTGGGGTCCTAAGGCTTTATTTTCGCCCAACTCTGACCAACACAGAGGGGTTTTGCATTTTCTTCCATAAAGAGCTTCAAACGGTGACATTTGAATAGAAGATTGGTGGCTATTATTATAAGAAAATTCGGCCAATGGTAGAGCCTTTTCACAGTTCTTCCCAAAATTGAGTGTACAGGCTCGAAGCATATCCTCTAGGATTTGAATGACTCTTTTAGATTGACCATCTGATTGTGGATGAAATGCGTTACTGAGATTTGTTTTTGTTCCGAGGGCCCTTTGTAAAGACTTCCAGAATCTAGAAGTGAATCTAGGATCCCGATCATAAATTATTGAAACAGGTATAAAGTCTTACAATTTCCTTAATATAGATTTTGGCTAACTGCTCCAGATTCATGTTCATTCTAATAGGAAGAAAATGAGCCGACTTTGAAAACCTATCAATAATTACCCATACTGCATTGTTCTTCTTTGGTGTCAAGGGTAACCCATTTACAAAATCCATGGCTATTTGCTCCCACTTCCATTGAGGAATTTCAATAGGTTGCAATAATCCCAAAGGAACCTGGTGTTCTGCTTTCACTTTCTGACATACTAAACATTTGGATACAAATTCTGTTATTGCAGCTTTCATTCCCAGCCACCAGTAAAGACTCTTTAAGTCTTTGTACATTTTTACAGAGCCAAGATGAAAGGAAAATGAACTCTTGTGAGCTTCCTGAAGAATCTTTCTTCTCAAGGTTGAGTCGTTGGGAACACATACTCTGTTTCTAAAGTATAGCAACCCATCATCTTTTAAAGAAAATTTAGATTCAACATTTGCTTCCAATTTGCATACAATGTCTTGTAAATTCGGATCAGATTGTTGTATTTTTCGAATTCTGGAAACTATCTCTGATTGGAAACGAAGGGATGATATATTTCATTTCTTCATGGTGATTCGAAAATGAGCATTGATGGAGGCGAGGACTACAAAAATTACATGGTCAAGTTTAGATAATTACCAATGTTTTGAAATGATATAAGAGAATATAATGGTTTCGAAAACTCACCACCAGAATGTTTTCGACTGAGTGCATTAGCCACAACATTGGCCTTGCCCGAATGATAATCGATGATTATATCGTAATACTTAAGGAGTTCAACCCACCTTCTTTGCCTAAGATTAATATCTTTTTAGGTTAGGAGATATTTCAGTCTTTTATGATTAGTATATAGATAACACTTTTCTCCATATAGATAGTGTCTCCATGTCTTCAGAGCAAAGACCACTGCAGCAAGTTCCAAATCATGGGTCGGGTAATTCAATTCATAAGACTTTAATTGACGTGAAGCATAGGCCAAAACCTTATCTCCTTGCATTAGGACACATCCCAAACCTAAAAGTGAGGCATCACTAAACACTGTAAACTCCTTTCCCGATTCTAGTGAGTTAAGACCGGGGCTCGAGTAAGGACTTCCTTTAGTTGATCGAAGCTCCTTTGCTGCACTTCAGACCAAACAAAGGACACATCTTTGCATAAGAGTTTAGTCAGAG
This sequence comes from Hibiscus mutabilis, assembly GCA_019671005.1. Taxonomy (NCBI): domain Eukaryota; kingdom Viridiplantae; phylum Streptophyta; class Magnoliopsida; order Malvales; family Malvaceae; genus Hibiscus; species Hibiscus mutabilis. The sequence goes on from CM033715.1 coordinate 26,272,035, forward strand.
TTGCGGCTAAAATGAAAAAAACCTTAACAAATCTCCGATAGTATCTAGCCAAGCCAAGGAAGCTTCGGACTTCACTAACGTTCTTCGGAGGTCTCCCTCCATTCAAGCACAGACTGGATCTTTTTCAGGTCAACTTTGATCTCTTCAACTGAGATTACATGTCCAAGGAAGGACACTTCAGACATCCAGAACTCACATTTGTTAAATTTAGCATAGAGTCGATTTTCTCTAAGGGTTTGTCAAACGATCTTGAGATGTTTAGAGTGTTCGGCCCTGCTCTTGGAGTAGATAAGAATATCGTCTATAAAGACCACGAAAAACTTATCTAAATGAGGTTTGAAGACTCGGTTCATAAGATCCATACACGCAGCAGGGGCATTTGTTAGACCGAAAGGCATTACTAAGAACTCGTAGTGGCCATAACGAGTCCTAAAAGCTGTCTTGGAGATATCAGATTCTTTAACTTTCATTTGATAGTATCTCGACCTAAGATCGATTTTAGAGAACACCGAAGCATCTTTCAGCTGATCAAACAGATCTTCAATTCTCGGAAGAGGGTACTTATTTTTTGTTGTCACCTGATTAAGCTGCCGGTAGTCTATACACAGTATCATCGATCCATCTTTCTTCTTGACAAAGAGCACCGGGTCTCCCCATGGGGATGAGCTTGGTCTAATGAATCCTTTGTCTTGCAGTTCTTGCAACTGCTTCTGGAGTTCTTTTAGCTTCTATAAGGGGTGATTGATATAGGATGGGCTCTCGGTTGAATCTCGATCTTGAATTCCACGATTCGATTTGGTGGTAATCCCATAGTTTCTCAAGAAAAACATCAAGGAAATCAGATACATTTGGGATGGAATTTATATTAGATTCACACATAACATTTCCAAGAATATTGGCTAGTAAAAGGTTCGGCTTTTTAAGCTTTTGAGTGAATAGAGATATCGATTCCTTTCCTAAACCCCGTAGGTATAATTTTCTCTTTTGACAGTCTACCCAATCCCAGTGTTTTCCTAACCAGTCTAAACCCAAAATTAGATCAAAGTCACAGGAGGGTAACACATATAAATTAGTAGGAAAATGAATGTTTTGAATATAGATGTAACAACCTCTACAAATAAGGTTCAAGGTCATAGTTTTCCCCAATGGGTTCGATACTAACAATTCATAGTTAGAAGTTTCAGATTTCAACCCAAGTATTTCAAGTAAAGGAAGACGGATAAAAGAATGGGTGGACCCCGAATCAGTTAAAGCATAAACAGAATGGTTGTTCAGTTCAACAATACCTGCTATTACATCAGGTGCTTCGCTATCATCGTGGCCCTGTAAGTGATATACTCGAGCAGGGGCTCGAGATTCTTGATGAGTAACAGCAAGAGCTTGTCCCCGAGTCCTTCCTGAATTCCCGGATTGAGCATGCTTCAGCCCTTTGCCTCTAGGGGAGGAGAATTGATTCGAATTGGAAGCAACTTTGACTGAAGGTTTGTCCAAGTCTTGAGGGCAATCTCGAACAAAATGATCTAGACTTCCACATCTGAAACAAGCATTGGTTTGTTTCCTACACATACCCTTGTGATATTTTTGACATATATTGCAGAGTTTGTACTGTGAATCTTTGTCTAGGTTTCCCGAGCTATTGATAGAAATGGCAGGAGCAGAGGATTTGATTACAATTTGAGGTTTCAGAATGTAATTACCCCTTGGTGAATCAACATAACCCGAGGGGTTTCCTCCTTGACTATTTGATTTCTTTGAAGACCATTGAGGCTTGTTGTCATTTCTTGATCTCTTATCTCTCTTAGAATAGATTTACCTTCGTTTATCTACAGCTTTCGTTCTAGTCTCAGTGGTAATTACTCGGTTTACCAGATCTTGGAAATCGGCTATAACGAGTGCTATAAACATTGGGCTTAGCTCATCATTCAACCCTTCGATGAACATCCAGCATTTATCCTCCTCTTTCTTAATGTACTCAGATTCGTACTTACAGTATTTGCAGAAGTCGCTAACATATTGCTCGATAGGTCTCCCGCCTTGCTTTAGATGCAAGAAATGTCTTATTCTTTCTGCTAAATATTGTCCACTCACATACTTCTTCTAAAATTCCTTTAAAAAGAAATCCCAATTGACCGAGTCTTTTGGAGCAGTGAAGATGGTAGTTTCCGACCAGTTTAATGCTTCATCAGCCAACAACGCTACTGCACACTCCAGTTTATAGGCATCAGAACACTGAAGTTGCTTAGTTAGGATTCTAACAGTAGTTTCTAGCCAATATTCAGCTGCTTCTGGATTTTCTTCATTGGATTCGACAAAAGTGTAGGCTCGATGCTGAGCCAACTTGTAAATAGGGGCTCTTACTATAGGTGTAGGATGATCATTTTGTTTTTGGTTGGAGACAAATTGACTAAATACCTCAGTCATACTGATGAGACATTCTCTTTGAATTTGGTTCACTTGGGGGCCTCAGGCTGTGGTTCTACAGTCTTTTGAGGTACTTGTTCTTGGTTCAATCTAACACTTCCTCCTTCATTGGAGGAACCGATAGGGCTATCCCTATCTCAACCCAGATGTGTCTCAAACATTTAAAATTTTAATTCAAGGGAGATATAGTTAAGCAAGGTCATAATAAGACTTAAATTCAACTCCTAGGTGGCACTTAAAAAACATGTAACTCAATTTACACTGATTTAATCTTAGGATCGATTAAACCTTGGCTCTAATTACCAACATGTAATACCTATTCCCCTGGCCTAAAAGTTTAAACTGATTCTACAAGTAGACAAGCTAACTTGCCTAGAAAGTTAGTATCCGAACTAATTAAGGTCTCAAATATAAGGCCACGTCCTTAACACAAGATTTTAAGATATCAATATACAGGATTTGAATTGGCATGCCAATCAAACTAGGTTTAACACTAATCTCATATAAGCATGAATTAACAATCATGTATCAATGTTTGAGGTGCAAAAGTAGGAACACCACAAATCATATAAAAATTTAATAATGAAGTAATACTATCTTGTTAAGAACAATAAAGGTCATGTTTCAAAAGAATATAGCAATGTACAATGTTTTGACTAAACTTGTAATTCTTTGATTTAGGTTAATCTGTCCATCTAATTGTTCAACAAGATATTCTGTTCTTCTTTCTAATGGAGAATTAAGTCAGAGCACCTCCTAATCGAATGCTATAAGGAACTTAGGGATCCATTGAGTCATAGAAATTGAGATATTTTACCCTTCAAACCAATCTATCAAGGAATTAATCAGTAACTTTAAAAAGCAAGCAACCATCCAAGGCTTTCATAACAATATCCACCATTGTGTAATCTATAGATCATTCATCCAACAACAAGCTAACAAACTCCTACATTAACATTACAACCAGCATCATACCATTAGAAAGATTCGATCTAAACACTACAAACATGCCATTTCAATCCAACATAAGTATAATCATGCACCACCCGAAAACATAGGTTGGGGCATAGAAATTTAATATATTTACATACCAACAAACATGTACAAAATGATTTGAATAAATCCCCATCCTAGTGCCACCTTCTAGGAGTTTAACCACTAACAAAATAACACATACATTAGCACTTTGATGACCTTGCTTTATCTTCCCAAAATTGACCTAAAGAACAACACTGCCTGAAGAATCAGAGTGAGTGGTTAGATTATGAAATTGATGAACGAAAGATAATTATAGAGAATTCAATACAACTAATATGATTAAGCCCTTTTTAATCGATACAAAGTTCAATCTAATAGTTCATTCATTTGCTATTTACTAACTAGATCTCATTCTTTTTGTTTAAACATATAGAAACAAGTTAAACTCAATAATCATGTTGCTCAACCGAACCAATTATAATTAACCACAATCTCAACCGTGATAAAAGTATACACGGTCAAACACATTCAACTTTAGAAGCATATTTTAATATTTAGACAATCTTAGTTGAATTGTATAGCCTTGATTAGTTGTTATCCCTAGAATTGTTTATTTGAATCAGATCATTATCAAAAAATTGTTATTTAATGCCATTGAAACACATAGATTTCTTTCAATTTCAGCAAAAGTACCGTAGTACTATACAGAGGACCTTGGTCCATTTCAGACTGAGCTCAGGGTTAACATTGGCATGCCAATCAGACTAGGTTTAACACTAATCAAGGCTTTAAGTTTCCATAGTGGTTCTCAATCAAATTCATAAACATTTCCAATTCTTACATAGGCTATCTAAGCATCAACAACATCCTGGAACCATTCATGACACATATCTATAACATCGATTTAGCATATGAGGTTGTTCATACTTACCTTGGCCTATACTTACCAAGCATTAACTATTTCAAGCTCTATTAGGCAGTTCGTGCCACTAATTGTATCGAAGCAATGTTCGAGAATTAAATGCTCCAAATTATAAGAAACATCATTCACTCACTAGTATACCAGGCTAAACTTGATCTTGAATCGATATTCCCTTATGCCTTTCCTCCTTTTGCTCAGCTTTTGTATTGTCTAGATAACAAGAATTCGATTGCATTAGAATCATTTTAATGATTATTTCTTTAATTATTTATTCACCATTCCAACATTTATTAAGACTCCTAAGAAAATGTTTGGTATGTTTCCTTTATCCTTTTTGTACCTCAATTCCACACTAGTTCCTAGGTGACTACTTTAGTACAAGAAATATAACAATTTAAATGAGTCACCCCTTTGTAATCTTACCTATTCATATATGTTCTCTTAGCTTTTATAATTTCAATTGTCACAACTTTTCTAAGGATTAAATTTCAGAAGTTTACTCCTGAAATAGCAAATATCATTTATTTTATCATATTCACCTATCTTTAGATTCAATTTCCAATTAACAGTTTACAAAGTCCTGCTCAAACAGAGTTGGTTCCAGCTCCTATTTATAATTAAGAACAGTCCATAAAACCTGTTTTAAGTGCTTCCTTTATGCCCTTAATATCTACTTCATCATTGCCACTAGTTTTCAATATATCATATCACTTAAGTATCACTCTTCAAGCTTATAACAGTTTGTTTAAAACCAATTAAACATGGCAGTTTCAATTTTCCTTTCCCATTTGAACCTACATGCAATCATACATTATCATACTTATTTTCCAACCGTAAAAGTTACCTTACAATTCTACCATTCAATACAATACAACAAGGATTCCAACATTCTATTTCTTAACACAGAATTTCTCTACTTATACTACATATTTGACTATCAATTTGCAAACATCCCAAATCTTATTGGCCACAAGCAGAATTCTATATTTATGTATCCCTAAACTAGAGTGAAGACCGAGACTATCAAGAACCTTACCCCTTAGTAAAAAATGTAGCAATTTAGGTCCCCAAAAATCAAGCAGTTTCAAGAAACAAGCTTCCAAGTTGAGCATTCTCATTTATTCTTTCTCTCTATGAAATTTTCGTTGTATTGATGTAATTGAGAAAGATGAAGGCTATTTGTTTGGTCTAAACTAGTGTTAAGTTGGATTCACCATGTGACATTCTCATAACAAGCCACCACACTAACATCTTTTCTAAAATAGCTTTACCATGCATCTCACGAGAATTGAGATTGCAAACAAATGGACACTACAATTTAACCTTCAAAATTCTATAACTTTGAATTCGATCCCTCTTTAATTAAATTAACCTTTGTAATAACTTGGCTACAACAATAGAAGATGATCAGGAGATTTAGAGATTTGGGGTGTTACATCGTGAGGAAGGAAATCATCAAATGGCTTGACGCCGGTATCATATTTCCTATCTCCGATAGTACATGGGTAAGCCCGGTACAATGTGTACCGAAAAAGGGAGGCAAAACTGTAACACCCCAAATACTAGCCTAGAAGTATTGGAACCAAATTTCATAAGTTGATAGCTTAATTGAATCTATAATTAAGCTAAATTGATTAGTTAAGGGCCTAATTGAAAGAATGAATGAAATAAGTGATCAAATTACAAATGACCAATTTGAATTAAGAAAGATTAGGCTTGCATTATAAATTCTATGATTCTCTTATTTGCCCTTGACTAATTATATGATTAGTTACTAACTAAGGTTAGTTTAGTAAAATCCTAATTCCACTAATGTTAGCTGATTGAAGAAGAGAGAAAATAGATTGAGAGAAAGCTTGAAAAATTCAGCCATTGAAGAAGGGGATTAAGCTTGCATGTGTAGAGATTTTTCATTGAAATTAAGCTAGAAGCAAATTAAATAAGATTCTACATGTGTTCAATTGAATAGGCAACTATATTTGTTGAATTGGACTGTTTTGATGATTATAGATGGAATTAGATATTGAATATGTTGTTAGATGATTGAATGGTTGTACAATTATACAAATTTGAAGAATGAACACTAGGTACAATGCTGGAAATTATGTGTTTGTGAAAGTGTAATAAGCTAGGTTGCTGGAAAATTGAATTGTGATATTGAAGTGGGAATTGAATGATTAGAACTTAAAATTGAGCTATAGGATTAATGAATTGATTATGATCATGAATAGGTAATGTAAATAAGGTGTTAAACAAATTGAATTGTTAGCTAACAATGCTGGAAATGAAGGATAAAAGTATGAACATAGTCACAAAACATAGAAACTGTTTTGTGGAATTGAAATTGAGTAAACATGCAAGATTAGGCTTTGTAACCAACTTGCTCTGTTTTGGCTGCCTTGATTAATGGATTAACATTGACTTAACATGTTTAGTATATCATTGAATTGAATTATAGGGCCAAAACATTGCTTAAAATGAATTTAAGTCATTAAAATGTGAGTAGGTACAATCTGCCCAGAATTGCTCTGTTCTGGGCAGTCAATTTGAAAATTCACCAAAACTTCTATAGATCAAATTCAGGGCTGAAATTTTAAATACATTATCCTTAGAATGTATATTTTCATTAGGTGAAAACAGAACTGAAAACTGGGTCCTATGCTGGATACTATAAATAGGAATAGCTGGACAGTGCAAACTGTCCAGGCAGTGTAAATGTCACGTCTTTGAACAATAAACTGTATTAATTGGATAAGAACTAAAATGTAAGTCTATTATTTTCTTATAGAAAGTTTTGTTAGCTTTCCAATGGTGTATAGCAATCAAAATTTTGACGTACGGATTAAAAGATATGGCCATTTAAAGGGACACTGTGCAAACTGCCAGACAGTAGTGTCCTGGGCAGTTTGGGACTGCTTTTGCACCTAGTAGCAAACTATTTCCAAAATAGTTTTGGGACATTGTAACCTGTCCAATTATGTCTTAAAATAAAGTAATAACAATGTGGAGATGAATTAGTAATAAATGCTTAAAAATAATCATAAAAACAGTAGCTAAATGTTAGGTACAATGTGATAACATTGCTACTATGATTGTGTAATATATTGTGCTTGTTTTGATGAAATGTGTATGTGTTATGCTTGCTAGACCAACGACAGTAAATTGGGGAAGAATAAGATAGGAGTGGACATCCCAAAGCTAGAGGCAAAGGGATTTGGATTCAAGATAATTGAATTGCTTGGATTGTATTGTGAGTGTAGTTACCTCTAGGGTTAGGACTAGGTCCTAACCAATGTATTTGTTACATTCTTGTTATGATAATGAATCTAAGCATTAATTTGACTTAATAAGGGAAGGATGAATTAAAGAAACACATGAAACATGATCATAGTCTTATGTACATGCCTATTCGAAATGATTATGCATGATTAGTGATAACTTGGTTGCTTGTATGTGCTATGATACAACATGGTTGAATGCTAATGACTTGTTTGAGATATGATGTTATCTCATTTGATGAAATGAATCTTGAAACCACTTGACTTGTGAGCTAAGGCTCAATAGCCTAAGGGCTTAACATGAAATGATCTTGATTGACATGAACATGATCTTGAACTTGATAACTTGAATAAATGGTAATTCTAACAACCTTGGTAGCTAGTTGGATTAGGAAGAAAGGCATGCCTTAGAGTCTAGAGCTCATTGTGTACGGTTTGACTATGGTCCAGGGCTAAGGCCCTTATTTGGCGACAGACGAAGGGTACGTATGTTGTCTTTGGCGACAGTAAGAGGGTTGACCAGCACTACGGTGCATATTGTGGCGACAGTTGGTTGGAGACTCGATTACCTATACAAACTAAGTACCAAGGGGGTTGTTTAATGAAATAAAAAATGAAATAAGATTCAATTATACATGATACTTGTCTTGTATGCCATGAAATGTATGTTGCTTGATTTGAAAGCATGACTCATTGGTTACTTGTTTTGAAAGCATGTTGCTTGATTCATGAATTATGATTTCTTGATGCCTAAGCTTGATGGCCGAATCCATGCTATCCTAGATAGGATATTATTGATGTTTGAAAGACTAGATAAGGTCACTCTTGATACTTGAAAGACTAGCTAAGTCTACTCTAATACTTAGAAGCCTTAGCTAGGTCTACACTCGATCTAAAAGACTTGAAACATGAAATAACAAAATGGATAGACTAGTTACTACCTCACTAAGTACATTTTTGTACTTATCACTCTTCTTTCATTCTTCCCAACCTACAGGTTAAAAGATTCAACATTGCTTGATCTTGAAGCTTGATTCCTTGAGCAAGAAGCATCCTGCACAAGCTTTGTTAAAGTATGATTCCATACTTGTTTTGTATTCTCCTAGAATGGTGGCACTAGTTGTATCCAAGTAGCTTGAACAAGCATTTTGAAGGGTTGTATATAATGCTTGATAGCCTATCTGTGATTTGTATATAGTTTAAGGTTTGTAATGAACTTAGATAAATTGATATGGTTGAATGTTTTTCTGCGCATACTTGAATGTTATGGAATGATCTTATGATGACCTAATTGGCTTTAAAATAGTTGATAACCTTGTAATGCTTTTGTGAATGCTTGAAATGATCATATGTATGCTTGATTTATGACTCGAAAATGAGGAACCATGTTGCTTAAACCCTATTCGAATGACCTTGGTATGTATATGATTCAATTTTGTGTTCATGCCTTGATTGCATGAGTATGGTGCACTTGTTTGATGCATGGCCGAATGGTATTAGGTGGTTAATTCATGTTGCCGAATGCATGGTAGTAGGATGAGGTTGGTATGATCTAGTTGTATGCTTTGTATATGTTTGGTATAATTGGCCGAATAGTAGTCTCTTGAATTAGGTTTGAATGGTACAAGATATAAGCTATTAAAGGTTAGATAACTATGCTTAGTAATTGAAGGAATAAAATGACTAATTGTGTACCAGATAAGGAAACCAAATTGAATTGGAGGCATGTAATACTAATTAGTTCAAATAGGATAGGTAATAATGTATAAGTGTTATAACATGAGCCATGAAAGTAGTAAGTTTAAGTGTAAGCAAGAAAGAAATGAATCTAGATGCATTTTGTTAATAGCCAAATAGTTTAGGTGAAAAAATAACTAGGAATGCTTGCTTGTTATTGTAGTTTGAATGCCTTTGATGATTGATGCCTAAGTATGAGTTAATTGCATGAAAAGAAATGCATGAATAGTTGTTTATGCCTTGTTTGAATGCATGCTTCCTCCTTGCTTGCTTAGTTCAAATGTTAGGATGATTTAGGAGTCAAGTGTTAGCTTTCTTGTTAGTTAAGTAAACAAGTATGAATGATTATTTCTTCTTGGACCTTGATTGTCGAATGCAATGCTTGACTATTGAATCAAGTTTGAATGTGTAATGCATGTAATGTCCTTGCCATGTCTATATTATAGTATAGTCCGAATTTCATGCCTTGTCTTGTCTTTGCTTTATTGCTAAGTAACGCTCCTCAACTGAGTTACTACTAACCCGGGTAGGGGGTGTTACATATAAATTGGTATCAGAGCTTTAGGTTTAGTCGATTCTTGGACTAAACTAGGCTATCATGCATCATATAGGATACTTGTGCCACCTAGGAGACTTGAATTGAATAGCTTGTGTCTTGATTATTAAACCGAACCCTTAACTATTCTATTTGAACATAGAATGTCTGAAACAAGACTCGGTCGGGATAACGGAAGTCCTGAAGGCTTCTCGAACGAAAGAGACAGTGTGAGGATGGAACAGATTCCTCCTTAACATCAAGCTCAACATAGAGCTCAAGCTGCTGCTATCAATCTTATACAACAAGAATGCCTTTTAAGTATGAAGGAGATGTTTAATCATCTAGTGTCTTCCCTAAAGCAAGATCATGCAATTGCTCCTACAGTTGTTGTGCCAAATCGAGCCCCGATTGACAAACTGGCTCAACATCGGGCTTATACCTTCACTGGCACTGATGAAGCAAACTCAGAAGTAGCTGAGTACTGGCTTGAAGCCACTACTCGAATCCTTACCAAGCAACTACCTTCTCCCGATGAGCACAAACTTGAATGTGCTATAGCTTTGTTAGTTGATGGAGCCTTAAGTTGGGGGGAAACTACTACGTTGACTGCCCCTGTAGAAGCCGTGGAAATTCTTCCTCGATGAATTCAGGAAAAAGTATATTAGTGAACAGTATCTGGCTGAGCACCGGAAATGTTTCTTGTACCTCAAGCAAAGGGGGCGACCTATTGAACAATATGTAAGCGACTTCTGCAAGTATTGCAAATATGGGTCAGAATATATCAAAACTGAGGCCGACAAGTGCCAAATGTTCATTGAAGGGTTAAATGATGAATTAAGCCCTATGTTCACTGCTCTCAATATTACCAACTTCCAAAACTTGGTAAACCGAGTCATTGCTACAGAGGTGAAGATGAAGGCCTCAGAGAAGCGTAAGAGTGGAAACTCCTAGAAAGATAAATGATCCAGAAACGATAAAAAGCCACACAAGCAGTCAAAGAAAGCTAAACACTCTCAAGATCACTCTTCAAATTATACTCATGTCTAGAAGAGCAATTATATGAAGAAACCTCAATCGGTGATCAAATCCTCTTCCCCGATGATCTCAGTTGATAGTACGGGGAATTCTGGTAAAGTTGTTCAGTATTCTACCTGCAAGTTATGTCAGAAGCACCACACCGGGAAATGCAAAACTCAACAAAACTTGTGCTTATTATGTAGAGCCTCAAATCACAATATCCGGGATTGTCCCCAGAATCCCAATAAAGTTCCAAGTCGAACTCCTGGAAATGCAAGCTTAGCTCTCTCCAATCGAAACAAGGGTCCTAAACAAGCCCAGTCTAGTAATCAGAGGAGAGGCAGATGGAACCATTCGAATACTCCAACTCACCATGAATCTCGAGCCCCTGCTCGTATGTACCACATTCGTGGTAAAGATGATGAAGAAGCTCTTGATGTTATTGCAGGTACTGTTGAGTTAAATTCTAGTCTTGCATATGCTTTAATTGATTCGGGGTCTACCATTCATTTGTTTGTTCTGCCTTGATCAGCAAATTAAAATTGAAACCCGAAATTATTGAATCAAGTATTGTAGTTTCGAATCTATTAGGGGAAAAACACCCATTAACTTGTGCCACAAGCAAGCTTCCTTGACCATTCGAAACACAACTTTTCCCATTGATCTTTATGTCTTACCATATTATGAATTTGACTTGATATTGGGGTTAGATTGGTTAAGTAAACACGAGGCCTGGGTAGATTGCCAAAATCGAAGACTGTATCTCCGGGGTTTAGGGAAAGAATCCATTCTCTTAATAGACAAAAACTAACCTTAATCTTTGCTAAAATGATCATTCAATATGAGATTGAATTTGGCTTACCTATTATGCCAATTGTGTCTGAATTCACTGATGTTTTTTCCCGAGGAACTCCCTAGTGTCCCTCCGACCAGAGAAGTAGAGTTCGGGATTAAAGTTTAACCCGAAACATCTATGGTGTCCATCACACCTTATAGAATGGCACATGTTGAGTTGAAAGAATTAAAGAATCAACTTCAGGAGTTGCAAGATAAAGGCTTCATACGGCCTAGTTCATCTCATTGGGGTGCTCCAGTTTTGTTTGTGAAGAAGAAAGACAGGACTATGAGACTCTGTATTGATTACAGACAATTGAATAAGTTTACGATCAAGAATCGGTATCCTCTTCCTAGAATAGAAGATCTTTTCGATCAATTCAAGGATGCTTCAGTATTCTCAAAGATCAATCTTCGATCAGGATACTATCAAATGAGGGTAAAAGAAGAAGATGTGCCCAAGACAGCTTTTCGTACTCAATATGGCCACTATGAATTTCTTATAATGCCATTCGGGTTAACGAATGCTCTGGTTGCTTTCATGGATCTCATGAATCGAGTGTTCAAGCCCTGTCTCGACAAGTTCGTGGTCGTCTTCATTGATGACATCCTAGTTTACTCCCAAAACAAGGAAGAACACTCCGAACATCTCAGAATTGTATTGCAAACTCTTCAAGAACGTCAATTGTTCACAAAGTTCTCTAAGTGTGAATTTTGGCTATCGAAAGTCTCGTTCCTTGGTAATGTCATCTCGGCAGAAGGGATTAAAGTAGACCCAAATAAAATTCAATCCATCCTGGATTGGAGACCTCCGAGGAATGTTAGTGAAATCAAAAGCTTTCTCGGTTTAGCCGGGTATATTCGGCGATTTGTCAAAGGCTTTTCCTCCATTGCCGCAAATTTGACAAAATTAACCCAAAAGGATACACCTTTTGTTTGGTCGGAAAGCCAACAACGAAGCTTCGATCAACTTAAACAAGCACTGACTCATGCACCAGTTCTTATCCAACCATAATCAGGTAAAAAATTCACTTTCTATAGTGATGCATCTCATTTAGGACTTGGTTGTGTCCTAATGAAAGATGGAAAGGTGGTAGCTTATGCTTCAAGGCAACTGAAACCACACAAGTCAAATTATCCAATATACGATCTAGAATTGGCAGCTATCGTGTTTGCTCTCAAAATTTGGAGATATTACTTGTATGGGGAGAAATGTAATCTATTCACAGACCACAAGAGTCTCAAATATCTCCTGACTCAGAAAGATTTGAATCTGAGACAAAGAAGATGGCGTGAATTGCTTAAAGACTATGATTTGGTTATCGACTACCATCCGAGGAAAGCAAACGTGGTTGCTGATGCCCTTAGTCGCAAACCATACTAGGGTAAACTCCTAAATCTAAATTCTAGTATATTTCAATCAAATTTGAACTTACTTGAATCACAAGTAACTATTCGAACACTTACTTGTTTTGCAAGTAACCACTCAGAATTTTCCTTAATGATCCTATGTATTCTTGTAGCTACTCAGGCTATCAATGCTCATTTCTATTTATCCAAAGGATGGAAATTCTTGTCTGAACTTCATGTTCAATCCAGCTTAATCTCGAGAATTAAAGAACTCTAGCAAACTGATTCAGATCTTCAGAAGATCATATCCAAGTTAGACTTTGAGTCTAATCCTGACTTTTCCCTTAAGCCAAATGGACTCCTGTATTTCAAGGATAGAGAGTGTGTTCCTAACAATGAGGAACTAAAGCAAGAAATGTTACATGAAGCTCACCAAAACTCATTCTCGATTCACCCGGGATCTGTTAAGATGTGCAAGGATCTAAAACCACTATACTAGTGGTCGGCTATGAAATCGGCTATCACAGACTTCGTATCGAAGTGCCTAACTTGCCAAAGAGTTAAAGCTGAACATCGAGTCCCTACTGGATTACTTCAGCCAATCGAATTCCCTTAGTGGAAATGGGATCGAATTATAATGGATTTCGCTACTGGTCTTCCTTCCACTCCAAGAAAGAACGATGTTGTATGGGTGATTGTAGATAGATTCACAAAGTCTACTCATTTTATCCCTGTTCGAATGAACTTGAGCTTGGAAACCTTCGCTAAGCTATACATCTGTGAAGTGATTCGTTTACACGATATACCTACAATAATAATCTTTGGTCGCGATCCTAGATTTGCTTCTCGATTTTGGAAGTCACTATAGAAAACTCTTGGAACCAAAGTAAATGTAAGTACAACTTTCCATCCTCAGTCTGATTGACAATCTGAAAAGATTATTCAAGTACTACAAGACATGCTACGTGCTTGTGTTATAGAGTTTGGAAAAAGCTGGGAGAAATCTCTACCCCTTGTAGAGTTTGCCTACAACAATAGTTATCAAGCATCTATTCAGATGGAACCATTCGAAGCTCTTTACGAGAGGAAGTGTAGAAATCCCTTATGTTGGTCTTAATTGGGGGAAAACAAGGTGCTAGGGCCTCAATTGCTTCGAGAAACTGAAGAACAAGCGAAGATCATCCATGATCAATTGAAGGCAGCTTTCGATAGACAAAAAGCATAAGCTGACTTAAAAATGAGAGATATCCAATATGTTGTTGGAGACAAAGTCTTCTTAAAGGTCTCACCTTGGAAGAAAGTCCTTCGATTTGGAAGAAAAGGGAAACTCAGTCCCCAATTCATTGGTCTATTCGAAATCACTGAAATAATTAGACCAGTGGCCTATCGATTAGCTCTCCCTGAAGAATTCAGAAGGATCCACAATGCATTCCATGTATCTATGCTCAGAAGATACAAATCAGATCCATCCCATATTCTTAAACCGGAAGAACTTGAGTTAAACCCTAACTTGTCCTATGAAGAAGAGCTTGTTCAGATTCTTGATCAGGAAGTAAGAAAGCTTAGGAACAAGATTGTTCATCTTGTCAAGGTTTTGTGGAGAAACCACAAGATAGAAGAAGCTACTTGGGAATATGAAGAAATCATAAAGAAACAATATCCTCATCAATTTGATTAAGGTAAATTCGAGGACGAATTTATTTTAAGGGGGGAGAATTGTAACACCCCAAATCCTAGCTTAGAAGTAGTGGAACCAAATTTCATAAGTTGATAGCTTAATTGAATCCAGAATTAAGCTAAATTGATTAGTTAAGGGCCTAATTGAAAGAATGAATGAAATAAGTGATCAAAATACAAAGGACCAATTTGAATTAAGTAAGAAAGATTAGGCTTGCATGATAAATTCTATGATTCTCTTATTTGCCCTTGACTAATTATATGATTAGTTACTAACTAAGGTTAGTTTAGTAAAATCCTAATTCCACTAATGTGGATATCCACAATTACCATCATCTTCCTCATTTTCATTATGTTAGCCGATTGAAGAAGAGAGAAAATAGAGTGAGAGAAAGCTTGAAAAATTCAGCCATTGAAGAAGGGGATTAAGCTTGCATGTGTAGAGATTTTTCATTGAAATTAAGCTAGAAGCAAATTAAGTAAGATTCTACTTTTGTTCAATTGAATAGGCAACTATATTTGTTGAATTGAACTGTTTTGATGATTATAGATGGAATTAGATATTGAATATGTTGTTAGATGATTGAATGGTTGTAGAATTATACAAATTTGAAAAATGAACACTAGGCACAATGCTGGAAATTATGTGTTTGTGAAAGTGTAATAAGCTAGGTTGCTGGAAAATTGAATTGTTATATTGAAGTAGGAATTGAATGATTAGAACTTAAAGTTGAGCTATAGAATTAATGAATTGATTATGATCATGAATAGGTAATGTAAAGAAGGTGTTAAACAAATTGAATTTTTAGCTAACAATGCTGGAAATGAAGGATAAAAGTATGAACATAGTCACACAACATAGAAACTGTTTTGTGGAATTGAAATTGAGTAAACATGAAAGATTAGGCTTTGTAACCAACTTGATCTATTTTGCCTGCCTTGATTAATGGATTAACATTGAATTAACATGTTTAGGATATCAGATGAAATGAATTATAGGGCCAAAACATTGGTTAAAATGAATTTAAGGCATTAAAATGTGAGTAGGTACAATCTGCCCAGAATTGCTCTGTTCTGGGCAATCACTTTGAAAATTTACCAAAACTTCTATAGATCAAATTCAGGGCTGAAATTTTAATGACATTATCCTTAGAACGTCTATTTTTATTAGGTGAAAACAGAACTGAAAACTGGGTCCTATGCTGGAAACTGTAAATAGGAATAGCTGGACAGTGCAAACTGTCCAAGCAGTGTAAATGCTATGTCTTTGAACAATAAAATGTATTAATTGGATAAGAACTAAAATTCAATTCTATTATGGTATTATAGAAAATTTTGTTAGCTTTCCAATAGTGTATAGCAATCCAAATTCCGACGTACGAATTAAAAGATATGGCCATGTAAAGGGACATCGTGCAAACTGCCAGGCAGCAGTGTCCTGGGCAGTTTGGGATTGTTTTTGCACCTAGTAGCAAACTGTTTCCAAAACAGTTTTGGGACATTGTAACCTATCCAATTATGTCTTAAATGAAGTAATAAAAATGTGGAGATGAATTAGTAAGAAATGCTTAAAAAGAAGCGTAAAAACAGTAGCTAAATGTTTGGTACAGTGTGATAACATTGCTACTATGATTGTGTGATATATTGTGCTTGTTTTGATGAAATGTGTATGTGTTATGCTTGCTAGACCAAGGGCAGCAAATTGGGGAAGAAGAAGATAGGAGTGGACATCCCAAAGCTAGAGGCAAAGGGATTTGGATTCAAGATAATTGAATTGCTTGGATTGTATTGTGAGTGTAGTTACCTCTAGGGTTAGGACTAGGTCCTAACCATGATAATGAATCTAAGCATGAATTTGACTTAATAAGGGATGGATGAGTTAAAAAAGCACATGAAACAAGATCCTAGTTTTATGTACATGCCTATCCGAAATGATTATGCATGATTAGTGATAACTTGGTTGCTTGTATGTGCTATGATACAACATGGTTGAATGCTAATGACTTGTTTGAGATATGATGTTATCTCATTTGATGAAATGAATCTTGAAACCACTTGACTTGTGAGCTAAGGCTCAATAGCCTAAGGGCTTAACATGAAATGATCTTGATTGACATGAACATGATCTTGAAATTGATAACTTGAATAAATGGTAATTCGAACAACCTTGGTAGCTTGTTGGATTAGGTAGAAAGGCATGCCTTAGAGTCTAGAGCTCATTATGTACGGGTGGACTACGATCCAAGGCTAAGGCCCCTATTTGGTGACAGACGGAGGGTACGTATGTGGTCTTTGGCGACAGTAGGAGGGTTGACCAGCACTATGGTGCATATTGTGGTGACAGTTGGTTAGAGACTCAATTACCTATATAAACTAAGTACCAAGGGGGTTGTTTAATGAAATAACAAATGAAATAAGATTCAATTATACATGATACTTGTCTTGTATGCCATGAAATTTATGTTGCTTGATTTGAAAGCATGACTCATTGGTTACTTGTTTTGCAAGCATGTTGATTGATTCATGAATTATGATTTCTTGATTCCTAACCTTGATGGCCGAATACATGATATCCTAGATAAGATATTCTTGATGTTTGAATGACTAGATAAGGTCACTATTGATACTTGAAAGACTAGCTAAGTCTACTCTAATACTTAGAAGCCTTAGGTAGGTCTGTACTCGATCTAACAGACTTGAAACATGAAATAACAAAATAGATAGACTAGTTACTACCTCACTAAGTACATTTTTGTACTTATCACTCTTCTTTCATTCTTCCCAACCTACAGGTTAAAAGATTCAACATTGCTTGATCTTGAAGCTTGATTCCTTGAGCAAGAAGCATCCTACACAAGCTTTGTTAAAGTATGATTCCATACTTGTTGTGTATTCTCCTAGAATGGTCGCACTAGTTGTATCTAAGTAGCTTGAACATACATTTCAAAGGGTTGTATATAATGCTTGATAGCCTATCTATGAGTTGTATATAGATTAAGGTTTGTAATGAACTTAGATAAATTGATATGGTTGAATGTTTTGCCGTGCATACTTGAATGTTATGGAATGATCTTATGATGACCTAATTGGCTTTAAAATAGTTGATAACCTTGTCATTCATTTGTGAATGCTTGAAATGATCATATGTATGCTTGATTTATGACTCAAAAATGAGGAACCATGTTGCATAAACCCTATTCGAATGACCTTGGTATGTATATGATTCAATTTTGTGTTCATGCCTTGATTGCATGAGTATGGTGCACTTGTTTGAGGCATGGCCGAATGGTCTTAGGTGGTTAATTCATGTTGAATGCATGGTAGTAGGATGAGGTTGGTATGATCTAGCTTTATGATTTGTATATGTTTGGTATAATTGGCCGAATAGTAGTCTCTTGAATTAGGCTTGAATCGTACAAGTTATAAGCTATTAAAGGTTAGATAACTATGCTTAGTTATTGAAGGAATGAACTGACTAATTGTGTACTAGATAAGGAAACCAAATTGAATTGGAGGCATGTAATACTAAGTAGTTCAAATAGGATA
Source organism: Hibiscus mutabilis (assembly GCA_019671005.1). Lineage (NCBI taxonomy): Eukaryota > Viridiplantae > Streptophyta > Magnoliopsida > Malvales > Malvaceae > Hibiscus > Hibiscus mutabilis. Next base: position 26,290,333 of record CM033715.1, read on the forward strand.
GGTAATAATGTATAAGTGTTATAACATGAGCCATGAAAGTAGTAATTTGAAGTGTAAGCAAGAAAGAAATGAATCTAGAGGCATTGTGTTAATATTCGAACAGTTTAGGTGAATACAATAACTAGGAATGCTTGCTTGTTATTGTAGTTTGAATGCCTTTGATGATTGATGCCTAAGTATGAGTTGCTTGCATGAATGGTTACTTATGCCTTGTTTGAATGCATGCTTCCTCCTTGCTTGCTTAGTTCGAATGTTAGGATGATTTAGGAGTCAAGTGTGAGCTTTCTTGTTAGTTAAGTAAACAAGTATGAATGATTGTTTCTTCTTGGACCTTGATTGCCGAATGCAATGCTTGACTATTTAATCAAGTTTGAATGTGTAATGCATGTAATGTCCTTGCCATGTCTATGTTCTAGTATAGTTCGAATGCCATGCCTTGTCTTGTCTTTTCTTGCTTGCTAATTAACGCTCCTAAACTGAGTTACTACTAAGCCGGGTAGGGGGTGTTACAATAATCGTGGTAAGCAGCGAAAGCAATGAACTAATCCCAACTAGGACTATGACCAGTTGGAGGGTTTGTATGGATTACCGCAAGTTAAATAATGCTACTAGGAAATATCACTTTCTTTTGCCATTTATTCACCAAATGCTTGACCGACTTGCAGGTAAATCTTTTTACTATTTTCTTGATGGTTACTCAGGTTATAACCAAATCACCTTAGCACCCGATGATCAGGCAAAAACCACCTTCACATGCCCATATGGTACTTATGCTTTTCGAAGGATGCCGTTTGGATTATGCATTGCTCCAACAACCTTCTAGAGATGTATGATGGTAATTTTCTCCGACATGGTGATAGATTTCCTGGAAATCTTCATGGACAATTTTTTGGTATTCAGAGATGACTTCAACAATTGCCTCGGCAATTTGGAGAAGGTGCTAACACAATGTGAAGAATCCGATCTAGTGCTCAATTGGGAAAAGTGCAACTTTATGGTAGATAAAGGTATAGTACTCAGTCACAAGATCTCCTCCAAAGGAATTGAAGTCGATAGAGCCAACGTGGAAGTGATCGAAAAATTGCCATTACCAAATTTGGTTAAAGGAATTCGAAGCTTTCTCGATCATGCAGGTTTTTATAGAAGTTTTATTTATAATTTTTCTAAAATTTCTAAACCTTTGTGTAACTTGCTTGAACATGATAAGGCTTTTCACTTCGATGACTCATGTGTCCAAGCATTCGAAACCTTGAAAAAGCAACTTGCCTCAGCGCCTATTGTCGTTCCACCTGATTGGACTTTACCTTTTGAACTCATGTGCGATGCAAGTGATTTCGCGGTAGGAGCCGTTTTAGGGCAGCATACACGTAAGACTTTTCATGTGATTTACTACGCTACTAAAACTTTATATTGTGCACAATCAAATTACACCATGATTGAGAAAGAATTACTAGCAGTAGTATTCACATTTGATAAGTTTCGTTCCTACTTGATTTGTACTAAGGTAATCGTTTACACTGATCACTCAGCAATTAAGTACCTATTTACTAAGAAAGATGCCAAACATCGTTTAATTCATTGGATTTTACTTTTACAAGAGTTTGACATCGAAATTAAGGAAAAGAAAGGAACAGAGAACCAAGTTGCCGATCACTTATCAAGGTTGGAGAAAGGCGATGAAGATTCAGACTCTTTGGAGATCAATGACATATTCCCTGATGAGCAATTGTTAGTTGCCTCGAAAACTCTCTAGTAGGCCGATTTGGTTAATTTCTTGGTTAGTGGATTTTCCTTATAACTTTGCTCACGAAGAAAAGAAGCGGTTCTGACATGATGCTAAGCATTATTATTGGGACGAGCCTTTTTTATTTAAACAATGTGCAGATCAGGAGATAAGACATTGTATTCCCGAGAAGGAGCATGATTAGTGCTTAAATTATGCATTCTTCTATCTCTAATTACTCCTTGATTGGTTGTTTTAAGTTGCTAATGTGGGCATTTTGGTTCGTTTTCCATGCAGGATAGTAGATTCCAGGAATGTTGCTTAAACTGCTGAAATTGTGCAATTTTTGATTTTTTGGATTCATGGCTGGATTAGTGGGCATGAATCTGTGCATGAAAGTCTGACTGGACGCTACGTCAGCAACTTCTAGAAGACGCCACGTCAGCAACAATGATAGCTTATCAGCCGCATATCAGATAACTTATCAGCCGGATTTCAAATTCAAACTTTGGAATTATCTTTTGTAATTAATTTAAATAATTTAGGATTTATCTCTTATCTCTTTAGGGTTATTTTTAGGGTTTTTAGGCTGCTATAAATACCCCATTTGGGCAAACTCAAAAATCATATCTCATATTCTCATTCTTAGCTTTGTTTTTACTTTTAAGGTTTTATAAAATTCTTTCTTTTCTTTAGTCCTTGCTTTAAGTTTTTTTTTTATTTTTCTTTTATAATGCTAAGTATGCTTTTTACCATAATCATACTTAGCTAAATTCTCCATAGCCAAGGGCTAAAGCAATGGCTCAATTCCAACATGAGGATTGAAAAGCACTTAAACAATTTCGGGTATCTCGCTTAGTTTTCTAAATTTTATTTCAAAATCAAAATGATTTCAAAACCAAAGATTGACGTTGGTCAAGATGTTGTTTTGGTTAAATGTGTGGGAGGAAGGATTGGCTATTGAAGCACATTCGACTTCCTAGGAACATACTTAGCAAAATTGTTTGCTAAGAGGAAACTGAGATCGGAATCAATTATTATTGAAACAATGTAGTCCGAGTCAACTTACTTATACATTTTTTATCTACAACATTGTTGTTGATTAGACCAATTTCCAAAATCGATATCAAAGATGGAACTTGGGTATTCGGTATACAAGGTACAGTCACAAGGATGGATCCTTGTAAGCGAGTAACCGATGTGAACCCCGAAGTGAAAAATCCTTATTCCAATGATCCGAGGAAGCTGAGTCAAAGCAAAAGCCCGAGGCTAATCTTTACCATATTGAATCCACTTCTTAATCTTCTTTACAATCTCTTATTATTTCTACTCAATTCCACAAATCCCCACCATATTTAAATATTATTCAAGTCTCTTCTCGGCTCACCGACTGAGCAAACATAAATCAGGAAGTTCTCTTAGTCCCTGTGGGATCGACCCTTACTTCTCTTTTACTACGTTTGAATCCCTTTATTTATTATTTAAGAAGAAGAAATTATTTTGATGCGAAAACGACGCGTGTCAAATTGGCGTCGTTGCCGGGGACTACGGCGAAGTTACTGATTATTTTTGTTTGATTTATGACCAGGAGGAATCCAGGAGAACAAGCAGAATATAACCCAGAGATCAAAGCATACGCCCGAACACTACACGCCCAAACACTTTGGGAGAAGAAGAAAAGACAACGACAACTAGAAAGTGATTTAGAAATAGCATCTGAAGCATAATCACATTTCGACCACACAACCAAAGAACCAGTTCCGATGGGAGACAATGACCAAACTATTCGACAACTGACTGCGGCCCCTGATGATAACCAGCTGATGTGCATAACATTCCCGAATGGTGAGACGCCATTCGATCTCAAGACAGGCTTAATACACCTTTTACCAACCTATCACGGTTTGCCAAGTGAAAATCCATATAAACATCTAAAGGAATTTCACATGGTCTGTTTAAGCACAAAACCCGAGGGAGTTTCTGAAGATCAAATAAAACTTCGCGCCTTTCCTTTTTCTCTAGCTGATATTGCTAAGGATTGGCTATTTGATTTACCCTCCAACTCAGTTTCAACTTGGACTGACATGGCTCACCTTTTTCTTGACATGTTTTTCCTAGCAGCTAAGGTAAGCGAGCTAAGGCGAAGCATCCTGAGTATCCAACAAAAGGATACTGAATCTTTATATTACTACTGAGAGCGTTTCAAAAAGCTATGCGCAAACTGTCCGCAACATGGATTGTCTGAACAAATGCTTCTCCGATATATTTATAAAGGATTAACACTCATGGACATGAAAGTGGTAGACGTAGCAAGTGGATGAGCTCTTGTTAACATGACTCCAATGGTAGAAAGAACGTTAATATCTACTATGGCCGCCAACTCGCAATGATTTCACCCTTCAAGTGAACCATCTCGACGGATTCACGAGGTAAGTACAGTTTCAGTGGAAAACAAAATTGATAAATTAGATGATATTGTTCAATCTCTTGTTGTAGATAAAAGAATTGCAGCAAGGCTTTCCGGGATATGTACGAGTCTAGAGCATCCGAATGACTGTTGTCTGGTTATACAAGAAGCGGACACTGCGCAAATGAGTGCCATAGGAAATTTTCCAGGACCTCCACAAAGACAATACAACCCCAACGCCAACTCCTATAATCGAGGTTAGAAAAAGCATCCAAACTTCAGTTATGCTCAAAATCAAAGGCAAAGTCAACCATATCAGCAGAGACAACCCACTCAACAACAATATCAACGACTGAAGTCATCATTGGAATCCATCATTGAACAGTTCGAAATATCCCAAGAGAAGTTTCAAACCCGTACTGAGGCCCACCTACAAGATTTGGACAAACAAATGACCCAGTTAGCTCAAAACATGAGGAGACTGGAGTCGCAGGGAAGACTTTCTTCTCAAACGGAGTCAAATTCGAGAGAGAATGTTAGTGCTATCACCCTCCAAAGTGGAACCATTGTCACACCTGAAGTCCTCGAAGAGAATACCGCACGATCAAAGAAAAGGAAGGAAACGCCACCCTCCGACGTCTAAGGTACGTCTTCATCGCCACCACCACCTCTTCCTCCTTCTCATGAAATCGCACAACCCTTCCCATTAAGATTGATGAGGCTTGACAAGAGAGCCGAAGAGAAGGAAATCTTAGAGGTATTCCAAAAAGTACAAGCAAACATACCTCTCCTAGAAGTAATCCGACAAGTGTCAAGGCATGCCCAATTTTTAAAGAAGCTTTGCACCACAAAGAGAAGACTAACTGGTCACGAGAAGGTAAATCTGGGAGAACATGTCTCAGCAGTATTTCAGCGAAAGTTTCCACCAAAGATGAAGGACCAAGGTATGTTCGTTATACCTTGCAAAATAGGAAATGTTTTAATTAAACGTGCAATGTGCGACTTAGGAGCTTCAATCAACGTTATGCCACTTTCTATTTATAAAATGATTACTAACGAGCCTTTGAAGGAAACAAGAGTAACTATCCAGTTGGCTAATCGTTCTATTATCTACCCAGAGGGAGTGCTTGAAAATGTCTTAGTGAAAGTTGATGTTCTTTTTTTTCCTGCCGACTTCTATGTCATCGACATGGAAAACGATAGGATGAACACTTGCTCTAAGGTACTTTTAGGCCGACCCTTCCTAAGCACCGCGCATACAAAGATTGATGTGAGAAACGGTATATTAACAATTGAATTTGATGGTGAGGTCGTAGAATTTGACGTTTATAAAGCGATGAAATACCCAGATCAAGTTGAAAGAATTAATTCTATTGATATTATTGATCCCTTAGTTGATGAATTTATTTTTATCTATCAATTCTGATTTATTTTTATCTCCCTCTAAAACTAAAATGTTACCTTCTATTTTGCAGGCGCCAGAGATAGAATTAAAACAGTTGCCGGAGCACTTGAAATATGCCTTTTTAGGAGAAAATGAAACCTTACCGGTGATCATCTCAAACAAATTGTCCGAAGAGGAAGAGAATGCACTAGTGAAGGTATTGCGCACACACAAGGAAGCCATATGATGAACTATTGCCGATATTAAGGGACTTAGTCCCTCGACTTGTATGCATAAGATTAAAACGGAAGAATAAGTGAAACCTTCTAAACAATGACAACGCTGGTTGAACCAACCAATGATAGAGGTAGTAAAAAAAGAGATACATAAACTCTTTGATGCATATGTAATCTATCATATTTTCGATAGTGACTGGGTAAGTCTAATTCACGTGGTACCTAAAAAGATCGGAGTTACGGTGGTCCAAAATTTCGAAGGAGAATTAGTTCCAATGCGTGTACAAAATGGATGGATAGTCTGTATCGACTACAGGAAGTTGAACTCTCTCACTAGAAAAGACCATTTTCCTTTTCCCTTTTATAGATCAAATAATTGAGAAATTAGCTTGTAAAACTCATTATTGTTGCCTTGATGGCTTTTCAGGTTTTTTCCAAATTCCAGTTGCGCCAAAAGACCAAGAGAAAACAACTTTTACTTGCTCGTTCGGTACATTTGCATATCGACAGATGCCCTTTGGCCTTTGTAATGCACCGGCCACTTTCCAGAGATGTATGCTGAGTATTTTTTGACTATGTGGAAAAAGGCATCGAAGTCTTCATGGATGACTTTACGGTATACGATAGTTCTTTTAATGAGTGTCTTAGTAATTTAACTATTGTGCTTAATAGATGCCTAGAATTTAATCTTTTTTTGAATTATGAAAATGCCATTTTATGGTTGATAAAGGATTAATTTTAGGACATATTGTGTCATCTAATGGAATTGCCGTTGATAAAGGCCAAGACCGATATTATACGCTCACTACCTTACCTCACAACTGTGAGGGAGGTTCGTTCTTTTCTTGGCAATCCAGGTTTATACCGAAGATTTATTAAAGATTTTTCAAAGCTGGTGCAACCGTTGTGTGAGCTTTTACAAAAAGATAAAGTCTCTGACTTTAATCCCGAGTGCAAAGAATCGTTCAATGTACTTAAAGAACAGTTGACCACGACACCAATCGTCAAAGCACCAAATTGGGAATATGATTTTGAACTTATGTGTGACGCATCAGATACGAGCGTTGGAGCCGTTCTTGGATAAATAATCGGCAAAGAACAACATGTTATTGCCTATGCTTCAAGGACTCTAGACTCGGCTCAGAGAAATTACTCCACAACAGAAAAATAATTACTTTCTATTGTTTTCGCTTTAGAAAATTTAGATCCTATTTGCTTGGAACTAAAGTAATTGTTTTTTCTGACCATGCAGCTTTAAAGTACCTTATGAGCAAAAAGGAGGCGAAGCCAAGGCTTATCGGATGGATCCTGCTTTTACAAGAATTTAATTTGGAAATTAAAGACAATAAGGGAAGCGAAAATCTCGTAGCTGATCATTTAAGCCGCGTACCCCTTTCTATAACTGATCCACCGCTTCGAGAAGAGTTCCCGAAAGAACATTTGATGTTAGCCCAAAAAGTGGTTCCATGGTTCGTAGACATGGTAAATTACTTGGTCACAGGTAAATTACCCTTAGACTTGCCTAGATTTGGAATTAATCGACTAAACCGGGAGTCCTAATATTATATTTGGGATTATCCTTATTTATGGAAGCACTGTTCGAATCAGGTAATTAGGCGATATGTCGCTGAGGAAGAGGTAAATTCTATCCTAGACTTTTGCCATTCTTATTCATGTGGTGGTCACTTTGGACCAAAGCGAACTGCCCATAAAATTTTGGAATGTGGTTTCTTTTGGCCTACTATATTCCGTGACGCTTACTTATATTGTAAATCATGTGATAAGTGTCAATGTGTAGGGAATTTAAGCCGAAGGAATGAATTACCTCAAAATCTGATTCACATCTGTGAGATTTTTGATGTGTGGGGAATCGATTACATAGGTCCCTTTACTTCTTCATTTGGAAATTTTTATATCATTCTTGCAGTTGGTTATGCTTCTAAATGGGTAGAAGCTAAGGCTACCTGAAATAATGATGCTAGAACCACTGTTAATTTTTTGAAAAATTTTATCTTTTACAGGTTTGGCACACCACGAGCAATAATTAGCGATCGAGGAACCCATTTCATCAACAAGGTAATTGACGCGCTCATGAAAAAGTTCGAAGTGACTCAAAAAATTACCACTGCTTACCATCCGCAGACCAACAAACAAGCGGAAGCGTTGAACCGCGAGATTAAAACAATTCTTGAAAAGAATTGTTAAACCGGATCGTAAAGATTGGAGTCTCAAGTTGACCGACGTGTTGTGGGCAAACCGGACGGCTTATAAATGTCCCATTGGGATGTCGTCGTATCAACTTGTTTTCGGTAAGCCATGCCATTTGCCGGTTGAATTGGAGCATCGAGCCTATTGGGCAGTCAAGCAATGTAACATGGAGATGGAAGCAATTGGCTAAGCACAGAAGCTATACATTCAAGAGTTAGAGGAAATCCGACGAAACACTTACGAAAATTCTCAAATATTTAATGAGCAGACAAAAGAATTCCATGATCGAAGAATATCCTTTAAATCATTTACAATTAAACCAAAAAGTTTTGTTGTTTAATTCAAAACTTAAACTTTTTGCAGGCAAACTTCGATCGAAATGGCTCGGCCCATTTACGGTAACTCAGATTTGCCTCATGGTGCAGTAGAGATAGAAGATAATTTCGGGGCTCGATTTAAAGTAAACGGCCAAAGGTTAAAGCTGTATTATGGGAATGCTTCGATAGGGTTAGCCGAGGAGATTGAATTAGAAAAGCCTACGCTTTAAAAATCGGCTCGTCAAGCTAACGACGTTAAATAAGCGCTGGATGGGAGGCAACCTATTTTTAATTTATTTTGTTTATTTCTTTTTGTTACAATTGTTCTTAATTTACTTTCTTTCTTTCTATTTTATTTTTGCATTAAATCGTCTACTATCCCTTATTGTTGATCGTATTTTGCATCGACTACGTACAGATTTTTCAAGCATGGAGCACGTTAGCATCTCCCTTTTAATTGGTGCACTATAGCCGGCCGCTATTCAAATATTAGAATCAAAATTTGAAATTTCCCTATCATTCAAATTTTGACCCAATCTTATTGTTTTTTGAGATTATGTGGTCCCCACTTGTGATAAGATATCACAATCCCTCCCAAATTCAATTTTTATGTTTCCCATACCTAAACTATTACCCTTCTTCTTTAGCCGTTCCCTCAACTTTCAACCACCTTTCCTTGCTTCGTCTATTTCTTGTCCATTCAACAATGGTGCGCACAAGGGATTAAGCACGCCAGCTCCCTCAAACACCAGCACCCAAGCGATTCAGACTCGCAACCCGCTCCTCTGTCGCCTTCCTCACGTCGCAGCCGTAGGCAGCAGCAGCAAACGGCCACCACTCAGCTGAACGACCAGGAACCAGCCCTCGATCACTCGACAGCTGGTCTATTCGTCTGATGGGCAGTAGCGCGGCTGCTAGGTCTTCACACTATCGGCCACCGCGTAGCCAGCCGGCACCGTCGTCTCCTTCCTTCCACTCTATGCCTTCTGCCGCGACCTCACAGTCGATGCTAGATGCTACCGATGCTGACCAACCACGGTAAGACAGATCCTTAAGGAGGCCATCACCGTCCTTTCATTCCATGCACAGCGATGTTGCGTTTTCTCACCCCATGCATCCGTCTCTGCCGCGTCAAACACCCAAGGTAAATTCTGATTTTATCTCTGTTGCTCCTCTACTAATGTTTCATCCAGTTTTTGGCTTTACAGACACCCTCAGAGCTAATCTCCAAATGAACAGCCCATCGATAGAACAACCAGACTTTGAACCTAGACATCCTTCCGACCAGCCCGCCTCATCCCACTCAAACAATGAACGCCCAAGTTCCCCCACCATTCGCGACAAGTTCGGGAAACAGTGTCGTTCTGAACGATCACACCAATTAGGAAGAGCATTCTAAACGCTACTGATGTGCCCGCAAGTATTCGGTTCCAACCGAGGAGGTTTTACATGGCTACTTGGAGTTTTTTGGCGATAACTTGGAGCGATTTAATTACATTTGCCACCGTCACTTTCAAGTTTTTAAGTATATTCCTCCCTAAACTCTAGAAAGTTTGCACTTGCGTGAGTCTGTCATGCAGTTCTTTGATACGATTGGGTGGTCAAATTATCCAGAAATTAGATGTAACACGTATTATGAACTGGTTTTTGAGCTTTATGTCACATTTTCATTTGATAAAAATCGTGTTATTTTTTTGCACTCTCCTGATGTCGTATCCTTTCAACTGCTTGGTCAGAATTTTTCAATGTCAATCACGGAATTTAATTTTTATATGGGATTCGTGATAGATATCACAGATCCTGGGTATTTAACTGCTTTACTTGAGATTCCACAGGATTTTGACAGTGACATATGCTATGAAACTCTTACTAGCTTGGCGGGTTTAGTATACGATCCGCGTGCGACGAAGGGATGGGCCATTCATAATTCGGCACTCTGCTACATTCATCGCTTCCTTGCGTACAACTATTTCGGCCGTAATGACACTTCTTCCAATTTAAGTGCTTGGAAACAATGGGTCTTCTAGCCGATACTCCTGATACGCCATATATTGTTCCTTCAGGCACTAGTACACCTCATAATTAGCGCGTTTTCCTTCAGAGGCCGGTTCCTCGACCCGCATAGGACAATAATCCACAGCCGGATGTTAACGAGCGCCTGAACTCCATTGAAACCACTATTGCTGAAATCCTATCCTTCCTTCATCTGGGCATATCTCGTCGAGGACGTGGGCGTGGCCAACATTAATCGGGGAGTTTTTTCACCCTCTCTCTTTTGCATTTTATTTTCCATAATGGGACATTATGATTAAGTGAGGGGGTAGAATTAGAATCAACTCTCACTTATGCTTTGCGATTGAAATTGAGTTGTTTCTTGATTAGAATTGTTGAAGACTTTGGTTGCTAGTCTCTTGTTTGATTTAATTGCTTTGCATTTCTTTGTGAATTCAATTTTGTTCTTGTTGAATTTAGGATGCATGATAGCATGGCATGACTAATTTATGTAAATTTTTCTTGGTAGTTTCATGAATTTGTTGATTGAATTGGATGCATGACTTAGTTCAATAGACTTTTCATGTGAGTTTTGAGCCTAATGAGCATATGTTTTTATTCTTGCTCTTTATTTCAATTGAGTGTGCCAAACTAATTGATTGAATTCTAGAACTTGTAACTCGATGCTTGTTGAGACAACACATTTTGATTATGATGCTCTAATATGATAGAGGCATTAGGATTAAACCAACTTCTCTTACCAAACAAAATAGCCTACCCTTTTATTTATTTTCCACTTAGTGAACCATTTTTGAGCCTTTAATCCTTTTCTTTGTTTACTGTATCATTAAGCCAAGCCTATTTTATTTTTGTTTTCCTTTCAATTATTTTTGTCACCCTTTTTCAGGACAAGTTGAGGTTATTCCAAAGCGAAAAAAAAAAAAAAACTCAGATTCAAAAAAAACTGTGCAGAAAAATAAACAGTGCAGTGCAGAAAAAAACTGTGCAGAAAAAAAAACATTGTGCATAAAATAAATCAAATGCATTTTAGTTCGAATAAAGGCAGAAAAATATACAGCGCAAAAAAATTGCGAAACTGCATATAAAGTCAGTTCGAATATCTTTGTCTTTGTTCAAACATTGAAAAAAAAGCAAAAAAAGGGACAGTTCGAATGAAAAAAATGATTGATTTCTTCTCCTCTCTTCGAATAAATTCTTTAGAATAATTTTACTTGTCTTGACTTTTTAAACCTTATTTTCGGCCTTTTATCCTACCCGAACCTTAACCCTGTTACAACCCATTTTATGTCCTCTTGATTTTTGCATCATTTTTATATTAAGTAGTGGAGATTAGATCTAGTTACAAGCCTATGGTAATGAGTTGATTAGTTTAGGCTTGAGCGATTCTCTTACCTGAAATATTTGAGCGAAAAGAGTGAACCAATGTGAGGAGCTAAGTCTTGTATTCTTTAAAATTTGTAGACGATTGAAAAGCCATGGTCGATTTACACTTAGCGCAAAAAAATTGCAGAACCGTGCAGTGCAGTTCGAATATACTGTGTTGTTCGAACAGTGAAAAAAAAAGCAAAAAAAAGGACAATTCGAATGAAAAAAATGATTGATTTCTTCTCCTCTCTTCGAATAAATTCTTTAGAATAATTTTACATGTCTTGACTTTTTAAACCTCATTTTCGGCCTTTTATCCTACCCGAACCTTAACCCCGTTACAACCAATTTTAATTCCTCTTGATTTTTGCATCATTTTTATATTAAGTAGTGGAGATTAGATCTAGTTACAAGCCTATGGTAATGAGTTGATTAGTTTAGGCTTGAGCGATTCTCTTACCCGAAATATTTGAGCGAAATGAGTGAACCAATGTGAGGAGCTAAGTCTTGTATTCTTTAAAATTTGTAGACGATTGAAATGCCTTGGTCGATTTACAGTTAATTGATTATGCCATGATTGATTGATCTTGAATTTCAACATTTACTTGATTTAGTTTACTTTAGAAATCTTGGAAATTCTTTGAAATTGGAGTTGGCAACTTAAGGTTTTTAGCATGATAATTGAGAAATTCTTGAGGACAAGCATTGAATAAGTGAGTGGGAATTTGATTAGTGCTTAAATTATGCATTCTTCTATCTCTAATTACTCCTTGATTGGTTGTTTTAAGTTGCTAATGTGGACATTTTTGTTCATTTTCCATGCAGGACAGTAGATTCCAAGAATGTTGCTTAAACTGCTGAAATTGTTTTAACATGTTTTGTTCAAATTACTTTATTGGGTTCTTTTAACATGTTTTAACTAGAGCCGGTTTCGGGCACCTCTAGTGTTTTATTTTTTAGTTTTTTTAAGTTTTTTTTTATTCGACTAGAGCCAGCTTCGGGCACCTCTAGCATTCATCTAATTTTTACTTTAATCCCCTAATTTTTTAACTATCAACCTAAGTTCTCTAGAATTCCTTAAATCAATCAAGCCACAACAGTGTTTCATCAAGTTTAGCATCATAGTAGGATTCTAAGTGGTTCCACGGTTATCCTAGAATAAAAAGTTCTATCAATTAAGTACATTGGCAATGTCACCATCGGATATTCATAAAATATAGGCAATTCTTGTTCCAACTAAAGGCATGGCAAGCAATTTATGTGTCCTATATGCAATACTTAAGATGAATGCAACTAAACATGACAACTAACAAGTAACAATCCCCCCAAACTCGAGTGAGGCATTGTCCTCAATGCGTGCAAAGGAAAGAAAATAATAAAATAAAATAATAAAATAAAATACAAACGATGACTTACTCTGAGAGCTCGTCGTCGTGGATGATTAGTTTCCTTTTGGTTGGTGTCTTGATTCTTTTGCTTGAACGCAGTGGTTGCTTCCTTGTTACCGATGGTGGAATCGATCCTCGTACAAGGGTGTCCTCATCATCCTCTTACTCAATGTCATTGGCATTTCGCTTGGACTTGGAGGATTTGACCGGTGTGGTATTTGTCGGTACAATGGAGGAATTATACGAATCTAAAAATTCGGGCAATGATTTAGTACGAGTTGATTCGGGCATAGGTGTTTTACCTTTGTCTTTTACAGTGGTTGCCGGGGCATCTTTAGTGTGGGTTGCCGCGACATCTTCAGTGGTGGTTGTCGTGGCAACTACTGGGGCAGGAGCTTTGTACTTTACCGCGGCATCATCTGTTGCGGTTGTCGTGGCAACAGCTTCTTTGGTTGCCGTGGCAAGAATGTCGGCAGGAAAGATATGGAATGGTACGCAGCTGTCCGGGTAATTTTCCAGGATGACTTGGGTGTTGGCATTATTGTGGTCCTTCATGTACCGCATGAACATTAGCTAGCGGGCTTCAATTTTCTCAAGACGGCGTGACAACGGTTGTAAGAGTGCTTCAAGTTATCCTGGGGTTGCTGGCATCAGTTGCCTGGGCATCAGGAATTGCCGAGGCAGGAGGAGTTGGAGTTGCTGCGGCAACTAGGGTTGCCGTGGCAACTAACAATTGCTCATCTGGAATGCATTGCATTCCTCTATATCAGCGTCCTCCTCCATGTTGCATTCTAAGAGTGACAAGTGATCGGCAACTTGATTCTTTGTTCCCTTCTTGTCCTTAATTTCAATGTCAAACTCTTGTAAATGCAATATCCAATGAATCAAACGAGGTTTGGCATCCTTTTTTGCAAATAGATACTTAATTGTCGAATGGTCCATATGGACAATTACCTTTGTACCAATCAAATAAGACCGGAACTTGTCAAATGCAAAACTACGGCTAATAACTATTTCTCCGTTGTTGTGTAATTCACTTGAGCGCTATTAAGAGTTTTACTACCGTAGTATATCACATGAAAAATCTTACCTGTGCGTTGGCCTAGGACTACTCCTACCGCAAAATCACTAGCATCACACATGAGCTCAAAAGGTAGCGTCCAATCGAGTGGAACAACAATGGGTGCCGAGGCAAGCTTTTCCATTAGGGTTTTGAATGCTTGGGACCAAGAATCATCAAAATTGAAGACTTTATCTTGTTCAAGCAAATTGCACAAGGGTTTAGTAATCTTAGAAAAATTATGAATGAACCTCCTGTAAAAACATGCATGTCCAAGAAAGCTTCAGATTCTTTTAACCGAACTTGGTGGTGACAATCTCTCAATCACATCCACCTTGGCTTCGTCTACTTCGATACCCTTGGATGAAATCTTGTGGCCGAGCATGATTCCTTCATCAACCATAAAGTGACACTTTTTCCAATTAAAAACTAGATCGGATTCTTCACATCTTGCCAACACCTTCTCCAAATTGCCGAGGAAATTGTCGAAGTCATTACCAAATACGAAAAAATCATCCATGAAGATTTCAAGGAATTCTTTGACCATGTCTGAAAAGAGTGCTATCATGCATCTTTGGAAGGTTGTCGAGGCATTGCATAATCCGAATGGCATCCTTCGAAAGACATAAGTATCGTATGGGCATGTGAAGGTGGTCTTTTCATGATCTTTTGGTTCTATAACAATTTGATTATAACCTAAATAACCATAAAGAAAACAATAAAAATGTCTACCTACAAGATGGTCAAGCATTTGATCAATAAAGGGTAAGAAGAAGTGATCTTTCCCACTGGCCTTATTTAACTTTCGATAATCCATACAAACCTTCTAACTGATCACAGTCCTGGTTGGAATGAGTTCATTGTTTTCATTACTTACCACCATTATACCTCTCCTTTTCGGTACGCATTGTACCTGACTTACCCATGTACTATCAGATATGGGGTATATGATGTCGACGTCAAGCCACTTGATGATTTCTTTCATTACAACCCCTTTCATGGCATGATTCAGTCTCTTCTAGGCCTCAATCGAAGGTTTGTGATCATCCTCCAACAAAATCTTGTGTATGCACACTGCCGGACTAATTCCCTTCAAGTCAGCAATTGTCCACCCCATTGCCTTCTTGTGTAGCATCAACATGTCGATCAGCTTCTTTTCCTGTTCAGGCTATAACTTAGAGGAAATAATTACGGGCAGTGTATTATCGGTTTCCAAATAAGCATATTTTAGTTGCCCTGGCAATTGTTTCAACTCAAGAATCGGTGGTTGTTCAGTAGAGGGCTTTTCGAGTTTACCTTCCTTACCTGAGTAATCCAATGGTTCAAAGTATGTACCTGGTCGATTGACTAACCAATTTTCCTCTTCTTGTTGTTCCTCATCAATCGGTTCTTCATACTCCTCAAGTTTCTCTAAATCGGCAATGTAGTTACCGAGATAACTAAATTCCTCTTCAAAGTCAAACTCTACCGTGGCCTGAAGAAGTTGGCATTCTTTTGGATCATCGGTATGCTTAGGCATGAAGAAGTTGGCATTCTTCTGGATCATCGGCATGCTTAAGTGTTTGGAACACATTTAGTTTAACTTGCTGGTCATTCACCATCATTGTGAGATCTCCCTTTTCAACATCGATCAAGGTTCTCCTTGTTTCTAGGAAAGGTCTCCCAAGAACGATAGGTGCATGCTCATCTACTTCACAATCCAAAACAATAAAGTCAGCGGAAAAATAAATTTATCAACTTTTACTAGTATGTCTTTGGTTTTTCCCTCTAGATAGCATAACTGTTGTAGGTCTTGCCTTTCTTATTCCTAGTTTCTGGAAAACCGATTTAGGCATCAATTTTATGCTTGCTCCAAGGTCACATAATGATTTCCCAACATAGTGGTTTCCGATAGAATAGGGTATTGTGAAACTTTCGGGATCTTTCAACTTGGGTGGCATGCGATTGTGCAACATGACTATGCATCCCTCCGTTGCGGCAACTGTTTCAAACTCTCCTAGCCTTGTTCTTTTGGACACAATGTCTTTAAGAAACTTAGCATAGTTCAGCGTTTGCTTAATTGCCTCAACCAACGAAACGTTTATATGGACTTGCTTTAGGATATCAAGAAACTTCTTGAATTGATATTCTTGCTTTTGTCGCTTCAACCTTTGTGGGAATGGTGGTGGAAGTCGGATATCTTCAATCCTTTCATTGGTCTGGAACCTGATTGACGGTATTATCAGGGCAACTGGAGTTGTCGAGGCATCGTCAACTGGGGTTGTCGTGGCATGCTTATCGTTGGTTGTCACAGCATGTTCATCTGGGGTTGCCGCGGCATTCCCTGGTTCAGCATCTGAGGCTTGATCGTTGTGTTCATCTTGTTTTTTTGTGGAGTTTTGTTTGATGAGCGGGCTAGAGCCTCCTTAAGTTGTCGGTCACTTCTAGTGGTGATCGCCTTATATTGCTCGCGGTGAGTTCCTCTTGCGACTTCAGTATCACTGGGTAAACCTCCTTGCTGTCTAGTATTCAGGTTTTGAGCAAATTGTCTAACTTGAGTTTCCCATGATTTGATTGCTGCCTCTTGGTTTTACAATCTCATCTCGGTCCTGTTAATAAAAGTATCAGTTCTTTTTATGAAGTTACTATTCTCAGCCATATAAGATTCAGTTTTTAACATGAAAGCATTGAGAGAATTTTTCCAAAGAACTAGATGTTGTCAGTTGTTGCTACAGAAACTGTTGCCATGGCATATTCTGTCTGAATCCCAATGCTTGTGCATTTTGATTGTTCTGGTTCAGAGCGTTGTTGGGATTACTCCATGAAAAAATCGGGTACTTTTTCCAAGCTAGATTGTATGTTTTGGACATCACATTGTTGTTTCGATTGTAATTCCCCACATAAAAGCTGGATTCTGGATTCTGCGTACATAACTCACAAAAGGAATCTACTACCTTGACCTCATGTGTTGTTTTGTTTTTGCATGTTCTAGACCATCTTGGTTAGAGTGGCCAATTGTGCTAAAATTGTGTCTGATGATCCCAGATCATGTATTGTGACTTGACGTCTAACTCCTCTTTTTCTAGCAGTTGGGAACTGATAATCATTCTTGGCGAGCCTGTTCAAAATTTGTTTTGCTTCCTCCGGTGACTTGTCTAGGAGTATGTCGTTTGCCGAGGCATCTAGCATCATCCTTGTTGGTGTATTCATAGCATTGTAAAACATTGTCACTTGTGTCTACACTGGGAATCCGTGTAGGGGACATTTGTGTAGAAGTTCTCTGTATCACTCTCAAGCCTCGTATATGGATTCATCATCCGCCTGCCGAAAAGAAGTAATTTTGTTACGAAGCTTATCAGTCAAATTTGTAGGATTAAATCGAGCAACAAAATCATGACATAAATCGGTCCAAGATCCTATTGATTCGGCCAGAATACGATTTAACCATGCTTTCGCCCTATCCCTCAGTGAATAGGGGAATAATCTTAGCCGTAAAACATTAGGGGTGACTCCTTGTATTTTGAATGAATTGCAAATCTCGAGGAAAGATTTAAGATGTTGTCGCTCATCTTTAGTTGCTGAGCCACCAAATTGACCTATTGTGTTGATCATATTGAACATCACCAGTTTCAACTCAAAAAGTGGCCGGCTTCAATTTTAGGTGTGACAACTCCTGGATTAAGTCATTCAAGATCTTCCTTTAGATAGTCTCGAATAGTTTTGTTTTGTGCAAGAATCACTCCACCTCCCACTGGAACATTTTGATTGTCGTTGGCATTTATATTGCCGCCTTGATTAGCCATTGCTACTCTTAGCCTTTGTCTGAGTCTTTGCAAGGTTTGTTCAATTTCTGGATCAAAGGGATATTCTGATGTAGTTGGTCTCGCCCTGGTCATATACCAATGCAAAACCAAAGTTTGTTAGCCCTTCGAATCTTAAACAATAAAAATAAAAATTGTAAGAAAATAAAAACAAAGTTTCTATTGCCAATCCCCGATAACGGCGCCAAAAACTTGTTGCGCGTATTGAGTGCTACACAAACAGTGCAAGTATACACGTTGCAAGTAATAAAGTGATATGATAAGTATCGAGTATCGTCTCCATAGGGATTGGTTTGGGCCACTTTGCCTTAGTTATTGCACTGTAAAAGTAAAAACACAATTGATAATTGTAGGAGTTCTAACTAACGAATAAAAAAAAGAGCAATTAAATAAAATAAAGATGTAATCAAATGAGAGAGGGAGAGTAGGCTGGGTTATCATGAGTTGAGGTGTGATAGTCGGAAGGATCGTCTCGGTAGATGAGTGCAACGGCAACTCAGTTACCGTCGCAACTTGCACAGTTGGGTTGCCTTCGCAACTAGTAGAACGGTTGCCTGGGCAACTGTTTGGGCGACTGGGCAGCAAACTTCAAGGTTCGGTAGAGCGTTCTTCAATGGTTTCTTTTTAACCCTAAGTTGAAACTCTAGCTTGTTGTTCACCCTTGATTCACGCAAGGAAGTAAAAATTCTAAGTTCTTTTCATGCAATCCTAAAATTAAAGGTTCTTTCAATTAAGTGCAGTGGCAAAAATTCATCATTGGATATTCAACAAGTCTTAAGCAATTAAATCCAATCAAAGGCATGTCAAGTATCATATGCAACCTATATGTGATTGCTAAAGATGAATGCAACTAAACATGAAACTAACTAGAAACCAACACCAATTGTGTTAACTGTTTAAAAGTACTACTTTTATTACCTTTTTTACTAATATTATTGTTAGACTTAGGCTTATATTAGTTGCATAATTAGTCATTCATGCATTAATTCATGTTTCTTTCCACCGTTAAGCTTGATTACATAACTTGGTGATTTTTGTGGAAAAAGACACTGTTTTGGTGTGCTTTTGTGCGCAGGAACTAATTGCCCAAACAAGGCCAGAACCAGTTGCCAGAGTAATACAGGAAGGATATGCCGAACCAGTTGCCAGAGCAATGCAGGAAGGATATGTCGAACCAGTTGCCAGAGCAATACAGAAAGGATATGCCGAACCAGTTGCCAGAGCAATGCAGGAAGGATATGTCGAACTAGTTGCCAGGGCAATTGTCGACAAGAAGGGATAAGCTGATGTGCAACCGATTGATGACTGGATAAATCCAATATGACGTGGAGCAAAGAAAAATCCTAAAGGAGTTGGAATTCCATGAAGAGGTCAAAGAGAAATTAAATCCCTAAAGAATAAGGAGAAGATTTATGAGGAATTAAATAAAAGATATTTATCTCTTTTAGATATTTAATTCCAACTTAACTTCCTCCTCAAGAAAGACTTTGACCTAGCCCTATAAATAGAAGGCCAAGCCGCAAGCCTTATGATATGTTCGATTGAGGAGAGTTTCCAAAGAGGCTGTGCGATTTCTTCTTCTTCCTCTTGTTCGATTAGATTCATGCTAGGGAGATTATTCTTTGTATATCTTTCGAACCCAGCCATGAACTAATCTTATTTGGCTTGGGTTATTGTGTTTTTGTGGTTGTGAGAACGATTGGGTTTTGTTTAGGTATTTGAGTTTGCACTTTTAATTCAAGGTTTGCTCATTCTTGGTTCTCAATCTTGTTTGCGAGTGAATTGGGAGAGGATCTCGTGAATTCATCTATTTATCTAATATTGGGAGAGTTAGATTCAAGAAACGAATAAGCGTGGTCTTTATTCAATCAATTGATGGTGAAGACTAATCCGGCTTAGGAATAAGTTTAGGATTTCAACAGCTAAGATGAGCGCAAGATTGGTTGTTGTTCACCCTTGATTCACGTAGGGATGTATTATCAAGGCATGCACAATTAGCTAGAGTTTCGACTTAGGGATAAGGAGGAACCATTGAAGAATGCTCTGCCGAACCTTGAAGGTTACCGCCCAGTTTGCCCGAGCAGTTGCCTAGTCAGTTGCCCAAGCAACCGTTATACTAGTTGCCCACGCAACCTAAATGTGTTAGTTGCCACGGCAACTGAGTTGCCATTGCACTCATCTACCGAGACGATCCTTCCTACTATCACAACTTAACTCACGATAACCCAGCCCACTCTCTCTCATTTGATTATATCTTTATTTTATTTAATTGCTCTTTTATTTTATTCGTTAGTTAGAACTCCTACAATTATCAATTGTGTTTTTACTTTTACAGTGCGATAACAAAAGCAAAGTGGCCCAAACCAATCCCTATGGAGACGATACACGATACTTATCATATCACTTTATTACTTGCGACGTGTATACTTGCACCGTTTGCGTAGCACTCAATACGCGCAACAAGTTTTTCTTTCAAGGGTGAATTAAGGTAAAAACTTGTTGCGCGTAATAAGTGCTCCGCAATTGTACAAGTGTACACGTCGCAAGTTATAGTATAAAAGATATCGTCTCTATAGGGATTGGTGCCACTTCAAGAATTTAGTCTCTTGCACTGTAAAAGTAAAAACATAAGTAGATGATTGTAGGAGTTTAAACTAACAACTAAAGTAGAAAGCAATAAAGTAAAAGAAGATGCAATCAAAAGAGAGAGAATAGGCCAGATTATCGTGAGTTGAGGCGTGATAGTCAAAAGGATTGTCTTGGTAAACGAATGCAGCGGCAACTCCGTTGTCGTGGAAACTTGCGCAGTTGGATTGCCATGGCAACTAGCAAAACGGTTGCTTGGGCTACTGACTGGGTAACTGTTTGGGTGACTGGGCAGCAAACTTTAAGGTTCGGCAGAGCGTTCTTCAATGGTTTCTTCTTATCCCTAAGTCGAAACTCTAGCTAATTGTGCATGCCTTGACAATACATCCATGCGTGAATCAAGTGTGAATAACAACCAATCTTGCGCCCCTCTTAGCCGTTGAAATCCTAAACTTATTTCTAAGCCGGATTAGTCTTCATCATCGATGGATTGAATAAAAACCATACTCATTCGTTTCATGAATCTAACTCTCCCGATATTAGATGAATAGATAGATTTACGAGATCCTCTCCCAATTCACTCGCAAACAAGAATAAAAACCAAGAATGAGTAAACCTTAAATTGAAAGTGCAAACTCTATTACCTAAACAAAATCCAGCCGTTTCTGACAACCACAAAACACAATAACCTTAGCCAAATAGATTTAGTTCATGGCTAGGTTCCAAAGAAACATAAAACAAAGTCTTCCTAACATAAACCTAATCGAACAAGAAAGAAAAAGATGAAGATGTTGAAGCCTCTTGTCGGATTCTTTCCCCTCTTACACATATGGAGTTGACGGCTTGGGCTCTTTTAAATAGGAGATGGCTAGGTCAAAGTCTTTCTTGGGGAGGAAGTCAAGTTGGAATTAATTACTTTTAAAGAATATAATTCTTTATTATATTTAAATTCCTTCTAGATCTTCTCCTATCTTCTTGGGATTTAATCTCTCTTTGACCTCTTCATGGAAATCCAACTCCTTTAGGATTTAGCTTTGCTCCACGTCATACTGGGTTTATCCAGTCATCAATTTCGACTGCCACATCATCTTATCCATTCTTGTCGACAATTGCCTTGGCAACTAGCTCGGCATATCCTTCTCGCACTACCCTGGTAACTAGTTCGGCATCTCATTCTTATATTGCCCTGGCAATTGGTTCCAGCCTTGCTCTGGCAACTAGTTCTGAGCACACAAAAATAACTACATGCAACACCCTTTTTTACACAAAATTAAGCAAAATATGAAATCAAGCTTAACCACCAAGGAAACAATGCAAACATGCATGAATGGCTAATAATGCAACTAATATGAGCCCAAGTCTAGCAATAATATGAGTAAAAAGGGTGAATAAAATAGTACTTTTGGACACTTAACACGCTTCCAAACTCGAACTATTTCTTGTCCTCAAGCAATGCAAACTAATAATTACCTACCAAGACTTCAATTTTCACAAACTTAGCTTCGAACTTGATTTCAATCCTCAGAACCGTGGCACAAAGTATGATTGACTTTTCATTTTTCGGACAACTTAGGAGTTACTCGGAATCAAACTATAATGCTTGTGAGTGTGTGCGGAGTTGTGTGCAAGTTGATTTTTCGGATTCTATGTGAACACGAGGTTTTCAAATTACTTCCTTGGGTTCTTTTAACATGTTTTAACTAGATCCAGTTTTAGGCACCTCTAGTGTTTTTTTTAGGTTTCTTAAGTTTTTCTTTTATTCGACTAGAGCCGGTTTCGGGCACCTCTAACATTCATCCAATTTTTATTCTAATATCTCAATTTTTAACTGTCAACCTAAGTTCGCTGTGGGCTCTTATTTCTAGTTTTATTTTTATTTCTATCCACGTTGGTGCTGGATTATTTCCATTTCAATAAAGAGAAGTGAAAATAGGGTGGACAGTGCTAAATTTCAGCTCATAAGAACTTTGGGCTTTGCACTTTGCAACTTTTGGGCACAAATACAAATGCCCATATTCGCTTCAATCCCTTTTGGGTTCATTTCCGTTTTGCTTTTTTCTATGATAGCACATATGTGCTTTAACAAACTTTTCCTTAACTGTTTGGTTTAAATATAAAAATAAGTGCACAAGGTATTCCGTTTTTTTTCATTTAAGTGCTTAAATTATCTTTTGAATAAAATAGATGTTTAAACTTTTTATTTTGGTCTAAATAAGTTCTCAGAGTTTTTTTTATCAAAATAGGTGTCTAAAATTCTAATTTTTATTCAAATAAGTGTCTAAAGTTTTAATTTTTATTCAAATAGGTGCGTAGTCCTTTTGTGAATTTAGATTTTTTGTCATGTGTCAATTGATGATTGAATGTTGTACTTTTTTTAAAGTTAGGTACTTATTTTGATAAAAAAAAATAAAAATTTTAGGCACTTATTAATAAAAAAATATTTTAAACACTTATTTTATATTTAAGCCTATTTGTTTTGATCCTTAAAAAAACATTAAAAGTTCTTTAAACAAAAAAAATAAGAACAATCTGAGGAATTAAGTCTTATGTTTTTTAATCTTAAATTAACTATTTAAGCTTGAGTCGATTACGCCTTAATACGGACTAGAGACGACAATTCTAGTCGCAGGCTCCTAATGGACCTCAAACTACATGCGATTTGTTCATGTACCAGATTTTTACTCTAAATTTGGGTTAGATTGAATTTGAGTGAAGGCTTTGAATATGTGAGTCGGGTGCGGGTTGGTCATAACTTTGGCTCGATCCGACCCGTTACCATCCCTAATTTTAATGCATATAAAATGTGGTTTAACTATGCTTAATCGCACATTGTCGTTCTATTTATGAGTAAAAAGGATTTGAATAATTTAAACGTTATATTAAATATAGAGAAAATATTTGATGCTTTGACATTGAAATGTTTTATAGGCATATTTATTTAAACTTTAAACTTTAAAATCTAAATATTTAAATCTAAAACCCTACATTCTAACCCTAAATTTGAAATCCTAAAACATAAACTCTAAACCCTAAAAATAAACTTCTCACCCTAAACTAAGCATGTTTGTGTAAACTAAAGTTTACACTAACAATACATCCAGGGGTGGATCTACTCTTCAAATTCAGGGTCAAATGACCGTACTTGATTTGTTGGGTACGAAGTTTACAAAGAGCTAATATAGAATTTATAATGTATTTCATAAGAAATATTAAAGTTGACCCCACTTAATTTATTGAGGTATGAGATCAACAATACTTGCAGTAATAGTATAAGAATATTCATACATCATACTCCACTATGACCCTACTATACAAAAATCCTGACTCCGTCGTTGAATACATCAAATATTCTAAATTTGAAAAATGCTATCATACTTTAATGGGCTAAAAAAAGTCTCAAAACTTTCAAAATATTTGAAAAAACAAACATCCAATTCCTATTTAATATTTGATGACCAGCATAGAACAATCAAATGAGACGAGGTTATTAAGAAAGAAAACTACTTTATTAATAAATACATGGATCCTTGTCTTGAGAGACCACAAAGAAGAGATTCACGCTTTGTTTTCTTGGCCCTGTTACAGCTGATAATCCGGATCATGTGAAGTTATTGACAATTTGACTTGCTCTCGACGTGTTTCGTAATTTAAAACGAATAGAAAGTATTTGTCTTTTTAGTGTTTTTATTTATATTTTTATAAAAAAATTAAATTTAAAATTTAAAATTAAGATTTAATATTAGAGTTTAAAAAATTAAGGGCAAATTATATTTTTTAGGGACCAATGGTGAAACTGTCGTGTTTTCTTCTGTTTTTACTAGTGTGTTTTCTTCTGGTTTTGCTAGTATTATTTTTGTTTTCCTCTCGTCTTCTAGAAATTATAGCTATATTGTTTTCTTTTGAACTCTGATTTTATTTGTGGTGCTCGTAAATTTTGTCAACGACACCTTAATTAACCAAATTACTTTGCGAAAAAAATATATGGACGCTAAGAGAGGTGGTTCAAAGATTGAAGCTTCATATGTAATGTATTAAAATAAAGTCCTTAATTATAATATAAAAGAGTTATTATTATGAATAAAATAACGAAAAATAACAAACAAGAATAAAAAAACAAAGAGATGAGAGAAAGAGGGAGATTTGTATTATTCTCAAATATAGACTTGTGTACAATGCCTTCATCAAATCATCTATTTATAAGCATAAGAAGTACATAATACATCAAACTCTAATTAATAAAGTAAATCAATTATCCTAGGTAAAGCTCTTATCATGATAGACATCCACATAGATAAATATTCATAACACTCCCCCTTGGATGTCTATGAAGATAATGTGCCTCGTTAAAACCTTACTAAGATAAAAACCAGTGGGAAAAAATTCGTTAGCGAAGGAAAAAGAGTACACATATCTTTGATACGCATAACATGTTGCCTCATTAAAAACCTTACCAGGAAAACCCATTGGGACAAAACCTCGGTCAAGGGAAAAAGAGTGCAACGCGTATTTACTCCACATCATGAAAACACCACATAAGATCTTTGAATCATCATAATTCAATCTTGAATACTATTTTCTAAAGATCGCGAGGGATGAAAATTTGGAGTAATATGTTCCATGATTACCCACCTTTGAATTGAGATATACATCTTGCATTATCTCTGCACAATATAGCTTTGCATCATATCTTGTGAAAATAAATCACATATCTTCTGGATATGTTGGGTCAATGGTCTTAGCCAAAAACATTCTTGTCTTGTCTTGTGTATAACAATTACATGATTTGAAGAGATATCAAGTTTTAAAGATCTAAAAATGATTTTGTTGCACTTAGATAATATTTTTTAGAGCGACTAAAATCTAGTGCTTTTGGACCAACTAAGATATGGTGCTTCAAGACCAAGAAAAGATATAGTTGTCTTTATTCACATCCAACAATCTTACAATTATTGGGGTACTCAATGGATATGCTTTATTCATATTGAATCTCGTTAAGATTCTTTCAGCATGTGTCCATTCATAGACAAAAACACATATTTAAGTGCTCGATCTTTAGGTCGAGACAAAACCTCATCTTAAGATTCTTTTTCTCAAATATTTTCATACTTTGAAAGCTCTTCATTAGTTTCCAATTTGAAGCTCTTCAAGAGTTCTAATAATATAATAAATCTTGATCCAAACTCCTTTACAAAATATATAAGGAAATCTGATCATTCTTATAGTTTTTCCTCAATTAGTTCTCACTAAGGAGATTATACCAAATGCGCCAAAATATAAATATCCAATAGGACATGTCTAAATAAATTTCCTCGGAAATTTTCAAATGCTTCTAGCATTTTAAATCCTTCAAGGATAAATATGGATCCACAAAATAATTAGATGCATATAAAATATTTCATAACTGCCAAAGTAATTGCATCCACCATGAAGTAACTAAAACTCTTCACAAATCATAATTCAAGTCGTATTTACGACTACTTATCTGTGCCTCACTTGCATTACACCTTTAGGTGTTTGGACTGCTGGTCCAAATACTTTTCTTTTAGAAGTTCAAATCGTCTTTCTACATTGGCCAATTCAATATCTATACTTTTGAATAGATTTCTATATATGATCCTCATTTTGCTCCTTTACTTCTATAGAAACTTTGTTTGAAAAATCGTTGTCGACAACTTTTCTATTTCGGTTCCATTCTCGTAGTGACATAACTCATTAAGATCTCTTCAAGATTTCAATATTTATTTCAGGTACCTGAAACTCTTCAAGAGTTTTATTATTAGTTATGTCTTGGGTCTCTTTAGGAGCACCCGCCTCCAATATATGACCATCTCATACTATTTTCCATTTACGAGAATTTTGCTAAGCATAAATCGTCACCATAAATTGTATTTGATAAGTAATCATGTTAAACAAAATAAATAAATATCATAATATATTAATATAAATATAAAACGTAAATAATTAATGTGTAAAGTAAATAAACATAAAGCAAAATAAATAAAAAATTAAATAATTCTCTTCAAAGTTATGAGAATAATTAGAAGATGATTTATTCCCTTCGAGGTTTATAAGGAAATCAACAACGTCCAAATAAGTTGGACCAAAAATCTCCAGATAAGTTGGACCAATATCATTTTCGTCATTTTTTGCAAACAAAATTTGCTTCTATTTTCTTTCCTTTATCATTCAATGATTGTTGATTTTTCAGCGTGCGACAAGTACGTGACCAATGGTTTATAACATCGCATTGGTAATAAAAAGGATTTTACTTCCTTAGAAAATCTTTATCACTCTTGTCATCCTTACAATCCCACTTTTAATGGGTATAAACATTCTTAAATGACCATATTGTCTATGTCTATATTCATGGCCTCGACCACGACCACAACTTCTAATGTGGCTTTTATTCTTTCTATAATATAATCTCGCATTCACTTCAGGGAATGGAGTAAAGCCAGTGGGCCTTTGAAACTTTTTTTTCACGATATTGTGTCTGGGGACAACATTATTTGTCGTGAAAAGTGGAGTATGTTTTTATTAACATATCCTCATCAGAGAGAACAAAGATTTAATCATCGTACGCGGCATTGTTAAACCAGTTCACAAGGTCCTTTAAAACCTCATTTGAGACCAGTAGCCTCGTAGAACGGGATGTCCAACCAATATACTTGGATTATATCGAAGTTATGTGACTAATTGAATAGTGATTTACCATGTTTGCATTCACTTCAGGGAATAAAATAGATCCAATAATCGAATGGAATAAACATCATGCTTGCATTCACTTCAGGGAATGCCTCCCATAAAACTTTTTGGATCAAGATGAATTTTCGTAACTTGAACTTGGGAGAAGTCAATAGTCGAGTTTTTCGACGTATAATAATTATTGCTTTCGAGCAAAATCACCATGATTAATCGCACTTTAAAATCGTAGTTTAAAGACTAAAAATAAAGTTAGAATTTACCGATATTGGTTTCATCTCGAAGATAATGAAGACATAGTAAATGACCAAGACAGCTTCTCTTAAGAATCTCGTCTATTTCCCAGCTATTATATCATGTAAAACTCAAAACACGGTTAAAAATACCAACTTTTACCAATAGAATATCATAAACAAATATTGATATTTAATTATAAACTAAATAAATAGAGAAATCTCAATAAACTTACATCAATGATGTTCACACATAGTTTTAATTGAGAAGTAATTGGTATGACAACATTTAATAGAAAACACTAATTGTCCATAGTTAAAATTAAATTTAAAGTAAATGTAGACTAAATTAAATAAAATAGAAATATGAGGAACCATATGCAAGATTATATATTTCCATGAAAAATAGGCGCTCATGCGCATAGTCTAACATGTTTTCTTTTACTTTTAATTCAATATTTATAAGTTAAATGTTATTTAATGAATTTAAAATATATAAAGAATTTAATTTGAAATTAAAGATTTGAAAGAAAACATGAATGTTAAAATGATTGAGTACAATATTTAAACTATTTTTATTAATATTTAAACTAAATAACGTGAATGTTATTGCTTTTGGTTCAAACACGTTAAAGGGAGATCAATAAAGACAGTAATTTATACCGACCATAGTCTCTCCATCTCTGTCCAATGCTCGGTACAATCAAATATACTCCCAAGCTTTTCAAAAAAAATTAAAAATTAAGTTAAAATATAAAGAGAAAGACAATCAGCAATTTAAAAAATGAGGGAAAAAACTTATCTTTGGTTCATCCTAGAATCAAATTCTTTCCAATAACTTCTTTTAGATTCAAACGATAAAGACCTCAGTTGATTAAAGTCTCGTGCTGATAACGTGTTGTGAATAAAATAACGAAGAACAAAGAACAAGAATAAAAGAACAAATAGATAAGAGAAAGAGGGGGATTTGTATTATTCTCAAATATAGACTTGTGTACAATGTCTTCATCAAGTCATCTATTTATAGGCATAAGAAGTACATAATACATCAAACTCTAATTAATAAAGTAAATCAATTCTCCTAGATAAAGCTCTTATCATGATAGACATCCACATAGATAAATATTCATAACATGTGTAATATTTTTTCTTCAAATAAAGTTTATTTTATACAAAAATGTTGGATTACTATCTTGAGCAACATAAAAATTCCAACATTTCTACTTAAAAAGTGGTGTTATTGTATATTTTGAAGCAAAATCATCTACAACGCATTCAATATCAACTTTTTTCAAAAGATTAAGCTCAATTGCCATCAAAGCAAGTCCATTTAGCATTTTCTACGACCTAATTGTCTGTAAGTATAACTTCACAATCTTCAATTTAGAAAAGCTTCATTCTATAAAAGAAGTAGTAATAAGAATAGTCGATAAGACTTTATATACAATTGTCGCATTTAGGATGCAATTAAAATGTTTTAAAAATTTTAATAAATTCATTGCTCCTATTTTTTTAGGTAAAAGCTCTAAGTAAAATCTCAATTAGTAGTCTATTTCCATCAACATCAAATAACTCAGATTTCTTATGAGTGTTTTCAAAATTATTATAATGAGTTTTAAAATTAACCTTATCTAATAATAATAATTTATTATAATGAAACAAGAAGTAAAAAATACTTTCATATAATTGATGACATTAATCAAGGTTGAAGTTCAACTGTGATAATTTACATTTATCGAATGTTTCATTTGATACAGGAAGCATTCTCAAATTAACATCAATTGTTTAAAAAATATAATTACCAGAATGAAACAATAAATAATGTAAGTTTGTCAATTGTTTCATTTGTTGTAATCTATGTTGAAGTCCGTCTTCACCTCATGTCAACAAAGTTTATTTCAAGTTGTCATACACACGCAAGAGAATTTATTTTGAGACTTCGTTTTCTCAAATTTTATACGATCACGCCTATTATATATGTCCAGACACATCACTAGAGCTTTAAGTAATATTGTTTTTTCTTTATGTATACACTCATCACCAATGATGTCAAATCATTACCGTTTCCACCTAAAAGAAACCAGTGTATATAAACCCCCCTATAGGGAAATTTCTCCCTTATCTCTCTCTCTCTTCTTTCTCTCAATATACCTTCATCGTCTTTCATTTAGAAGCAGGCATTCAATACTCGTTCTATAAACCTGAAACCGGATGGCTAAAACCTGTATCTCAAATTGCATCAACGACACAAGGTTCCCTCTCCCAGTCAGGCCAACCTACGTGAACCTCTATAAGTGGCCGGAATCCGATGCCGAGTTCGTAAGGTCACTGAGCTCTGACTGGCGCAGCAATGGCGGCCGTCCACACCCCACAGTTGTTGATAGCATCTCATGCAGGCAAATATATCTGAGGAGCTACACGTTTCATAGGAGCAACCAAACCGAGATTGAAAAAACAAAATGTTTTGGCAGATCAGTTGATAAGAAGGAAAAGGCAGCGAAGAATTTCGGTCGTAGAAGAAAAAATAAGTCCAAAACTGGGGCCAAGAAGAACAGGTGTGGGGCTCTCCGAAGGGCCAAAGAAGTGTCTTGTGCCGCCCTCTTGGCCATGTTTGGGAGGCTGTTGGCCTGCACTTCCAAGGTTGATGTGGCTGACCATCTTGGGGATTGAACATATCTTATCATTTCCCTTTTTTTTTCTTTTTTTATTTATATAAAAAAAAAACTTTCAGTGCTCCCTTTTCAGTTTTTAAATAACTCTTATAGCATTAAGTTTTTATTTAGTTCATGCCTTTTCTTTGTTCTTGCATCTATATATTTTTTCTTTGTTAATGAATTTTGCTGATATCTTGATATGCTAATGGTTAAAGTGCACAAGGCATTATAAATTTTTTCTATTTTTTATCTCTTTATATGTCTCACCAATAATTTTATGTCACGTATTATTAATAAAATATAAATAATCAATAGGATGAGTCTACGACGTGCGACGAACACCGCTGAATACTACTAACGCTGAATACCATTAAATTAATTAATAAATATTAAAAATTTCAAGGACTCAATATATAATTAATAATTATTTAAAAAATCAATTAAATTATTTTCTACATATATTAAATTTTTAATAAGGGTAAACTACATATTTAGTACATCGCCTATTTTTGTATTTCTATTTTAGTACCCAAACTAATTTTTTTAGTAAAATGATATCTAACGGTACGTATTGTTTCTATTTTGGTACCTTGACTGTTAAAAATAAACGAAAATGTGACGTTGCTTGGTCAAATAATAGTTTTAGTCCCTAAAACTTATACAATCTATCAATTTAGTCTAAAATATTATCAATTTAAACATCATTTTTAATTTTTGGATTAAAAATGTAAATTTATTCTTTCTTCTTCTTCCATTTGAAGTATGAAAAACTAGGTATTGAATATCTTCTTCATTGTCACTATAATTTTCTGCAAATTTTTATTGATTATTATTTTTTAATTCTTTTAAAAATAATATCGACTTTAATAACAAAAAAAAGTAAAGTATGAAAAAGTGAAAATCAACTAAAACCTACAAGAATAAAAAGCACAAAAAATTTATCATACCGTCATAGCCGATTCTCCAATGATGTCGAGTTTCTTCAAAATTAAAATTAAATTAAAGCTACAATCGCTTAGAATAATTATCACTATCCTATAATATTCGATACTCCTAAATCAACAATTAAATACAAAAATATCCCATATATCTAAAGAAATAAAATAATCCACAAATCAATTATCCCAAAATCCAAAAAGAAAGAGGTTGTGTGACTTTTAAATAATTATTAAAAATCTCAAAAGCTTGACATGCAATTAATCATATTTTAAAATAAAATTAAAAGAAAATATCCTATAAACCCGTTCTCACCACATCATCCATGACCCTACCCAATTAAATAAAATCACATCATCTCTATTTTTCATATAATAGTTTCCTATAAATTAAAAATTACAAATCATCATCTTCTTCTTCGTCATACCTCATATATTTATTATAATATGTTAATAAATAAAATCGTTAAAATTTAAAAAAACTTAACCCGCGAATCAAAAGAGACAAAAATAAAAAAATATAATAAGTGAAAAGCCCTAAAATTAACGTATTCGTTTAAATCTCAAGCAAATGTCGTTGTTTTTCTCGCCAAATTCTACGACCGTGTTGTTCTTCAAAATTGAATCTTGGGTTTATAATTATCTACGAATTATCAGTTTTTGATTCAGATTCGGGCTTGGGTTTGATCTTTCTTGCTTGTTTATGTATTAAAAAATCTGGTTTTGATATTCAATTGTTTATTTTTACTTTTTTTTGCTGTTGTCGCTGGCACTGAGAATCTTGGATTCAGTTAAAAAAAAATTAGTTTGGGTACCAAAATATAAATATAAAAATAGGTGAGGTACTAAATATGTAGTTTACCTTTATTAAAAAATTTAAAATTTAATATATATGAAAAATATGAAAAATAATCTAATTGATTTTTTACTAATTCTTAATTGTATGTCGAGTCCTTAAAATTTTCAATCTTTAATAATTAATTTAATGATGTTCAGCGGTATTCAGCGTTAGTGATGTTCAACGATGTTCGCCGCACATTGTAGAATTTTTCTAATCAATAAAGCAGTGAAAAATAACCGCTAATACATGTGACATAAAATTATTGGTGAGAAAAAGGCAAAATAAAAGGGTAACCGAATTATGTTTGAAGGCATTATCGACATTTGGTTTAAATTTTAGAGTAAATTATCTATAAGGCACGTCATCAATTTTTATGTTTCTGTTTTAGTCAGTCAACTATTTTTTTAGTAAAATGATACATAATGTTACATTTATTTTTATTTTGGTACATTTACCATTAAAAAATAATGATAAAATTGAGGTGACATTTTTATTCTCTATCCTCATAAAAATGCAACATCAATTTTGTCGTTAATTTGTAACGGTGTAGGTACCAAAATAAAAATAAAACATAATATTACATTAGGTACCAGATAAGTACTTTACCGAAATAAAAATAAGACATAATATTACATCAGCTTTGTCCTAATATTTGGTTGAGATTCAATCAACACATGTAGAATGAGTTTACAAAATAAATTTTAAGTGTACCGAAAAGAAAACTGAGTAAATGAAATAAGAAAGACAATTATATAAAAACAAATCAATGATAAAGTGGAAAAAAAAAGACGTATAATTTAAGCATTCAAAATTATGCATTTTTTAAACTATTCATTTCCCCCTATTTCATCCCTATCATATAAGAAAAAATAATTTTTCCTTTCACTTTTTATTAAACATAACAATGAAAATTAAAATAAATAAATATATATTTTTTCACCTTACAAAGCAAACTCTAGGCTATCTGACGGCGATCCCGCTAGGGCGGCAACTAGTGGGAGTACCTTGCTTTCCTCTGCCAATTTTAATGGTCGTTCAACTAATTCAGTGCCCCACATTCCTACAGGGCCGGCCTTCGAAAGACTAGTGTCCCCGCTTGCTGAAGCAATTTAGCGTGATTGTAAGAAAATGCGAAATCAAGATGGTGTTGAGATTCCGGAAGATAGTTCTGAGTCGATGGAGATGGAGATGGAGGTGGAAGGTGATAGGGTAGAGGTTCCTGTGGAGATTGTAGATTTATCGCAGGAGCAGGTGAAGGAACCGAGACTTACGAGTGTTGGTGCTAGGGTTTCGTATGCAAGTATGGTAGCTAATTCCTCTCGTTCGGATAAGCAAGTTCAGGACAATTCAGATCTCGACCCAAATAAACTAGTGGTTCTGGATGAAGATCGTGTGGTGAACCGCAATGGGAATTTTTTGACGATTAAATTCTCAAAACGTGTGCATGAGCAAATTGACTTGAACATAAAAAATTTAGTAATTGTTAGGTTGTTGGGGAGGAACATTGGTTATCAAACTCTCCTAAATCGAATTCATGTTATGTGGAGACCCTCGGGTGAAATCCAATTGGCCAATTTAGATATCAATTACTTTTTGGTTAGGGTCGAGGATCCTAGGGACAATGAAAGGATTTTGACTGAGGGGCAGTGGACGATTTAAGGTAGCTACTTGATGGTTTAACCGTGGAGTCGGCCGTTCCCTATATCGGAAAAATACCCGTCTCATGTTGTTGTATGGGTTCGTCTTCCTGGTCTCCCATATCGGTATTACTCCAAAGCTTTATTTCATCGTATTGCTGCGGTTGTGGGGAACGTTGTTAGAGTTGACTACAATACTCAAGATGGGGCAAAGGGCAAATTTACACGTCTAGCGGTTATCGTGGATTTGAATAAACCCATGGTCTTTTGCATTGGGATTGATGACTTCATTCAACATCTGGAATATGAGGGCCCGTAACATATTTGTTATGCTTGTGGGATTTTTGGCCAATCAAAGGAAACTTGCATGAATGCTCCTAACAAGGAGAATTCTAATGATATTACCACAACTCCCGTAGCCAATCCTAGGGAGGCGAGTGTTGCGTGTGTAGGTGTACTATAATTGATACGCAATTTGTGCAAGTATACACATCGAACAAGTAATAAAGTGATGAATGAGTATCGTCTCCATTGGGATTCGAGGCCAAACTAGTTTAGTCAAAACAAATAATTAAGACAGTGAACAAATGTTGTAGCAATAAGAGACAATTGTGGGAATGCTATGACAAAGAGAAACAGGTTTATAAATGTTGTGGCAAACAACTAAAATGTAAAATGAGCTGAAGTAAGGTCAACTCTAACATCCACTCACGTAAATGAAACTCTATATGGGAATGACTGGCTGAACCTACTATGGACTCTTATACCTAAGCCTAATGAATTTCTAGGACCAACTTACCCCTCTCATGCTCGATAGAGTCACAAGAATGCTTCTAAAACTATCTCTAGCAAGAAACCTGGTAGAAGGGAACATTAGAGTAATACCTCTCAGTGTAAACCCTTAACATGCAACTACCGATTAAAGCTCTACTCATGTTAGTCGTTGAAACTCTATCCTTATCTCTAAGAAGAGTTAGGGTTTTGCCTCTCAGCATCAAACCCTATTGTCCACTTTAGTCTTAGCCTAACTCTCTTGAATATTAAGCTAACCAAAACCTAAACAACGACTAACTCTCGTAAGCTCTTACAAGTTTACTGCAATTAACGAACAACGGACAAAGCATGAGATGAACAAGAAAGCAACCAAACATTCATAAAAACTTAAAGCATCATCATCCAAGACAGGCCCAAGCCACTTAAACCAGTTCATGGCTGGGCAAACATCATCCATAACCATTCGTTCAACACAACCCATTTAAAGAAATGAAATAAAACATCAAACAACTAAGAGAGGGAGAAACTCATGAGCTGTGTTGGACTACCGTGCACTGATCTAAGCCCACTGCTTCTCTTAAAGTCCAGCGAGAGCACCCCTTGGAGCTTCAAAAATAGAGGACGCTTCGATGGAGGAAGAAGAAGATAGAAGGCAACCGCCTTTTCTTTCTCTTTCTTAGCTCACTTGTAACTTTTTCCAGCTCTCCCTTAAATGAGGGTATCTTGTCTTTTATATAGTGGGGGCTCCTAGGGTTTTGTACCCTTAATTCCAAGGGAATATTCCCTTCATATGTGGAATAAAGCAGGCCAGCAGGTACACGTGTAGGGCCACAACAAGTATCTTCAGTTTGTTGTCCTCTAGTGCGCCCAGGAATGCTATCCAAAATGCTATGGTATTTCTCCCTGCATTGTTCTTCATTTCCCTGCACATCACCACACCAACCAAAACCTTCCAAAGCAGCACTATTTTTGCAAATAATCAAAGAAAACAAAACCAACAACACCAAATGTAACTATATGAACTAAATGCACCTATATGTCATGAAACGAGATGAAATAGGCTTGATTTCATACAATAACTTAAGTAAAAAGGCATGAAATGTTAACCTTTTGCAAGGTTAACACACCCCTAAACTTAAGCCATTGCTTGTCCTCAAGTAATTAATAGAAATAAGCAGAAAATGCTATAGCATGGAATCAGTTCAAGATAGTGCTACGGCAAAATTTCAGTCATCAGACAGTTTTGGCTCAACATGTTAGACAAATATGAGATTTTAAGAACTTTTTTCTTTAGGCCATGATTCTTGAAATGTGCGTGCATGTGACTACATCCTCCTTATGCTTAACAAAGTTAGGAAATTTTTAACTAAGTTCTCGAGTTTGCCCTAATTTTTCTTAATCAAAATAAGCACAGACTACTTAAATATTCTTTTTTCTCTTTTTTTCTTATGCCTTGAGGGGTGTCAGCTCATCACAACTACCGTCCCTAACTCTAGATGAGTATGGAGCAAACATCTCTCCCCGAGCTGGTAAGTAGAGTCATTTCGTGGCAACTTTCATTCACTCATATGATGTTGCTGCCATTTATTTTAAGTATAGTAACCAGGCACTACAACACATAGATGAGTGTTCCTCTTTAGCTATGATTTTGCATTTATTCATATTTTAACACAAGTAACAAATGAGCTAATTAAGCTTTTAAGCTTTCTTTTATCATTCAAGTTCAATCTATATTCAAACTAAGACATCCAAGAGTTCTTTTTACCAAACTAATCTAACAGTTATAAGCATACAAAGCATGCAATCAAGTAGCAAAGCATCTAAAAAAAATCAGTCCTACAGGCAGTTCTACCAATCTCACAAGTCAAAACCATTCAATCAATTTCTAGCCATAATAATCAAATTCTCATCATTGGACATCATCAAATTATTCATACAACTATCTTTAAACCAATCAAAATACTATAGCAAAGTTCTGCTTATCACTACATGCTGATGCAAATGATTAACTATGAACACTAACACCCCCAAACTTGAAATATGTTGTGTCCTCAATGCATGGAAATTAACAAAACTAAACTAAATGCAAATGCAAGTGCAAGTTACCTTCTATAGGTCTATTTTGGTGTTTTGGGTTTGACTCCTTGGTGCTTGATTTTCTTCTTATTCAGGGCTGCGATGGGCTCATCGATTACATCTTGCTGGGTTGGTTGGTCAACTGGTTCCTCCTGGGCTGATTGGTTCTCGTTATCATTATCTTCATTGGGGGTATTCCATACATGTCCCACCGTGCGTTTTAGATGATTCCTCGTCTTTTTTGTAGCATCAACAGTCGGGGTAGTTGTAGGCATAGAAGATTGCCAACCATCTCATTTTCCCCACTGTCAATATCGACAAGGTCATCAAGGGGAGGTTCTGGTGGTGGTGGGGTATGCTTTGGAGCCTTTCCTTTCTTCGGCCTCACTGTCCGAGGGCTTTGTCTGATGGTGGTATTTGTTGTTGTTGTTGTTTCTGGAGTAGATGGTGGGCATTGTAGTGCAGTTGGCATCAGAGCTGGTGTGGCTTGCGGGGTTGGCTGGTCTTTCTTGGCTTTAAGTAAGTCATCGGGGAAGGGTGGGAAGTCAATCTCCATGTGTGGGAGCATCTCTTTGAAGTAAAAGTTAATGGCCGTATCCCTTGCCTTGACATACTTGAAATAAGTTGTCAGGCTGCCCTTCAGTTCATCCATCTGCTCGTGCATGCACTTGGTAGAGGCGACAAGGGCGGAGATTCTTGCTGCAACAATTTTTTTGGCCTCACCTTCCAACATTTCCGCTGAAGCATCTTCATCAAATCTCCTAAGTCTAGAGATTTGGTATGGGGTTAATGTACCATTGCCCTTCTCGATCTCATCCTCTTGAGGGTCTTTAAAGACTTACTTTTTACGGTAGAGTGTCGTGATGAAATTAGGGAAGATGAGAGGGCTTGGCGTTCTCTTTAAGCAGGATTAGACTTCCTCAACAATCAGTTTACCCACATCAATTTGTTGTGCATTGAGGATAAAGTGTAGCAATAGTAACTTGGTGATGTGCACTGTGGCAGTATGAGAGGTGGGCATGAGGCAAGTCTTCAGGTAATGGTTTCACACCTTAGCCTCAGGTTTGAGGTGACCTCTTTCAACAGCCCTGCTAGCTAGGTCCTACTCTGTCTCAGTAAAGCATAGGTCTTCAAAGACCTCATTGTATGTTTGGACATCTGCAGATTCAACAAAGGAAGTATGGTGGTCCATGACATTCTTTAACCAATAGAACTTGTTGACTGCACCAGCGGTAAATTTAATTTGTTCCCCTCGCACATAAATAGTAGATTGAGTGGGACTCATCAAATGGGCATAGAAATCCCTAACCAAGGAGACAAAGATGTCGCTAGGGTGTTGGACAAAAGTCCCCAATCGTGCTTATCGATTACATCTAGTATTTCTTTGTCAAAGCCTCATTCTCCTTCTAATGGAACTTTAAAACCTTGCTCCAAGTAGACCTTACGATCTTTTATCAGTTGAAACTGCTCCTTAGCGCCGGTATCGAAGAACTTCTTGATTTCCACAGTGGGTTGGGCTTGGGAGCTACTAGAGGCGCCCATGACATTCTTCATACGTGCCATGTTTTGCAAAGGGGGTAGAAATTTTTTTAGCTATTAGGGTTTGGAAAGGAATTTCGACAGCGTTTTGGGACGAAAGATAATGATTTTTTTGAGTATGAAGAAATTAAACAAGAAGAAGACGGAGTGATGGGAAGTTGAAAGAATGGTAACTGACATAAGTTATAGGAGAGAGATGATGGTGGCGATGTAATACCCCTTTCCCGTATTCATAGCTGAATACGAGTCTGAGATATCATAAAACATTTGTAAAACCCTCTACATTTGTAACTCAGTAAAAATTTTGATTCTTCTAAAAATATTACAATATATTTAGTTTCTATTTACAAATGTAATTAATCGCGTATAGTTTAAATATAGTATTTTAATCTTCAAATCGAGTTTAATTTCAGGCAGCAACTTATTAATTTAATTTGACTTTATATAATTAATGAAACTGCCTAAAAACTGCCTGACTTAAAATTAATCCAGATACCACATAAAATACAAATTCTATCGGAGCTGGCATGTCATTTTAATATACATGCCAACTAGTAAATATCAAACAGTGACAAAAGATATCTTACAGATACTGATGTACCTGTTATTGATTGATGATGTCCGTTTATACTCCTTACTCCAACCATTTCTTCTTTCCTACGTGTAAAATAGTTACACGTTAAGTATTTACTTAGTGAGGCAATAATTCGAATTCAAGTGCAATTTTCATAATATCAATATTAATGATTAACAATGCATATGAGCACCTTACCATTATATGCTCGTTAACATAAATAAATATATATATCAAAGTGATAAGGTTAGATCTTACCAATACCGTTGCCATTCCATCCGTAAGCTTTCAATGCTTACCAATACCATTTTCCCATTTCTATCTGCAAGCTTTCAAGTTTATATCCCTGTTTCTTTTTTATTCTTTTTAATTTATTTAGCCCAAGGTATCGAATTAAGAAATTCTATGTACACGAGTCACCCCCCATACCCAACCTTTCTTGAGTATGTGTATTATTTTCACTCTACTAGGAGTGCTTAGCACCGAAGTGCTTCTGTATACTTACCGGAGTATACAATATATCCCTCATTGAGTTTTTATGAAATTACACCGAAGTGTTTAGCACCCGTGTAAGTACGTATACTCAAACCATGCATGAGTATACTCCTCAATGAGTATTTATAATTTTTGCACTTTACCTGAAGTGCTTAGAATATTTATACAGTTGTTTATGACCCTATGGATATCCAACTATACCATCGAACCTCTATATCATACATTGGGCTTTATTTCATCATTTAAGTAATCAATGGCAACATATATCAATATATATCAACATTTAACAGTTCATAGACGAAATAACATTCATATTATACCATCATCAATAACTAGTGATCAATGCATTTATTTTCAACCTTTGAAATATTTAAAACATGTCAAATATATGATCAATGACATAAATATCATGACAATATATAAACCAGGTAGACTCATCGCAAGTGCTACCGGTGATGTATGAAACATCCATGTATAATGTTATGTATGCATTGCACTCACCTGGGCCATTTATTAGTATGCCTCACTAAGTCCTCTTTGATCCTTTTCTTTATTGTACCTCGAACCTCCCTTGATTCGAACTTA
The DNA here is from genome assembly GCA_019671005.1 of Hibiscus mutabilis. Classification (NCBI taxonomy): domain Eukaryota; kingdom Viridiplantae; phylum Streptophyta; class Magnoliopsida; order Malvales; family Malvaceae; genus Hibiscus; species Hibiscus mutabilis. Next base: position 26,329,865 of record CM033715.1, read on the forward strand.
ACTTCATAATTCAAATAAGTAAGATATTTGTTAGATCCCAATCTAACAATATCTCAAACATATTGTCCAAAACAATCATTCGAATACAAAATCTCCTAACGTTTTACTTTCTTCCTTGTATTGTTCAAAAATTCATTATTGTCTTAGTGACCACTTTGAACTTCCATTAACCCCTCTCAATCTTACTAATCAACCTTAGATACAAAGTGTATAAATTCTCATTTTCTGGCAGTTTGCAGTACCTTCGAAGAAATATTTCTATAAAATAATCTATAACTCAGAATTCGACTCCATTCATTTTGAAAGAAACTAGATTCGCTAATCTTTTAAACCATATAAATCAATAGCCCAAATTCAACTTGTACGATTTATGGCGAATTTTCAAAGTTAGTTACAGTGCTGAAATTCGAAACATACTGGTGTTCTGTTTTCTGACCTTTCGTCACTTAAAAATTCATATCTTTTGACTCGGAACTCAAAATCAGATTCCATTTGTTGGACACGAAACTAGACGAACAAGTCTTTACATCGGTATAAAATTCACTATCTAACCATTTTTGTAGCATTTATGGTGAATTTTCAAAGTTACTTTCATAAACCAGTTTTTCTACACAGCTTCCATAAACAACTTCAACTTTATACTAACTTTTCCTTACTTCTCTACTTTTCAATTTAGTCCAATTTCTTTCTTTAACCCACCATCTTATGAAATTCTTCATCAAATAATTATTCACAATAATTCTCCTTAATTTTCCTTCTTTACCGAAATAGTCACTAAAATGCAAAGATAAGGATTCAAGCTTCTTAACTTTGCAAATTAGTCCTCAATTCAACATTACTACCTTAATTCCATCATTACAACTAAAAATCAGATTTATCCCCCATACAAAACTTCAATTTCGATTTGGTCACTTAACTTTGACAAATTGTCAAAATGGTTACTAATTCAATTCAACATCAATTTAGCATTCTAACTTTATTTTCTTGTCTCTAACATCATTAATAACATAAATACACTCCAAATTCCAAAAATTCAAATTTGGTCCTTCAACTTTTCAATTTTCTAAAATGGTCCCTACACAATTTAACTAAGGGTTTTGCTTCCAAACAACAATTCAAGCTTACTAGATCATTATTTCAACATCACAAACCCTAAATTAAACTTGAACCCATAAACCCTAATCATCTTCATAAAAATCAAAACATGTAAAAATTAAATCTCAACTCAATATCATGATTTTAACATCATACTAGCTTAATTCTAACTTGAATTCAATCATGGAATCATAAAATCTCAAAAGCCCCAATTTGATCCATAACCCTAATTTTTTTCTCATGAAAATTCTCATCAACCAAGCATGTATTCCAAGGATTATTGATATCCAAAGATAGAGCTTGAAGAGTAGAACAACTTTGTAAATGAAGAAGCTCGATTACCTAAAAACTGAGTTTTAGAGCTTAAATCGAGCTTGGAAAATTTTCTTCTTCTTTGCTCTCTTTCTCCACGTTTCAAGGCTGGAAAAGATGAACATTTCATCTTTTCACCATTATTTTAAACATATATCTATTAAATGAATATTAAATTCATTTAATAGTGAAATTATAATTTTGCCCTTTTAACCAATGGTTGAGATTGATTTTATCATCAATCAAGGGCCAAGATTTAATCTTCCATTTCCTCTTTCCAAAATTGCCCTTATAAATTTTTAAATATTTGAAAATTGGCATTGGGGCCAAATGACCAATTTGCCCTCCAACTAGTCTTTATTTACTAGTTTGTTTCCAAATTCCCATTCCATTAAAATCTAACTCAATCTAGTTAGAATTCAACCTAACATAATAAAATACTCATAAAATAACATTTTATGACTTTTCCATATCTCTTGGATCAGTCTCCAAAATTTTTATTTGATCCAATATATTGATAAATAATCCTTTACTCAAAAATAAAATGTAGTATTCATCTTGAATCAAACTAAAAATATTTCCAACACTTGGAAATGACTTTTTATAACCTTTCTCTATCATATGGCAAAATTTCAAAATTTTCCAGTTCGATCCGGGTATCCGAATTTCACTTAAACTTTAACTGCGATTTTCCCAATAATCGAAATATCAGATCGAACCAAAATCTTCACATTCGATCCACACCCTTAGGTGATCTATTTATTTATGAAATAAAAACCCTTCACTTTTAGGAAATTACAACTTTAGTCTCCAAACTTTTCCAAAGTTTATACTTTAGCCATAAAATTTTCAGAATTTACATTTTGGTCACTAACATTTTAAACTTCAATTCCCATTCCAATTTTCCTTGAAATTCAACCAAACTTTAATAATACCTTATTAAATTCACTATCTATCACATGATACCTTTAAACCTTATAAATTTCCTTTCCAAAACCCATAATTAAAGAAATCCTAACTTTTGCATTTTTGTCATTTTAGTCACTAAGTTAGCTTTTAAGCTATTATCTTAGTACGAAATGACCCTTAATCAACTTAGTAAATTTTAGGGTATTACAATTCTCTCCCCTTAAGAAAATTCATCCTCGAATTTTCAATACGTACTTGGTTCCAAAAGGTGAAGAAACCATTTTCTTATGTTTTCTTCTTATTTCTCTCAAGTCGTTTCTTTAACCTTATGATTTTTTTTTTCAAATAACTTTAACAAACATGATTGTCTTGTTTTCTTAGTTCTTTGACTCCATGTGCTAGGATCTTTACCAGTTCTTTTTCATAGCTTAAATCCATATGAATCTCTATTTTCTCCAGAGTAACAACATGTGAGGGGTCTAATCAATATTTCCTGAGCATCTATACATTGTGAATCTTGTCCATTTCCAAAGATAAAGATAGCTATTAAGCTTAACTATCAGACTAACTCCTTTCCCGATTTCTTATAGCCCAATAAATCTTAAACTTAACTTTCTTTTTGTCTAAACCATAACACCTTCTTCTAGGGTGAAACTTTTAAGGAATACTTTATCCTTAACTTCATATTAAATATATTTTCTTTCAGGATCAACATATAGTTCCCATCATCGAGATAGAAATTCTTCCTTTATAATACAAATATCTATCCAACTTAACTTCCAAGTTTTCAGTTTCACTATTTTCCATTTGTTTGAACCTTGACAACATTTCTTATCCTTTCTTTAAAAATAGCTTATTTAATCCAACATGGTAAATTTTATTCTTAACTTGACAATCAAAACACCATATTCTTTTAATGCAAATCTTGTATTCATAGCTCTTAAGACAACAAGTGTCTTTCGACTGAGAGCGTCAGCTACCACATTAACTTTTTTTGAATGATAATCAATGAACACATCATAATCTTTAAGAAGCTCGATCCAACTTCTTTGCCTCAAGTTCAACTCTTCTTTAGTAAGCATATACTTTAAACTTTTATAACCTATATAAATATAGCATCGTTCACTGTATAAATAATGACGCCATATCTGTAAAGTAAATATAGCCATTGCCAACTCCAAATCCTAAGTAAGATAATTTCTCTCATATATCATAAGTTGTCTCAAGCATAGACCATTACTTTTCATTCTGGTTGTACTGGTACCGTGGCTTCTATTAAGATCTTCCTTATGTCTCAAAGTTTTCTTTTCATTTATCTTTTCAACTGAATGGCATGTCTTTCCTCAATAGTTTGGTCAATGGGGAGGCAATCATCAAAAAGAGATTGAACCTCTAAAACATTCTTCAGAGGTTTCCATTCAACTATAGTTTGTGCTTTCTTGGGATACACTCTTATCCCCTCTGCCAAATCCACATAACTAATAAAACATCTTTTGACAAACAAGTTCACACTTTAACAACTTAGCATATAGCTTATTTTCTCGAAAGGTCTGAAGAACAATGCAAAATGAGCATCTTGTTCTTCATTTTTCTTCGAATAGTCCAAAATATCCTCAATGAACTCTACCTAAAATTGGTTAAAGAAAAATTAGAATACTTGGTTAATTAGGCTTATAAATGCCGTAGACATCATCACGAACTCATAGTATTCATACCGAGTCCGAAAAGCTATCTTTAGAGTTTATTTTTCCTTGATCTTTAGCTGATAATATTTCGATTGAAGGTCTATTTTGGAAAACATAGTTGTGCTTTTTTTAACTAATCAAAAGATCATCAATCTTCAGAAGAAGATATTTATTCTTTCCGTCACCTTATTTAGCTAACGGAAATCTATACTTAATCACATATATCAATCTTTCTTTTTCACAAATACGCTAGTGCACCCCAAGGTGGCACATTAGGCTTTATAAAACCTCAACCTAACATTCCTTGTAATTGTACCTTTAAATCCCAAAGTTCGGTCAAAGCCATTTTATACAGGGCCATTAATTTAGGATCAATGCCTGGTATCATCTTTATTTTGAATTTCACCTCCCAATCTATAGGTAATTCTGAGTAACCCATCTGGGAATTCATTCGGATATTTTTGGACAGTCGGGTTATTTTCCAATTTAACTTCAACAGCCCGAGTATCCACTACATTTGCTAAGAAAACTTAACAACCTTACAACAATAATTTCTTTAATAAAACAACTGAAATTACATTGGAAAAAGGGATTTACCATTTTATCAACTACTACTAGTTTTGTACCTTCCGTGTTTTTTTAATACTAATCGCTTTATGCGACAATTCATAATGACTTGATAGAAAGGTAACCAATTCATGCCCACCATCATCTTAAACTCCTCGAAAGATAATTCCATTAAATTTATCGGGAACTCTATTTCTTATATTTTTATCGAGCAATTCCAATGTTCAGCTCGCCCTTACATTACAACCCAACAAATTTATGACCGTTATATTACTTGAAATGGGTTCTAAAAGGATATCTCCTTCACCATTCAACTTCGTACTTATATACGAATGTGTAAAGCTAGGACCCATCAGCATCAATACAGGTTTATCTAAAAAGATAAGATGTACCTTCTATGACTTTCGAATCCTCCCAATCTTTATCAGTCCTGATGTTATAAAATCGGACTGATATGTGCAATCCTAGCTGCGTAGCAATTTCAAATGTTTCCCCAGCTTTAACTTAACATCGGAGTAGTAATACAACCCCATCCAATTTCCCAGTATCTAAACAATGGAATCCGTCCAGTGTAATCCTTAGGTTATTCAGTTATAAATCAACAATCACTGGACCTTAATCTGCCTTTCCTTTCAATTCAGGTGTTCCTGAAGTTTTTAATTCCTTAATCCGGCACAGGCACTCCTTATTGTACCAGTGCCACTTTCTTGTTTCAATTTATCCGAAGGGTTATCATAAACCTTATTGTTAATACTCTTGATTCCTTCTAAACCTTCCAATTTATCAGATCATCACACTTTCTTGACTCAAATATTTCTTATAATTCCTCCCAATTTACATTAGTAAGCAGCGACGTCAATCAGATCATAAAAACATCATATCAGTAATATTGATATCCTAGTGGCATGTATACTGTTTTTAACGTAAAACCACTTCCATTTAGGCTGAGAATCGGCTAAACCTACAGCTCTGATACCAATAAATGTAATACCTCTTTCTCGTATTCATAGCTGAATACGAGTCAGAGATATCACAAAACATTTGTAAAACCCTCTACATTTGTAACTCGGTAAAAATTTTGATTCTTCTAAAAATATTACAATATATTTAGTTTCTATTTACAAATGTAGTTAATCACGTATAGTTTAAACATAATATTTTAATCTTCAAATCGAGTTTAATTTCAGGCAGTAACTTATTAATTTAATTTGACATTATATAATTAATGAAACTGCCTAAAAACTGCCTGACTTAAAATTAATCCAGATACCACATAAAATATAAATTCTATCAGAGCTGGCATATCATTTTAATATACATGCCAACTGGTAAATATCAAACAGTGTCAAAAGATATCTTACTGATACTGATGTACCTGCTACTGATTGATGATGTTCGTTTAGGCTCCTTACTCTAACCATTTCATCTTTCCTACGTGTAAAACAGTTACACGCTAAGTATTTACTTAGTGAGGCAATAATTCGAATTCAAGTGCAATTGTAAAAATATCAATATTAATGATTAACAATGCATATGATCACCTTACCATTATATGCTCGTTAACATAAATAAATATGTATATCAAAGTGATAAGACTAGATCATACCAATACCGTTGCCATTCCACCCGTAAGCTTTCAATGCTTACCAATACCTTTTTCCCATTTTTATCTGCAAGCTTTCAAGCTTATCTTCCTGTTTCTTTTTTATTCTTGTTAATTTATTTAGCCGAAGGTATCGAGTTAAGAGATTCTATGTACATGAGTCATCCCACATACCAACCTTTCTTGAGTATGTGTATTATTTGCACTCTATCGGGGAGTGCTTTGCACCGAAGTGCTTATGTATACTTACCAGAGTATACAATATATCCCTCATTGAGTTTTTATGAAATTACACCGAAGTGTTTAGCACCCATAGTAAGTCTGTATACTCAAACCATGCATGAGTATACTCCTCAATGAGTATTTATAATATTTGCACTTTACCTAAAGTGCTTAGAATATTTATACAGCTGTTTATGACCCTATGGATATCCAACTATACCATCGAACCTCTATATCATACATTGAGCTTTATTTCATCCTTTAAGTCATCAATGGCAACATATATCAATATATATCAACATTTAATAGTTCATAGCCGAAATAAAATTCATATTATACCATCATCAATAACTAGTGATCAATGCATTTATTTTCAACATTTGACATATTTAAAATATGTCAAATATATGATCAATGACATAAATATCATGACAATATATAAACCAGGTAGATTCATCGCAAGTCCTACCGGTGATGTATGAAACATGCATTGCACTCACCTGGGCCATTTATTAGTATGCCTCACTAAGCCCTCTTTGATCCTTTCCTTCATTGTACCTCGAACCTCCCTTGATTCAAACTTAACTTCACAATTCAAATAAGTAAAATATTTGTTAGATCCCAATCTAACAATATCTCAAACATATTGTCCAAAATAATCATTCGAAAAAAAATCTACAAACGTTTTCCTTTCTTCCTTGTATTGTTCAAAAATTCATTATGGTCCTTAGTGTCTACTTTGAACTTCCATTAACCCCTTTCAAGCTCACTAATCAACCTTAGATACAAAGTGTATCAATTCTCATTTTCTGGCAGTTTGTAGTACATTGGAAGAAATATTTCTATAAAATAATCTATAACTCAGAATTCAAATCCGTTCATTCTGAAAGAAACTAGATTCGATAAGCTTTTCAACCATCTAAATTAATAGCCTAAATTCAACTTGTACAATTTATGGCGAAATTTCAAAGTCAGTTACAGTGCTAAAACTCGGAACTGACTGGTGTTCTGTTTTCTGACCTTTCGTCACTTAAAAATTCATCTCTTTTGACTCAGAACTCGAAATCAGATTCCGTTTGTTGGACACGAAACTAGACAAACAAATATTTACATCGGTATAAAATTCACTATCTAACCATTTTTGTAGAATTTATGGTGAATTTTCAAAATTACTGCCATAAACCAGTTTTTCTACACAACTTCCATAGACAACTTCAACTTTTATACTAACTTCTCCTTACTTCTCTACTTTTCAATTTACTCCAATTACTTTCTTTAACCCACCATCTTATGAACTTATTCATCAAATAATTATTCACAATAATTCTCCTTAATTTTCCTTATTTACCGAAATAGTCACTAAAATGCAAAGATAAGGATTCAAGCTTCTTAACTTTGCAAATTAGTCCTCAATTCAACATTACTACCTTAATTCCATCATTACAACTAAAAATCAGATTTATCCCCATACAAAACTTCAATTTTGATTTGGTCACTTAACTTTGACAAATTGTCAAAATGGTCACTAATTCAATTCAACATCAATTTAACATCCTAACTTTATTTTCTTGCCTCTAACATCATTAATAACATAAATACACTCCAAATTCCAAAAATTCAGATTTGGTCCTTCAACTTTTCAATTTGTCGAAATGGTCCCTACACAATTTAACTTAGGGTTTTGCTTCCAAACAACAATTCAAGCTTACTAGATCATTATTTCAACATCACAAACCCTAAATTAAACTTAAATCCATAAATCCTAATCATATTCATAAAAATCAAAACATGTAAAACTTAAATCCCAGCTCAATATCATGATTTTAACATCATACTAGCTTAATTCTAACTTGAATTCAATCATGGAATCATAAAATCTCAAAAACACCAATTTGATCCATAACCCTAATTTCTTTCTCATGAAAATTCTCATCAACCAAGCATGTATTCCATGAATTATTGATATCTAAAGATAGAGCTTGAAGAGTAGAACAACTTTGTAGTTGAAGAAGCTCGATTACCTGAAAACCGAGTTTTGGGGCCTAAATCGAGCTTGGAAAATTTTCTTCTTCTTTCCCCTCTTTCTCCACGTTTCAAGGCTGGAAAAAATGAACATTTTGTTCATCTTTTCACCATTATTTTAAACATATATCTATTAAATAAATATTAAATTCATTTAATACTAAAATTACAATTTTGCCCTTTTTATCCAATGGTTGAGATTGATTTTATCATCAATCAAGGGCCAAGATTTAATCTTCCATTTTATCTTTCCAAAATTGCCCTTATAACTTTTTAAATATTTCGAAATTTCCATTGGGGCCAAATGACCAATTTGCCCTCCAACTAGTCTTTATTTACTAGTTTGTTTCCGAATTGCCATTCCATTAAAATCTAACTAAATCTAGTTAGAATTCAACCAACCATAATAAAATATTCATAAAATAAAATTTTATGACTTTTCCATATCTTTTGGATCAGTCTCCAAAATTTCCATTCGATCCAACATATCGATAAATAATCCTTTACTCAGAAATAAACTGTAGGATTCATCTTGAATCAAATTAAAAATATTTCCAACACATGGAAATGACTTTTATAACCTTTCTCTATCATATGGAAAAATTTCAAAATTTTCCAGTTCGATCCGGGTATCCGAATTCCACTTAAACTTTAACTGTGATTTTCCCAATAATCGAAATATCATAGCGAACCAAAATCTTCACATTCGATCCACACCCTTAGGTGATCTATTTATTTATGAAATAAAAACCCTTAACTTTTAGGAAATTACAACTTTAGTCCCCCCAAACTATTCCAAAGTTTATACTTTAGCCATAAAATTTTTGGAATTTACATTTTGGTCACTAACATTTTGAACTTCAATTCCCATTCCAATTTTCCTTGAAATTCAACCAAACTTTAAGAATACCTTATTCAGTTCACTATCTATCACATGATACCTTTAAACCTTAGAAATTTCCTTTCCAAAACTCATAATTAAAGAAATCCTAACTTTTGCAGTTTTGTCATTTTAGTCACTAAGTTAGATTTTAAGCTATTATCTTAGTACTAAATGAACCTTAATTAACTTAGTAAATTTTAGGGTATTACAGGCAATTTTTAAGTTATGAGGAAGAGAAAGGTATGACAAGGTTTAAATGAAAAGCAAAAAGTAAGAGAGAGAATGCATAAGGCAATGATGAATTGGAGTTTTTAAATTGGAAAAAGAATATTATCCCTCCCTTTTTGCTTTTTTCTTTAATGCCCCCCAAAACATTGGAAAATATGGGGTTAATAACTTCCCTTATGTGGAAAAAGGATAAAGCCCTTCCCATATTAAAGCTGCGCCAAACCTGTATGAAACCTTAGCCTATCACCTGCAAGTCTAGGGTTAAATATGACAATACAAATTAAAGAAAACACAAAAGCTTGAAATAAAATAACTAAGGGTTAAAGAGATACAAGCAAAAATAACCTTATTTATGAACAGCAAAAACTAAAAATGCTATAGCAAACTAAGAGATAAGGATGGTGCAAACTCTTATGGATCTTGGAGAAACATGGCTGATTTGTCTCGCAAGATGTGAGCTCCATTGTAGACCTTCAGCCTCTGTCCTTTAACCTTGAAAACAACTTCATCATCAAGTTTCTTGATCTCTACAGTGCCATGGGGGTATACCTTGTGCACAACAAAAGGCATGACCATCGCGACTTCAGTTTGCCTGGGAAAAGCTTAAGTCGAGAATTATAGCGAAGGACTTGTTGTCCCTTAGAAAAATGCCGTGGTAAAATATGTTTATCATGCCACTTCTTAGTCTTCTCCTTGTACAAGCGTGCATTCTCATAAGCTTAGGCCCTAAATTCCTCTATTTTGTTAAGCTCCAAAAGCCTCTTTTCACTAGTTAACTGGGCGTCCATATTGAGCTTCTTGATCACCCAATAAGCTTTGTGTTCAAGTTCCACGGGTAGGTGGCATGCTTTTCCATAGACAAGCTTAAATAGAGACATCCCCAAGGGTATCTTGAAGGCTGTGCGATATGCCCACAATGCTTCGTCGAGTCTGGGAGACCAATTCTTCCTCTTGGGGTTTACCACTTTTTCCAGAATTTGCTTGATTTCTCGATTGGAGACTTTAGCTTGTCCATTAGTCTGAGGGTGATATGCTGTAGCAAATTTGTGCCTTACCCCATACCTCTGCAATGCTTTAGCAATAAGCTTGTTGTCGAAGTGCTTCCCTTCATCGCTTATGATAGCTCGTGGGGTTCCAAATCTTGTGAAGATGTTATTGTAAATAAACTTTAACACAGTTTTGAGTCATTCTTTGGTGATGTTGTGGCTTCCACCCATTTCGACATATAATCAACTGCCAATAGAATGTAAAGATCCCCAAAGGATGATGGAAAGGGGCCCATGAAATCTATTCCCTACACATCGAAGAGTTCTACTTCGAGAATGCCTTTCAAAGGCATCTCATGCCTTCGAGATATATTCCCCATCCTTTGGCATTTATCACATGCTTTGCCGAACTCGTGTGCATCTTTGAAGAGTGTGGGCCAATAGAATCCGTATTGTAGGACCTTTGCAGCAGTTCTAGTTCCTCCAAAGTAGCCTCCACATGAAGATGAATGGCAATGGAACAAGATTTCCTTTTTCTCTTCTTCGGGGACATACCTTCGAATCATTTGATCAGCACATTGCTTGAATAGGTAAGGCTAGTCCCAAAAGTAAAATCACACATGATGCTTAAACTTCTTTTTGCCCTGTCTATTCAAATAAGGAGGAAAAATACCACTAACGAGAAAATCAACAATGTCAGCATACCAGGGAATTGCTGTAGCATATAATATTTTTTCATCAGGGAACTCCTCCTTAATATCTAAGTTCTCCTCATTCTCAACCTTATTTTCTAGCCTAGATAGATGATCAGCAACTTGGTTCTCACACCCCTTTCTATCCTTTACCTCTAAGTCAAACTCTTGCAACAGAAGTATCCACCTAATAAGTCTAGGTTTAGCATCCTTTTTAGTCACTAAGTATTTAATAGAAGAATGATTAGTATGTACTATGACCTTAGTGCCTATCGAGTATGCTCTAAACTTGTCAAAGGCAAACACAAAGGCTAGTAGTTATTTTTCAGTGATAGTGTAGTTGATTTGGGCATCATTTAGGGTGCGACTAGCTTAGTAAATAACATGAAAAATTTTACCTCAACGTTGTCAAGTGCTGCCCCCACTGCATAGTCATTTGCATCGCACATCAACTCGAAATGGCGAGGTCCAATCTGGGGGAACAACTATGGGTGCAGAGATGAGCTTCTCCTTGAGTTCCTTAAATGCGTTGCAGCATTATGCATCAAAGATGAAGGGATGGTTTTGCTGAAGCAAATTGCACAATGGCTTGGAGATTTTTGAGAAGTCCTTAATGAACCTCCTATAAAAGCCAGCATGCCCCAAGAAACTCCGAATCCCTTTCACCATGGTGGGTGGTGGTAGCTTCTCAATTACTTCAACCTTTGCCTTGTCCATTTCTATCCCTTGTTGAGAAATTTTGTAACCTAGAACAGTTCCTTCAGTCACCATAAAATGACATTTCTCCTAATTGAGCACTAAGTCTGCTTCTTCGCATCTATTGAGTACCTTGGACAAGTTGCCTAAACACAATTCAAAAGTATCTTCGGAGACTGAAAAATCATCCATGAAGATCTCCAAAAATTCTTCAACCATATCAAAAAAGATGGCCAACATGTACCTTTGAAAAGTAGTTAGAGCACTGCAAAGCCCAAAGGGACATTCATCAAAATGCGTAAGTACCGTAAGGGCAAGTGAAGGTTTTCTTCTCTTGATCTTCCAGTGCTATAAAAATCTGGTTGTACCCTGAGTATCCGTCAAGGAAACAGTAGAAAGATTCTGCCAATCGGTCTAGCATTTGATCAATGAATGGGAGGGGGTAGTGATCCTTCTTGGTTGCCTTGTTGAGCTTTCGATAGTCCATGCAAATTCTCCACCCCGTAATAGTCCTTGTTGGTAAGAATTCATTGTCTTCACTGCTCACCACGGTCATGCCTCCCTTCTTTGGTACACATTGTACTGGGCCGACCCATGAACTATTGGATATTGGGTAAATAATTCCCGCATCAAGCCATTTGCTTATCTCCTTCATCACCACCGTCTTCATGAATGGATTAAGCCTTCTTTGGGGTTCAACAGAATTGTTGTGACAATCATCAAGTAAAATTTTATGCATACAGATGGGAGGGCTTATACCCTTCAAATCAGCCATAGTCCACCCTAGAGCTTTTTATGTTGAGAAAACATATTTATCAAGCTACATTCTTGCTTAGGGGTTAGACTAGAAGAGATTATCATATTCAAGGTCTCACTACTACCCAAATAAGCATATTTAAGATGTAAAGGTAATGGCTTTAATTCTAATGTGGGTGCATATTCAAGTGAGAGTTTAGGAGGGACGAATTCAACAAAATCTAAAGGTTCGAAATACGTACCTGGTCTAGCAACGAGCAAGCTAGACCGCTGCACCTCCACTGGGAACTCCTCAAACTTCTCATTATCCTTCTCATTGAGTTTCACATAGTCCTTAATTTCCACAAAATTGTTGCAGCATAATTCTACAGCTTCCTCTTCGTCATAGCATCTATGTGTTGACACTCTTCATATTCAGCCACATATTTGAGGGTGTTGAAAACATTTAAAGTAACCCTCTGGCCAGCCACTCGCATGGTGAACTCACCCTTTTCCTAATCAATTAAAATGCGACCTGTCACTAGGAATGGTCGTCCCAAGATGATTGGTGCTTTATCATCTACTTCACAATCAAAGATGAGAAAGTCAGTTGGGAAAACAAATTTTCCCACCTTAACCACAACGTCTTCTATATTTCCTTCCGGTTTTACATGAGATCTATCTGCGAGTTGTAAGATCACTGTGGTAGGTCTTGCGTCTCCCATTCCAAGCTTCATAAAGATAGACTTGGGCATTAGGCTGACACTAGACGCATGGTCGCATAGAGTTTTCCCCACATAATTATCACCTACGGAACATAGAATAATAAAGCTGTCTGGATCACTCCTTTTGGGTGGCAAGTCACTCAATACAGAGTAACACTCTTTTGTTGTAGCAATAGTCTCGTACTTCTCCATCTTCTTTTTCTTAGTGACAATGTCCTTGAGAAACTTAGCATATGTAGGCATTTGATCAATGGCCTCCAGAAATGGGACACTGATATACAACTGATCGAGGATATCCACAAATTTCTTGAACTGAAGATCGTGTTTGTGCTTCTTCAATCTTTGAGGGAAGGGTGGTGGGGGTCTGACATCTTCTCCTATTGGTGGTTCTCTTCTTTTGCTGTAGCATTACTCTGTACACCAACAGTATGTTCACCTATTGATCCTTCATTTTTATTCTTTTCTAGAGTTGATTCTTTTTGTAAAGATGGCTCTTCATTCACAGCTAGGGGAGTAGGATCATTGAACTTCTTTCCCCCAAACTTATCTTCTTTGTTGAGTTGGTTGCCACTCCTCAAAATTAGTGCACTACACTACTCCTTACCATGTTTTTAGTGACTTCAGTATCACTAGGTAAAGTACCTTGAGGTCGGGCGTGCAAAGTGATAAGTGTTCAAAAGTACTATTTTTCTTACCCTTTTTACTCATATTATTGTTAGACTTAGGCTCATATTAGTTGCATAATTAGCCATTCATGCATTAATCCATGTTTCCTTCCATCGTTGAGCTTGATTACATAACTTGGTAGTTTTTGTGGGAAAATATGCTGCTTTGGTGTGTTTTGTGTGTATGTACATGATCACTTGCCAAAGCAAAGCTAGAGCTAGTTGCCAGGGCAATACATGAAGGAGATGCCGAGCTAGTTGCCAGGGCAATGCATGAAGGAGACGCCGAGCCAGTTGCCAGGGCAATTGTCGACAAAGAACAAGGTGATATGGTAGTCGAAATTGATGACTAGACAAGCCCAAGATGACGTGGAGCAAAGCTAAATCTCAAATGAATTTGATTTCCATGAAGAGATTAAAGAAGAATTAAATTCCAAGAAGATAGGAGAAGTTCTAGTAGGAATATAATTATAATAAAGAATTATATTCTTTAAAGATAATTTAATTCAAACTTAACTTCCTCCTCAAAGAAAGACTTTGACCTAGCCCTATAAATTAGAGGCCATGCCGTCAACTCCAAGGGGAGAGCAAGAGGAGAGAATTTTCGATAAACATCTAGGGCAAGGAGATTTCGACAAGCTTCATTCTTCATCTTTTTCTTCCTTGTTCAATTAGGTTCATGCTAAGGACTATTTATCTTGTGTTTCTTTGGAACCTAGCCATGAACTAAATCTATTTGGATATGGTTATTGTGTTTTGTGGTTGTGAGAAACTATTGGATTTTGTTTAGGTAATAAGAGTTTGCACTTTTCTATTCAAGGTTTATTCATTCTTGGTTCTTATTCTTGTTTCCGAGTGAATTGGGAGAGGATCTCGTAACTTCATCTATTTATCTAATATCGGGAGAGTTATATTCAAGAAACGAATGAATATGATCTTTATTCAATCTATTGATGGTGAAGATTAATCTGGCTTAGGAATAAGTCAAGGATTTCAACGGCTAAGAGGAACGTAAGATTGGTTGTTGTTCACCCTTGATTCACGCAGGGATGTATTATCAAGGTATGTACAAGTAGCTAGAGTTTTGACTTAGGGATAAGAAGAAACCATTGAAGAGCGCTCTGCCGAACCTTGAAGATTGCTACCCAAACGCCCAAGTAGTTGCCCAACTAGTCGCCCAGGCAACCATCGATTAGTTGCCAAGGCAACTGAGTTGCCTGTGCACTCTTTTACCAAGACGATCCAATCGGCTATCACACCTCAACTCACGATAACCTGGCCTATCTCTCTCATCTAATTACATCGCCTTTTACTTATTTGCTTTCTAGTTTAGTTATTAGTTAAACTCCTATAATCCTTTATTTGTGTTTTTACTTTTTACAGTGCAAGAGACTAGATTCTTGAAGTGGCACCGATCCCTGTGGAGACGATATCTTTTATACTATAACTTGCAATGTGTATACTTGCACAATTGCGTAGCACTTATTACACGCAACAATTTTTTGGCGTCGTTGCCGGGGATTGGCAATAGCGACTTTCTTTTTATTTTCTTGCACTTTCTTTTTACTTTTCTTGTTTAAGATTCAAAGAGCTAACAAACTTTGGTTTTGCATTGGTATATGACCAGGGCGAGACCGATTACACCAGAATATCCCTTTGATCCAGAAATCGAACGAACCTTACAAAGACTTAGACGAAGGATAAGAGTAGCATTGGCTAATCAAGATGGTAATATGAATCAAGATGTTCCAGTAGGAGGAGGAGTGATTCTTGCACGAAACAGAACTATTCGAGACTATCTTGAAGAAGATCTTGATGGACTTAATCCAGGAGTTGTCGTACCTGAAATTGAAGCCGACCACTTTGAGTTGAAATCGGTAATGTTTAATATGATCAACATAATTGGTCAATTTGGCGGCTCAACAACTGAAGATGCACGAAAACATCTTAAATCTTTCCTCGAGATTTTCAACTCGTTCAAAATACACGGAGTCACCCCCGATGTCTTACGATTAAGATTATTCCCCTATTCACTGAGGGATAGGGCGAAATCAAGGTTGAATAGCATTCCTGCCGGATCAATAGCATCTTGGACCGATCTTTGTCGTGATTTCCTTGCTCGATTTAATCTTACAAATTTGACTGATAAGCTTCGTAACGACATTACTTCTTTTCGGCAGGCAGATAATGAATCCATGTACGAGGCTTGGGAGCGATATAAAGAACTTCTACACAAATGCCCCCTACACGGATTCCCGGTGTAGACTCAAGTAACAATGTTTTACAACACCGTGAATACACCAACAAGGATGATGCGAGATGCCTCGGCAAACGACATACTTCTAGATAAGTCGCCGGAGGAAGCAATTCAAATTTTAAACAGGCTGGCCAAGAATGATTATCAATTCCCCTCAACTAGAAGAGGAGGAGTTAGACGCCAAGCCACAATACATGAACTAGGATCATCAGATTCAATTTCGGCACAATTGGTCACTTTAACCAAGATGGTCCAGAACATGCAAAAACCAAACAACACACATGAGGTCAAGGTAATGGATTCTTTTTGTGAGTTATGTGGTGATAACCATGATTCTTCTGAATGTATGCAGAATCCGGAATCCAGCTTCTATGTGGGGAATTACAATCGGAACAACAATGTGATGTCCAGTACATACAATCCAGCTTGGAAGAAGCACCCGAATTTTTCATAGAGTAATCCCAACAATGCTCTAAACCAGAACAATCAAAATGCACAAGCATCGGGATTCCAGTAGAATATGCCACGACAACAGTTATCTCAGCAACAACCGACAACATCTAGTTCTTTGGAAAATTCTCTAAATGCTTTTATAATGAAAACTGGATCTTATATGGCTGAGAATAGTAACTTCATAAAAAGAACTGGTGCTTTTATTAACAGGACCGAGATGAGATTGCAAAACCAAGAGGTGGCAATCAAATCATTGGAAAATCAAGTCGGACAGTTTGCTCAAAATCTGAATACTAGACCGCAAGGAGGTTTACCTAGCAATACTGAAGTCGCAAGAGGAACTGGCCATGAGCAATGTAAGGCAATCACCACTAGAAGTGGCCAACAACTTAGAGAGGCTCAAACCCGCTCATCAAACAAAACTCCACAAAAAGATCAAGACGAACCTAGCGGCAAAGCCTCAGATGCTGAACCAGCAATTGTCGCGGCAACCGGCAATAAGCATGCCTCGGCAACCGACGATAAGGATGCTTCGGCAACTTGTGATAAGCATGCCTCGGCAACCCCAATTGATAATGCCTTGGCAACTCCAGTTGTCCCGGCAATGCCGTCAATCAAGTTCCAAACCAATGAAAGGATTGAAGATATCAGACTTCCACCACCATTCCCACAAAGGTTGAAGCGACAAAAGCAAGAATATCAATTCAAGAAGTTTCTTGATATCCTAAAGCAAGTCCACATAAACTTTCCATTGGTGGAAGAAATTGAACAAATGCCAAACTATGCCAAGTTTCTTAAAGACATTGTGTCCAAGAGAACAAGGCTAGGAGAGTTTGAAACAGTTGCCGCAACAGAGGGATGCATGGTAATGTTGCACAATCGTATGCCACCCAAGTTGAAGGATCCTGGAAGTTTCACAATACCATGTTCTATTGGAAACCACTATGTCGGGAAAGCATTATGCGACCTTGGGGCTAGCATAAACTTGATGCCTAAATCAGTTTTCCAGAAACTAGGAATCGGGAAGGCAAGACCTACAACGGTTATGCTACAGCTAGCCGACATATCCTATGTGCATCTAGAGGGAAAAATCGAGGACATACTGGTAAAAGTTGATAAATTTATTTTTCTCGCTGACTTTATTGTTTTGGATTGTGAAGCAGATGAGCATGCACCTATCATTCTCGGGAGACCATTCCTAGCAATAGGGAGAACCTTGATCGATGTTGAAAAGGGAGAACTCACAATGAGGGTGAATGATCAGCAAGTTAAACTAAATGTATTCCAAACACTAAGGCATGCCGATGATCCAGAAGAATGCCAACTTCTTCATGCCACGACAGAGTTTAAGTTCGACGAGGAATTTAGTTACCTCGGCAACTACATTGCCGATCAAGAGGAACATGAGGAGTATGAAGAACCGGTCGATGAGGAACAACAAGAAGAGGCAAATTGGCTAGTCAATCGACCAGGTACATACTTTGAACCACTGGATTACTCAGGTAAAGAAGGTAAGCTCGAAAAACCCTCTATTGAACAACCACCGATTCTTGAGTTGAAGTAGTTGCCAGAGCAACTAAAATATGTATACTTAGGAACCGATAATACATTGCCTGTAATTATTTCTTCTAAGTTACAGCCTGAGCAGGAAAAGAAGCTGATCAAAATGTTGAAGCTACACAAAAAGGCAATAGGGTGGACAATTGCCGACTTGAAGGGAATTAGCCCGGCAGTGTGCATGCACAAGATTTTGTTGGAAGATGATCACAAACCTTCAATTGAGGCCCAGAGTAGACTGAATCATGCCGTGAAAGGGGTTGTAATGAAAGAAATCATCAAGTGGCTTGACGCCGGCATTATATACCCTATCTCTGATAGTACATGGGTAAGTCTGGTACAATGTGTACCGAAAAAGGGAGGTATAACGGTGGTAAGTAATGAAAACAATGAACTCATTCCAACC
Organism: Hibiscus mutabilis; assembly: GCA_019671005.1. Classification (NCBI taxonomy): domain Eukaryota; kingdom Viridiplantae; phylum Streptophyta; class Magnoliopsida; order Malvales; family Malvaceae; genus Hibiscus; species Hibiscus mutabilis. Next base: position 26,348,563 of record CM033715.1, read on the forward strand.
AGGACTGTGACCGGTTGGAGGGTTTGTATGGATTATCGAAAGCTAAACAAAGCCACTAGGAAAGATCACTTCCCATTACCCTTTATTGATCAAATGCTTGACTGTCTTGCAGGTAAACCCTTTTATTATTTTCTTGATGGTTACTCAGGTTACAATCAAATTGCCATAGCACCAGAAGATCAAGAAAAGACAACCTTCACAAGCCCATACGGTACTTATGCTTTCTGAAGGATGCCGTTCGGATTGTGTAACGCCTCGGCAACCTTCCAAAGATACATGATGGCACTCTTTTCAGACATGGTCGAAGATTTCCTTGAGATCTTCATGGATGATTTTTCTATTTTTGGTAATGACTTCGACAGCTGTCTTGGCAATTTAGAGAGGGTGTTGGCAAGATGTGAAGAAACTGATTTAGTCCTCAATTGGGAGAAATGCCATTTTATGGTAGATGAAGGAATAGTGCTCGACCATAAGATTTCATCCAAGGGAATTGAAATAGACAAAGCCAAGGTGGACGTGATCGAGAGATTACCCCTACCAAGTTCAGTTAAAGGAATTCGAAGTTTTCTTGGACATGCAGGTTTTTACAGGAAGTTCATTCATAATTTTTCTAAAATCACTAAACCCTTGTGCAATTTGCTTGAATAGGATAAAGTCTTCGATTTTGATGATTCTTGCACCCCAAGCATTCGAAACCCTAAAGAAAAAGCTTGCCTCGGCACCCATTGTCGTTCCACCAGATTGTACGCTACCTTTTGAGCTTATGTGTGATGCAAGTGATTTCGCGGTAGGAGCAGTCCTAGGCCAACACACAGGTAAGACCTTCCGTGTGATATACTACGCTAGTAAAACTCTTAATAGTGCTCAAGTGAATTACACAACAACGGAGAAAGAGTTACTAGCTATAGTTTTCGCATTTGACAAGTTTCGATCCTATTTGATTGGTACAAAGGTAATTGTTCATACGGACCATTCGGAAATCAAATATCTATTTGCTAAAAATGATGCCAAACCTCGTTTCATTCGTTGGATATTACTTTTACAAGAATTTGATATTGAAATTAAGGACAGGAAAGGAACAAAAAATCAAGTGGCCGATCACTTATCACGTTTAGAACTCAATAGGGAGGAGGACGCGGATCTAGAGATATGTGATGCATTCCCGGATGAACAACTTTTAGTTGCCTTGGCAACCATGGACGCGCACACCTCGGTAACTCTCGATGCCGCAGCAGCCCTTGACGTGCACGCCTCGGTAATTTTGTGAGCAGTCGCCAAAGCAGCACATGCCTCGGCAATACCCTGGTACGCGGATTTAGTTAATTTCCTTGTTTGTGGTATTTTACCTTATGGCCTTACTCACCAAGGGAAGAAGCAGTTCCGCCATGATGCTAAGCATTACTTCTGGGATGAGCCTCTTTTGTTTAAACAATGTGCAGATCAGGTTATACGCCGCTGTGTCCCTGAAGAAGAGCAACAGAATGTACTCTGGCAATGCCATTCTTCACCCTATGGAGGACATTTTGGAGGAACTCGTACCGCGGCCAAAGTTTTGCAATCCGGTTTGTATTGGCCAACATTGTACAAAGATGCCCAAGACTTTTACAAGCAATGTGATTGTTGCCAGAGGACGGGCAATATCTCTAGATGATATGAGATGCCGCTCCAGAACATCATCGAAGTAGAATTGTTCGATGTATGGGGGATTGATTTTATGGGACCTTTCCCATCTTCATTCGACAACCTCTACATTCTACTTGTCGTCGACTACGTGTCTAAATGGGTTGAGGCAGCTGCAGTTCCCAACAACGATTCCAAGACCGTGCAGCGATTCTTGCAGAAAAACATATTTACACGGTTTGGGATGCCAAGAGCAATTATCAGTGATGAAGGCAAGCATTTTGACAACAGACTTATTGCCAAGACGTTGCAACGCTTCGGCGTATCACACAAGATCACCACGGCATATCACCCACAAACCAACGGACAAGCAGAAATTTCCAACCGGGAATTGAAGGGTATACTCGAGAAAGTTGTAAATCCCTCTAGGAAAGATTGGTCATTAAGACTAGATGACGCACTTTGGGCATATCGCACTGCATTCAAAACACCCTTAGGTATGTCCCCCTTCCGACTTGTCTATGGCAAAGCATGCCATCTATCGGTGGAAATCGAACACAAGGCATACTAGGCAATCAAGACCGTGAATATGGATTGGGAAAGTGCCGGACAAAAGCGTTTGTTGGACCTCAACGAGATAGAAGAATTCTGTGCACTCGCCTATAACAATGCACAAATCTACAAGGAGAAAACAAAGCAATGGCATGACAAGAAACTATTGCCACGACAATTCACGCCAGGGCAACTAGTTCTCCTATTCAATTCTCGGCTAAAACTTTTCTCGGGAAAGCTAAAATCAAGATGGTCGGGACCATTCGAAGTTGTCAAACCATTCTCTCATGGTGTCGTGATAATCAAGTTCGTCACTGACAAACATGAATTCAAAGTTAATGAACAAAGATTGAAACACTACAATGGTGCCCATGTGGAACGTAACAAAGAAGTGGTCACTTTAGGAGATGCATGAGCATGCTCTCCTTTCAATATTTTCTTTTTATTTTCATTTTTATTTTTAGGAGATATTTTATTTTTCTTCATTATCTTTAGTTTCCAGGTTTTCTTTGTTTTCTTTTCCACAACAAGACTCACAACCACTATGCTAAGGAAATTCACTACCGACTACTTGCCACGGTAATCACAACAGAGGATGCCCCGACAACCAACCCTGAAGATGCCACGACAACCAAAGCTAAAGACATCCCGACAACCACTGCAAAAGCCAAAGGTAAAACACCTATGCCCGAATCAACTCCTACGGAATTATTGTCTGATTTTTCAGATTCAGACGAGTCCTCCATTACACCAACAAAGACCGCACCAATTGAATCCTCCAAACGAAAAGCCAATGACATTGATGAAAAGGACGATGATGACAACCCCGTACGAGGATCGATTCCACCACCGACAACAAGAAAACAACCATCGCGTTCAAGCAAGAGAATCAAGACACTGACCAAAAGGAAACTAATCATCCACGATGACGAACTCTCGGAGTAAGTCCTCATTTGCATTTTATTTTATTTTTTTGTTATTTTTATTTTCCTTTAATGCATGCATTGAGGACAATGCCTCACTCGAGTTTGGGGGGGATTGTTATTAGTAGTTACCATGTTTAGTTACATTCATCTTAAGTATTACATTTAGGATACATAAATTGCTTGCCATGCCTTTAGTTGGAACAAGAATTGCCTAGATTTGATGAATATCCGATGATGACTTTGCCAATGCACTTAATTGATAGAATTTTTATTCTAGGATAACCATGGAAAAACTTAGAATTTTACTATGATGCTAAATTTGATGAAACACTGTTGTGGTTTGATTGATTTAAGGAATTCTAGTGAACTTAGGTTGATAATTAACAAATTGGGGGATTAGAATAAAAATTAGATGAATGCTAGAGGTGCCCGAAATTGGCTCTAGTATGTGCTAAAAAATTGATCACTAGAGGTGCCCGAAACTGGCTCTGGTATGTGCTAAAAAAAATTGATCGCTAGAGGTGCCTGAAACCGGCTCTAGTCAAATAAAACTAAAAACAAAACACTAGAGGTGCCCAAAACTGGCTCTAGTTAAAACATGTTAAAAAGAATCCAATGAAGTAATTTGAAAACCTCTTGTTTGCATAGAATCCGAAAAATCAACTTGCACACAACTCCGCACACACTCACAAGCATTATAGTTTGATTCCAAGTAACTCCTAAGTTTTCCAAAAAATGAAAAGCCAATCATACTTTGTGCCCCCGTTCTGAGAATTGAAATCAAGTTCAAAGCTAAGTTTGTGAAAATTGAAGTCTTGGCAGGTAATTATTAGTTTGCATTGCTTGAGGACAAGCAATAGTTCGAGTTTGGGGGTGTGATAAGTGTTCAAAAGTACTATTTTTCTTACCCTTTTTACTCATATTATTGTTAGACTTAGGCTCATATTAGTTGCATAATTAGCCATTCATGCATTAATCCATGTTTCCTTCCATCGTTGAGCTTGATTACATAACTTGGTAGTTTTCTGGGAAAAGATGTTGCTTTGGTGTGTTTTGTGTGTATGTATAGGATCACTTGCCAAAGCAAGGCTAGAGCTAGTTGCCAGGGCAATACATGAAGGAGATGTCGAGCTAGTTGCCAGGGCAATGCATGAAGGAGACGCCGAGCCAGTTGCCAGGGCAATTGTCGACAAAGAACAAGGTGATATGGTAGTCGAAATTGATGACTAGACAAGCCCAAGATGACGTGGAGCAAAGCTAAATCCCAAAGGAATTTGATTTCCATGAAGAGATTAAAGAAGAATTAAATTCCAAGAAGATAGGAGAAGTTCTAGTAGGAATATAATTATAATAAAGAATTATATTCTTTAAAGATAATTTAATTCCAACTTAACTTCCTCCTCAAAAAAGGACTTTGACCTAGCCCTATAAATTAGAGGCCATGCCGTCAACTCCAAGGGGAGAGCAAAAGGAGAGAATTTTCGAAAAGCATCTAGGGCAAGGAGATTTCGACAAGCTTCATTCTTCATCTTTTTCTTTCTTGTTCAATTAGGTTCATGCTAGGGATTATTTATCTTGTGCTTCTTTGGAACCTAGCCATGAACTAAATCTATTTGGCTATGGTTATTGTGTTTTGTGGTTGTGAGAAACTATTGGATTTTGTTTAGGTAATAAGAGTTTGCACTTTTCTATTCAAGGTTTATTCATTCTTGGTTCTTATTCTTGTTTGCGAGTGAATTGGGAGAGGACCTCGTAACTTCATCTATTTATCTAATATCGGGAGAGTTAGATTCAAGAAACGAATGAATATGATCTTTATTCAATCTATTGATGGTGAAGATTAATCCGGCTTAGGAATAAGTCAAGGATTTCAATGGCTAAGAGGAGCGCAAGATTGGTTGTTGTTCACCCTTGATTCACGCAGGGATGTATTATCAAGGCATGCACAAGTAGCTAGAGTTTTGGCTTAGGGATAAGAAGAAACCATTGAAGAACGCTCTGCCGAACCTTGAAGATTTCTGCCCAGACGCCCAAGTAGTTGCCCAACTAGTCGCCCAGGCAACCATCGATTAGTTGCCAAGGCAACCCCATTGTGCAAGTTGCCACGGCAACTGAGTTGCCCGTGCACTCTTTTACCAAGACGATCCAATCGGCTATCACACCTCAACTCACGATAACCTAGCCTATCTCTCTCATCTAATTACATCGCATTTTACTTATTTGCTTTCTAGTTTAGTTATTAGTTAAACTCCTATAATCCTTTATTTGTGTTTTTACTTTTTACAGTGCAAGAGACTAGATTCTTGAAGTGGCACCAATCCCTGTGGAGACGATATCTTTTATACTATAACTTGTAACGTGTATACTTGCACAATTGCGTAGCACTTATTACGCGCAGCACAAAGCTTGTGCGATTTAGCCTACTTGAGTCTCTAGGGATTTCAAGGAAGAGCTATGTCTTTGAAGCAATGCACCTTGACTCTTGATAGACATTGAATGGTCTTGGAGCAAAGCCTTAGTGGTTGTCATGAAATCTCGCAAAATAGCTTCCAAAGAATTACTGGTTGATGAAGAGGTTGTACCTTTGTTGTCATTTTGCCAAGGCATATTCTGCTGAAAGGTTTGGGACTCAGTCTGATTATGTTGCCTATTCGAGCTTCCAGCATTGTCTGTTCCTTGATTCCCCCAAGAAAGATTAGAATGCCAACGCTATCTTAGATTGTAGGTATTTGAGTAGGGGTTGTGGTTATTCCTATTGAAGTTCCCCACATAGTTGATAGATTCATGATTTTCAGGACATTCGTTCACATAATGGTGTCCATCACATTGAACACAAGTGGGTGTTACCTTTACTTCCTTTACCTCACTTGGGCGTTGGAGATTCTTCAACATGGTTGTAATAGCCAACAACTGGGCTGAAATCGAGTCATTGTTATCTGATTCTCGTGTCTCATGTGCTATTCTTCCCGTGCTAAGTCTCAAAGTAGGGAATTGGTAGTCATTGTTTGCTATCCTATCAAGGATATCAAATGCTTCTTGCTGTGATTTTTCTAGCAAAGTGCCATTCGCTGAAGCATCCAACATCATTCTTGTAAGAGCATTGACACCATTGTAGAACATTACAACCTGTGTCTAGTCTTGGAATCTGTGATTGGTATATTTGCGAAGCAGTCCCTTGTATCTATCCCAACACTCGTACATTGAATCATCATCAGGTTGACGAAAGAAGGCTATGTCATTCCGCAACTACGTGTTCATGTTGGGTGGATTATATCGTAGTAAAAAACTATGGCATAAATCTGCCCACGATTCTATTGAACCAGCTGGCACTCCACTCAACCAAGCTCGTGCTCGATCACGTAATGAATAAGGAAATAGCTTGAGCTTCAACACATCTTCATGTACACCTTGTTGTCGAAAAGAATCACATACTTCCAAGAATGCTCGAATGTGTTGTCTTGCATCTTCATGAGGCGATCCACCAAACTGTCCAATGGAATTCAACATGTTAAACATGACTGGTTTGAGTTCAAAATGAGTTGCTTGAATCTCAGGAGCCACAATTCTAGGATTTAGATCATCCAAGATAGGATTCAAGTGGTCCCTGATAGCTCGAGGTCGAACTATTGCTACAAGATTTGTTGCAACATTAATATTATCCAGATTTCCATCTACTTCATTCCCTTGGTTACCACCTCTATACATTGTTCTTAAAGCTTCTTGTATGCATCTTCTTTGGTGAAATAAGTGCTCAATCTCAGGCACGAAAGGTGATAATGGTTCTTCGGGTCTTCCTCGGGTCATGCAACCGCACAACACCTGAAAAAAAAATGAAACAAGAAAAACAAATAAAACTAAATAGAAAAATAAGTAAGGACGTAAAGACTAAAGTCTAATAACATATTACCAATCCCCAACAACAACGCCAAAAACTTGTTGCATGTGTAGGTGTACTATAATTGATAAGCAAATTTTGCAAGTATAGACATCGAACAAGTAATAAAGTGATGAGTGAGTATCATCTCCACAGGGATTGGAGGCCAAACTAGTTTAGTCAAAACAAACAATTAAGACAGTGAACAAATGTTGTAGCAAAAAGAGACAATTGCAAGAATGCTATGGTAAAGAGAAACAGGTTTATAAATGTTGTGGCAAACAACAAAAATGTAAACTGAGATTAAGTAAGGTCAACTCTAACATCCACTCGCGTAAATGAAACTCTATATGGGAATGACTGGCTAGAACTGCTATGGACTCTTATACCTAAGCCTAATGAATGTCTAAGACCAACTTGCCACTCTCATGCTCGATAGAGTTACAAGAATGCTTCTAAAACTATCTCTAGCAAGAAACCTGGTAAAAGGGAACATTAGAGTAATACCTTTCGGCGTAAACCCTTAACATACAACTACCAATTAAAGCTCTACTCTTGTTAGTCGTTGAAACTCTATCCTTATCTCTAAGAAGAGTTAGGGTTTTTCCTCTCAACATCAAACCCTATTGTCAACTTTAGTCTTAGCCTAACTCTCTCGAATATTACGCTAACCAAAACCTAAACAATGGCTAACTCTCGTAAGCTCTTACAAGTTTAGTGCAATAAATGAACAACGAACAAAGCATGAGATGAACAAGAAAACAACCGAACATTCATAAAAACTTAAAGCATCATCATCCAAGATAGGCCCAAGCCACTTAAATCAGTTCATGGCTGGGCAAACATCATCCATAATCATTCGTTTAACACAACTCATTTAAAGAAATAAAATGAAACAACAAACAACTAAGAGATGGAGAAACTCATGAGCTGTGTTGGACTGTCGTGCACTGATCTAATCCCGCTGCTTCTCTCAATGTCCAGCGAGAGCACCCCTTGGAGCTTCCAAAATATAGGATGCTTCAATGCAGGAATAAGAAGATGGAAGGCAGCTGCCTTTTTCTTCTCTTTCTTAGCTCACTTGTAACTTTTTCCAACTTTCCCTTAAATGAGGGTATCTTATCTTTTATATAGTGGGGGCTCCTAGGGTTTTGTGTCCTTAATTCTAAGGGATATTCCCTTCATATGTGGGAATAAAGCAGGCTGGTAGGTACACGTGTAGGGCCACAACAAGTATCTTCAGTATGTTGTCCTCTAGTGCGCCTAGGAATGCTATCCAAAATGCTATGGCATTTCTCCCTGCATTACTCTTCATTTCCCTGCACATCACCACAACAACCAAAACCTTCCAAAGCAGCTCTATTCTTGCAAATAATCAAAGAAAACAAAACTAACAACACCAAATACAACTATATGAACTAAATGCATCTATATGCCATGAAATGAGATGAAATGGGCTTGATTTCATACAATAACTTAAGTAAAAAGGCATGAAATGTTAACCTTTTGCAAGGTTAACTGCGAGTGATAAGGGTAGTGGTTTAGCAGGTTTGTTTAGGCCATGAATGGTTATTAATACTAGGCGTCGGTGCCAACAATCTAATACAACAGCGAGTAAGGCAGCTGGCCAGAAGGTTATGAGAAACAACGACTCTCATTTTTCAGTTTTGGAGTCTGAGTTATCGAAACAAGTTTCAAATCGCAGCACCGTTGGTGCGCTTGACTCACAACAGCAAACTTTGGTTCTAAATGGGATCGAGGCTGGTGCTAATCTGTCGAAGATCGATGAAGTTGGCCCATCCCAGGGAGTCGTAAAGAATGTTGCTTACCTTGCTTCTAGCCTAGAAAAGAAATCGAAAGCATCTCGGGCTATGGCTAGTCAGGTTGTGGTTGTGCCAATGGTGAACGGTCAAAAAGATACAATGGTGGAACACCAGCCTGCTAATAGTAGCAGGGTTAATGTGGTTGTCTCCATTTTTGAGCAAAGACATGATAAGTATAGTTCAGAGGGGTTTCAACTGGGAAGAATCATGTGGAAAAACCTAAGGTAGCTAAAGAAAATGCTCGATAAGGGTTGAAGATCTATAAACATTCAGACACAAAAATGATCTCGCGGCCGGTGTTAGCTGAGTGGGTCAACAATGTTCATTCGCAATTGAATTCCATTACTGCTTGTAAAGATCTGAATCCTTTGGGATCTTTGAATATTGTTGTGAATTAGGAATGTAGTTTTGAGACAGTTCCCTTGGTGACTCATCGAACAGATGTGCAGGCAGATGATCCAAATTTTGTTGCTGATCGAAATGATAAGTCTATGGTTCTCGACCATTAAGGGTTTCTTTGATTTATTATTGTTTATAATGATGTTTATGTTATGGAATTCACAAGGTGCTGATAGCCCCTCCTTTCGCAAATTTTTAATTCTTTTAGGCAGGAACATTCGCTGAAGGTTGTTGCTTTATTTGAACCGTGGACTTATGGAAGGCAGGTTGATCGTGTGATTGTGAAGTTTGGTTTTGTTTATTCTTTTTGGGTTTAGGGTTTTAGTGGTAGTATATGGCTTTTATGGAATGAGGAGGTCGACATGGAAATTCTTCATCATGTGTTTATTTCACCATGGTGTATGGGAGCCCTACTATTACTGAGTGGAAAGCTTTGTGGTCCCAACTTGAAGTGTTGAACCCCATGACGGATATTCCTTGGTTCGTTGGGGGGATTTTAATGTGATTTTAAGTACTGATAAGAGGCGAGGGGGATTAGATGCGCATGTACATGGTAGTCAACCCTTTGTCGAGTTCCTCTTTCATTCAGACCTTTCGGACATGGTTCTTAGGGGACAAACGTTTACTTGGTCTCGTGATAATCTATATCAGCGGTTGGATTGATGCCTTGCGAATGCTGATTGGATATCGTTATTTTCGGATTTGTATGTTTGTCATCTTGAAAAGAATGGCTCAGACCATAGATCGTTACTCCTTCGTATGGTTGAGCATGATCGTTATTCTTGTTCCAAGCCTTTTCGATGTATTTTTGCTTGGCAAGAGCGCCTCACCTTTTGTGATTTTCTTCAATCGGTTTGGGGTAGTGGGGACCTTTTGTCCAATATAACGTCGTTCACATCCGCAATTAAGAGTTGGAACTCTTCTGTGTTTGGACACATTGTCAAACAGAAAAAAAGACTTTTGGCTCGTTTGTGGGGGATTGATGCAGTGCTTGCTAATTCTCGTTTAGATTTCCTGGTTGATTTGATTTGTAAGTTACCTTAGGAGCTTGAGGACATTATGAATCAAGATTAGAGTTTAAGGAGTTAGAAGGCCTGTGCCAATTGGATTTTGAAGGGGGATCAAAACGCTAGTTTCTCTATGCTTCCACTATGGCTCGGCTCCGTGCTAATCTTGAGGACATTATGAATCAAGATTAGAGTTTAAGGAGTTTAAGGAGTGGAGTTTTATGAATGAGACCCTCATTGACATAGGCATCCCTGATTCTTTCCACTCATTAATTACGCATTGTGTTTCAACAGTATCTACCCGGATATTATAGATTAGTTTGACGACCAATCCGTTTTTGCCTTCAAGGGGAATCTGTCAAGGAGATTCAATATCCCCATAACTTTTCGTGTTATGTATAGAGCGATTGGCATAGGCTATACAGTTGGAAGTTGTTGGGGGTCAGTAGAAGGCGTTTCTAAAATTTAAGTATACTACAACAATCTCTCATCTTCTCTTTTCCAATGACATGCTTCTGTTTGCTGAGGCTTCTATGGGTAGATAAGTCTTATTCAGAGTATTATGGGTTAGTTTAGTGCAGTTTCAAGATAGAAGGTTAGTATTGCCAAGACAACCATCTTTTACTCGGCTAATGTTTCTATGAACATCAGACATTATATTAGTGCAGCTTTTGGTTTTTAGGAAGTAGAGTATCTTAGTAAATATCTTAGAGTCCCAATTCTACATAAACGTGTCTCATCGTAACATATGTGTATTTGGTCTATATGGTCCAAAAGAGGTTGAGTGGTTGGAAGGCGAAGACGTTGTCATTAGCCTAGCATATCACATTGGCTAAATCGGTACTTTAGGCAATCTCTGTTTACACCATGCAGACGACGGTGTTGCCTAAGAATATTTGTGGTGACTTGGCAAAATTGATTCGGAGTTTTATTTAGGGAGCTACATCAGAAAAATGTGATGTTCATTTAGTACGCTAGGAGGATGTTTGTCGGCCTGTCGAACATGGAGGACTAGATTTCAGGAAATTGGGTATACAAAATGAAGCTTTCTTGATGAAATTGGCTTTTCATATGTTTGTTTCTCCGAGCCAAGTATAAATGTCCTGAAGGTATTCTAGATTCTATTCAGACTTGCTATGGGTCTAGATTATGGAAAGGTTTGGGTTTAGTTTTGAGTGATGTACTGGACAATATCAATTGGAATGTCCGTGATGGTCATCACGTTGACTTCTAGTATGATTCCTGGATTCATGATTTAGCCCCTTGGTTAATCATATGGTTACTAGTAGATTTGTGCATGATAGAGTAGTGGTTGCGTCGATGATAAATTCTCAAGTGGAATGGAATTGAAGTTGTTTTCAATATCGGCTTCCCCTTCATGTTCTCTTATAGAGTGCAGCAATTAAAGGGCATTCTACCTCTTTTTCGGATGATACTATAGGTTGGAATCAACATGCCGACCATCAGTTTTCAGTCAGGTCAACATACGAGGTTTGACTAGATGTTTCGTCAGAGGTTGCCGATCCTATCTAGAAGCTTATTCATCAGTTCCCAGGCTTTCAACGGATAAAGATTTTTATGTGTCTAGCGTGTTGCGGAAAGCTTATGACAAACGTCGTGTGCCCGTCGACATTTCGCTTTGGATGAAACATATCCAGCGTGTCATTTGTATGCGGAAGATGTTGATCATGTCCTCCGTCAATGTCATGTGGAAAGAATTATATGGACTGTGTTGGTCAAGCCAAACTATTTGGATGAATTCTTGTCAATTCCTTTTTTATCATGGATCGGTTCCAATCTCACGACTCTTGTAGATTTTGCACAAGATCCATCCAATTGGGATCTGTTGTTCTCGGTTGTCATTTGGAACCTGTGGTGCCAACGAAATGCACTTGTATTTGGTAACCTTATTAAGGAATGGGGATCGGTTATCATGAAGAGTAAGTGGCTTGCCACCACTTCTAGTGCTGTGGTGGTGACTCAACATCAAGAGGTGGTGCAACCATCAAGTCATCCTCCTTCGGAATCTTATTGGAATCCACCGGCAGTGGGCTGGATCAAACTAAATTCGGATGTTGCTCAGACTTTGATCGATGGGAATGCCTCTTGTGGAGGAGTGTTTCATGATCACAATGGCCTTTGGTTATGAGGGTTCTCTAAGTTTATTGGGAGACCGAATTATGAGGGATTGGTACGGGGTTGTCGATTGCATAGGAGCTGGGTTTCTGTTGCATTGTGGTTGAATTTGATAGTTTGGACACGTTGAAAGTGATACAAAAAGGGTTGAGCAAGGGTGCTCTGATTGCTCTAATTTGATATATTCTGGCGCTATTCAGTCGGGAGTGGAAGTTTCTTGCGTTCATGTCGCGGGTAGAAAATAATGGGGTGGTGGATCGGTTAGCAAAACCTATGTCGGAAGCAAGTTTTGAGGTGGTTATATTCGAGGACCCTCATGTTGATGTTTTATATGTGCTGCATAATGATGAGTTGGGTTGATGGTTTAGTTTTTTTGTTGTGTTTTGGGTATCCATGGTTGTCTTTAGCTTTACCTTGTCTGGTTGGTTTCTTGCTCAAGTTTTATTTCTTTGTCTTGTAATTGTTACCATGTGGACTTTTCCCTCCATCTAGGTTTATGAAAGTTTTTTTAATAAGGCACGTGGTAACCATCCTCTTTCTTCACCAAAAAAACAAATTATTCTATTCAAAGTTCTATCTATATCATTAATTTCCAATTGATAAAAAAAAACAAACTCTTCTATTCAAAGTTCTATCTATATCATTAATTTCCAATTGATAAAACGAGATGAGAAATTAAGTTTCTTAAACTGGTTTGAGCAGCGATGAAGGGACATTGGTCCCAGGAGGGGCCCATGCCCCTCAACTCAAAAAAAAAAAATTTTTTTACATTTATGATGTAGATTTTTTAAAAAAGTTTGGATTATTTGCACCCACATTGGACCCCTCACTTTTGAAATATTTAAGTTTGTCTCCCAAACCCAAATTCTGGCTTCGTCCCTGGGTTTGAAAGGGTCGTCCCATAATATATCTCTACAACACTTAATTCAAATTAATCAACCAATAAATCAAATACATGTAATTAAACTATAAAAAAGTTTATACCTATCTCATATCACATTTACCAAACTGAACGTTGCAACCGAAACATGTAAGTAGATTTATGGATAATAATCATATCTCATGTTCAACATCAAATTCAAGTATTATATTTCTTAATTGCAGTTGCACAAAAATATTTTGGATATTGATTCTGGACAATGATAAGTTGCCACTACCATGGCTGAATGCTCTACCATCAGATTTAGTGGCATCATGTAATGATCTTGCATAGCTGTTCTTGCACGCTATAATACTCTCATGATGAAAGGTAAGATGAGAAATAGAATAACAACATTCAAGCAAGCTGATGATGAAAATATTTATGAAACATGAGATAGATTTAAGGATTTACTTTGAAAATGCACATTGCACTATTTTTTAGCAATTGACACAGATGAAAACCTTCTATAATGGATCGAATTCATATACAAGAATGGTAGTAGATGCATCCGCAAATGGGACATTGCTAGATAAATCTTATAACGATGCATTTAAGACTTTGGAGAGAATTTCAAACAATGATTACTGATACCCTACTTCAATAATTGCTTGAGGAAGAGGAATTATTAGAATAATAGAGTTAGATGCAATCACTTATTTGTCAGCTCAAGTACGTTCACTTACAAGCATGATAAAGACAATGTAAAACCAAATGAGGTTAAAGAAGTGAAATCAACCATCTTATCATGTTTCTATTGTGGAGAAGACCATTAGTTTGATGAGTGTCATTCCAACCCAACATTAGAATTTTACAAGGGAAACTTCATTCGGAACAACCTATATGCCAACATTTACAATTCTTGTTGGAAACAATTTCCAAATTTTGAATGGCATAACAAAGGAATCGAAAATTCTAATGCAGCTCCTTTATAACTCTCAGATATTCACATATATATGCATCCCTTTTACTTAGGTTTTTTGCTTTGTTCGTTTTTATTCTCGTCTTTTACCTATGTTTTCATGCATTTTATCTTGTTTTAGGAATTCTGCCTTAGCCTGTCGGAACATTATATATCTATATCAATACAAAGCTGAGCAATCTTTTTGTTGTTTGTGACACAGATGAACCTAGGAGCGAGATAAGATAAAGGAGGTGCCTTTATATTTTGGGACCACAAGATAATTGCTTGCACAAGAGAGCGCGGGACAATTTGGGACCACAATTGCATGCTAACCTTCATGGGTGCTCCATTCTAGCTATACAAGGGTCACACGGTGCTTGGAGATGTCGAGACCATTGTGTGATAGAGGCCAAAAACTGTCACCTAAATCAAGAAAAACCTTCAAGTCGGGCCACCAGACAATTCCAGAAGCTGCAGGACAACAGCTGCATCAAGACAAACGCCCTTGTCGAAATATGACCACAATGATGATCAACACTTGTTGCATTCATATTAGCTGCCATTTTGCACTTTACGACCTATATATAGAGAAGACTCTTTAGCAAGCAAATGAGGTATGTTTGGACAGTCTTTTAGAGAGCTTATTTTCCTAGAAAATCCTTTTTCCAAGAAAATGGCCATGGCCATGGAAGTTTAAGAATCTTTGAAGTATTGTTGTAGAAGAAAACAACAAGTAGGTCGAAAGGTTGCCCGGATCGACAAGTTGCAGTAGTTGTTAGTGTATGGCTCGAGCGTCCGAGAGGAGCAGAGTTTATTTACCCGAAAGAACTTATTTCTTCCTACTGATCTTGTTTGATCTTTAGAAATATTTGTGTTTTTTTTAACTTAACTCTTATTTTACGGCTTGTAAAACTTAATACTTTATTTAATGCAATTACCATTTATTTGTTTTTCTTTGTTATTGGCTTGTGTTTCACTCAAATCGCTATAGAAATATAGGGTTGCATTTAGCATGCCTTAATCGGATGTTAAATGATTTTAGCACCATGAGTAGCAAAAGTTTCTGTTTAGCTAAGTCAAGTGACACATTTGGGGTTAGATGGGAATGGTTGTAGCAGCACTTTAATGGATGGTTTGCCTTAGACTATAGTGATAATAGTCTGGCTGAACTTATTTGTTGCCTCGAAAGAACATCTCTGATTAAATATGTTATCGAGGCAAAGAAAATGTTAGTACGGTAGTTGCTACATTAGATAACTTCATCTTTTAGATCACAACATTTTGGTTGCATCTAGAAGTACCAAGATCCCCTATTCTATTTATTAGAATCATCTATTTAGTTTTCTCATTTACATTCCTAAACACTCATCAAGCTTATTAAAACTATTACACTCATTAGCATCTAATAAACACTACACTTTCTTTATTGGATTGATAACTCGACATACACATCTTGTGTGTATTCACTTTATTAATTGGATCAATAGTGTATACTTGCACTATTTACGTGTTGAAACACAGACACCAAGTTTTTAACATCGTTTCCTGGGACTGTTAAAAGTGTTATTCTTTTGTTATAGTTTTTTGTTTTATTTTTAGCTTGTTTTACTAGATTCCTTTTATTTTCTTTTACATGCGTATGACTCGGAGCTATTTTGAAGAACTATATCCAAGTCATCTAGAACTAGAATTTTTTTTGAAAGAAGGTGTCGATAAATACAACAAACAATGGCCATTCAATGTAATGATGGCTGAGAGAACCCAATAAACAACAATCCACCACAACCTATCCATCAAGATGACAATATACAAGGAGCAAATGCGGCTGACCAAATTAACAATGAAAACTCTTGAGATAAATATTTTGATATAACAATTTGAAGGAAAAATGTTTTTGGATTTATTCAAATATTGAAAAAATAATTCCAAGTCTATTTAACTTGAAAAATATGTTTAAAGTGTCTCTAAGTGTTTTTGACTTAATCAATTACATTCAAATTACCTTCAGAGTCAAAAACATGCTTCTCGTATCGATACTCTACCCATGGTACCGATACTCTTAGGTTTTTCCAAAATTCTATGGAGTTGTATGAGTATTGATACCCTACTTCAAGTATCGACACCTAGAGGTCTTCAGTAGCTATTTTTTAAAATTTAATGTCAGTACCAACACCCTCCTTCGAGTATCGATACCTAGAATATTGTTGGGAAATGCCGGTACACCTCATGGAGTAGCAGAAAAATTATCTGGCACAATCCACCAGTGATCCATGTACAATGGACGAATTCGGGGTGATAAAGGATGAACACATTACCTCAAGTAATCTGGAATTCCGCAGTGAGTATAGGAGAATCCAAATCAAATCCGAGTCATCACAGTAGTGTTCCAACCTCTACGTAGTCCACCCGAATAAAATGAACAAATTTTCTCTTCTCTAACTATTAGAGAGGAATTTTGAAAAAACATATGTTGGCTGCTAGACCTTATGCCTTTATATAGAATTTAAAAACCTAATTCTAATTAAATTTAGATTCTTTAAATATACAATATATCTAACCAAATATAATTAAATATGCAGAATCTTATTATACTTTAATTATGTTCCTTTTAGATATATATATATATATATTAATAGTATTTGATAATTACAATAACTTATCAAATATTAACATATATATAAAAACGAAATTATCCATAACTACAATAATTATAACAATTTCAGTTTCTCACTAATTACGTGTACAACAAGTTTGTACACATGCTATCTAGTCGATATTTGTTCATTTCAATCATAGGGTGTGACCCTTGTAGGTTCATGTAACATTAGTAGTAATATCCAGAACAATTCTAATATTCCAAGCAATGAGTGGCATCTAGTAATACATCATTGCTACCTAAGTTACATGAAATCGTGGTTCGATTTAACCTTTTTCCGTGATTAACTTCTTTTATGTATTTCATCCTTTTGTCCTCATATCTAGATCGGACACAAGTCATGGATTAGTCACACTTGTATAGTCCATCTAATGTTTCTTGATATCTTGAGTAGACTATTATAAACGAATAACTATGATATCCCATATCAATTTATTCGAGCATGTCCATGCATTTTCTAGTCTCACTCAATCAAGTGGCCTATGATATTACTCCTATTATGTAGGAGGGACAAATTCTATCTTTATCAACCATATTTCGCTACATGGATTGTGACATATCCAACATCAGTCTTTATAGTGTAGTCAGTTGCAACACACGTTTGACTGTATCAAAATATGTCACTCATGATGTTGAAATAATGATGATCTCAAGTCTGAGGATCATACATGTAGTTAATTCCATAATAAGTGTTGTGACTATCACATAATAATCCAAGAAACATGCTTATAGCGGGTCAGTCCAGTATGTCGCTCCCTAACACATACTTATGTATTGATTTTGACATCTCCATGTCAATGACAACACTTTGTCATCAATCAACTACATATTAGTCTTAATACATTATTGTTGTCCAAGCCCACAATAATTCTCGACTAAGGATATTCAAGAATAACTATATTATTCTAAGGACTTTATTATAACTCAGTTTATTTATAGATACAAAGAATAAGACTGAAATAATAATAATAATAATAATAGCTTCTTATTAATAAACAAGATAAAATAAGTATGTCTTTTACAACCATCTCATAATTGGTCTTTGGGCATACTCCAATAGAATACTGATACCCTCATTCGGGTATCGATACCCTATGTTCAGAACTGTATTAAATGTGTGGAAAATCACCCAAAATGGTTACAGACTTCCTTCAACGGTTAGAAACAACTATAATCTTATTTTAGGAGATAATAGGAACCTCCAAGCTAATGAAGAATCACAAAAAAGCATTGGCCATCATTAACGTACAGAGAAATTTGTTTTTGAGCTTTTAAAGTTTATTTTTCATTTGAAAAACACTTGTGTGCTTCAATTGTCAATTTGCTCAAGTGTTAATTTTTGGGTGAGGGCATAAATTTCCAAACACTTACCTTGTGAGGTTTTCTTAAGTTTGCTTTATTTGTATTTCCTTTGAGAAAGATTGGAGACAAGGTTTTGGGTATAAACCTTTTGTGTTGTAAGGTTATCTCTTTGTATTCGAATGAAAGACAAATTAGTAAATTTGTGGAAAACTTTTAGTGTGGATAGCTAAGGTATTGGAGGTAGATTTAGTTTAGAAGTCGAACCACTATAAATATTTGTGTCACAATTTTTATTCTTAACCTTTTATCCACCAAATTTTAAAAGCCAATTAACCCCTTCCTGACACTTTTGGTTGATGGTTTTGAGCCCTAAAATTGGTATCAAAGCCTCCTATCCATCGCAGGTCTCACAATCGAGAGAAAAGATCATCAAGCTCAAAGTCTATCATTCCAATAAAATGGCTAGCGGGTCTACAATGACAAATTTCGTAGAAGGCTACTTTATCTTATGTCCTCTACTCTTCAAAGGAGTTTCATACTTCTAATGGAAGTTCCTATGAAAAAGAACAAAAAGAGTGAAAATGACACAAGGAAGGCACAACTGAATGCCAATGTTATGCACATTCTTATTTGTGGTCTCAAATAAGAAGTTTCTAAAGGAGTCTCCTCATACAAAAGTGTCAAAGAGATATAGGAGAAGCTCGAGAAACTTTATGACAAAGAAGAGAATAAAATTGATGCTTCATCAAGTGCAAACCTCCCTTCAAATCCAAAGGTGGAATGTTTGATGGATCTCGATGAGCCTTGGGTATCTTCTAACTCTAATGAATTAAATTCATCTTTTTTTGTGAGATAAAGATGCTTTTGATTAATTATTTTTGGAATTTGATACCATAAATTCCAAATAAAAGAAAATAATTTTGAAGCTTGAATTTCAAAATGATTTTCTTTGGAAAACAAAACTAGAATTTGAAAACCAAACTGAAAATTTGAGAAAAGATTTATTTTTCAAAAAATGAATGATGAAGTTTTTGAAAAATAAAATCACAATTTAAATACTAAGCTTGAAAGCTTAATAAAATAAAAAGAAAAACATTATTGAAAATTCATCAAAATTAAAAATGACAAAACACTCACATTGACATTTTCATTTTCATGGTCATACTATAGATACTTGTCGTATAAAGAAAAGAAAATATTATAAAATTTAGCAAATATGGTTTCCTAAGATAACTAGGGACATTGGAGTTCATATCAATGGACCCAAAGCAATTTGGATACCAAAACATGCTTAATTATCTCTAGTAAGTGTGTTGGAGCAATGATTAGAAAAGCAGTGATATTTGAATGCTCTAGTCACACAAATGAGGAAAGACGGATAACCTCTAATCTTAATCTCTTTGATTGTGTATTTTGTTGCCTATTTTAATTTTTAAATATTTATGCATGCATGCCTTAACATGTTTCATTCATATTATTGCATAAAGTCTTTGTAAAGTCTTGTATTAGTTGAATTTCTTGTCTTCTTATAGTGATTTTATTCAATGTTGAAATTCAATTTCTTAAGTGTGAAGTATTTGAGGTAAATTTTAATGAAATGCTCTATTAAGAAGGAGTTCAGTTTTTTAAAGATTTTGTACTTAAACTCTTTATCTTATTTTAACTTACTCTTCATTGTTATTTTGTACTATAAATGTTTGAATTATTTTTTACATTAAAAAAGGGGAGAAGTAAGTGAAAAAAATTCAAATTCTAAAAGAAAACGGGGGAGCTTAAATATTTTCAACATATTATCTTTTTCAAAATTTATTTTTCTAAGGAGAAACATTTTTCAAAAACAATTTTCCAAGAAGTTTTATTATATCAAAAAAGGAAGATTGTTGAGTACATTTTGATATAAAAATATTTGCAAATGGTTTTGGACTAAATTGAATATTTCAAAAATAATTTAAAGTCCTCAAATCTTAAAAAATATGTTTTAATTTACTTCCAAAGGTTTGGTATTTTAGTAAGACTATAAAACACTTTTTGAAAGTAAAAAGAGAGAGTCAAATTTCACATTTTGTACAATAAAGTTTTGATACCTCTTTAGAGGTTTTGATACCTATGTGCATGTCAATATTTTTCTAGATTACTCTGTAATTTTGATACCTCATTAGAAGGTTTCGATACCTTTGCTTCTAACAGTAAAATTTTGTGTGTAAAAATGTCTAAGGTTTCGATACCTCTAAGTACGATTTCGATACCTCTGTGCAGAAAAAAATCAATGCTTAATTTTTCATCTGCAACTACTATTTTTCATTCCAAACGACCATAAACGACTAGAAACTCATTCCACACTACAAATACATGCCAAGGATACTTAAAGAAGGTTACTACACCTATCCGAGCTTAATGATCAAGAGAAAGAGTCTTTAATTGCTTATTTCTTCATTTCTCTTGTACATAGTGTATAGAGTAGTTTATAGTTTATCTTTTGTACTCTTTGTTAGTGAGCTTAAATTTTGTAAACACTCACATTGAGAGGCATTTTTGTTTACCCAAATCAAACCTTGTAAAATAGAGAGGTTCTAGTAGTGAATTGAGAAATCCTTAGTGATTCTATCTTAGCCATTGAAAAGAGAGAGGTTATAAGGTTACATCTTATCCTTAAAGGGAAGAATTGATATTAGTGAATTGGGAAATCCTTAGTGGTGGTAAGTTAATGTAGTGGATGTAGACTTGGTATAGAAGTTGAACTACTATAAATCAATCGTGCACAAATCATTCATCTTTTATTTTGACTTCCACCAATTCCTAAAGAAGCCAATTCAACCCCCTCTTGGCAGTTTTTGATTAATCGATTTGATCCCAACAAGAAAAAACAACAATTGTGTTGTGAATGATATTGATACATCAATCAGATATAATGTTGTACTGACACTAGAGGACTTGAATTCAAGTATTGTCCAACAAATGATCAATGACGAATATGTTGAGCTATAACATGTTATGTTTCATATGTTACAATCTATGAGGTAATACTATGGGATGCATCGTGAGAACCCTCGAGTTCATTTGACATTATTTATAGAGTTGTGTGACTCATTCATACAACAAGAGGTCCCACAAGAAACATTTCACTTAAAACTATTCCCTTATTCGCTTAAAGACAGAGCCAAGGACTGGCTCAGTTCTCTTCATCTAGGGTCTGTGTCGACATGGCCTGGCCTCGCTCAAAAGATTTTTGCTTCACTTTAGCCCACCAACATATAATGCAAAGCTAAGGAGTGAAATTACTTCTTTTAAGCAGCAAGACGATGAGAGACTTTGTGACGCATCAGAACGTTACAAGGGTTTTCTCATGAAATGCCCTATGCATGGTTATCCACCATGGACTCAAATGGAAATATTTTATAATGACATGAATTTGCAATTGATGATGGTTGTCGATGCATAAACAAATGGAACTCTATTGGATAAGAGCTATGATGGAGCTCTTGATATAATCAACAAGATTGCCAAAAATTCTTGTTAGTTCCCTACTTCGAGAATTTCTCAATGGAGAATGGTTGGAAACACTACACATGATGATGAGACCTTGTCAATACTTATAAAGCAAGTATCGACATTGAATGATATGGTGAAAAAGATGCAGCAACCATAACAAATACAAGTCGTTCAGACATCCATAGTTGTATGTATTTTATGCGAGGGTCTACTCCTATATGAAGAATGTCCTCAAAATCCTGAATTATATGGGGAATTCTAATTGCATGGACACAAACATCTATGGAAATACATACAATCCTTGTTAGGGGACACATCCTAATCTATCTTATGGGAATGCTAATGCTAGAGGGCAAAATAACTACAATCAACAGAAGTCTAATCAACCTGCTTATCAAGGCCAGAATAGGTTTGCTCAACAACCTACGTACCGACAAGAGCAACAACCTAGACTATTGCAGCAAGGACAAACATAAAGCGGTTCATCTGAACTAATGTCTTCTCTTGAGTCATTACTTAGAGATTATATAAAAAAAATGAAGCCAATGTGAAGAGCCATGATGCTACTGTGAGGGCTCTTGAAACACAAATTGGGAAACTTGTAAGTGCCTTTAATTTTAGACCACAAGGAGTTCTTCCCATCAATATTGAAGTCACCTAGAGAGAAGGGAAAACTAATGCGAATGAGCATTACAAGGACATTACACCGAGAAGTGGAACCACTATCGGGAAGGCTAGTACCAACATAGAGGTGGAAGGTGAAGAAGAGACATCTACGTATGATGTTAATATGGAGGTGGATGTTCAAAATAGATCTGAATTTGAGGAAACCAAGGAAGATATGATACCAAAGGAGAATATGTGCTGACAGAAGTGAGCACTTCTAAGAATAAGCTTGAACTTGAAGCAAAATTTAAAGATTTTGAGCAAAAGAATTTTAATTTACAAAATTTGCTTCTAAAGGTTTAAGATGATCATCAAAAGGAAATTGATGATCTTAAAAAGAAAAAAGTTTTGATTAAAAAGAGCTTTGAAAAGAAAAATGAAAATTTTGTTAAATCAAAATTTTATCAAAGACAATCTAGTTCCCGTAGATTTGTAAAAGGATAAATGGTTAAAAATATTTGGGGTCCCTAAGGGTCTAATTTCTTCAAATAAAAATGAAGACATTGAAAATTGGATTCTTAAGGGGACTAAATTATTTAGGACTAAAGATTTTGAGCAAAAGAATTTTAATTTACAAAATTTGCTTCTAAAGGTTTAAGATGATCATCAAAAGGAAATTGATGATCTTAAAAAGAAAAAAGTTTTGATTAAAAAGAGCTTTGAAAAGAAAAATGAAAATTTTGTTAAATCAAAATTTTATCAAAGACAATCTAGTTCCCGTAGATTTGTAAAAGGATAAATGGTTAAAAATATTTGGGGTCCCTAAGGGTCTAATTTCTTCAAATAAAAATGAAGACATTGAAAATTGGATTCTTAAGGGGACTAAATTATTTAGGACTAAATCCATTGGATCCAAAACAATTTGGATACCAAAATTTGTATGATTGTCTTTTGTAAGTGTGTTGGAGCATTGATGAACAAAGTCAAACTTTGGAGCTCTAGACACACAAGGAAGAATGGCACTTAAAGAGGGTGTGTCTTAACATCATACCTTGGTTCAAGTTGTAAATTTTAATTTCATGCAATTTTCTTGATCATTTGTTAATTGTTTGGTTTTTATAATGATTCAAGCATTATTCTGCGACTTCATGTTGTGCCTTAATTGCATATAGTTACGGGGAGTCAAAATTGCATGAGTTCTTGGTTATAGCCTACTATGTCTATATCTATGTTTTTTGCCTTAAACTTGTAACGTTTGGTTGAATTTTGGTGAATGCATTCTTTCTAAGTCTTAAATGTTGTATTTTGAGAAGCATGTTGATACTTTGTAGCAAAAATGATCGAAATGTACATCTAGGACTTCATAAAGCCTTTGTATGAACTTAAAACTAAGTTAGAAGGCCTCTTGAGTTGTTTTTACTGTAACTTTTTTTACCATTTCGTGCAGTCGGTACCAGCACCGCCCATACCGTACCAATACAACATTCAACCAGTGCCAATATAGACGAATCTATACCGGTAAGAACAAATAAAAAGGGACATTTGTGTCTCCTTTTTTCCATACCTTTGTATGGTCATTGATTTATTTTCATAAATGGCATGTTAGTTGAATTTATGTGTTTTTAATTTTATTTATTTATTAGAAATCCAATATTTCTCTTGGATGTTTGGACTAACATTCTTTTTTTTCTTATTAAGGGGGAGCCAATTTTAATTATGTTATGTTAACAAAAATTGGTATTTTCTCCATTGTTATTTTGTACCAACATGTGATTTCAAACTTTATTTTGAATTATTTTTGATATAACAAAAATGGGAGAGATGTGTTGAAAAATTTATTTTCAAAAAGAAAAAGGGGCTTTAAATATCTTCTAAAAATATTTCACTTTTTTCAAAAAAATATTTTTCCAAGTGAGGATTTTCAAAAAAAAAAAAATTCAAGTGGTTTCATTATATCAAAAATGGGAGATTGCTGAGGTAAAGATTTTGATATAAGTTTTAATGAAAAATGTCTTTGAGCTTAAACAACTTTGCAAAAATAATTCAAAGTCCAAATTACTTGAAAAATTGTATGAAACTGTTTTGAAATGTTTTTGACTTGTAAAAATATTTTTTAACTTCAAATTCGTGAAAAACATGTTGTGAGTTTCGGTGTGACACTCCCCATATTGATACGCAACAGCCCATACTGGTACGACTAAGCATGTATCGATACGCGAGAGGGTTTGATTTTCCAGTGAGCCAATTACGTACTAGTACTGGCCATGTCATACCAATACGCAATGGCCCATATCGATACTCAGGTATCGAGTACCAATACGCCCTATTTTTAGGGCAGGTACTGATATCAAAGACCACGTACCAATACCCATTGCACCATAAGTGCATATAAGGCTAGAAATAAAATCCTCAACGGCTCCAAATCAATCCAACGATCATGAACTCATTAGAGAATTTAAAAGGCATCTTCAAGCAACCATGAAACAATAAGAAATCTCTTACCAACATTTTTTGTATAGAAAAATTAGAATTGTGCTTAAAATGTCAATTTTCTTATAGAATACACTTGTGAGCCTAATTGTTAATATTGCTCAAGTGTTTAGAGTTTAGGTGAGAGCTTTAATGTGCAAACTATTTGCCTTGTGAGGTTTTCTTAAGTTTGATTTATTTGTAGTTTCTTTGAGAAAAAGTGATATTAAGGTTTTGGAGTATAAACCTTAAGAGATTTTTAAGGTTAGCTCTTTGTCCTCAAAAGAAAGCAAATTTAGTGGATTTGAGAAAATCTTAATGTAGATAGCTAAAGTAGTGGTGTAAATTTGATTTAGAAGTCAAACCACTATAAATCTTTGTTTCAAATCTTTTTATTCCTTAGCATTTTCTTCCACCATTTTTAAAAGTCAATTCACCCCTCTTGAAGACATTCGGTTAAAGTATTTCTAATCCCACAAGATACTAGCTTGTAATCACCTTTAGACCATTCAAAAATATATAATTATTTTAAAACTATATTGAATACTGCAAAGTTAGGTTGCATTTTGGCCAAAAAATATATTTTAAAAAAAAATTAAATTATATCTGATTTCAAGTAAACTTAACGATTTTAAATTTATATTTAATTTAATTATATAGCAATTTTTTGATAAAAAAACTGTATAATTTTATTAGCGAAAGAAATTATACAGATAAATATTAACGTGTGCCTCATTAAAAATTCCCTAAAACTCGATTGGAGGAAAAGAATACAACAATTCAATATCACACCCAAAAATCAAAACTCTAACAAGGCACGCCTCACTCAAACGAGCAACAACCACCATATTCCAACAATTCCAGCTCCTCACCAACGGCTGCCTATCACCCAACACATCCTACTGCCAAACTCAAGGATGGAATGCAATCAAAAACATGGCTAAACACCATTTAACACAGCAAACCCAAACCAAGTCACGGCAACGACCAACATCACGAACTTAACACATTCAAAATCACCAAATTCGACACTCTATCAACCCCCTTTAGCCAACAAATCCGCCATAGTATTTGCTTCTCTATAAACATGATGAAAACAAACACATGCCAAACCATCACAAACAACATCAATCCACTTAAAACACTCCCATAGATGCCAAGGCCGACGGTTCCGATGTAACACCTACGATACAGCTACAACAGAATCCGATTCAATTACCAAACCAGAAATGTTTTGCCAAATGGACTGCAACACCATACCCAAAGCAAAATCAATCGCATGAAGCTCCGCCTCATTGGAACTCATCTCGCCCAATAGACACGAAAATAAAGCCCATATTTGTCCCTCAGCATCCCTTAAGACCCCGCCACAACCAGCAGGACCTGGTTTACCTTGCGCAACACTATCAACATTAAACTTCAATGTACCTACAATCGGTGGGCACCATAACATGCCTACCCGAGCATCACTCACCACAACCCGTGATGCGCATATCCAAGGGCAATTCCACCATTGAGACTCAAGAATCAAGCAAGCATCTATTCTAGCTTTTACCCAATATAAAGATTGTAATTTAACCAAAAAGAAAACCTCCTCAACTGTCAATCTTTTTTGCTTCAAAATTACCTCATTACGTGCAAGCACGCTGACCATAGCACTGCCTCACACCCTACCACTCACCATTGGCGCGTCATACTTGGAATCGACATTTCCATTCCTTGGATTAAGAACTCCTACAATGACTGAGACAAGACAATCGAAATACGCCACCATCGAAAAAAATGCCACCATAAAGTACGTATAAAAGGGCATGAATGAAGAATATGATCACACTCATCCATACCAGCACAACACCATACACACAAAAGGATAGTTCCTTCTTGAAAAATATTTCTATCCCTCCAGAACACTAAGGTAGGAAGCCGATTCAAATACACAAACCATAAAAAAACATTGGATTTTCGGTGGCACCTCCATCTTCCAAACCAACGATTCACCTAACCCCGACTCCACAAAGCCAAAGCAATTCACCAAATGATACAAATCTCGTACCACAAATTCTCCCCTAGGATTTAATGTCCAAATCAAACAATCCTTCTTACCCTTCCCAATTGTAATTGATGACACCACTGCCTTTAATTCTTTCACCTGTCTCAATTCAAACAAGCGCAAAGGTCTGCTAAAAAATTCAGCCCACTCCGCATGTAAAAACAAACCCCTCCTTAGCATACATGTCCACCGTAGCTAGCTTATTAATTGCCACCCGAAACAACCTTCCAAACAACATAGATAAAGGCACATCGGAGCACCACAAGTCATGCCAAAATAATACCTTATGCCCAATACCTATCAGCCAACGAAATTGTTCCATGTTCATGAACCGTTGTACACTTTCCTCATCTTGAACTTCAACTATTTGTCGCCAAACAACCGACATATTTCGTCGACCACCCCCATTGAATCTCCAAGACAAAGTTTGTTCTCCGTATTTAGCGACAATCAAAGAACGCCACAATGAATTCCCCTCCGAAGCATATCTCCATGCCCATTTGGCTAATAATGCCAAATTACGATAGCGCAAATTAACAACTCCCAAACCACCCATATTCTTCGGTCGACAGACAAGATTCCAATTTGCTCGACTCAATTTCCTTTTCAACTCAACATCACCTCAAAGAAAACGACGACGAATTGTATCAATCTTTTTCACCACTCCCCGAGGCACCAAGAACACACCCATGTAATATAAAGGAAGAGAGGAAAGGAAACCGCGCCACAAAAGATAAAGAATTCTTTTTCCAACCAGCTAACCGCGATCTAAACCGTTTAAATAATGGTTCCCACATAGTAGCACACCTCAGATTCACCCCAATCGGAAAACCTAAGTATTGGAACGGCAACTCCCCACATGAACAACCTAGGATATCAGCCATCTCATGCGCCAACCCACTACCAATACCAATATCATACAAACATGATTTTGCAAAGTTAATCTGCAAGCCAGAACAACATTGAAAGCAAACTAGTAACCTTTTCAAATTACGAGCATACTCAAGGTCCCCCTTCAAGAAAATAATGGTGTCATCCGCAAATTGTAAATGGGACAAGCTCAAATTCGATGCTACCTGCACCCCCCTCTATTAAGGACATAGTCTCTGCATTCACCATTAATTGATGTAGAACCTCCACAACCGCCACAAACAACAAAGGCGATAATGGATCTCCTTGACGCACCCCTCGCTGCATACCAAATTCACGAGAAGCACTCCCATTAACAAGGATAGATAACCTTGTCATACCAACACACTCTCGTATCCATCCACGCCATTGAATCCTACATCCCATTCGCTCTAACACTTGGTCCAAAAAATCCCAATTAAGGCAATCATATTCCTTAGCAAAATCTAACTTGAGAACCACATCTCCTTCACTAAACTTTTCAATTTGCATTGAATGTACAACTTCGTTAACAAGAAGAATCTCGTTGACAATTTGGCGACCTTTCACAAACGCCATTTGCGTGTCACTGATTAGCCGATTCAGCACATGTTGGAATCGCCTCGCAAGCACCTTAGCAAGAGTCTTATAAATCGAATTTAAGAGACATATGAGTCTAAAATCTCCCACTACTAAAGGTGTATCTCTTTTCGGAATTAAAGTCAAAAAGGATGAATTCATACCTCTCGATAACCGACTATTAGCAGGAGACGAATTAAGAACCTTCATCACATCATCGCTTACAAACGACCATCCCTTTTTGAAAAATTTGAAGCTAAATCCATCCGGACCCGGTGCCTTAGCCTCATCACACTCCCAAATTGCTTGTCGGACCTCTTCCACATCAAAAGCAACCTCTAACTTACACGCTTGATCTGTCGTCAACCGATTAAGTTCCACACCCACTCCCAATTTTCCCAGCATTTGTGGCTGTGAAAAATGCTTCCGAAATTCTTTAAAAAACTAATGTTTCAGCCTATCAGGCGATGTCACCCACTGCCCATTAATCCGTAAACCCTTGATAGAATTTCTCAACCCCCTGAGACGTGTAGCTCTATGAAAAAACCGCGTGTTCTTATAACAATTTTGAGATTGATTTTAATGGAAAATAGATTATAATATAAAACATAAACTAAAAAAGAATTCATCTCGAAGTTAATATATAAGTTCCATTTGACAACTAACTGATATCTGATAGTAGATTATATTAGCAGATAGTTAATAGCGAATTACATTTGGTTAATTTGATTAGTGGATTGCATTAATTGATAGTTGTTTGCTAATTTGAAAAAATAAAATGACATATAAGGATATGATTATATTCAATACTTGTTTGAATAATTTAGGTTTAAGGGTGTAAGAAGCTCTTGAACTTTTGAAAAAAAAACCAATTAAACACGTACTTTTTTTGCACTCAATTGAACCTTTGAACCACTAAATTAAATAAATTAAACTCTTTAACCAATTTGACAATTAAATCTTGAAAATTTTTCTTTAGATATTATTGTCACATGATACACTGTAGTTCTATTATATGACATTTACAATTTTTTTAACTTTTTTAATAATTTTTATGAGATTTTTAGAATTTTTAGGAGTTTGAAAGATTTTTAAGTATTGTTTTTCGAAAATGTCAAGTTGTAAAATTGTGACATGACGTGTTTTACCAACTGATCCAAAAAAATTATTAGAGTCAACAGTCAATGTTGGTCAAAGAGTTTAATTGATTCAATTTATTCGTTCAATGGCTTAATTGGGTGCAAAAAAGGTTAAAGGGATTAATTGTGTTTTTTTCCCAAAAGTCTAATGGCTTCTTACACCCTTAAGTCAATAATTTATTGGTTATTAATATTTAGTATCCATATATGTATTAGAGTATGAAAATAATTAGTTTTTTTAATACAATATTATTAAGCATATTTGAAAGATGAATATATTAATTTACTATTTATGAAAGTATTTTTAATATAATTTTATTATTTATTAAATTCAAATGATATTTTAAGTAAATGTATTAGTCTTATATAATTGAAAAGAAAATAATTATTTAATTTATATATGATTTTATTGAAGCATATGTGAATTATTCAAATTTAGATTATTTGTAGAACCATGTCTATAATTTTCAAGGACAAAAGAGTTTTTAAAACTCTCATATCAAATCCTCTAAACCTAAAAAATTCCTCGGATCTTTTTTTTCAATTTTAGAGGATTCACCTCAATCCATTGTTACAATCTTTTATTTACCAAACAACTAAATTAATTGATTTAACTGATCAAATCTCTATTTTTTTACTTAAAACATTGTTCACCAAACATGGCATAATTAAATTAAAATTATGTTTAAAATATTTAACTTGTATTTACATAAAAATATTTGAAAAATGCAAAAAACAGGGCCAAACAAAAAATAATCATCACTTTTGCCAGTTTTCTAAAAGAAATATACTTGTATCAATTAAAAACATACATATGTTTATTTATGATATACTTCTATTATAATATAATATAATTTATAAATTCTAAAAATTTTAAATTATATAAAATTAATTTAATAAAAATGAAAAAAAATAATTACATTTTTATTATTTTGATGAAAAAATATGGAATAAAAAAGAAAAAAAGAAAAAATAAAATGTATAAAATGTAATCAATAAAATATAAATTTAACATTTTTTAAATTTAGTTTTTACATATATATATATTATGGGAAAAAACATAATCGACGGTGAAAACGAAAAGTTTTCGCAAGCACCTTTAATTTTAGCGTTTAGAGACCCAATTTAGGATTTAGGCGTTTAAGTGTGAGGTTTAGAATTTAAGGTTTAGGGTTAAAATTTAGGGTTTAGATGTCAGGGCTTAGGTTTTAGGGATTTTGGTTTTAACTTACAAATCTTAAATTTTAACCATAAACTCTAAATTCTAACCACACCCCCTAAATTCAAAACTCTTACAATTAAATCCCTAAACATTAAACCCTAAGCAGAATCTTTACACTATAAAATTAATACACTTGTAAAAACATTTTGTTTCCGCCGTCTATGCATAGAATAATTATCCTATTATTATTGGTCAACTATTTTTCATCAAACTTCATGGGGCAGGTCACCATTAAATTAAAGGGGTTTTGAATACTTTCCTTATAACTTTTTGTATGTATTCTTTTGACTCTTCCATGTATTGAAAGGGATGGGTAAGAAAGGGTCAGAACCAATTCGGATTGTGAATGGGAGAAGTATTCCAAAAGAAAAGAAGCAAAATAGGTTTTGAGTATCAATCATACTATAAGCAATGGTGAAAATAATAATAATGCATTTTTAGTGTAAAAGAGACCAAAAGATAGTAACTTACAATGCAAGTTTCTTGGATTAATCGACTATAGATTTATATATTCTCCAACTTTTAGTATGTACTAATGATTTAAAATATACTAAATTAGCCTACATCCGGTCTAACTGGATAAAATATTAGGTTTTTTAAACAAGATTAAATATTTAAATTTTGACATTGTAAATGGATAAAACTAGATTGGGAGGTTGTCCCGTAGTCGGTCGATAAATAGGGTACCAATAGTTAAACAAAAAAAATATTAAATCATAACTAGTGTAATTATTATAATTAGTTAGTGTATCCGAATTTTTAAATTTAATATAGATTATTAATATATATGGGATAGGAAAATACTTTGATATACAAGTTTGTGTAAACGCTTACACAATCTTGTGTATTATAGGGTTTAGGGTTATATGTTTGAGTTTAGGGTTTTGGTGTGTATGGTTAGAATTTAAGGTTTATGGTTAGAATTTAGAGTTTAGGGTTTAGGTTTTAGGGTGCTAGGGTTTGGGATTTAGGTTTTAATTTTTATACAAGGGTTGTATAATTTTTTTAACACAGATTGTATATCAAAATATAACCAATATATATAATGGATGTACATTAAATAAACATGGGATGGAAATAAAAAGTTTCTATAAGTGCCTTAGTTTTAGGGATTAAGGTTAGAATTTAGGATTTAGAGGTTAGAGGGTTTATAATTTAGGGATTGTGGTTAGAATTTAGGATTTAGAGTTTATAAAAAAATTTCTTTTTTTGGTTGTCTTTCAGTTTCCAAGGCTTCTCTCTGACTAATTCAGACCGATCAGCGTCGCGTACTTGGCGTTGGTGGGTGAGTCTCCCAGCGGAAATTTTCTACATATACAATATCTCGAACTCAAGACATGTTTAAACAGAACCCAACTGCTTACCACTTGGACCAACCCGTTGGTAAATTTTTTTTATCTTTTAAATATATAAAAATATTGAAATATTTAATATACATATATTGGAACAAAAATCCTCTGCCCCTAATCATGCTCCATTATATGCTCCACATTAAAAAACACTTAAAAATTAAATTCTAAAGCCTAACCTTAATTTTCATATCCTAAACTCTAAACCCTAAAAAATACACCTACCCCAATTTCCCTAAACTTTAACCTTAAGCCCTAACTTTAAACCATAAATCCTAAACCTACTATATTACGGTGGGGGCACCAATGGAGGAATGGGGAGACGATTTCCATCCCATATATTGGGTATATATTTTTATATTCAACACTTATTGAAATTGATATTTAATGACTGAAGTAGGTAAAACAATTGGTACTGCAATATTCCAATTAAATGCATAATTAACCGACTAGTTATTTATTACCCAGAATTCTCCATGGGTTATGTGCGTAAGCCTTTCTTTTATTTTCCTTTTTGCCACACTAACTATTGTGGGACATAACAACAGAAACAAATACCAGTAAATAATATGATGGTTCTGGCTAGTTTTTTTTACTATGATGACATATACATAATTGCAATTTCTCATGATGATAATATGGGATAGTAGGTAAACTGTTTGAGGTATGATGTTCTGAAATCCAATTGTTTTAGACTTTCCGGAAAGAAAAAAAAAAAGTCAATTATATCAGTAACATTTTTTTTCTTGAACAGAAGAGAAAGGAATATGATAATATCAATATTTGCCCAGTTGCCAACTTATTTGTAGACAGTCTAATCTTGAACATTATTATAGTACTCGAGACTCCTAGAAAAGTGCATTACCAATAAATATTGGATCTATATACGGGTTAATATTTGATTTGTAATTTTATACACCGTTAATAAATAACATAAAAATTTAGAACTTTATTCTTTTATATTCATTAAAGATGATTTGTCAACATTTATATAATGATGGTATACAAAATTATATACAGTCAGTGCATCAAATACTCATTCTATTTATTTTAACACAACTCATATTAGAATATAGATACAAATCTATTCCTCGAAATATATGAATGTTTTTTAAGAATTAAGTATACTTGTATCCGGAACATACTTATTTTTAACACTGTGAGTTGGAGTACATATAAAATTTGGCTGTGGGAAGCTTTGAAACTACGGCACAAGCTTGCTGAATCATGTAATCTTGCTTCAAGTAGGCTTTCATCATGACCAGCCTCCTCTAGTCTCAAGACTGAACTCGATCCACATAAGACTTTTAAGGCAATTTGGTGCATGTGCATTCATGATCCCTCATCATTTGTTGCTATTGCTGCTAATGTAGAATTAAAGAAGGTAATGCAGAATTAAATATGCCATAATGTCCCTAACGTTTGACTGAAAAGTTGTTTTAGCTTTTTTTAAAGCAATTTAACCTCTAATATTTTATTTTGGGTCAAAATAGTCTCTATGTAGATGAAAACTGTTAGTCAACTAATGATAAACAACTTGAAATGATGTGACAAACCTGCATGGCAGTGCATGCCAACATGATAATGCCATATAGAGAAAGGTGTTGACTTGAAAAAATGTCACATCATTCAAAAATAATTGTATCCACAGAGAGGCTATTTTGACCCAAAATGAAACGTGAAGGGTTAAATTGCTTCAAAAAAATAGATGTCAAAGTGATTACTCAGTCAAACGTTAGACACATGTTTTAGCTTTATGGCATTAAATATTCAAAAGGTAGGATATTACACCAAATGTACTAACCGGCCTATTTACTACCAACATATTTCATTTAGTTCTAATAATGTTTTTGAGTCCTTTTGATGAATATAAGTTCTTTGAATATGAGAAATTCATGGGTGACAGAGTCATAAATGTTGCGTGTTTTGAGTGCTTCGCAATTGGTGTAAGTGTACACGTCGTAAGTTATAGTATAGAAAGATATCGTCTCCACAGGGATTGGTGTACTTCTGGATTCTCACTTCTTGCACTGAAAAGAGGAATAAATGGTGATGATAGGAGTTTTGAAATTAACGAGAAAGATAAATACGCAAGTAAATAAAAGAAGATTGTGATCAAAGAAGAGAGTAGGCTGGGTTATCGTGATCCGTGGTGTGGTGGTCGAATGGATATTCTTGGCAAATGATTGCTGAAGTAACTTGATTGCTGAGGCAATTGTTCAATTGCCGTAGCAATTGGGTTCCTTCCTTCAAAGCTCGACAAAGTGTTTTTCAATGTCTTCTTGTTATCCCTAACTCGAAGAACTGGTCAATTGTGCATGCCTTGGTGATACATCCCTGTGTTAACCTTGGGTGACCAACAACCAATCTTATGCTCCTCTTAGCCGTTGAAATTCGAATCTTATTCCTAAGATGGATTAACCTCCATTAACAATTTGTTGAGTGAAGGTCATGCTCATTCGTTTCTGGAATCTAACTCTCCCGATGCTCGATAAATGGATATTTCTCGAAATCCTTTCCCAGTTCACTCAAGATAGAAAATTAAAGAACCACAAATGAACAAACTTTGAATTTAAATTGCAAACAAAAGCTTAAACAGTCCAAACATTTTCATAACCACAAAATCCCAATAACCCAAGCCAATTTAATTTAGTTCATAGCTGGGTGTAAAAGAAATACAAAATAATAATTCCCTAACATGAATCGCATAAAAAGAATAAAGAAAAAGATGAAGATTGCGATCAGCCCTTTTTTTATCTCTAGTCGGCTCTCCTCCGAAGGCTGCGACTTGGTCTCTACTTATAGGAGATTATTAGGTCAGATTTGTTGTTGATGAGGATGAGTTTAATTTGGAATTAAATTGAATAAAAGGAATAATAAATCTATTTTATCTTTTTCCTTAAAAACTCCTCACAAATCTGAATTTAAATCTCAATTAAATGATGCGTGGAAATCCAAATCTTTGAGATTTATCCCTTGCTTTTCGTGCTTATACCTAATTAGGTGGGCTCACCCAGTCATCGTTGGCAATCAGCTTGGCATGTCCTTCAAAAATCAGCTTCACTTGTCACGACAGACCCTTCAGCATTCTCCTTAATTGCCACGACAATTCTTGCTTGCCAGGGCAATCCTAACCTGCAAAAAATAACACACACCAACATCGACTTTTCCACAAAAACCAACCAAAATGTAATACCAAGCTTAACAACGAAGGAAACTCAGAAATTATGCATGAATGACTACAAATGCAACTAAAATGAGCCTAAGTCTAACAATAATTATGAGTAAAAGGGTAGAAAATATAGTACTTTTACACACTTAACACACCCCCAAACTCGAACTATTGCTTGTCCTCAAGCAATGCAAAACACTAACAATTACTTGTTGAAATCCTTACCATCAAAAGCATGCTTTTTACCTGACTTCAATCTTCAGAGCCGTGGCATAAGTTTATTAGCTTTCGATACTTCAGACAGTTACAGAGAATTACTTCAAAAATCAAAATATAATGTTAGTGGCATTGTGTATGTAGAGTTGTGTACAAGTCAACTAATGAGATTCTATGTGAGCAATCAGTTTTATTAATTAATTTAAATGTTGGGGTAATTTAGTTTGCTAGAGCCGGTGATAGGCACCTCTAGCAACACAATTTCTCTTTTTAAAGTATAGTCGACTAGAGCCAGTGTTAGGCACCTCTAGTGATTCTTAATGTGTGACAGCTATAATCACTAATTTTTGTCTGGGTTAACCACCCATCTCTTTTCATGTTTATATAATAATCCTATATCCCATTAGTATTATCGTTGTTAGTAGTAGTAGTAGTGTGGGTCGCCCTTCATCATTATCATTATTATTATCTTAAATAAGAAGCCCATTTTTATCTAATATAATCCATCTTTGATAACCCCTATATATATATATATATATCAACAGCTCACTCATATTAAAAGAGGTAACTACAAATAAATGAGGAGCCCAAAAATACAAAGATATATATACACTAGTAATTAAATAGAAATCCAATTAGATAAATAAAAGCCCAAGGTATATTAATTGAGTCTACTTACAATTTAAAAATTCAGGAGATACATATGTATATACACAACTGGCCCGATAAGCCCAAGCTTAAACCCTAAGCCCTAATCTGATAAAATAAAAAACCTAATTTATCATGTTTTTGTGCTGCAGGATCTCCACCTTCGGATCTGGTGCAGATCTGACGGTCTAGAATGCATCAGGATCATCCTCCAATCTTCGCATGCGTCGCAGCACGGTCGTTTGATCTCTCCACGCCCGTGGGGATTTCACGCATGCCGAATCATATGCCTCCACCTTTTCATCTTCCGAATGGTACCCACGCGCGACGACGGTCCTTCCATCTTCGCCTCCACGCTGGCAAGGAGAGCCACTTGCCGTGCACCACAACCACACCGCCTCGCCACGTTGATAGCCCCGTCAGCAAGCCATCTCTCTGGTCCCCTCCCCTTCGTATGAGTGCCACAGCAAGTATGAAACAGAAATGACACGGGTTATCAAAATACAAGAGGTGACAAACCGACAATTTCAAAAATGCAATGAAATGTCATATTGGCAGAAGGAAACCAATATGATTATTAGGTTTTAATTTCCTATTTTTCTAAATCGTGTAATATTCAAGGTATATAACAGAAAACCTGAAACATTGTAAAGTGGGGGATTTTACTGGAGCAATAGAGAACAAAGCAAAAGGCATTTCAGAGGTATTCTATCTCTTTTTTTACATTCTAATGCATATACGTATAGGGATTAGGTTTTTTACCTTTAATTGCGCCTTCGGGTCATGTCCGTTCGCCGGTGATGATCTCTTCGACTTCCTCGATCGTATTGGGTGAGCCAATGGAAGAAGAAAGTGGTAAAGCGGGGTTTTCCTTTTATTGTTCAAAAGGTTTTTTTTGTTCTATTTCCAAGAATAAAAAAGGGATATTGAACTATTTTTTGGGGTTTTTGAAAAAGAAGGGGGCAAATCGAGTTTGAGGTTGAAAAGGGGTTTTTTTTAGGTTTTGGGTCCCCGGGTCGCCGGTGAATGGCGGCCAAGGCGGCGGCGTACAGTGGCTCTCTCACCGATTTCTAGGTCTTATCCCCGATGAGCAGTGGCGCTCATTGGACGAGAGGGGAAACGAGGGAGAGCGTATCTGGTTTTTGAGAACAAAGGTTTAAAACTTTATTTTTATGTTAAAAACTAACTTATATATTCAACCCTTTTTAAAAATAGATTAATGGCATTTTAAGGACCTCTGTGTTGTCGTATTTACGCCCGTAAGGGCTTTCATTTCTTCAAATCCCCCCATAGGTCCCTTCGCATGGTTTAATCACGCCCTTTTGATGTTGTTTAATATGTATGTTATATAGCAAATGGTTTTTCATGTAATATATGTTTTACATAATATATATAATATATGGCATATAGTATAGTTTTTATAATAAAATATAATGTTTAGTTTTAAACGTGTAATATACGTATTTTTATAATGTATAGTTTTTTTTATAATATATATACAATATAGTTTTCATATATATACCCTATTATATGGTTCATACATAATATAAGGTCCTTTAATATATATATATATATATTACATGGTCTTTATAATATATATAACATATGGTCTTTTTAGAATGTATATAATATATGATTTCTCTTATAACCTATAATGTATACTCTTTATAATATATGATATAGGGTGTAAATACATATAATAAGTGTTTCAATGCTTTAGCATTCGATCGGTGGTTTTCATTTTGTTTCGGTTAGATTAGACTTTTAGGTTTAACTTAGGAAAAAATAATTTAATTAATTTAAAGTATGTGCTCGACTTATAGGGGCATAGCCTTTAAACTAATTAAGTAAATTTTAGGATAGTTCTTAGAAGTCGTAGTTTAGACCTAAAGTTCGAATTAATTTAGTGAATTTAAATTTACCCTTGACTTATCGGGATAAATGTTAAATTCATTAAACTAATTGAACACCTCTTAATTACTCTTTTAGGGTTAAATTAACCTTGAGCTTAGATTGACATTTAATTTAGACTCATGATTAATTAACTTGATTCGTTTTAAGTAGTATCTTTGGCTCATTGGGATGCTAGCTTAAAACTAATCAATTTAATTATCATGGCGAAGATAATCTGTAATTTATTAGGGTTTTCTAGTTTTAGGTTTAATTAATTTAGGATTAACATTAGATTCATAGTTAAAAATTAGATCACTAATTGAACTTCTATAATTTAGACCTTTTAGGTTAGGGCTTTAGTGGGCCTTTTGTGTGTTTACTTTTAAGCCTTTATTTGACATTCATATTAGTTGTCATTCATGGACCCATTCATTCTTGAATTAATTAATCTAAATCATAAAAAGGAGGTATTCATTAATTCCGATATTTGTGTCGTAAGAGTCAGAGCTTAAAGAATGTTGACCAAATATTTGAATTAATCCTTACCGCCCCAAGGTAAAATTAAAAGTTGATAAAATCATCACATCATATCTTAACTGTTTGCACCATGCATAAAGGTGACGTACGGAATCCGAACCATAAATTAACACGACAGTCACACTTATATGATGTCGGTTTAATCTATGGTCCGATGTATCGTTAACCTTATTAATTGAATGTCCAGTTAATTTGAACCCACCAATTTGATAAAGCCTGTCCAATTACAGTCAATTTTCAAATAAGTTCACCAAATTAAATTCTATTCAAATTTTGACAGTTTCCTTCGATTAAAAGTAACACATATTTTGGTACTGATTTCCGGGCGTGATGGAGGTGCTAATCCTTCCCCGCACGTAACCAACTACCGAACCCAAAAGCTTTGGTTTTTGTGGTGTTCGGCCTACCTTATCCAAATGGTCGGTGGCGACTCCAATTTTTCAGTGTTTTCAAAAATAAGAATTTTCAAAAGAAATCCCCCTTTAAACAAAAATTTCAAAGAATGATTTGGGGATACCCCGTAGCTTCAAATTTCTGAAAGAGATAAAAAGATTGTTACATCTTGGTGACTCTGCTAGGGATTGATTTTGTTTTTTAAAACAAAAATAGAGTTAAACCAAGAAAATATTTGTTGCTTCTAATGATGGAAATTATTGAAATTTTAATTGACTTTAGTGAGGTCGATTCTTTCTTGAAAATGTGACATTGATTGCATGGGCTTTGATAATTGGTGGTCTTCAGATTAATTTTTCATTTAATTTCTAAGGAATCACCGATATGTATTGCATCATAATCTTCAAGCTCTATACCCGAGCTCCGTCCCTTAAGTGGGAGTGAAACACCACATGCCCACGTGAGTAGCCCTCCACGGGTCGGTAATTCGCATATGAAATCCAAGCCTTTTAACACAGGAGCAGCCCTCCATGTCATTAGGTTGTGCTTTCCCTTTAACCAAAACCAATTCACAAGCTTGTAATGGGCCAGAATTGGGGTTCTTGTTGCCTTAATAGGTAATAAGATAGTTTTGGGTACTCTTAATTAGAACCAAACCCATTCATGGGAATCTAGGAAGCCCACCCCATTAGAGCCATGCAGATAACCATAGCGAACTAGAATTCATGTGGTTAAGGGTTTCTTTATGTGTTTTTCTTTTTCTTATTTGTTTCCTTTGCGTTTATCTTTTCTCATTTTTAAACTTATTGTTTATCCTTTAACTAACTGGCACTCCTTTTGTTTTCTACTTTCTTCTTTCTACCTTTTATTTTGCATATCTTGTCATATCATGAAGAGCACATTGAGTTAAGAAATAGTATGAAATTAAAGGCTAGGTCAATGGGAGATTTGATCCGTAGCAATGACGAGAAGAATTCTGAGGTGCAAGTATGGTCAGAATGAGAGCAGCTTCATGACGGGGACAATATTTCTGTTGGGTTTAGGTCAACGATGTTAGCCGAAACTTTCATGAACACATAATTTAATGATGTATCCGAATTGAGGCCAATATGGAATGGTTGGGATTCTGAGACAAGAAATACTTTCAAAGACGAGTATGGCGACGTTGCATACTTGTTAGATTTTCAGGTCGACCAATCACTACTTCAAGCCTTGGTAGGGTTCTGGAATCTAGCTTACAGTTGTTTCATAATCAACAACTTTGATTTAACTCCGACAATTGAGGAGTATAAATCCCTCGTGAATTGCAAGAAGATCAATGAGAACCGAGTCTACTCTAAACTGAACAAGAACAAATATTTTCGAGGCAAGCTTGGTAGGTTTTCGGACACTTTTCCCTCTTGGGTTGACAATCAAGTTACAACTTGGAACAAGGAGTATCTCAAGTGGGAAGGAATTCTAGCCTTAGCTTCGGTACATCATGTGGGTCGAGTTCAACAAGACTTATTTGCACTGTTAATATATGGTTTGGTACTATTTCCTAAAGCATTAGGGCTTATCGACCCATCAATTTTGGATCTGTTTGATTGCTTGGGTAGCGGGACCAACTGCACTGTAATTACATCGAGACTTTTCAGTCATTGAGGTTTTGTAGAGAACACGGTGGGGTCACTTCCAGGGATGCCCACAGCTTTTGACTGTTTGGTTTTACAGTCATCTTTGTTCTAATATCAATTTCTCAAGGCCTATTTATGACGGCAAGTTCTCACCACTAGAAGAATTCATGCGAAAAAGGGATTGGCCGCTCAGAAGATCCGAAGAGGTTTGGCTAGACGTTCTCTGAAATTTAAAGGAAAATTAACTTAGTTTGGAGGGCTCCGTGGCTATCAACAAGGAATATCCTCTATAGGTGCAGGGAGCATTCTTGGGTACCACTACTTGGTCTTTAGGGACACACACT
Source organism: Hibiscus mutabilis (assembly GCA_019671005.1). Lineage (NCBI taxonomy): Eukaryota > Viridiplantae > Streptophyta > Magnoliopsida > Malvales > Malvaceae > Hibiscus > Hibiscus mutabilis. Next base: position 26,389,291 of record CM033715.1, read on the forward strand.
GCACCCTTTTTTGGTCTTGAGACAATATGGTTCAAAACAGTTTTTGCCAGCCACCAAAAAGTTTTGAATGACTTCAACATGGACTATGAGAAAGAGAAAGGCTACAAGGGAGTGGTGTATAGTTCTTCCTCAACTTGGAACAATGCAAGGCGTGTCAGGATTATGAACGCTTCCTACATTGTCACCCTCGAGTACGAAGAGTGGCGGTTCAATCGAGTCAACGACAATGTTCCCCATTTAAACCCTGATGGTAGAAGATCTGTGGAGAGATGTTGTCTATGCTTCCCATCGAGGCTGACTTGATGAGGAAGCAACTCGAAGAAGAACAAAAGAGGTACATCAAGCTCGAAGAGAAAGACAACCAAGGGAGGTTTGACTTTGAATTGGAAAAGACATAGTTTGAGGGGTGATTAAAGGTTTACAAAGAAATAAATATGAATTGGAACTCGAACTTAAGTTGGAGAAGAAGGAAATCCAAAAATTGTAAAGGATAAACAAGAGCAAGAAAAGCGCGAAGGATAGACCGAGCGAAGGGTTGGAGCTCTGATTCAAAGAGGAGATGGCAAGAACCGAGAATTACAGGAGGAAGTGTTATGAACACAAGGACCAAGTGTTTGCTTTGACACAAGAAATGGAGAACCTACAGGCTTCTCACTCAAGGCAGCTTGAAAAGGAGTGACGCCAAAATGAAACATTGAAAGAGCAAGTAAAAGGCTTGGAAAGGTCTCTCTTCAATCATAAGGGTTCAAACAGCAAGTTAAAAGCAGTAGCTCTGAAAATCAAGATTTGAAAGCTCGTGTCGAAGAACTAGAAGCCGAGGTTTAGCGACTCAAAGACCATATAGCAAGCTTTAGAGGAGTAGTCCAAGTGTATCAGAGGCCGAATTTGGAGCAATTACAATTTTATGGATACACTATTTGGAGGCAAGAGCATGAATTGGCGCAATAAGACTGCTCAGATACAAGAGGTTGCCCAGAAGATACAGTTTCTAGCGAAAGATGTTGTTGTGCTTCATGACTGCATGGACGATAAATCCAAGAAAGGAGAAAAGATTGTTTGGATCTTGAGGGAGATCGTTGACCTAGGCGCTAACTTAGGACTATACACGTAGTTGGTTTTCTTTAATCATTTTAACAAGACAATATTTCCATTAATAAAGGTCGTTTAACAAGAATGTTTTACGAACTTAGTGGTGCTCTTTGCATTCATACATAACATATTTATTTGCATACTTTATTCTAATTGCTAAATTTAATTAAGAAGCTTTTATTTTAGAAAAGATAGCATTTTGGTTCTTAAAGTTACAATCATTCCGTACTCATACGGTACCCGTTTGCAGTCAAGAGCAATGGAGGAAAGGATGGCTAAGGTAGAACAAGGTCAGAAGGACCTTGAGGTTTGTTTGGATGGGATTGAACAAAATATCAGGTATCGGATCACGTAGTCTCATGTCTCAATCATTGCTCAGATGTCCGACTTGCTACTAAAGATGAAAGGCAAGAAAGGAGTTTCTGTTGATAGCTCGAACATCGAAGAACAAGAGGGTATCGAATCTCATATGAGGATTTAGCCAGAAGTACCATATCTGAAAAAAGAAAGTATACATCAAGATAGCAGGGGCAACCACTAACCATTTTATGAGGGCATCTCCTAGCCACCACCTAGGACCCTCAACAAATTAACCCATCGATTTGGGGGCAAGCTATGAGAATGAAGTGGCAGACCTAAACATGATGAATAAGGTGGAGGAAATGATTAGGGCTGAGATGGAAAATAAATTCGAAGAAAGATTTCGTGCCTTCAAAGAAAAATTCAAGACTTTGCAAGAGACGAATGGGCAAGGAAATGATGCTAGTGATTTGAGTCTTGTGGCAGACTTGATCCTACCACCTAAATTCAAAGCTCCTGATTTTGACAAGTACGATGGAACTACATGCCCCTCAGCCTACATCACCATGTATCTTTGCCGAAGATAACATCTTTTATAAAAGATGATAAGCTGCTCATTCACTATTTTCAGGATAGCTTGACCGGTTCTCACGACCGGTGGTACACTAAGCTCAGTCGAGTCAACATCAAGCCATGGAATGATCTTTCAAGGGCTTTTAGGAACAATATAAACATGTAACTGACATGACCCCTAACCGAATCATGTTAGAGGGAATAGAGCAAAGGTCGAATGAGAATTTATGCGAAGGTGAAAGGGGTGTGATATGGCCGCAGATCCAATCATCAATCCCGAACATGAGATCACGCCATTGTTTGTTAATACTTTGAGGGGCACATTATTCAACCGGTTGATAAATAACATTGCCCATAATTTTGCTAACATAGTAAGAATCGGGGAGTCGATTGAAGCGGCCATAAAGAGTAGAAGGATTGATAGTGGGGAGAACTCTTGGAAGAGTTATAAGAGGAAAGATAATGAGGTGAATTCCACAAGCACCTATACATCCCTAAAGAGTTTCACTATTTCTTTGCCACAAGTCATAACCGCGGGAGGACAAAGCTCGAATAAAAAAGAAACTAGATCCCCGAAGAAGGAAAGCGAGAATATGTCTTTCACCCCTTTGCATGTGTCTTATGCTGAATTATATTCACAGTTGCATGAAGCTGACTTGGTACGGCCTTATTACGTCACCCCTTTCAAACCACTATTCCCAGCGTGGTATGACGAAAAAGTGCACGACAATTATCATACCAGAGTCTCGGGACACTCAATTAATAACTGCATTACATTTAAAAAGTTCATGCAAAACATGATAAAAACTGAGGTGTTGCTGCTAAATGAACCAAATGTGGCCACCAATCTACTGCCGAATCATGGGGGTCGTGGTGTGCATGTAATAAAAAAAGAGTACACTAGAAAGGCCAAGACAGAGGTGTCCGAAGTCAAATCCCCTTTGAGGTGGGTATTCCAACAGTTATGTATGGAATGCCTAATTAATCGAGGCATGTAAATCGTGCAAGGAGAGTGCAGACTATATTGTGAGTTTCATCAAGAAGAAGGACACAATATTCAATGCTGCAAGGAGTTTAAACAGGCGATCCAAAAGATGATGAATACTAAGAAGACCGAATTCTTTGAGAATGAATAGGAAAGAAAAGTGCTAGATGTGTGCATATCAGACAACCCCAAAATTAAGTATGGGGTAGACAGTCTTTTTTTTCATATCGCTCAAACCAAAGGAGGAAAGCTTATCCCAAGGTGAAAGCTCCAAGGCAATTCTAAAAATTTGAAGTTTGGCTCTGACCTTCTTTCTATTCAAGTACACCCGAAAGGTTCCATGGAGCTACGCCGCTCACATCTCAGTACCGAAGAATTTGGAACCATAAGGAGAGAAGAAGCGTACGGTGAAGGAAAACTCACAAAGAATGAAGAACCAGCCAAAATGGTGAATGAAGTGGGGCATTTTAGAAGAAGCAGAGATGTTATTCACTAGAAACGTCCAAAGCGGCGGAGGAGCCAAATAACAAAGGTAAAACAGTAACGGCCAAGCCTAAAAGGATTTTTGGAGAGGAGCCTCCCCCGAAGGTCCTTGAGCCGATAACCGAGACACAAGCGTAAGAATTCTTAAGGTTCTTAAAACACAGTGAGTATAGCATCGTTGAGCAAAGCTGAAAATAGCAAGCATGGATTTCTATTCTAGAATTGTTGTTAAGCTCGAGAAAGCAATCCAAGCGCACTGTTGAAGGTGTTAAACCGTACATTCGTCCCAAATGACATCTCGATAAGCAAATTAGACCAAATAGTGGGTCACATTGTCAAGAAACAATTATATCACTTTCGGTGATGATGAAATTCCGTGCAATGGTCGGGATCAACCAAATCTTTGAACATTACCACCCATTGCAAAGGGTATGTCTTGCTGAGAGTGCTTTGTCGACAACGGGTCCGCCTTGGATGTGCTGCCAATGGCGACTTTGCAAAGGTTACCAATAAATAGTTCGCATATGAAGCCGTGTCGTAACTCTGTTAGGGAATTTGATGGCACTCAAAAGGACGTTATCGGGAAGATTGAGATACCCTTGCTAATTGGGCCTACTAAGTACGTCGTTGAGTTTGTAGTAATGGATATTCGCCAACTTATAACCGTCATTAGGGAGGCCGTAGATTCACTCACCGGGGCGTGTCTTCATCACTACACCAAAAACTGAAGTTTTTATTGATGGGAAGTTGGTGAGTGTGGGAGCCGAACAAGACATCATTTCCTCCATAACCACCGATGCTTTTTACATCCAAACTGACTAGGATGCTATTGAATGCTCCTTTAGGGCCTTGGAATTTGTGAACGCTACCTTTGTGGCGAAAGGAAGCGATATCCCATACCTAGATTGTCAAATTGCACCAAAATGATGGTCCGCTGCCTTTGGGACGAGAAGCTAAGAAAGGTAAAGGACTTAGAAGGAACTTACAAGGGTGCTTACGCTAAAGAGTGCCATCGACAAAAAGATCGATTCGGGCTCGACTATAAACTTAATTTTAAGCAAAAGAAGTTCGAATAAAAAGAGAGAGGAACAAAGGAATGCAGATTCAAGGGTAATGATATCTCGTGGGAGCCTATGACCTATCCTAACATAAAAATGTTTTTGTGTATGGCGGGTTAATCACAGGGGACAAAAGCTACAAAAGCTAGTCTAGAGGGTGCCAAGCTCAGTAAGGAAGAAAGGTTCAGCGAGGTGTTAGAGGGAATGGATGTTAATGTGATAATCGAGGATAGAAAGAGCGGCAAGTTATTGGCTAGAATCTACCCTTGCTTCCCGGGGGTGACGCTCAACAATTGGACCAGCGTGGACTTATTTGTAGTTTCTAAGTTTGAACCAGAGTAATTCTCGGAACCAACCCTATTCACTTTTGCCCATGCACAATAAGGATCTTTTGTAAAGAGCTTCTATATCAACTTGCTTGTTTTTTAATTCAATGAAATGGATGCTTTCCATTTTTTCTTAAATGGCAAACACCATATTTATCGCATTCTTTTATTACATTTATATCTATTATTTTCATTCATTAATAATAATATCCTTACTAATACATATTTATTTCAAAATTGTTTGGGTCCCTATTATTAATTGTATGAATGATTTTGAATCTAATCTCGAGGTAGATTTTGAGCAGTCCTCGTACTTGGCGAAATAGATAGAAGGGGGGGGTGATGAGATAGCAATTGAGGTCCCGAATGAATTACTCAGGTTAATAGAAAGTGAAGACAAACAAATCTTGCCTTATCAAGAAGAGTTGAGATACTCAATTTTGGGACGGAGGAAGAAAAAAGGGAAGTGAAAATTAGTATCACTTTCTCATCTAAGACCAGGCATGAATTAATCGAATTGCTTCTAGAATTCAAGGATGTTTTTACGTGGACTTATCAAGACATGCCAGGGTTAGACACAGCTATTATGGTGCATAAGCGACCGATCAAGCCGAAATGTAAACCACCCAACAAAAGCTAAGAAGAATGAGAGCGAGAAATGTTGCTGAAGGTTTGAGAAGTAAAAAAACAATATGAGGCCGGTTTCTTGAAAGTCATCACGTACTCGGAGTGGGTGGCAAACATAGTCCCTGTTCCCAAGAAAGATAGGAAGGTCCGCATGTGTGTATATTATAGAGACCTCAATAAGGCAAGCCCCAGGGATAATATTCCCTCTGCCTCATATCGACACTTTGGTCGATAATACCACGGGACACTCGTGGTTCTCTTCCATGGATGGATTCTCAGGATACAACCAAATCAAAATACATCTTGATGACATGGAGAAAACTACATTTGTGACAGAGTGGGGAATATTTTGTTATAAGGTGATGCCTTTCGGATTGAAGAATGCTTTGAGCAACCTATCAAAGAGCTATGGTAACCCTTTTCCACGACAAGATGCATAAGGGGGATTGAGGTATATGTAGATGACATGATTGCCAAGTCTTGAATGGAGGATGAGCATATTCAAAAATTGAGGAAGCTCTTCCAAAGATTGAGAACGTATTAGCTAAAGCTCATCCTGGCAAAATGCACCTTCCCCGTCATATCCGGTAAGCTCTTAGGCTTTGTGTTTAGCTGAAAGGGAATCGAGATTGGCCCCGAAAAGGTAAAAGTAATCCAAAATATCCTACCACCTCAGACCCAAAAAGAAGTTCAAGGTTTCTTTGGGAGATTAAACTATATATCTCAGTTCATCTCTCAGTTGACTAATAAGTGTGACCCTGTATTCAGATTGCTTTGGAAGAAAAATCTGGGGGTATGGGATGAAGAGTTCCAAGAGGCTCTAGACAAGATCCATAAGTGTTTGACTAATGTTCCAATTCTAGTGGCATTAGTTCCAGAGAGGCCTTTGATCTTATACTTGACAGTTTTTGAGAATTCGATGGGTTGTGTTCTAGGATAACATGATGAGTTCGGGAAGAAAGAGAAAGCTATCTATTATTTGAGTAAGAAGTTCATCAATTATGAAACGCGGTATTTACCGATTCAAAAATTGTGTTGTGCTCTGGTATGGGCTACCAAAAGTCTTAGGCAATACATGTTGCATCATACTACTTGGTTGATATCTCATTCGGATCCGTTAAAATTCTTAATGGAAGCACCGACACTAAATGGGAGGTTGGCATGTTGGAAAATGTTGTTGTCTGAATTTGACATACTATATGTGAGCCAAAAGACGGTAATATGGAGTGCTATAGTGGATTTTCTGGCAAGCCACGCTTCGGATGACTATGAGTCTTTGAATTTTAATTTTCCCGATGAAGACTTGATGTGCATAATTGTCAAAGAGAAGACTACTTTGGAGAATGAGTCGTCGAATCCCTATTTCGACGGAGCATCCAATGCCTTAGGCCATTGAATTGGGGCAGTGTTGATCTCTCCAGAAAATGTTTACTATCCCTTCACCAGCAGATTAGAATTCTTTTGCACAAACAACATAGCCCAGTATGAGGCTTGTGTTATGGGTTTACATGCAGCCATTGAAAGGAAAGTCAAGGTGCTCCAAGTTTTTGGAGATTCTTCTTTGGTAATTTACCAAATACTGGATGAGTGGGAAACAAGGGACCCGAAGTTGGTCAAGTATTATGACTTGATCCAAGAGTTAGTTAGAAACTTTGAAAAGATCAGCTTCACCTATCTCTCGAGGGAAGATAATCAAATGGCAGACACTTTGGCGACATTGGCTGCAATGTTTGAAGCAAGTATTGAAGCCGAAATGAAGCCAATCGAGATGCAAATATTTGAAATAACAGCTCATTGCTATAATTTGGAAGAAGAAGTGGATGTTAACCCGTGGTACTATGATATTCTACAGTATATCAAGTTCCAAACCTACCTAAAGAGGCCAATGAGAATGATAAAAGAACCATTAGAAGAATGGCGCAGGATATGTTCTAGATGGGGAGGTTTTGTACAAAATGAGCCAAGACCAGATGTTGTTGAGGTGTGTCAGTGCTCGAGAGGCAAAAATTATCTTAGCGGAAGTCCATGGAGGTTTGTGTGGAACCCATGCAAGTGGATTCTCAATGACTAGGAAAATTATGAGATGAGGTTATTTCTGGTCAACTATGGAGTGAGATTGCATTAGTTACACGAAGAAATGCCATAGATATCAAATCTATGTCCATAAGATACACTCCACACCAATGCCACTTCACACCATGAATACATCATGTCCTTTCTTCCCTTGGGGCATGTACGTTATTGGCCAAATCTATCCAAAGGCTTCTAATGGGCATCGATTCGTCCTGGTAGCCATTGATTACTTCACCAAGTGGGTAGAGGCCGCTTCGTATGCTACATCACAAAAGCTACAGTTTGCAAGTTCTTAAAGAAATAAATCATATGCCACTATAGTCTTCCGAAAAGGATCATCACTGATAATGCTACCAATTAAATAACAAGATGATAGCCGAAGTGTGCGAGCAATTCAAAATAACAAGATGAACAGAGTGGTAGAAGCGGTCAACAAGAATATCAAGAAAATCATATCGAAGATCACAAACACCTTCAAGGATTGGCATGAAAAGTTTCCATTTGCTCTATTTTCCTATCGAACGTCTGTACGTACTTCAACGGGGGCAACTACATACTCATTGGTCTATGGCACGGAGGTAGTGCTACCTATTAAAGTGGAGATTCCATCGCTTCAAATTTTAAACGAGGCGAGAATAAAAGAAGCTGAGTGGGTGCAAGCTCGATTTGACCAGTTGAATCTCATTGAGGAGAAAAGACTGAAAGCCATTTGTCATGGTCAGATGTATCAGAAAAGGATGATGCGAGCCTACGATAAGAAGGTTCATCCAAGAGAATTCTGATAGGGGGATCTAGTACTCAAAAGAATCTTGCCAACTCAAAGAGATTCTCATGGGAAGTGGATGCCTAATTGGGAAGGACCTTATGTTGTTAAAAAGGCCTTTTCCGGAGGAGCGTTGATCCTAATAGAAATGGGTGGAAAGGTGTTGAATAATCCAATAAATTCTTATTCACCAAGAGGTACTATGCATAAAAAAAAAAAAAAGAAGACGGGGGTCAAGATGAAAACTGGAAAACGGCATCTTGAAACCAAATGAGGATTTGAGTTGAAAACCCGAAAAGGGCAGCTCAGATAATTTTTGAAAATTAGGCATCCCAAAGTTGGACCTTCTTAGGAGTCAGGTTTCAATGGAGAATTTCTAGCAAGATATACTTAGGTCGATGGGTTCTCGCATCATTCATGCGATCAATGATTGGGACGTAGCATCATACTTTGTTTTCCTTTTCTTCCATGTTTTCCATGACTTTCGAATTATTTCGAACTTTTGAAATATTAATGAAGTATTATTTCATATCTTCTTCTATTATTTTTATAAGCATTCGGCAAGTAGGTTGATATATATTCACGAAAAACAAAAGATTTCTTGGTATTACTATGTTCTAACCTTTTAAGTGTAGGTGGTACAAAGAATTATGTTGAAGTCGAACCAAGAAGAGATTTCAATTGTTAGGTTAGGGTAAGAAGATGAGCCCCGACCGTATCAGAATTCGAGCTTATCACATGGAAATAGAAGGATAATGAAAATGAAGTCATCCCTAGGTGAAAACCTGCACCCAAAAAGAAAAAAGGAAAGAAAAAGAAAAGAAGAAAAATAAAAAGAAAAGAAAAAGAAAAAAGAGAAAGAAGAAAAACTTCTAAATGTGAAAACCCAAAAATGGCGCTTTAAGAGAAAACAAATCTAAAGTGAAAACCTAAAAAGGCGCTTTAGAACAGAAATTCAAAAAAAGGGGAGAAGATTGATGGTTGAACTCGAATATGAGATAAAGTATTGTCAAAGATTATGGAAGCAAAAGAATACCAAGAAAGGTTGAACATGAAAGTGAAAGCGTCAGAACAATGTTTAGATCTCACGGTTCATACATCATATATAGTTAGACATCCCTAGCTTAGGATCATGCTAACTCATACCATCATAGCATTTCATCTTTTTCCATAGATATCTGAAAAATAGGTCGAGTACCCCCTAAGAAGAGGAGTAGACAATAAAATGAGGGCCCGTAAGGGATTTTAGGCGAAGGATTTCAAGCTTGCCACATCAAGGATTTTAGAGTAAAGGAGGTAGATACTCATAGCTCAAAGATTTTAGGCGAATGATTTTAGACTCATCACATCAAGGATTTGAGCAAAAGAGGCTAATGCTCATAGCTCAAGGTTTTTAGGCGAAGGATTTTAGACTCATCACATCAAGGATTTCAGAGTGAAGGAGGCTAATACTCAAAGCTCAAGGTTTTAGGCTAAGGATTTCAAAATTGTCGTATCGGGATTTAGAGTGAATGAGGCGGATACTCATAGCTCAAGGTTTTGGGGTAAAGGAAGCAGATACTCATAGCTCCTTATTTTAAGGAGAGGAAGGGTGAACAATTCTATATATGAGGAACTCGCAACTCAGAATCTTCAAACAGGGAAGTGATACAAAATTAGTGCTTATGGTGTTTGCTCTATTCCTGTTCCATAAGAATAAGCAAAGAGGGACACCTGTAATCACTAATATTTGTTAAGTTAACCACCCATTTCTTTTCATGTTTATATAATAATCATATCTCCCATTAGTATTATTGTTGTTAGTAGTAGTGTGGGTCGCCCTTCATCATTATCCTTATTATTATCTTAAATAAGAAGCCCATTTTTATCTAATATAATCTTGATAACCCCTATATATATATATATATCAACAGCCCACTCATATTAAAAAAGGTAACTACAAATAAATTAGGAGGCCAAAAATACCAAGATATATATACACTAGTAATTAAATAGAAATCCAATTAGATAAATAAAAGCTCAAGGTATATTAATTGAGTCCATTTACAATTTAAAAATTCAGAAGATACATATGTATATACACAAGTGGCCCGATAAGCCCAAGCTTAAACCCTAAGCCCTAATCGATAAAATAAAACCCTAATTTATCATGTTTGTGTGTCACATGATCTCCACCGCCGGATCTGGTACGAATCTGACGGTCTAGAATGCATTAGATCATCCTCCAATCTTCGTGACGTGTCGCACGCTGCGTCGCTTGGTCTCTCCACGCCCGTGATTTCACGATGCCGAATCATATGCCTCTACCTTTTCATCTTCCGAATGGTACCCACGCCGCGACGGCGGTCCTTCCATCTTTGCCTCCAAGCTGGCAAGAAGAGCCACTGGCCAAGCACCATATTGGCATCACCTTGCCATGTCGATAGCCCCGTCAAGAAGCCATCTCTCTGGTCCCTCCCCATCGTAGAGCCATGGAAAGCATAAAACAAAAATGACACGGGTTATTAAAATAAAAGAGGTGACAAACCGCAATTTCAAAAATGCAATGAAATGTTAGATTAGCGTAAGGCAAACCAATAGGATTATTAGGTTTTAATTTCCTATTTTCTAAATTGTGTAATATTCAAGGTATATAACAAAACCCTAAAATATTGTAATGGGGATTTAACTAGAGCAATAGAGAAAAAGAAAAAGGCATTTTATAGGTTTTCTATCTCTTTTTACATTCTAATGCATATACGTATAGGGATTAGGTTTTTTTACTTTAATTGCGCCTTCGGTCATATCTCCGTTCCCCCTTTGTGATGATCTCTTCGACTTCCTCGATCGTTTTGGGTGAGCCAATGGAAGAAGAAAGTGGTGAAGCGGGGTTTTCATTTTATTGTTCAAAAGGTTTTTTTGTTTTGTTTCCAAGAATAAAAAGGGATATTGAACTATTTTTTAGGTTTTGAAAAAGAAGGGGGCAAATCGGGTTTGAGGTTGAAAAGGGTGTTTTTTTTTGGTTTTGGGTCCCCGGTCGCCAAAGAATCGCGGCCAAGGGGGCGGCGATACGATGGCTCTCTCACCGATTTCTAGGTCTTATCCTCGATGAGCGGCGGCGCTCATTGGACGCGAGGGGAAATGAGGGAGAGCGTATCTGGTTTTGAGAACAAAGGTTTAAAACTTTATTTTTATGTTAAAAACTAACTTATATATTCAACCCTTTTAAAAATTAGATTAATGGCATTTTAAGGACCTTATAGGTCCCTCCGTGTTTTAAGCCATTCCGCCTTTGTTATTTACGCCGTAGTCCTTGGATTTGCGGAATTTGTCATTTCTTCAAATCCCCTTATTTCCTTGGTCCCTTTACATGGTTTAATTATGCGCCCTTTTGATGTTTGTTTTTTATATGTATGTTATATAGCAAATGGTTTTTCATGTAATATATGTTTTACATAATATATATAATATATGGCATATAGTATAGTTTTATAATAAAATATAATGTTTAGTTTTAAATGTGTAATATAAGTATTTTTATAATGTATAGTTTTTTTATAATATATATACAATATAGTTTTCATATATATACCTATTATATGGTTCATACATAATATAAGGTCCTTTAATATATATATATATATATTACATGGTCTTTATAATATATATAACATATGGTCTTTTTAGAATGTATATAATATATGATTTCTCTTATAACCTATAATGTATACTCTTTATAATATATGATATAGGGTGTAAATACATATAATAAGTGTTTCAATGCTTTAGCATTCGATCGGTGGTTTTCATTTTGTTTCGGTTAGATTAGACTTTTAGGTTTAACTTAGGAAAAAATAATTTAATTAATTTAAAGTATGTGCTCGACTTATAGGGGCATAGCCTTTAAACTAATTAAGTAAATTTTAGGATAGTTCTTAGAAGCTGTAGTTAGACCTAAAGTTCGAATTAATTTAGTGAATTTAAATTTACCCTTGACTTATCGGGATAAATGTTAAATTCATTAAACTAATTGAACACCTCTTAATTACTCTTTTAGGGTTAAATTAACCTTGAGCTTAGATTGACATTTAATTTAGACTCATGATTAATTAACTTGATTCGTTTTAAGTAGTATCTTTGGCTCATTGGGATGCTAGCTTAAAACTAATCAATTTAATTATCATGGCGGAAGATAATCTGTAATTTATTAGGGTTTTCTAGTTTTAGGGTTTAATTAATTTAGGATTAACATTAGATTCATAGTTAAAAATTAGATCACTAATTGAACTTCTATAATTTAGACCTTTTAGGTTAGGGCTTTAGTGGGCCTTTTGTGTGTTTACTTTTAAGCCTTTATTTGACATTCATATTAGTTGTCATTCATGGACCCATTCATTCTTGAATTAATTAATCTAAATCATAAAAAGGAGGTATTCATTAATTCCGATATTTGTGTCGTAAGAGTCAGAGCTTAAAGAATGTTGACCAAATATTTGAATTAATCCTTACCGCCCCAAGGTAAAATTAAAAGTTGATAAAATCATCACATCATATCTTAACTGTTTGCACCATGCATAAAGGTGACGTACGGAATCCGAACCATAAATTAACACGACAGTCACACTTATATGATGTCGGTTTAATCTATGGTCCGATGTATCGTTAACCTTATTAATTGAATGTCCAGTTAATTTGAACCCACCAATTTGATAAAGCCTGTCCAATTACAGTCAATTTTCAAATAAGTTCACCAAATTAAATTCTATTCAAATTTTGACAGTTTCCTTCGATTAAAAGTAACACATATTTTGGTACTGATTTCCGGGCGTGATGGAGGTGCTAATCCTTCCCCGCACGTAACCAACTACCGAACCCAAAAGCTTTGGTTTTTGTGGTGTTCGGCCTACCTTATCCAAATGGTCGGTGGCGACTCAATTTTTCAGTGTTTTCAAAAAAATAAGAATTTTCAAAAGAAATCCCCTTTAAACAAAAAATTTCAAAGAATGATTTGGGATACCCCGTAGCTTCAAATTTCTGAAAGAGATAAAAGATTGTTACATCTTGGTGACTCTGCTAGGGATTGATTTTGTTTTTTAAAACAAAAATAGAGTTAAACCAAGAAAATATTTGTTGCTTCTAATGATGGAAATTATTGAAATTTTAATTGACTTTAGTGAGGTCGATTCTTTCTTGAAAATGTGACATTGATTGCATGGGCTTTGATAATTGGTGGTCTTCAGATTAATTTTTCATTTAATTTCTAAGGAATCACCGATATGTATTGCATCATAATCTTCAAGCTCTATACCCGAGCTCCGTCCCTTAAGTGGGAGTGAAACACCACATGCCCACGTGAGTAGCCCTCCACGGGTCGGTAATTCGCATATGAAATCCAAGCCTTTTAACACAGGAGCAGCCCTCCATGTCATTAGGTTGTGCTTTCCCTTTAACCAAAACCAATTCACAAGCTTGTAATGGGCCGAATGGGGTTCTTGTTGCCTTAATAGGTAATAAGATAGTTTTGGGTACTCTTAATTAGAACCAAACCCATTCATGGGAATCTAGGAAGCCCACCCCATTAGAGCCATGCAGATAACCATAGCGAACTAGAATTCATGTGGTTAAGGGTTTCTTTATGTGTTTTTCTTTTTCTTATTTGTTTCCTTTATGCGTTATCTTTTCTCATTTTTAAACTTATTGTTTATCCTTTAACTAACTGGCACTCCTTTTGTTTTCTACTTTCTTCTTTCTACCTTTTATTTTGCATATCTTGTCATATCATGAAGAGCACATTGAGTTAAGAAATAGTATGAAATTAAAGGCTAGGTCAATGGGAGATTTGATCCGTAGCAATGACGAGAAAGAATTCGAGGTGCAAGTATGGTCGAATGAGAGCAGCTTCATGACGGGACAATATTTCTGTTGGGTTTAGGTCAACGATGTTAGCCGAAACTTTCATGAACACATAATTTAATGATGTATCCGAATTGAGGCCAATATGGAATGGTTGGGATTCTGAGACAAGAAATACTTTCAAAGACGAGTATGGCGACGTTGCATACTTGTTAGATTTTCAGGTCGACCAATCACTACTTCAAGCCTTGGTAGGGTTACGGAATCTAGCTTACAGTTGTTTCATAATCAACAACTTTGATTTAACTCCGACAATTGAGGAGTATAAATCCCTCGTGAATTGCAAGAAGATCAATGAGAACCGAGTCTACTCTAAACTGAACAAGAACAAATATTTTCGAGGCAAGCTTGGTAGGTTTTCGGACACTTTTCCCTCTTGGGTTGACAATCAAGTTACAACTTGGAACAAGGAGTATCTCAAGTGGGAAGGAATTCTAGCCTTAGCTTCGGTACATCATGTGGGTCGAGTTCAACAAGACTTATTTGCACTGTTAATATATGGTTTGGTACTATTTCCTAAAGCATTAGGGCTTATCGACCCATCAATTTTGGATCTGTTTGATTGCTTGGGTAGCGGGACCAATCTGGTACCTGTAATTCTGTCAGAGACTTTTCAGTCATTGAGGTTTTGTAGAGAACACGGTGGGGGTCACTTCCAGGGATGCCCACAGCTTTTGACTGTTTGGTTTTACAGTCATCTTTGTTCTAATATCAATTTCTCAAGGCCTATTTATGACGGCAAGTTCTCACCACTAGAAGAATTCATGCGAAAAAGGGATTGGCCGCTCAGAAGATCCGAAGAGGTTTGGCTAGACGTTCTCTGAAATTTAAAGGAAAATTAACTTAGTTTGGAGGGCTCCGTGGCTATCAACAAGGAATATCCTCTATAGGTGCAGGGAGCATTCTTGGGTACCACTACTTGGTCTTTAGGGACACACAGCCTGCGCACCCTTTTTGGTCTTGAGACAATATGGTTCGAAACAGTTTGTGCCAGCCACGAAAGGTTTGAATGACTTCAACATGGACTATGAGAAAGAGAAAGGCTACAAGGGAGTGGTGTATAGTTCTTCCTCAACTTGGAACAATGCAAGGCGTGTCAGGATTATGAACGCTTCCTACATTGTCACCCTCGAGTACGAAGAGTGGCGGTTCAATCGAGTCAACGACAATGTTCCCCATTTAAACCCTGATGGTAGAAGATCTGTGGAGAGATGTTGTCTATGCTTCCCATCGAGGCTGACTTGATGAGGAAGCAACTCGAAGAAGAACAAAAGAGGTACATCAAGCTCGAAGAGAAAGACAACCAAGGGAGGTTTGACTTTGAATTGGAAAAGACATAGTTTGAGGGGTGATTAAAGGTTTACAAAGAAATAAATATGAATTGGAACTCGAACTTAAGTTGGAGAAGAAGGAAATCCAAAAATTGTAAAGGATAAACAAGAGCAAGAAAAGCGCGAAGGATAGACCGAGCGAAGGGTTGGAGCTCTGATTCAAAGAGGAGATGGCAAGAACCAAGGAATTACAGGAGGAAGTGTTATGAACACAAGGACCAAGTGTTTGCTTTGACACAAGAAATGGAGAACCTACAGGCTTCTCACTCAAGGCAGCTTGAAAAGGAGTGACGCCAAAATGAAACATTGAAAGAGCAAGTAAAAGGCTTGGAAAGGTCTCTCTTCAATCATAAGGGTTCAAACAGCAAGTTAAAAGCAGTAGCTCAGAAAATCAAGATTTGAAAGCTCGTGTCGAAGAACTAGAAGCCGAGGTTTAGCGACTCAAAGACCATATAGCAAGCTTTAGAGGAGTAGTCCAAGTGTATCAGAGGCCGAATTTGGAGCAATTACAATTTTATGGATACACTATTTGGAGGCAAGAGCATGAATTGGCGCAATAAGACTGCTTTCGGATACAAGAGGTTGCCCGAGAAGATACTGATTTCTAGCGAAAGATGTTGTTGTGCTTCATGACTGCATGGACGATAAATCCAAGAAAGGAGAAAAGATTGTTTGGATCTTGAGGGAGATCGTTGACCTAGGCGCTAACTTAGGACTATACACGTAGTTGGTTTTCTTTAATCATTTTAACAAGACAATATTTCCATTAATAAAGGTCGTTTAACAAGAATGTTTTACTGAACTTAGTGGTGCTCTTTGCATTCATACATAACATATTTATTTGCATACTTTATTCTAATTGCTAAATTTAATTAAGAAGCTTTTATTTTAGAAAAGATAGCATTTTGGTTCTTAAAGTTACAATCATTCCGTACTCATACGGTACCCGTTTGCAGTCAAGAGCAATGGAGGAAAGGATGGCTAAGGTAGAACAAGGTCAAGGGACCTTGAGGTTTGTTTGGATGGGATTGAACAAAATATCAGGTATCGGATCACGTAGTCTCATGTCTCAATCATTGCTCAGATGTCCGACTTGCTACTAAAGATGAAAGGCAAGAAAGGAGTTTCTGTTGATAGCTCGAACATCGAAGAACAAGAGGGTATCGAATCTCATATGAGGATTTAGCCAGAAGTACCATATCTGAAAAAAGAAAGTATACATCAAGATAGCAGGGGCAACCACTAACCATTTTATGAGGGCATCTCCTAGCCACCACCTAGGACCCTCAACAAATTAACCCATCGATTTGGGGGCAAGCTATGAGAATGAAGTGGCAGACCTAAACATGATGAATAAGGTGGAGGAAATGATTAGGGCTGAGATGGAAAATAAATTCGAAGAAAGATTTCGTGCCTTCAAAGAAAAATTCAAGACTTTGCAAGAGACGAATGGGCAAGGAAATGATGCTAGTGATTTGAGTCTTGTGGCAGACTTGATCCTACCACCTAAATTCAAAGCTCCTGATTTTGACAAGTACGATGGAACTACATGCCCCTCAGCCTACATCACCATGTACTGCCGAAAGATAACATCTTTTATAAAAGATGATAAGCTGCTCATTCACTATTTTCAGGATAGCTTGACCGGTTCTGCGACCCGGTGGTACACTAAGCTCAGTCGAGTCAACATCAAGCCATGGAATGATCTTTCAAGGGCTTTTAGGAACAATATAAACATGTAACTGACATGACCCCTAACCGAATCATGTTAGAGGGAATAGAGCAAAGGTCGAATGAGAATTTATGCCAGTAAGCTGAAAGGGGGTGTGATATGGCCGTACAGATCCAATCATCAATCCCCGAACATGAGATCACGCCATTGTTTGTTAATACTTTGAGGGGCACATTATTCAACCGGTTGATAAATAACATTGCCCATAATTTTGCTAACATAGTAAGAATCGGGGAGTCGATTGAAGCGGCCATAAAGAGTAGAAGGATTGATAGTGGGGAGAACTCTTGGAAGAGTTATAAGAGGAAAGATAATGAGGTGAATTCCACAAGCACCTATACATCCCTAAAGAGTTTCACTATTTCTTTGCCACAAGTCATAACCGCGGGAGGACAAAGCTCGAATAAAAAAGAAACTAGATCCCCGAAGAAGGAAAGCGAGAATATGTCTTTCACCCCTTTGCATGTGTCTTATGCTGAATTATATTCACAGTTGCATGAAGCTGACTTGGTACGGCCTTATTACGTCACCCCTTTCAAACCACTATTCCCAGCGTGGTATGACGAAAAAGTGCACGACAATTATCATACCAGAGTCTCGGGACACTCAATTAATAACTGCATTACATTTAAAAAGTTCATGCAAAACATGATAAAAACTGAGGTGTTGCTGCTAAATGAACCAAATGTGGCCACCAATCTACTGCCGAATCATGGGGGTCGTGGTGTGCATGTAATAAAAAAAGAGTACACTAGAAAGGCCAAGACAGAGGTGTCCGAAGTCAAATCCCCTTTGAGGTGGGTATTCCAACAGTTATGTATGGAATGCCTAATTAATCGAGGCATGTAAATCGTGCAAGGAGAGTGCAGACTATATTGTGAGTTTCATCAAGAAGAAGGACACAATATTCAATGCTGCAAGGAGTTTAAACAGGCGATCCAAAAGATGATGAATACTAAGAAGACCGAATTCTTTGAGAATGAATAGGAAAGAAAAGTGCTAGATGTGTGCATATCAGACAACCCCAAAATTAAGTATGGGGTAGACAGTCTTTTTTTTCATATCGCTCAAACCAAAGGAGGAAAGCTTATCCCAAGGTGAAAGCTCCAAGGCAATTCTAAAAATTTGAAGTTTGGCTCTGACCTTCTTTCTATTCAAGTACACCCGAAAGGTTCCATGGAGCTACGCCGCTCACATCTCAGTACCGAAGAATTTGGAACCATAAGGAGAGAAGAAGCGTACGGTGAAGGAAAACTCACAAAGAATGAAGAACCAGCCAAAATGGTGAATGAAGTGGGGCATTTTAGAAGAAGCAGGAGATGTTATTCACTAGAAACGTCCAAAGCGGCGGAGGAGCCAAATAACAAAGGTAAAACAGTAACGGCCAAGCCTAAAAGGATTTTTGGAGAGGAGCCTCCCCCGAAGGTCCTTGAGCCGATAACCGAGACACAAGCGTAAGAATTCTTAAGGTTCTTAAAACACAGTGAGTATAGCATCGTTGAGCAAAGCTGAAAATAGCAAGCATGGATTTCTATTCTAGAATTGTTGTTAAGCTCAGAAAAGCACCGAAGCGCACTGTTGAAGGTGTTAAACCAGACATTCGTCCCAAATGACATCTCAGTAAGCAAATTAGACCAAATAGTGGGTCACATTGCCGCAAACAATTATATCACTTTCAGTGATGATGAAATTCCAGGCAATGGCTGGGGATCAACCAAATCTTTGAACATTACCACCCATTGCAAAGGGTATGTCTTGCTGAGAGTGCTTGTCGACAACGGGTCCGCCTTGGATGTGCTGCCAATGGCGACTTTGCAAAGGTTACCAATAAATAGTTCGCATATGAAGCCGTGTCAGAACTCTGTTAGGGAATTTGATGGCACTCAAAAGGACGTTATCAGGAAGATTGAGATACCCTTGCTAATTGGGCCTACTAAGTACGTCGTTGAGTTTGTAGTAATGGATATTCGGCCAACTTATAACTGTCTGTTAGGGAGGCCGTAGATTCACTCAGCCTGGGACGTGTCTTCATCACTACACCAAAAACTGAAGTTTTTTATTGATGGGAAGTTGGTGAGTGTGGGAGCCGAACAAGACATCATTTCCTCCATAACCACCGATGCTTTTTACATCCAAACTGACTAGGATGCTATTGAATGCTCCTTTAGGGCCTTGGAATTTGTGAACGCTACCTTTGTGGCGAAAGGAAGCAGTATCCCATACCCTAGATTGTCAAATTGCACCAAAATGATGGTCTGGCTGCCTTTGGGACGAGAAGCTAAGAAAGGTAAAGGACTTAGAAGGAACTTACAAGGGTGCTTACGCGCTAAGAGTGCCATCGACAAAAAAGATCGATTCGGGCTCGACTATAAACTTAATTTTAAGCAAAAGAAGTTCGAATAAAAAAAGAGAGAGGAACAAAGGAATGCCAGATTCAAGGGTAATGATATCTCGTGGGAGCCTATGACCTATCCTAACATAAAAAATGTTTTTGTGTATGGCGGGTTAATCAGTGTGGGACAAAAGCTACAAAAGCTAGTCTAGAGGGTGCCAAGCTCAGTAAGGAAGAAAGGTTCAGCGAGGTGTTAGAGGGAATGGATGTTAATGTGATAATCGAGGATAGAAAGAGCGGCAAGTTATTGGCTAGAATCTACCCTTGCTTCCCGGGGGTGACGCTCAACAATTGGACCAGCGTGGACTTATTTGTAGTTTCTAAGTTTGAACCAGAGTAATTCTCGGAACCAACCCTATTCACTTTTGCCCATGCACAATAAGGATCTTTTGTAAAGAGCTTCTATATCAACTTGCTTGTTTTTTAATTCAATGAAATGGATGCTTTCCATTTTTTCTTAAATGGCAAACACCATATTTATCGCATTCTTTTATTACATTTATATCTATTATTTTCATTCATTAATAATAATATCCTTACTAATACATATTTATTTCAAAATTGTTTCAGGGTCCCTATTATTAATTGTATGAATGATTTTGAATCTAATCCTGAGGTAGATTTTGAGCAGTCCTCGTACTTGGCCGAAATAGAGGAAGGGGGTGATGAGATAGCAATTGAGGTCCCGAATGAATTACTCAGGTTAATAGAAAGTGAAGACAAACAAATCTTGCCTTATCAAGAAGAGTTGGAGATACTCAATTTTGGGACGGAGGAAGAAAAAAGGGAAGTGAAAATTAGTATCACTTTCTCATCTAAGACCAGGCATGAATTAATCGAATTGCTTCTAGAATTCAAGGATGTTTTTACGTGGACTTATCAAGACATGCCAGGGTTAGACACAGCTATTATGGTGCATAAGCGACCGATCAAGCCAGAATGTAAACCAGTCCAACAAAAGCTAAGAAGAATGAGAGCAGAAATGTTGCTGAAGGTTTGAGAAGTAAAAAAACAATATGAGGCCGGTTTCTTGAAAGTCATCACGTACTCGGAGTGGGTGGCAAACATAGTCCCTGTTCCCAAGAAAGATAGGAAGGTCCGCATGTGTGTATATTATAGAGACCTCAATAAGGCAAGCCCCAGGGATAATATTCCCTCTGCCTCATATCGACACTTTGGTCGATAATACCACGGGACACTCGTGGTTCTCTTCCATGGATGGATTCTCAGGATACAACCAAATCAAAATACATCTTGATGACATGGAGAAAACTACATTTGTGACAGAGTGGGGAATATTTTGTTATAAGGTGATGCCTTTCGGATTGAAGAATGCTGGAGCAACCTATCAAAGAGCTATGGTAACCCTTTTCCACGACAAGATGCATAAGGGGATTGAGGTATATGTAGATGACATGATTGCCAAGTCTTGAATGGAGGATGAGCATATTCAAAAATTGAGGAAGCTCTTCCAAAGATTGAGAACGTATTAGCTAAAGCTCATCCTGGCAAAATGCACCTTCCCCGTCATATCCGGTAAGCTCTTAGGCTTTGTGTTTAGCTGAAAGGGAATCGAGATTGGCCCCGAAAAGGTAAAAGTAATCCAAAATATCCTACCACCTCAGACCCAAAAAGAAGTTCAAGGTTTCTTTGGGAGATTAAACTATATATCTCAGTTCATCTCTCAGTTGACTAATAAGTGTGACCCTGTATTCAGATTGCTTTGGAAGAAAAATCTGGGGGTATGGGATGAAGAGTTCCAAGAGGCTCTAGACAAGATCCATAAGTGTTTGACTAATGTTCCAATTCTAGTGGCATTAGTTCCAGAGAGGCCTTTGATCTTATACTTGACAGTTTTTGAGAATTCGATGGGTTGTGTTCTAGGATAACATGATGAGTTCGGGAAGAAAGAGAAAGCTATCTATTATTTGAGTAAGAAGTTCATCAATTATGAAACGCGGTATTTACCGATTCAAAAATTGTGTTGTGCTCGTATGGGCTACCAAAAGTCTTAGGCAATACATGTTGCATCATACTACTTGGTTGATATCTCATTCGGATCCGTTAAAATTCTTAATGGAAGCACCGACACTAAATGGGAGGTTGGCATGTTGGAAAATGTTGTTGTCTGAATTTGACATACTATATGTGAGCCAAAAGACGGTAATATGGAGTGCTATAGTGGATTTTCTGGCAAGCCACGCTTCGGATGACTATGAGTCTTTGAATTTTAATTTTCCCGATGAAGACTTGATGTGCATAATTGTCAAAGAGAAGACTACTTTGGAGAATGAGTCGTCGAATCCCTATTTCGACGGAGCATCCAATGCCTTAGGCCATTGAATTGGGGCAGTGTTGATCTCTCCAGAAAATGTTTACTATCCCTTCACCAGCAGATTAGAATTCTTTTGCACAAACAACATAGCCCAGTATGAGGCTTGTGTTATGGGTTTACATGCAGCCATTGAAAGGAAAGTCAAGGTGCTCCAAGTTTTTGGAGATTCTTCTTTGGTAATTTACCAGCGCCGGAATGAGTGGGAAACAAGGGACCCGAAGTTGGTCAAGTATTATGACTTGATCCAAGAGTTAGTTAGAAACTTTGAAAAGATCAGCTTCACCTATCTCTCGAGGGAAGATAATCAAATGGCAGACACTTTGGCGACATTGGCTGCAATGTTTGAAGCAAGTATTGAAGCCGAAATGAAGCCAATCGAGATGCAAATATTTGAAATAACAGCTCATTGCTATAATTTGGAAGAAGAAGTGGATGTTAACCCGTGGTACTATGATATTCTACAGTATATCAAGTTCCAAACCTACCTAAAGAGGCCAATGAGAATGATAAAAGAACCATTAGAAGAATGGCGCAGGATATGTTCTAGATGGGGAGGTTTTGTACAAAATGAGCCAAGACCAGATGTTGTTGAGGTGTGTCAGTGCTCGAGAGGCAAAAATTATCTTAGCGGAAGTCCATGGAGGTTTGTGTGGAACCCATGCAAGTGGATTCTCAATGACTAGGAAAATTATGAGATGAGGTTATTTCTGGTCAACTATGGAGTGAGATTGCATTAGTTACACGAAGAAATGCCATAGATATCAAATCTATGTCCATAAGATACACTCCACACCAATGCCACTTCACACCATGAATACATCATGTCCTTTCTTCCCTTGGGGCATGTACGTTATTGGCCAAATCTATCCAAAGGCTTCTAATGGGCATCGATTCGTCCTGGTAGCCATTGATTACTTCACCAAGTGGGTAGAGGCCGCTTCGTATGCTACATCACAAAAGCTACAGTTTGCAAGTTCTTAAAGAAATAAATCATATGCCACTATAGTCTTCCGAAAAGGATCATCACTGATAATGCTACCAATTAAATAACAAGATGATAGCCGAAGTGTGCGAGCAATTCAAAATAACAAGATGAACAGAGTGGTAGAAGCGGTCAACAAGAATATCAAGAAAATCATATCGGAAGATCACAAACACCTTCAAGGATTGGCATGAAAAGTTTCCATTTGCTCTATTTTCCTATCGAACGTCTGTACGTACTTCAACGGGGGCAACTACATACTCATTGGTCTATGGCACGGAGGTAGTGCTACCTATTAAAGTGGAGATTCCATCGCTTCAAATTTTAAACGAGGCGAGAATAAAAGAAGCTGAGTGGGTGCAAGCTCGATTTGACCAGTTGAATCTCATTGAGGAGAAAAGACTGAAAGCCATTTGTCATGGTCAGATGTATCAGAAAAGGATGATGCGAGCCTACGA
The DNA here is from genome assembly GCA_019671005.1 of Hibiscus mutabilis. Classification (NCBI taxonomy): domain Eukaryota; kingdom Viridiplantae; phylum Streptophyta; class Magnoliopsida; order Malvales; family Malvaceae; genus Hibiscus; species Hibiscus mutabilis. Next base: position 26,412,690 of record CM033715.1, read on the forward strand.
TAAGAAGGTTCATCCAAGAGAATTCTGATAGGGGGATCTAGTACTCAAAAGAATCTTGCCAACTCAAAGAGATTCTCATGGGAAGTGGATGCCTAATTGGGAAGGACCTTATGTTGTTAAAAAGGCCTTTTCCGGAGGAGCGTTGATCCTAATAGAAATGGGTGGAAAGGTGTTGAATAATCCAATAAATTCTTATTCAGTCAAGAGGTACTATGCATAAAAAAAGAAAAAAAAGAAGACGGGGGGTCAAGATGAAAACTGGAAAACGGCATCTTGAAACCAAATGAGGATTTGAGTTGAAAACCCGAAAAGGGCAGCTCAGATAATTTTTGAAAATTAGGCATCCCAAAGTTGGACCTTCTTAGGAGTCAGGTTTCAATGGAGAATTTCTAGCAAGATATACTTAGGTCGATGGGTTCTCGCATCATTCATGCAGTCAATGATTGGGACGTAGCATCATACTTTGTTTTCCTTTTCTTCCATGTTTTCCATGACTTTCGAATTATTTCGAACTTTTGAAATATTAATGAAGTATTATTTCATATCTTCTTCTATTATTTTTATAAGCATTCGGCAAGTAGGTTGATATATATTCACGAAAAACAAAAGATTTCTTGGTATTACTATGTTCTAACCTTTTAAGTGTAGGTGGTACAAAGAATTATGTTGAAGTCGAACCAAGAAGAGATTTCAATTGTTAGGTTAGGGTAAGAAGATGAGCCCCGACCGTATCAGAATTCGAGCTTATCACATGGAAATAGAAGGATAATGAAAATGAAGTCATCCCTAGGTGAAAACCTGCACCCAAAAAGAAAAAAGGAAAGAAAAAGAAAAGAAGAAAAATAAAAAGAAAAGAAAAAGAAAAAAGAGAAAGAAGAAAAACTTCTAAATGTGAAAACCCAAAATGGCGCTTTAAGAGAAAAAAAAAAAAATCTAAAGTGAAAACCTAAAAAGGCGCTTTTAGAAAGAAATTCAAAAAAAAGGGGAGAAGATTGATGGTTGAACTCGAATATGAGATAAAGTATTGTCAAAGATTATGGAAGCAAAAGAATACCAAGAAAGGTTGAACATGAAAGTGAAAGCGTCAGAACAATGTTTAGATCTCACGGTTCATACATCATATATAGTTAGACATCCCTAGCTTAGGATCATGCTAACTCATACCATCATAGCATTTCATCTTTTTCCATAGATATCTGAAAAATAGGTCGAGTACCCCCTAAGAAGAGGAGTAGACAATAAAATGAGGGCCCGTAAGGGATTTTAGGCGAAGGATTTCAAGCTTGCCACATCAAGGATTTTAGAGTAAAGGAGGTAGATACTCATAGCTCAAAGATTTTAGGCGAATGATTTTAGACTCATCACATCAAGGATTTCAGAGCAAAAGAGGCTAATGCTCATAGCTCAAGGTTTTTAGGCGAAGGATTTTAGACTCATCACATCAAGGATTTCAGAGTGAAGGAGGCTAATACTCAAAGCTCAAGGTTTTTAGGCGAAGGATTTCAAAATTGTCGTATCAGGATTTAGAGTGAATGAGGCAGATACTCATAGCTCAAGGTTTTTGGGGTAAAGGAAGCAGATACTCATAGCTCCTTATTTTAAGGAGAGGAAGGGTGAACAATTCTATATATGAGGAACTCGCAACTCAGAATCTTCAAACAGGGAAGTGATACAAAATTAGTGCTTATGGTGTTTGCTCTATTCCTGTTCCATAAGAATAAGCAAAGAGGGACACCTGTAATCACTAATATTTGTTCGGGTTAACCACCCATTTCTTTTCATGTTTATATAATAATCATATCTCCCATTAGTATTATTGTTGTTAGTAGTAGTGTGGGTCGCCCTTCATCATTATCCTTATTATTATCTTAAATAAGAAGCCCATTTTTATCTAATATAATCTTGATAACCCCTATATATATATATATATCAACAGCCCACTCATATTAAAAAAGGTAACTACAAATAAATTAGGAGGCCAAAAATACCAAGATATATATACACTAGTAATTAAATAGAAATCCAATTAGATAAATAAAAGCTCAAGGTATATTAATTGAGTCCATTTACAATTTAAAAATTCAGAAGATACATATGTATATACACAGGTGGCCCGATAAGCCCAAGCTTAAACCCTAAGCCCTAATCTGATAAAATAAAACCCCTAATTTATCATGTTTGTGTGTCACATGATCTCCACCGTCAGATTTGGTACGAATCTGACGGTCTAGATTGCATTAGGAGCATCCTCCAATCTTCGTACGTGTCGTACGCGCGGTCGTTTGGTCTCTCCACGTGCACGTGGATTTCACGCATGCCGAATCATATGCCTCTACCTTTTCATCTTCCGAATAGCGCCCACGCGCGACGGCAGTCCTTCCATCTTTGCCTCCAAGCTGGCAAGAAGAGCCACTGGCCAAGCACCATATTGGCATCACCTTGCCATGTCGATAGCCCCGTCAGCAAGCCATCTCTCTGGTCCCCTCCCCATCGTACGAGAGCCATGGAAAGCATAAAACAAAAATGACACGGGTTATTAAAATAAAAGAGGCGACAAACCGGCAATTTCAAAAATGCAACGAAATGTTAGATTGGCAGAAGGCAACCAATAGGATTATTAGGTTTTAATTTCCTATTTTCTAAATTGTGTAATATTCAGGGTATATAACAAAAACCCTAAAATATTGTAATGGGGGGATTTAACTAGAGCAATAGAGAAAAGAGAAAAAAAACATTTTATAGGTTTTCTATCTCTTTTCTTTGCATTCCAATGCATATACGTATAGGGATTAGGTTTTTTTACCTTCAGCTGCGCCTTCGAGTCATATCTTTTCGCTTCCCCCTTTGCCGGCGATGATCCTTTCGACTTCCTCGGTCGTTTTGGGTGAGCCAATAGAAGGGGAAAGTGGTGAAGCGGGGTTTTCATTTTATTGTTAAAAAGGTTTTTTTGGTTTTGTTTTCACGAATAAAAAAGGGATTTTTGAACTGTTTTTTAGGGTTTTGAAAAATAAGGGGGCAGATCGGGTTTGAGGTTGAAAAGGGTGTTCTTTTTTGAGATTTTGGGTCTGCCGGTCGCCAAAGAATCGCGGTCGAGGGGGCAGTATACGGTGGCTCTCTCACCGGTTTCTGGGTTTTATCCTCGATGAGTGGCAGCGCTCATCGGACGAGAGGGGAAATGAGGGAGAGCGTATCTGGGTTTTGAGAACAAAGGTTTAAAACTTTATTTTTTAAGTTTAAAACTAAGTTATATATTCAACCCTTTTTAAAATAGATTAATGGCGTTTTTAGGACCTCTATTTCATCGTATTTACGCTCGTAAGGGCTTTCGTTTCTTCAAATCGCCTTATAGGTCCCTCCGTACGGTTTAATCACGCCCCTTTAAGCCATTCCGCCTTTGTTATTTACGTCCGTAGTCCTTGGATTTGCGGAATCCTTGTCATATCGCCGAATGTTAAATACATGTCTTATTTCCTGTTGTGTAATCTATTTCTTTACATTTCAGTCCTGTTTCTTTGTAATTATGCTTTTAATTTCCTCTTGATATATATGTTTGATGTGGTTTTATATGTATGTTATATAGTAAATGGTTTTTCATGTAATATATGTTTTACATAATATATATAATATATGGCATATAGTATAGTTTTTATAATAAAGTATAATGCATAGTTTTAAATGTGTAATATAAGTATTTTTATAATGTATAGTTTTTTATAATATATATACAATATAGTTTTCATATATGTACCGTATTATATGGTTTATACATAATATAAGGTTCTTTAATATATATATATAAATATTACATGGTTTTTATAATATATATAACATATGGTCTTTTTACAATGTATATAATATATGATTTCTCTTATAATCCATAATGTACAGTCTTTATAATATATGATATAGGGTGTAAATACATATAATAAGTGTTTTAATGATTTAGCGTACGATCGGTGGTTTTCATTTTGTTTCGGTTAGATTAGGCTTTCAGGTTTAACTTAGGAAAAATTAATTTAATTAATTTAAAGTATGCGTTTGTCTTATAGGGGCATAGTCTTTAAATTAATTAATTAAATTTTAAGATAGTTTTTAGAAGCCGTAGTTAGACCTAAAGTTAGAATTAATTTAGTGAATTTAAATTTACCCTTGGCTTATCGGGATAAATGTTAAATTCATTAAACTTATTGAGCACCTCTTAATTACTCTTTTAGGATAAAATTAACCTTGGGCTTAGATTGACATTTAATTTAGAGTCATGATTAATTAACTTGATTCGTTTTAAGTAGTATCTTTGGCTCATTGTGATGCTAGCTTAAAACTAATCAAATTAATTATCATGGCAGAAGATAATCCATAATTTATTAGGGTTTTCTAGTTTTAGGGTTTAATTAATTTAGGATTAATATTATATTCATAGTTAAAAATTAGATCACTAATTGAACTTCCATAATTTGGGCCTTTTAGGTTTGGGCTTTAGTGGGCCTTTTGTGTGTTTATTTTTAAGCCTTTATTTAGCATTCATATTAGTTGTCATTCATGAGACCCATTTATTCTTGAATTAATTAATCTAAATCATAAAAAGGAGGTATTAATTAATTTCGATATATGTATCGTAACAGTCAGAGCTTAAAGGATGTTGATAAAATATTTGAATTAATCCTTACCATCCCAAGGTAAAATTAAAAATTGAGAAAATTATCGCATCATATCTTAACTGTTTGCACCATGCATAAAAGTGACGTACGGAATTCGAACCATAAACTAACACGACAGTCAGACTTATATGACGTCAGTTTAATCTATGGTCCGATGTATCGTTAACCTTATTAATTGAATGTCCAGTTAATTTGAACCCACCAATTTGATAAAGCCCATCCAATTAAAGTCAATTTTCAAATAAGTTCACCAAATTAAATTTCATTCAAATTTCGAAAATTTCCTTCGATTAAAAGCAACAAATATTTTGGTACCGATTTTTGGGCATGATGGGGTGCTAATCCTTCCCCGTACGTAACCAACTCTCGAACTGAAAATCTCTAGTTTTTGTGGTCTTCGGCCTACCTTATCCAAATGGCCGGTGGCGACTCCAATTTTTCAGTGTTTTCAGAAATAAGAATTTTTAAAAGAAATCCCTCTTTAAACCAAAATTTCAAAGAATGATTTGGGGATACCCCGTAGCTTCAAATTTGTGGAAGATATAAAAAGGTCGCTACAGCAGCTAGAGCTGGATAGGCACCTCTAGCAAGAAGTTATCTTAAATTCCAATTTTAAGGCTAGAGCCGGATAGGCACCTCTAGCACAAATTACCCAATTTTAGATAACCTAAGTTCACTAAGTCTCCCTTAATCAACAAGTCACAACAGTGCCAATTAATAATTAACATTATAGCAGAATTCCATGTATTCTCCATGCTAGTCCTAGGATCAAAAGTTCTATCATCTGAGTGTAGTGGCAAAAGTTCATCATTGGATATCACAGCAGGTCTAAATAGTTTAATCTAGTAAAAGACATGTCAAGTAATATATGCAGACTATATGAGATGAATTTAACTATCTATGTAAGCAAAATAAAAACAAAACCCCCAAACTCGAGATAAGCATTATCCTCAATGCACGCAATTACAAAAACTAAGGACTGAATGGAATGCAAATGAGTTAGTTAGAAAGGTCGTCACCTTGAATGACGAGTTTCTTTCAGCCGTGTGCTTGGTCCGTTTGCTAGCTCGTGGTGGTTGCTAACGTGTAGCTAGCGGTGCGTCTTAAACCTTTGTTTTCGCAACCTCGGCGCTTCATTCATCCTCTTCTGTGGCCTCTTCAATGTTAGAAGCTTTGCGCTTCGATTTTGATGGCACGACCGATGGCGACTTTATTGGTGCAGAAGTAGTCTCGTTCGAATCTAAAAAACCATGAAGGGATTCAGTATGCGTAGGTTTAGTCATAGGTTCTTTACCTTTTTGTGGTACAGTAGTTGCCACGGCATCGTCAGTTGCTGGGGCAAGTAGTTCAGCAGGGAAAACTAGGCAAGGAAGTTGGTGTTGCAAACCGACGAAATGCGGGTTTAGCTTCTCGTGAGGAACTTGGCTTGGCCATGGTTTTGAGATTCTTGGCCATAGTTATTGTTGGGTTTGTGATTCTAGAATAAAAGAAAACAAAGAAAAACTAAAAAAAATCTTGAGAACTCAAAGAGGATGGAAAAGTAAAAGCTTAAAGATGGAGTAGATAGAAAGTTGAGGGTTTAATGGTGGAGTGAAAATATGGTAGAGGTGATAGTTGGATACTCGACTAATGAGGGGAAAGAAAGAAAGAAAGTGAGAGAGAAAGAAAGAAAGAAAGGGGATTGGGTGTGTATGCGGCTAACGAGTATTGGAGGGAAGACAATTGGGGTGCGGCTAGGTTTAAGGGGAAAGAATTAGGGTAAGAATCATTTAAATAGGTGTTTTTATTCCTCAATATCAGCCTATTATCGACTCCAAAGGATAGTCTTTATCTTGAACCCAAATCCTCCTTCTCTGGAATTCTTTTCCTAAAATCCAAACAAAACATAAAGATAAATATTAAAGAAAGATAAAACGTAAACTAAATAAATAAATAAAGATAAAGATAAATAAGAGAAAAATAAAGATAAATAGAAAAGATGACTATCCTAAAATAATAACGAGAATAAATATGATAAAAATTAAAAAGAATAAAAACTAATATCTGAATAAAAATAAAATTAAGTCTAAAAGTAAAATTAAAAATAAACCGAAAAATAAATAAAAATACTAAAGAAGAGCATGTTCATGCATCTTTTAAGGTAACAACTTCCTTGTCACGTTCAACATGGGTGCCGACATAGTGCTTCAATCGTTATCCATTAACTTTGAACTCATGTCCGTCGACAGTGGACTTGACTATAACAACACCATGGGAGAAAGGTTTTACCACCTCGAATGGCCCAGACCATCTCGATTTTAGTTTTCCCGAAAAAAGTTTTAACCTAGAATTGAAGAGAAGCACTAATTGCCCAGACCAGTAAACGTTTTTTCCCTGCACTCTCTCAATCCATGTTCACGGTCTTGATAGCCTATTATGCCTTATGCTCGATCTCTACTGGTAGGTGACAAGTCTTGCAGTAGACAAGTCTATAAGGAGACATGCCTAGGGGCATTTTGAATGTTTTTCGATAAGCCCAAAGTGCATCATCAATTCTCAAAGAACAATCCTTTCGAGAGGGATTGACGACCCTCCTAAGGATAATCTTTAGTTCACGGTTGGAAATTTCGACCTGCCCGTTTGTCTGTGGGTGATATGCCGTGGCAATTTTGTATCACTCCAAAATGATCCAACATCTTAGCAACCAGCCTATTTTCGAAATGTGTGCCATCATCGCTGATAATTACCCTTGGTGTCATGAATTGTGTGAATATGTTTTTCTGCAAAAATTTCTGCACGGTCTTGGAATCATTTTTGGGATTACAGCTTCTTCAACCCATTTAGATACATAGTCCACGATAAGTAGGATGTACAAATTACCAATTAAGGATAGGAAAGGCCCCATGAAATCAATTCCCCACACATCGAACAACTCTACTTCAAGAATACTTTGTAGTGTCAACTCATGTCGTCTCGAGATATTCCCCGTTTGTTGACAACGATCACACTGTTTGTAAAATTCTTATGCATCTTTATAAAGAGTGGGCTAGTATAAGCCTGATTGTAAGACTTTGGCTGCGGTGCGAGTACCTCTAAAATGACCTTCATAGGGTGAAGAATGACATTATCAAAGCACATTTTGCTCCTCATCCTCAGGAACACGCCGTCTTATGACCTGATCTGCACATTGTTTAAACAAAAGAGGTTCGTCGCAATAATAATGCTTAGAATCATGTATGAACCGCTTGTTTCCTTGGTGAGTAAGGTCATAAGGTAAAATACCATAAACCAAAAAATTTACCAGATTGGCATACTATGGTGTTGTCGTGGCAACTAGCATATATTCATCGGGAATTCATCGTGGATCTCTAAAAAGTCATCATCTTTATCGCCTTCTTCCAACCTTGACAAGTGATCAGCAACTTGATTTTCTGATCCTTTCTTGTCCTTAATTTCAATGTAAAACTCTTGTAAAAGTAAAATCCAATGAATTAAACGAGGTTTGGCATATTTTTTAGCAAATAAATGCTTAATTTCTGAATGGTTAGTGTGGACGATTACCTTTGTACCAATTAAATAGGAACAAAACTTGTCAAATACGAAAACTGCTGCTAGTAATTCCATTTCGTCATGGTGTAATTCAATCGAGCGTCATTAAAAGTTTTACTAGCGTAGTATATCACATGAACAATTTTACCTTTTTGATGGCCTAAAACAGCTCATACCGCTAAATCACTTGCATCACACATGAGTTCAAAGGGTATGGACCAATCGGGTGGAATGACAATGGGTGTCATGGCAAGTTGCTTCTTCAGGGCTTCAAATGCCATGGCACAAGAATCGTCAAAATTGAAGGCCTTGTCTTGTTCAAGAAAATTACACAAGGGTTTAGAAGTCTTAGAAAAATTATTAATAAACCTTCTGTAAAAACCTGTATGTTTGAGAAATGTTCAGATCCCTTTGACTGAATTCGGTGGCAGTAATTTCTCAATCACATCCACCTTGGCCTTGTCTACTTTGATTCTCTTAGATGAAATTTTGTAGCCGAGCATGATACCTTCATCCACCATAAAATGGCATTTTTCTTAGTTTAAAACTAGGTCGGATTCCTCACAACGTGCTAATACCTTCTCCAAATTGCCAAGGTAATTGTCGAAGCTATCTCCAAATAACGAGAAATTGTCCATGAAGATTTCTAGGAAATCTTCCACCATGTCGGATAAGATTGCCATCATACATCTTTGGAAGGTTGTTGGGGCATTGCATAATCCGAACGACATCCTTCGAAATGTATATGTACCATAAGGGCACGTGAAGGTGGTCTTTTCCTGGTCTTCCAGTGATATTGCAATTTGATTATAAACTGAGTAACCATCAAGAAAACAATAAAAATGTTTATTTGCAAGACGATCAAGCATTTGGTTGATAAAGGGTAAAGGAAAATGGTCTTTCCTAGTAGCTTTAGTTAACTTACGGTAATCCATACAAACTCTCCAACCAGTAACAGTCCTAGTCATAATGAGTTCATTGTTTTCGTTACTTACCACGGTTATACCTCCCATTTTCTGTACACATTGTACAAGACTTACCCATGTACTATCGGAGATAGGATATATAATACCAGAATCAAGCCATTTGATGATTTCTTTTATCACAACCTCTTTCATGGCAGGGTTGAGTCTCCTTTGTGCCTCAATCGATGATTTATGATCATCCTCCAATAGGATCTTGTGCATACATACCGCCGGACTAATTCCCTTCAAATTTGTGATTGTGTATCTTATTGCCTTTTTGTGCAACACAAATATGTCAATCAACCTCTTTTCATGTTCAGACTATAACTTAGAAGAAATAATTACGGGTAATCTGTTATCATTTCACAAATAAGCATATTTTAATTGCCCTAGTAATGGTTTCAATTCTAACATGGGAGGTTGCTGAATAGAGGGTTTTTCGAGTTTACCTTCCTTACCTGAGTAATCCAAAGGTTCAAAATATTTACCCAGTTGACTTACTATCCAATTTGCTTTATTCTGCTCTTCGTCATCTGGCTCCTCGAGTTTATCAGGTTCGGTAATACAATTGTCGTGGCAATACTTCTCCATGTCAAAATCAAATTCGATGGTGGCTTGTATGACTTGGCATTCTTCTGGATCGTCAGCATGCTTTAAGGTTTGGAACACATTTAACTTGACTTATTGGTCGTTCACCCGCATAATGAGTTCTCCTTTCTCAACATCGATCAATGTCCTTCCTATTGCTAGGAATGGTCTCCCAAGAATAATAGGTGCGAACTCATCTGCTTCACAATCCAAAACAATGAAATTAGCAGGAAAAATAAATTTATCAACTCTTACTAGTATATCTTCGATTTTTCCCTCTGCATGCGCATAGGATCTGTCTGCAAGCTGTGGCATAACTATCGTAGGTCCCGCCTTCCCGATTCCCAATCTTTGGAAAATAGATTTAGTCATAAAGTTTATACTTGCTCCAAGATCACATAATGCCTTCCCGACATAGTGATTTTCAATTGCACATGGTATTGTAAAACTATCGGGATCTTTAAGTTTGGGTGGCATTCGGTTGTGCAATATGGCCATGCAACCCTCTGTCGTAACAACTGTTTCAAATTCTCCTGGCCTAGTAATCTTAGAGACAATGTATTTAAGGAACTTAACATAGTTCGGCATTTGTTCTATTGCCTCAACCAATGGCAAATTGATGTGGACTTGCTTCAAAATGTCAAGGAATTTCTTGAACTGGTATTCTTGTTTCTGCTGCTTTAGCCTCTGTAGGAATGGTGGTGGAATTTGGATCTCCTCATCCTTCCCATCTGTTTTGAATTTGATCAACGAACTTGTTGTGGCAATCACTGATTCGTCAATATCGGCCGAGGCATTATTGTTGGTTACATCTTTTTGGACAGAGGACTGCTCTGCTGGTTGAGTGTTCTTCGTGGGTTGAGCATGAGCTTCCTTTAGCTGTCGGCCGCTTCGAGTGGTGACTACCTTACATTGCTCGTGGCCTACTCCTTTTGCAACCTTAGTATCACTGGGTAAACCACCTATTGGTCTCGTATTCAGGTTCTGAGCGAATTGCCCGACTTGTGTCTCTAAAGATTTCAAAGCTGCCTCATGATTTTGCAGTATCATCTCAATCCTATTAATGAAAGCGTCAGTCCTTTTCATTAAAATGCTATTCTCAGCCATATAAGACAATTTACCATAAAAGCATTAAGAGAGTTTTCCAAAGAACTAGAAGGTATCGCGTGTTGTTGCAGCATCTATTGCTGTGGCATATTCTACTGGAATTCAGTTGCTTGTGTATTTTGACTATGCTGATTAACGACATTGTTCTGGTTACTCCATGAGAAATTATGGTGCTTTCTCCAGGCTGGATTGTATGTCTTGGACATCACATTGTTGTTTCGATTGTAGTTTCGAACGTAAAAGCTAGACTCTGGGATATGCGGACACTTAGAAGAATCATGGTTATCATTACATAAATCACAAAATGAGTCTATCACCTTGATCTTTTGTGTGTTGTTGGGTCGCTGCATATTCTTAACCAAATTGGTTAATGTGGCCAACTATGTTGAAATAGTATCTGACGAATCAAGTTCAATTGTCGAGGTATTTTGCCTGACTATTCCCCTTCTAGTGGTTGGGAATTGATAATCATTCTTGACAAATCTATCCAAAATCTCCCTTGCTTCCTCTGCTGATTTGTTTAGAAGCGTGCCATTCGCAGAGGCATCCAGCATCAATCTCGTCGGTGCATTGACTGAATTGTAAAACATTGTTACTTGCATCCAATCTTTGAATCCATACATGGGACATTTGCGTAAAAGCTCCTTATACCGCTCCTAAGCCTTGTACATGGACTCACCATCTACTTGTCGAAAAGATGTCATGTCATTATGTAGTTTATCAGTCATATTTATAAAACTAAATCTAGAAAGGAAACTCTAGCACAGTTCGGTCCAAGATTCTAAAGATCCGGATGAGATACTATTTAACCATGTTTTTGCCCTATCCCTTAGTGAATAGGGGAATAATTTCAGCCTTAGGACGTTCTCATGGACTACTTGTTGCTTGAATGAATTGCATATTTCTAAGAACGATTTGAGATGTTGTCTGGCATCCTAAGTCGTTGATTCGCCAAACTGACCAACTGTATTGATCATATTGAACATCACAGGCTTCAACTCAAAGTGGGTGGCTTGAATCTCAGGTGTGACAACTCCTAGAGTGAGACCATCAAGATCTTGCTCTAAGTAGTCTTGGATGGGTCTATTACGTACGATGGCCGATTGATTTGATAAGGCCACCACGCCTCCTACTGCGGTATTCTGATTATAGTTGGCATTTAGATTGCCAACTGGATCATTAGGTGGATCTGTCATCTCTTCATTCAACTCTCTTCTTCGTCTATGAAAAACACGTTCGATTTCTGGTTCGAATGGATAATCTGGTGCTGTCGGTCTTGCCCTAGTCATAAACCAATGCGAAACCAAAGTTATTAGCCTCTTGAAACCAAACATAAAAATAAAATAAATAAACAAAGGTGTAAGAAAATAAAAACAAAGTCCCCATTGCCAATCTCCGGCAACAACTCCAAAAACTTGTTACGCGTTTTGATTACTTCGCAATTGGTGCAAGTGTACATGTCGCAAGTTATAGTATAGAAAGATATCGTCTCCACAAGGATCGGTGTACTTATGGATTCTAACTTCTTACACTGAAAAGAGGAATAAATGGCGATGATAGGAGTTTTGAAATTAACAAGAGAGATAAATACGCAAGTAAATAAAAGAAGATTGTGATCAAAGAAGAGAGTAGGTTAGGTTATCGTGATTCGTGGTGTGGTGGTCGAATGAACAGTCTTGGCAATTGATTGCTGAAGTAACTTGATTGCTGAGGCAATTGTTCAATTACCGTAACAATTGGGTTTCTTCCTTCAAAGCTTGGTAAAGTGTTCTCCAATGTCTTCTTGTTATCCCTAACCCAAAAAAACTGGTCATGTAACATCCCAAAATCGGGCCTAGCCGGAATTCGATTCTGGTGACCAAAAATTTCACATCAGAAAGTCAAAATTTAAGAGTTGACCTTTGATCAAGTGGTATATTATTAGTTTATTGAATCCCAATTTGTAATACCCCAAATCATGGCCTAGTAACATGTCATAAACTAATTAGAGCTTAATTGTACAAACAATTTACAAATTTGAAGAATAAATTAAACATGGTGACTAAATTAGATGGATTGATAAAGAAGTAGCCTAATCATGAAGGATCAAATAGTAACAAATTGTAAATGTAGTATTGCATGCAATAAGGATGAGTAATTAATGATTTATGAATCAATTAGACCATAATTTGCCAAGTGGAGGCAAATAGTCAAGCCATGTGATAACAACATGGCCAAGTGACCATCTTTCCATCATCTTCTCCACTCCACCTCCCTCCACCTTGGCCGAACCATACTCATCCATTAGGAGAAAGAAAGCTTCATAGATTACCTCCAAATTCATGTTTTTTTATTCAAACTTGATCAAATTTAGCTTGGATAAGGTATAATGCTTGATTCCAACTTGTTATAGAATGGTTGAATCTTGTATTGATGATGTCTTTGTTGTTTAGATTGACTTGGATGATTGTTATGTGTGTTAGGATCATGCTAGCTTCTAATTGAACTTGAAATTGTGAATGCTAGTAGCCAATTTGATAAAGGAAATATATATGGTTGTTGGAAATATGAGAAATGTGTATATGGTTGAAAACAGTTTGATTAGGGATTATTTTACTAGTGAAAGTGTTTAAGCATGTTAATTGAATATAGAACCATGTTTTGATCATGTTGGTAGATGAATTGAAGATTGAATAGAATAAATAACTTGCTGGAAAATGAGTGCACCTAATTGGATTAGTTAAATTAGGTAATGGACCGCTCAATTGGTAAATTGGATGTGTAATGTTGATCAAATAGATCAAATTGGGTTCAACATGATAATGCCCTGTTTTAAGCACATGGGTAGGTGAATTAGACTGACCTAGACATGTAAGAACATGAAAATTAATTGAATTGCCATGTTAGAACCTTGTTAAAATGAGTTAAGAAGCTAGAAACTCAACCTAGTGTAATCTGCCCATAATGCTCTGTCCTGGGAAGTAACTTTGAAAAATCACTATAAATTGTATAAAATGAATTTAAGGCTGAAATTTTGATGGACAACACCTTGATATGTATAAATTCATTAGGAGAAAACAGAACTGAATTCTGGGTTGTATAACAAAATGTAGAGAAGAAACACTAGAGACAGTGCAAACTGTCCAGTGTAGCAAATTACCCTATCTTTAAGTTAAAAACTGTATTAATTGGCAAAGAACTAAAATGTAAGCCTTATATGGTTATAAATAAAATTTCGTTAGCTTTCCAATGGTGTAAACCAACTGAAATTCTGACTTACGGAATGAAAGTTATGCATGATTAAGTGAATAGAGTGCAAGCTGCCTGACAGCAGTAGTATAGGTAATTGTACACTGTTTTGTGGCAATTTGTAAACTGCTTTGTAAACAGTTTTAGGACATTGATTCTGCCATGTTTTACATGGATTAGAGTATATATAAGTGTAGTTAGTGTAGTAAAGAATGTATAAGAGCATGCTGCCAGATTTGTATATGTTATGTGCTTGTAACATTGCTTTGATTGAATGATCTTGTTTTGACATGTAATTGTTGTGTAATGTGATAGAACCGGGAGTAAACTTGGTGGAAGAGGATAGAGTGGATCATCCTAAAGCCAAGAACAAAGGCGTGTGGATCCAAGACTAGCTAAGCTTGGAGTATTGTGAGTGTAGTTATTTCTAAGGTTAGGACTAGGTCCTAACCAATGCATGCTTGTTTACATTCTTGAAATGCTTAAATGAACCTAATAAGGACTTGACTTAATAAGGGAAGAATGACTTGTAATGCATGAAATTTGATCACATCTTGAATACATGTTTGATTCGAATACTAAGCATGTTTAAGTGATAACATTGGTGCTTCTATGTGTCATGTTGCATGTGATCGAATGCTAAAGAACTTGCTTGAGATATTATCTCGTCTTGATTAAATGAAACATGAGAATTACATGATATATGAGCTATGGCTCAATTCGCCTAAGGGTCTAGCATGAAATGAACTTGCTACTTGATATGATCTTGAATTTGAAATACATGTATAAATGGTAAATCGAACAACCTTGGTAGCTAGTTGGACTAGGTAGAAGGGCATGCCTTAGAGTCTAGAGCTCATTGTGTCAGGGTGGACTACGGTCCAGGGCTAAGGCCCTTATTTGGCGACAGACGGAGGGTACGTATGTGGTCTTTGGCGACAGTATGAGGGTTGACCAGCACTACAATGCATCTTGTGGCGACAGTTAGTTAGAGACTCGATTACCTATACAAACTAAGTACCAAGGGGTTGTTTAATTGATAACAAATGTAATAACAATCCTAAAACACATGTGACTTGTCTTGAAAGCCATGAATTGAATGTTACTTGTCTTGAAAGCAATGAATTGTATGTTACTTGTCATGTAAGCATGACTTACTTGATTACTTGTTTTGAAAGTATGATGTGCTTGATTCTTGATATGAAAACATGAAGTATGAATTCTTGTTTCTTGTTCCTTCATAGCTTAATGCTTGAAATCCTTAGCTAGGATTATCTTAATGCTTGAAAGCCTTAGCTAAGATCACTCTAATGCTTGAAAACCTTAGCTAGGTTCATTCTTGATTAAATGACACATAAATTGACATAACAAATGGTTAGAACTAGTTACTACCTCACTAAGCACATTCTTGTACTTATCACTCTCGTTTTCATTCTTCCCAACTACAGGATAAAGGATACGAGTGTTGCTTGATCTTGAAGCCTGATTTCTTGAGCTAGAAGCAAGTCACACAAGCATTGTCTAAGTATGGTTTCATACTTGTTTTGTATATCTCCTAGATTGGTGGCACTAGATTGTATAGAGTTTAGCTTGATCATGCATTTTGGTACTTGTATATATTGTTCTTGTATGGGCCTACTATGTCATGATCTTGGATGACAATATGAAACGTGTACTGAACTTAAAATTTATGTAATGGAATGGTATTTGCTGTGCATAAATGAATTTGTATTGGAATGATTAAGTGTTTTATCTAATTTACCTTAGAGTATTCAAATGCCTTGCTTAGTGTTCATGTACATGATTGAAGGAATATCATGAAATGCTTCATGTCTTGCTTGAATTGAAAGTAGTATGAATCGAACCATGCTTGCTTGTATTCAAATCTAATGCCTTATAGAATGTTATGGTCTTGTATGAACACATCTTGATGTAAGTGTCTTGTGTGTTTGAATAGTAATTTGCCGAATGTATGGGTTTAGAGTAAGGCTTGATTTGAAACAAGTTCATGCAATTGTATGAACAAGAATCATGTTAGTAATTTAGGTATGAGATATTACATGCATAGATCTAGGATCAATGAAATGAAATGAAGCATGTTTGTACCCTTAGGTCTTTCGAATAGGATAGGTTATCAAAGATTGAATGTTGTAATATGAATCATGAAGTAGTAACTTATAGTGTAAGCAATGAAAGAAATCATTTAGATTGCCTAATGATCTAATCGAATGCCTTCATGTCTTGAAATTAAAATGTGAGTTGCTTGTATGTTAAGAAATGAATGTTTGGTTGCTTGTTAGTTAAGTAACTCATTTAATAGAGATGAGTTATCAAATCATTCCCATGTCTTGTTCTTGTTTATGCTTGCCTTGATCTTGCCTTGTTTATTCTTGTATTGCTTGCCATGTCCATGTCCTTGCTTGGTAACGCTCCCGAGCCGATTTGCTACTAGCCTGGGGTAGGGGGTGTTACACAATTAAGCATTGATACTGTTAGGGACCATATTGCAAACTTTGAAACATAGTGCAATGACGAAATTAAGAGAATTGGAAGTTAGGGTGGCAAAGGCATAGACAATCTAGAGTTGAGGGACTAATCTTACGAATAGCCCCTCATCAAGCCTAACTAGCACATACGTGGGATTAGGATATTGAGTTCCTTCAATTGAAGGAAAGCTCAATTGGAAACAAAGGTAAAAAAGAAAAGAAATAATCTTACCCGGTAATTGATAAGCAAACATCTCCCCACTTCATCTTCCACCTCTAAGCAAGCACCTCCATTAGAGAGTGAACCAAACTTTGATTTCCTTAAGTCCCTTGGTCATAGGTTGTATTTATCCATTGGGTAAGCATTTCCCCCCAATTAAATTGTTGATTCCATAGCAATAACTATGTTTAATTTCAAGTTAAGGATCCATGAACCCTAAAAATTCTCTAGGGATGATATAGCTTATTTGCTATTGTTTTCTTAGCTAACGAATTGCTATGAGTCTACTATCGATCTTGAAATCCTTGTAATTTCAATTCTATGTAGTTCAAGATAATCAAGGTGAAGAATCACCAAATCCTCCTAATTCCACCAAGCCCAAAACCAAGGGAGTTGTCATCCGGGAGCCTTGAAAGACTCAGAATCATCGGTGAGTGTATTCGGAGTCAAGGGATTGGCTAGGTGCCTTTCCCAAATTTGTTGATATTGAATTATTACATCATCATCATTGACCAAGGTATGTTTGCATTGAAACCACATGAGAGGTGCTATAGGTAAGCTTTGGTAAGCTCATTACATCACTAAGTCGTTTATCGAATCTTCATACGATCATTGATATAATTAAGTATTGAAAGAGGCTTTAATGAATATGCCATGTGATTATTGTTATTGTTATTGTATTGATATTGTAATACCTCAAAATTTTGGTTAGTGACCAAAATGTAAAATTTGAAAAGCTTGGTGCCAAAGTGTAAAATTAAAAAAGTTTAAGGACTAAATTGTAATTTTAAAAAAGTTATGTATTTGGTCCCGTAAATGAATAGTTCACCCCCAAGAGTGGCACTTTCGTGATACACGAATTTTTGATACGGAGTTTGTATTAAGAGCTATAAAGCTTTAAAGTTTGAGAAAATTTCCAAATATTTGGATCGAAATAAAATTTATTAAGCGTGCTCATAGCAGAGTAGCATTAGGATGGGTAACCATATGGGAAGGTCTCATGTCAGTAGTTGAGACTGATAAAAAGGGGAATTAGTTCAAGTTGAAATTTTTTATGGATATCTGATCAAGGATTATTAAGAGAAATTTATCCGATAAAGATTTATTATCAGTATATTGGACTGAGTCAAAATTTCAAGATTTTGATTTTTAAAAAATTATGGAATATTTTGTATGTCAAAAATATTTACATATGGAGATCAAAATTATGAGAATTTCAGATTTTACCCGATAGTTTGGAAAGTGGAGAAATCGTAGAAAGTGAATATCGGGTAATCAGATTGAATTGGAATTTTAAAGACAATTCCAAGGATTATGGAAAACTCATAAAATATTATTTTATGGATATTTTATTACATTTGGTTGGATTCTAACTAGATTTAGTTAGATGGTGATTGAATGGCAATTTTCAAGCCTTGTTAGTAAATAAAGTATAGTTGGAGGGCAAATTGGACATTTGCCATTGATGGCATTTTGAAATATTTTGAAATGTTGAGGGCATTATTAGAAAATGAAAAACACATGGATTTAATCTTGGCCCTTGGTTTATGATAAGATTAAATTTAGCCATTGGATTTGAAGGCTAAATTAGTAATTTTACTAATTAAATGAATTTAAAATTCATTTAATTATCACATGTGAATTAAAAGGATAAAAGATGAACTAAATTGTTCATCTTTCTTGGGTATTTTCGAAACACAAGGGGGAAAAGGAAAGAAAATTTTCTTTGGCAAATTTGAAGGTTTTAAAGTTAGAATCAAGGTATGTTGCTTTGAAATAAATTGATCTATGCTTCATGCTCTTTCTTTTGATAGTAATATTGTATGCTATTATAAAGAATAGTTCATGTTCTTGAAGAGAGAGAAATTGGAATTCCATAAACTATGTTGGAATTAAGGCTTGATTTAAGTAACTCAAGTGTTGTAACCATGAAAACAAGCTTGAATTTAGTTTAATTCTATGTTCAAGGTTATAAACCCTAACCCTAGAATTTGGGGATTTCGTTAGGGAATTTAATAAAGGATGGAAATGAATGATTTGTGATATTAGAAGCCTTAATTTGATGTTAGAATAAAAATTTTCCCTTAGGAAGAATAATGGACCAATTCGGTTAGAATTGGAAATAAAGGGGAAATTATTGTGAAAATTATTCTAGCATTAGAAATTATGAGATTTTGATCAAATTAGCTTGATTTGATAATTTAGGACCAAAATGGAAATATTGGAAAGTAAGGGACCATTTCGGTCAAGGAAGAAAAATTAGAAGAAATTATGGAAAATTTTCCATAAGATTGGATATGATGAAATTATGATTTTACAAGCTTTAAAATGTAATTTGGACCATTTTAGAAGTTTGTAAAAACATAAGGCTTAATTCAAAAATCTTGGAAAGTTTGGGGACCAATTCGGCATTTTGGAGAAAATTAAGGACTAAAGTGAAAAATTGTTTTCATAGAAGCTTTATGCTAAAATTGTTATTAGAATGAAGTTTTGATCATTCTTTGATTAAAAGTTGAGGAAAATTCAAGGTGTTAAGGTATAATGACTTATGTCATGGAACTAAGATTGGACAATTATAGGAATAATTGTAGGAAAATTATTCCTATTGTATTTATGTGTTAGTATGATACTAACATATAATTTGAAATGTATCTGTGGCCTATTAATACACATGTAGATCATGATCAAAATCGAGATCTAGCTAACAATCGAGGAAATGACATAGATCAAAGCTGAAGCTTAGTGAGGCTAAGTAAATATTGACAAAGTATAAAGTGTTGAGGTGAGTGCATTTTTATGCATGGATAATATTATGATTATCATTTGGAAGACTTGTGATAAGTCTACTTATTAATAATTACTTGATAATTATATGTTTATATCATGAACTTATATTTGACATATTGAGAATTGTCAAAGGAAGAACTATGATGCATTTGATCACTAAATATACCAGGTATGTATGGTTATGTTATATTTAGGGTATGAACTACCCAGTATTTAATTATATTGCCATGGATGAATTGAATATGGAATTGGAAAGTATGCCCAAATAAGTATTTGAGGTATAAAGTATAGTTGTCATGCCATAGAGTCCAGCGGTTTAGCACTTCGGTGCGGTTTATTAACACTTAGGTGTGGTTCTTTAGCACTTATGTACGGTCTCTTAGCACTTCGGTGCAGTTTATTAGCACTTTGGTGCGGTTTTGACTCGTGTACTCAAGTCCTCAAACTATGTTGGGCAATAATCTATTTGATAGTAAATGTTTAATAAATTAGAGAGTAAGTGAACTCTCGGATAATGGTAATAAATGGTTAATAAATTAGAGAGTAAGTGAACTCTCGGATAATGGTAATAAATGGTTAATAAATTAGAGAGCAAGTGAACTCTCGGATAATGGTAATAAATGGTTAATAAATTAGAGAGTAAGTGAACTCTAGGATAATGGTAATAAATGGTTAATAAATTAAGGAGTGAGTGAACTCTCGGATAATGGTAATAAATGGTTAATAAATTAAGGAGTAAGGCATCACTATCAAAGGGAATATATGCAGTATCGGTAATTACATCTTTTATGTATTTTGATATTTCTAGTTAGCATGTATAAATAAATAGTAGCTCATTTCAAACTAGTCTAGATATGGATTGTAATAATAATATCTAGATAAGTGGTTAGTATATGTATTGCGTTTTATTTAAATGGATACTAGTTTAAAGAAATTGCTAGTAACGAAAATCATGTAAGATTATAATAATAAAATTTTAGAGTAATCAAAATGATTTTTATTTTAGGCAGATTTGTTAATTCTATAGTATAGTTAAAAATTGCCAAGTTGCTGCCTGAAATCGAGGTCTATCTAATGGATTAAAAATTGGAAATAAATTTTACGTGATTAAAAAAATTAAATCATCATTTTTGACTTGTTCGGATAGCATAAAATATGGTTTAAACATCATATGACACTCTATACTAGTATTGGGTAATAAATACTGGTAAGGGTGTTATAGATATTGCTATCGTTATTGTTATCGCTATTGTTGTTGGCATTAGTAAGAATTGAAACCCTTGGATACAAATGGACATGGGATACAATTGGCATGCCATAGAATTCTTGAACTCATTGGTAAGGAGTGGACTACGATCCTTGAGCTAAGGCTCTCATTGGCGATGTTGATGGGATGTGATTGTGTTGGTCTTATTGGCTACGTTGGAGGTTATTGACCATTCATTGTTGGCGATGTTGGATGGGAATTCGTGTATCCATATTACATGTCGATCCAAGGAAAAATATGTGAATAAGTACTGCAAGTATTGTTAAAATTTTATTTGAAATGCTTTTACATCGATACACATGCTATTGCTTCCATTGATGTTCATTTTATTGTTTATGGCTACCTCACTAGGCTAAGTAAGCCTAATGCATCTCATTTTCATACATTTTCAGGTTAAAGCATGGTTGGATCAAGGATCGGAGCAAGGAGCATTTTTAAACAGTGCATGGCATACCGATATAGGTTAATTTGTATCCATACGACCTTGCATATTTGGCCTGGGAACGCATGAGTTAATCATAGTGTATCGATACAAGTTGAAGTGTATCGATACAGGTTTTGGCAGTAGGGTTGGGGCATTTAAATGTATCAATATGGCCTTGGGGTGTATCGAAACGGATCATGGTCAAAGTCAACATTAGTTAACCCGTATCGATATAGGTCAAGCAGTACCGATACGAGTTCTTGAATTGCTGGGAATTGGGTCCTTACCCTTCCGATACGGTCCTCGGTCGTATCGATACGTGTTTTGGCAGTTTCATTTAGGGTTCAATTCATGTACACCCATACCGATACGGCACCAAGGTGTTTCGGTACGGTGGTAGTTAATTCTGTTAAAAGACATAAACACGGTTTTAAAGGGTTTACAAAATGGCCATTAATTATTGTACATCCTAATTGGATAGGTAAATGATATCAGAATAATATGAAAATTTACAAGATCACTGTTATAATGTTGAATTTCATTATTATATGGTTAATTTCATTAAGGGTCCCTAAATTATCAGATTCACAATTTAGTCCCTAAAACTTGTAAATGTTAGAAACTGGTCCCCATTAATTAGTCATTATTTCAAATGGTATAGTTGAGCTAATATCAATAGGGAATAATGTTTAGAAAGTGTAACCTTGAGTAAGTGAAAAATACTTACTGAAGTCTTATCGCTCTGATCATCGTTTTGTTCACTGGTAGCATTTTTCTGACCCGGTTCCCGACCAAGCCGGGTGGAAGATGTCACAATTATGGTATCAGAGCTAGAGTTTAATCGATTCTAGGACTAAATTGAAGTCTAATGCATAGTTATTACATTGCTTACGCCACCTAGGAGTTTGATTTTTTATATTGTGACTTGCAACTAATCTGATCTTTCTTCCTTTTATATTGTAAATATGTCTGATTTCGATAAGGCTCACAAAAAAGTTGAGCACATGGTTGGCTCCTCGACCAATGGAGAGGAGAAATGAGGGAAGAATCCTCCTAACCTACAAGTACCCCCACAAGAACCAGTGAACACTGAGCCTGTGTTACATGTTGCTCAGTTCAAGTGCTATAAGAACATGACTAAGATGTTTAAACAGTTCATGGCCACCCTCAAATTCGAGCAGACTGCACAGTCCTCCACAGTTGCTACTTCCATGAACCGAGCCCCTATCGACAAGTTAGCTCAACACCGAGCTACTACCTTATCAAGTAAGGCCAAGCAAGACCCTGAAGTAGTGGAGCACTGGCTGGATAACACGATAAGAATCTTGACTAAGAAATTGCAGTGCTCAAATGAGCATAAGCTTGAGTTTGCTCTACCCTTGTTGACCAATGAAGGCTTAAGTTGGTGGGAAACCACAACTCTTATTGCTCCCAAAGAAGCAATAACTTGGGAGTTCTTCCTATGAGAGTTTAAGAAGAAGTACATTAGTGAGCATTATATAGCTGAAAGGCAGGATACCTTTCTGTATTTGAAACAAGGTGGAAGGCCGGTGGAGTAGTACATCCACGAATTCTGTAAGTATTGCAAGTATGGGGTTGAATACATTAAGAAACAAGAAGAGAAGTGTAGAATGTTCATTGCAGGTTTGAGAGATGAACTACGGCCTTTGTTTACTACTCTGGGGATTAAGGATTTCTAAGAGCTTGTGAATCGAGCAATCTCCACTGAAGCTGCTCAAAGATCGTATCAGTTTAATAGAGCCAACCAATTTGAGAAGAGGCCCTGATATGATTCACGACCCCCTCTACCATACAAGAATGGCAAGCAACAGCAGGGTACAAGCAATCATACCATCAGCAATCCTTTAGATTGGGAAATTTTCTGAAACCACAAGCTATGTCCCAATCAGCTACAAGAACTGCATCTATTGAAAGTATTGAAGGGTCTTGAGGGGAGTCACAATATCCAGTTTGTAACTTTTGTCAGAGAATGCATCCTATGGGACAGTGCCGCAAGCAATCTAGAGCGTGTTTCTTCTGTGGGGAACAAGGTCATTATATTAAAGATTATCCAATGAATGCTACTAAATCTTCTACACCAATAGTTCCTATGTTCCCTGCTCCATCCTTCAGGGGTAAGGGACCAAGACAAGATGTATCAGGAGCTTTTAGTAGGACTGGTGGCTCTGCAATGGCTCCTAACCGGCAGGAATCTAAAGCCTTGGCCTAAGTTTACCACGTAAGGAGCTGAGAAGAGGATGAAGACCCTGACATCATCACAGGTACTGTTGAATTGTATACACATCTTGTTTATGCATTAATTGATCCTGGATCCACTTATTCCTTCATAAGTATTGTGTTGATTAAGAGATTTAAGTTAACATCTGAGCCTATTGTTGCACGCAATAAGTGCTCTGCAATTGTGCAAGTGTACACGTCGCAAGTTATAGTATAAAAGATATCATATCCACAGGGATTGGTGCCACTTCAAGAATCTAATCTCTTGCACTGTACAAAGTAAAAGAACACAAGTAGAAGATTGTAGGAGTTTTAACTAACAACTGAACTAGAAAGCAAATAAGTAAAAGAAGATGTAATAAAAAGAGAGAGAATAGGCCAGGTTATCGTGAGATGAGGTGTGATAGTCGATTGGATCGTCTTGGCAAAAGAGTGCAAGGGCAACTCAGTTGCCGTGGCAACTTGCGCGGAGGGGTTGCCTTGGCAACTAATCGACGGTTGCTTGGGCAACTAGCTAGGCAACTATTTGGGTGGCTGAGTAGCAACTTCAAGGTTCGGCAGAGCGTTCTTCAATGGTTTCTTCTTATCCCTATGTTGAAACTCTAGCTAATTGTGCATGCCTCGATAATACATCCCTGCGTGAATCAAGGGTGAACAACAACCAATCTTGCGCTCCTCTTAGCTATTGAAATCCTTAACTTATTCCTAAGCTGGATTAATCTTCACCATCAATAGATTGAATAAAAACCATAATCATTCGTTTCTTGAATCTAACTCTCCCGATATTAGATAAATAGATAAAGTTACAAGATCCTCTCCCAATTCACTCACAAACAAGAATAAAAACCAATAATGAGTAAACCTTGAATTGAAAGTGCAAACACTTATTACCTAAACAAAATCCAATTGTTTCTCACAACCACAAAACACAATAACCTTAGCCAAATAGATTTAGTTCATGGCTAGGTTCCAAAGAAACACAAAACAAAGAATCCCTAACATAAACCTAATCAAACAAGAAAGAAAAAGATGAAGAATGGTTGGAGCCTTTATCGAAATCTCTCCCCTTTGCTCTCCCTTGGAGTTGACAGCTTGGTCTCCTTTAAATAGGAGATGGCTAGGTCAAAGTCTATCTTGAGGAAGAAGTTAAGTTGGAATTAAATACTTTAAAACAATATAATTCTTTATTATATTTAAATTCATTCTAGATCTTCTCCTATCTTCTTGGGATTTAATTTCTCTTTGACCTCTTCATGGAAATCAAACTCCTTTGGGATTTAACTTTGCTCCACATCATCTTAGGCTTATCTGGTCATCAATTTCGACTGCCATATCATCTTATCCCTTATCTACAATTGCCTTGGCAACTAGCTCGGCATCTCCTTCATGCATTGCCCTGGCAACTGCGTCGGCATCTCCTTCATGCACTGCCCTGGCAACTGGTTCCAGCCTTGTTTAGGCAAGTGATTCTGCACACACACAAAAACAACTGTCAGTAGCACCCTTTTTCCACAAAATTAAGCAAAATATGAAATCAAGCTTGTCCACCAAGGAAACAATGCAAACATGCATGAATGGATAATAATGCAACTAATATAAGCCTAAGCCTAGCAATAATATGAATAAAAATGGTGAATAAAATAGTACTTTTAGACACTTAACACACCCCCAAACTCGAACTATTGCTTGTCCTCAAGCAATGCAAACTAATAATTACCCGGCAAGACTTCAATTTTCACAAACTTAGCTTTGAACTTGATTTCAATTCTCAGAACCGTGACATAAAGTATGATTGGCTTTTCATTTTTCAAAAAACTTAGGAGTTACTCAGAATCAAACTATAATGATTGTGAGTATGTGCGGAGTTGTGTGCAAGTTGATTTTTTGGATTCTATGCAAACAAGAGGTTTTCAAATTACTTCCTTGGGTTCTTTTAACATGTTTTAACTAGAGCCGGTTTCGGGCACCTCTAGTGTTTTGTTTTTAGTTTTCTTAAGTTAATTTATTCGACTAGAGCCAGTTTTGGGCACCTCTAGCGATCAATTTTTAGCACATGCTAGAGCCAATTTAGGGCACCTCTAGCATTCATCCAATTTTGATTCTAATCCCCCAATTTTTTTAACTATCAACCTAAGTTCGCTAGAATTCCTTAAATCAATCAAGCCACAACAGTGTTTCATCAAATTTAGTATCATAGTAAGATTCTAATTGTTTCCATGTTTATCCTAGAATAAAAAGTTCTATCAATTAAGTTCATTGGTAAAGTCATCATCGGATATTCATCAAATCTAGGCAATTCTTGTTCTAGCTAAAGGCATGGCAAGCAATTTATGTATCCTAAATGCAATACTTAAGATGAATGCAACTAAACATGGTAACTGACTAATAACAATCCCCCCAAACTCAAGTGAGGCATTGTCCTCAATGCATGCAACAAAGAAAAATAAAAATAAAGAAAAGTAAAATGCAAATGAGGACTTACTCTGAGAGTTCGTCATCGTGGATGATTAGTTTCCTTTTGGCTGGTGTCTTGATTCTTTTTCTTGAACGCGGTGGTTTCTTCATTGTTGCTGATGGTGGAATCGATCCTCGTACGGGGTTGTCCTCATCGTCCTCTTCATCAATGTCATTGGCTTTTTGCTTGGGCTTGGAGGATTCGATTGGTGCGGTCTTTGTTGGTGCAATGGAGGACTCGTCCGAATCTAAAAAATCAGACAATGATTCAGTACGAGTTGATTCGAGCATAGGTGCTTTACCTTTGGCTTTTGCAGTGGTTGTCGGGGCATCTTTATCTTTGGTTGCCATGGCATCTGGTTTTCGTGGCAAGGATTTCGGCAGGAAAGATGGGGAACGGCACGCAGCTATCCGCGTACTTTTCCAGGATGACTTAGGTGATGGCGTTGTTGTGATCCTTCACGTACCGCATGAACATTAGTTGCAGATCTTCAATTTGCCTAAGGCGGTTCTCTAATGGTTGTAAGAGTGCTTCAAGTTGTCCTGGGTTGCTGGCCGAGTTGCCCGGGCATCAGTTGCTTGGGCATTAAGAGTTGCCGAGGCGGTAGGAGTTGCCATGACCATTGAAAGCGTTGGGGATTTTATCGGTGCCTCTCCCATTAGCTTTCAGATTTGTGCTCGATTCCAACCGAACTTTGGTAGGGCCTTTTCATCAGTGGACTCACTTGGGACATGCATCTCCTTGCAAAGATTGGAAATTAAGCAAGGGAAGAAAAGAGAACCCTTGTCTTTTGTGCTACATAAAAAAATCTCATCACAAATAAATTTTCCAATGTTAATGATGCAATTATGCAAGATAGAATGTATGAGAAAAATACGAGGTGTATCAACAGTAGTATTGTGTGTGGTGGACATTAAAGAAGTTTTAACAAACTTATTCCATAATTTTGCCTTGGGTTTAAGCCGAAGGCAATTTACCGTGCCCTTGTATTTACCGTCGTTCCAATGAATTCCTGGTAGAGTGAGTTCTTAAAGCACCTTGTCGAGTTGCTTGGGCGTGAGTTGATCAACAAAGGCTTGATGCTCGTCCTTCTCAACGTAGAGCCCGTAAAAGGTGTTGATACTTTCGGGGCTTATGAGTATAGCCTTATCACGAACAAAAACATAAGGATTATCCGGGTTAGGTGAGTGAGCATAGAATTCTCTTACCCATGAGATGTTACCCGGTTCCGATTGATGGAAAAAGATTTGCCACTTTTGATGTGCAATCCTTTGGAATATGAATGGTTCAAGGCCGAAATCTTGATGAGAGTTGGAGTATTTGAAGCCTTGTCCTTCGCAAATCTTTCGGCTTTCAAACTTGGAGTGAAATCTTTCTTGAACCACCAGTGTAGAAAACTTCTTGTATCTTGGTTCTTTGGAGGAACTTGGATGAACCAAAAATTCAATTTTGGATGCCATGGATGATCTTGGTTGTGAGTTTGGTAGAAACAAAGAAAAGAAAGCAAAAGAAACTAAAGAGTTGCAAGATGAAAAGTAGGAATATGTTTCTTGGAAGTTAAGGGTGATGGGTTAAATAGAAAAGATAGGTAGTAAATATGGTGGGTGAGATTAATTGGAAAGAAAGAAAATAAGGGTTTTGATTGGGAGAAGGGGACGGCTAGGGGATTTGGGAAAGGGGAAGGGTTTGGCCAGCTAGGTAGGGTTTATTTAGGGTAAATTGGAGGCTTAATATAAGCCTTAGATTTAGCCCATTAGTTTCCTTGTTGAAGAAGCTTCCTTCTTGAATCAAATTCCTCTTTATCTTGAACTCTTTTCCTACAAAATAAAATAATGATTAAAATTAAAGATAAACTAATAAAAGAAAATAAATAAAGATGTGCAAAGAAATTCTTAAACCTAAAATTTAAAAATAATTAGATAAATATGAAAGAAAGATGTAGTCTTAATCTTAAAGAAAATAAATAAATCTATCCTAAAAAGAGAAATAACCGAAATTAAAAAAATAAAAAAAAAATTAAATAGTTCAAAAAATAAAAAGAAAAAGAAAATATCGAAAGGAGAGCATGCTCATGCATCTCCTAAGGTGACCACTTCTTTGTTACATTCCACATGGGCACCGTTGTAGTGCTTCAATCTTTGTCCGTTAACTTTGAATTAATGTTTGTCAGTGATGGACTTGATTATCACGACACCATGGGAGAACAGTTTGACAACTTCGAATGGTCCCGACCATCTTGATTTTAGTTTTCTCAGGAAAAGTTCCAGCTGAGAATTGAATAAGAAAACTAGTTGCCCTGGCATGAATTGCCGCGGCAATAGTTTCTTGTCATGCCATTGCGTTGCTTTCTCCTTGTAGAATCGTGCATTGTTATAGGCGAGTGCACGGAATTCTTCTATCTCGTTGAGGTCCAACAAACGCTTTTGCCTGAAACTTTCCCAATCCGTATTCACGGTCTTGATTTCCCAATATGCCTTGTGTTCGATTTCCACCGGTAGATGGCATGTTTTGCCATAGACAAGTCGGAAGGGAGACATACCTAAGAGTGTTTTGAATGCAGTGCGATATGCCCAATGTGCATCATCTAGTCGTACTGACCAATCCTTCCTAGAGGGATTTACAACTTACTCGAGTATACCCTTCAATTCTCAGTTGGAAATTTCTGCTTGCCCATTGGTTTGTGGGTGATATGCCATGGCAATTTTGTGTGACACGTCGAAGCGTTGCAACATCTTGGCAATAATTCTGTTGTCAAAGTTCTTGCCTTCATCACTGACAATTGCTCTCGTCATCCCAAACTGTGTAAATATATTTTTTTGCAAGAATCGTTGCACGATCTTGGAATCGTTGGTGGGAATTGTAGCTGCCTCAACCCATTTAGACACATAGTCGACGGCCAGTAGAAAGTAGAGGTTACCGAATGAAGATGGGAAAGGTCTCATAAAATCGATCTCCCATACATCGAACAATTCCACCTCAAGGATGTTTTGGAGTGGCATCTCATGTCGTCTAGAGATATTGCATGTCCTCTGGCAACGATCACATTGCTTGTAAAACTCTTGGGCATCTTTGTACAATGTTGGCCAATACAAACCGGATTGCAAAACTTTGGCAGTGGTACGTGTTCCTCCAAAATGTCCTCCATAGGGTGAAGAATGGCATTGCCGGAGTACATTATGATGCTCCTCTTTAGGGACACATCGGCGTATAGCCAGATCTGCATATTGTTTAAACAAAAGAGGCTTGTCCCAAAAGTAATGCTTAGCATCATGGTGGAACCGCTTCTTCCC
This sequence comes from Hibiscus mutabilis, assembly GCA_019671005.1. NCBI lineage: Eukaryota > Viridiplantae > Streptophyta > Magnoliopsida > Malvales > Malvaceae > Hibiscus > Hibiscus mutabilis. The sequence continues at coordinate 26,441,931 of CM033715.1, forward strand.
TTGGTGAGTAAGGCCATAAGGTAAAATACCACAAACAAGAAAATTAACTAAAACCGCATACCAAGGTATTACCGAGGTATGTGTTTCCATGGCAACTGCTTCCGTGGTTGTCGAGACGTGTGCGTCTAGAGTTGCCACGGCATGCGCGTCAAGGGTTGTCGAGGCATACGCATCAATGGTTATCGAGACATATGCGTCTAGAGTTACCGAGGCGTGCGCATCAGTGGTTGCCAAGGCATATGCGTCTGGAGTTGTCGAGGCATGCGCGTCAAGGGTTGCTGAGGCATGCGCGTCAAGGGTTGCCGAGGCATACGCGTTTGGAGTTGTCGCAGCGTGTGCGTCAAGGGTTGTCGAGGCATACGCGTCTGAAGTTACCGCGGCGTGCGAGTCAAGGGTTGCCGAGGCATGCGCATCCATGGTTGCCAAGGCAACTAACAGTTGATCATCTGGGAATGCATCGTATATCTCTAAATCTGCGTCCTCCTCCCTATTGCATTCTAAGCGTGATAAGTGATCGGCCACTTAATTTTTTGTTCTTTTCTTGTCCTTAATTTCAAAGTCAAACTCTTGTAAAAGTAATATCCCACGAATCAAACAAGGTTTGGCATCCTTTTTAGCAAATAGATACTTAATTGTCGAATGGTCCGTATGGACAATTACCTTTGTACCAATCAAATAGGATCGGAACTTGTCAAATGTAAAAACTATGGCTAGTAACTCTTTCTCCGTTGTTGTGTAATTCACTTGAGCGCTATTAAGAGTTTTACTAGCGCAGTATATCACATGAAAGGTCTTACCTATGCATTGGCCTAGGACTGCTCCTACCACAAAATCACTTGCATTACACATGAGCTCAAAAGGTGGCGTCCAATTGGGTGGAACGACAATGGGTGCCGAGGGAAGCTTTTCCTTTAGGGTTTTGAATGCTTGGGTGCAAGAATCATCAAAATTGAAGACTTTATCATGTTCAAGCAAATTGCACAAAGGTTTAGTAATCTTAGAAAAATTATGAATGAACCTCCTGTAAAAACCTACATATCCAAGAAAGCTTCGAATTCCTTTAATTGAACTTGGTGGGGGTAATCTCTCAATCACGTCAACCTTGGCTTTGTCTACTTCAATTCCCTTGGATGAAATCTTGTGGCTGAGCACTATTCCTTCATCTACCATAAAATGGCACTTCTCCCAATTAAGGACTAAATCAGATTCTTCACATCTTGCCAACACCTTCTCTAAATTGTCGAAGCAGCCGTCGAAGTCATTACCAAAAACAGAAAAATCATCCATGAAGATTTCAAGGAAGTCTTCGACCATGTCTAAAAAGAGTGCCATCATGCATCTTTGGAATGTTGCCGGGGCATTGCACAATCCAAACGATATCCTTCGGAAAGCATAAGTATCGTATGGGCATGTGAAGGTTGCCTTTTCTTAATCTTCTAGTGCTATGTCAATTTGATTGTAACCTGAATAACCATCAAGAAAATAATAAAAGGGTTTACCTGCAAGACGGCCAAGCATTTGATCAATAAAGGGTAATGGGAAGTGATCTTTCCTAGTGGCTTTGTTTAGCTTTCGATAATCCATACAAACCCTCCAACTGGTCACAGTCCTGGTTGGAATGAGTTCATTGTTTTCATTACTTACCACCGTTATACCTCCCTTTTCGGTACACATTATACCAGACTTACCCATGTACTATCAGAGATAGGGTATATGATGCCGACGTCAAGACACTTGATGATTTCTTTCATTACAACCCCTTTTATGGCATGATTCAGTCTCCTCTGGGCCTCAATCGAAGGTTTGTAATCATCTTCCAACAAAATCTTGTGTATGCACATTGCCGGGCTAATTCCCTTCAAGTCGGTAATTGTCCACCCTATTGCCTTCTTGTGTAGCATCAACATTTTGATCAGCTTCTTTTCCTGCTCAGGCTGTAACTTAAAGGAAATAATTACAGGCAACGTATTATCGGTTCCCAAGTAAGCATATTTTAGTTTCCCTAGCAACTATTTCAACTCAAGAATCGGTGGTTGTTCAATTGAGGGCTTTTCGAGTTTACCTTCCTTACCTGAGTAATCCAGTGGTTCAAAGTATGTACATGGTCGATTGACTAACCAATTTGCTTTTTCTTGTTGTTCATCATCGATCAGTTCTTCATACTCCTCAGGTTCCTCTTGATCGGCATGCCTTAGTGTTTGAAACACATCTAGTTTAACTTGCTGGTCATTCACCCTCGTTTTGAGTTCTCTCTTTTCACATTGATCAAGGTTCTCCCTGTTGCTAGGAAGGGTCTCTTGAGAATGATAGGTGCATGTTCATCTGCTTCACAATCCAAAACAATAAAGTCAATAGGAAAAATAAATTTATCAACTTTTACCAGTATGTCTTTGATTTTTTCCTCTAGATGCACATAGGATCTGTCGGCTAGCTGTAGCATAACTGTTGTAGGTCTTGCCTTCCCGATTCCTAGTTTCTGGAAAACCAATTTAGGCATCAAGTTTATGCTGGCTCCAAGGTCACATAATGCTTTCCCGACATAGTGGTTTCCAATAGAACAGGGTATTGTCAAACTTCCGGGATCCTTCAACTTGGGTGGCATGCGATTGTGCAACATGGCCATACATCCCTCTGTTGTGGCAATTGTTTCAAACTCTCCTAGCCTTGTTCTCTTGGACACAATGTCTTTAAGAAACTTGGAATAGTTCGGCATTTGTTCAATTACTTCAACCAATGGCAAGTTGATGTAGACTTGATTTAGGATACCAAGAAACTTCTTGAATTGATATTCTTGCTTTTGTTGCTTCAACCTTTGTGGAATGGTGGTGGAAGTTGGATATCTTCGATCCTTTCATTGGTCTGGAACCTGATTGATGGCATTGTCGGGGCAACTGGAGTTGTCGAGGCATCGTCAACTGGGGTTGCCGTGGCGTGCCTATCGTTGGTTGCCGAGGCATGCTTATCGCTGATTGCCACAGCATTTCCTGGTTCAGCATCTGAGGCTTTTCCGCTGAGTTCATCTTGTTCTTTTTGTGGAGCTTTGTTTGATGAGTGGGCTTGAGCCTCTTTAAGTTGTTGGCCACTTCTAGTGGTGATCGCCTTACATTGCTCATGGCATGTTCCTCTTGCGACTTCAGTATCGCTAGGTAAACCTCCTTGCAGTCTAGTATTCAGGTTTTAAGCAAATTGTTTGACTTGATTTTCCAATGATTTGATTGTCGCCTCTTGGTTTTGCAATCTCATCTCAGTCCTGTTAATAAAAGCATCAGTTCTTTTTACGAAGTTACTATTCTCAGCCATATAAGATTCAGTCTTCAACATAAAAGCATTGAGAGAATTTTCCAAAGAACTAGATGTTATCGGTTGTTGATGCGACAACTGTTGTCGTGGCGTATTCTGTTGGAATCCCGATGCTTGTGCATTCTGATTGTTCTGGTTTAGAGCATTATTGGGATTACTCCATAAAAAATTTGGGTGCTTCTTCCAAGCTGGATTGTATGTATTGGACATCACATTGTTGTACCGGTTGTAATTCCCCATATAAAAGTTGGATTTCGGATTCTGTATACATTCAGAAGAATCATGGTTACCACCACATAACTCACAAAAGGAATCCATTACCTTGACCTCCTGTGTGTTGTTTGATTTCTGCATGTTCTGGACCGTCTTGGTTAGAGTGGCCAATTGTGCCGAAATTGAATCTGATGATCCAAGTTCATGTATTGTGGCTTGGTGTCTAACTCCTCCTCTTCTAGCAGATAGGAACTGATAATCATTCTTGGCAAGCCTGTTTAGAATTTGCATTGCTTCCTCCGGTGACTTATCTAGGAGTATGTCATTTGCCGAGGCATCTAGCATCATCCTTGCTGGTGTATTCACAGCATTGTAAAATATTGTTACTTGTGTCCACACTGGGAATCTGTGTAGGGAGCATTTGTGTAGAAGTTCTCTATATCGCTCCCAAGCCTCGTACATTGATTCATCATCTGCCTACCGAAAAGAAGTAATTTCATTACGAAGCTTATCAGCCAAATTTGTAGGATTAAATCAAGAAAGGAAATCACGACAAAGATCGGTCCAAGATCCTATTGATCCAGCAGGAATACTATTCAACCATGCTTTCGCCCTATCTCTCAGTGAATAGGGGAATAATCTTAGCCGTAAAATATTTGCGGTGACTCCTTGTATTTTGAATGAGTTGCAAATCTCGAGGAAAGATTTAAGATGTTGTCGTGCATCCTCAGTTGCTGAGCCGCCAAATTGACCAATAGTGTCGATCATATTGAACATCACCGGTTTCAACTCAAAGTGGTCGGCTTTAATTTCAGGTGTGACAACTCCTGGATTAAGTCCTTCAAGATCTTCCTCTAGATAGTCTCGAATAGTTCTGTTTCATGCAAGAATCACTCCTCCTCCTGCTGGAACATCTTGATTCAGATTGACGTCTTGATTAGCCATTGTGCATGCCTTGATAATACATCCCTAAGTTGTTCTTCAATGGTTTCTTCTTATCCCTAAGTTGAAACTCTAGCTAATTGTGCATGCCTTGATAATACATCCCTGCGTGAATCAAGGGTGAACAACAACCAATCTTGCGCTCCTCTTAGCTGTTGAAATCCTTAACTTATTCCTAAGCCGGATTAATCTTCACCATCAATAGATTGAATAAAGACCATACTCATTCGTTTCTTGAATCTAACTCTCCCGATATTAGATAAATAGATGAAGTTACGAGATCCTCTCCCAATTCACTCACAAACAAGAATAAAAACCAAGAATGAGTAAACCTTGAATTAAAAGTGCAAACTCTTATTACCTAAACAAAATCCAATTGTTTCTCACAACCACAAAACACAATAACCTTAGCCAAATAGATTTAGTTCATGGGTAGGTTCCAAAGAAACACAAAACAGAGAATCCCTAACATAAACCTAATCAAAAAAGAAAGAAAAAGATGAAGAATGGTTGAAGCCTTTGTCGAAATCTCTCCCCTTTGCTCTCCCTTGGAGTTGACAGCTTGGTCTCCTTTAAATAGGAGATGGCTAGGTCAAAGTCTCTCTTGAGGAAGAAGTTAAGTTGGAATTAAATACTTTAAAACAATATAATTTTTTATTATATTTAAATTCATTCTAGATCTTCTCCTATCTTCTTGGGATTTAATTTCTCTTTGACCTCTTCATGGAAATCAAACTCCTTCGGGATTTAACTTTTCTCCACATCATCTTGGGCTTATCTAGTCATCAATTTCGACTGTCATATCATCTTATCCCTTATCTACAATTGCCCTAGAAACTAGCTTGGCATCTCCTTCATGCATTGCCCTAGCAACTACGTCGGCATCTCCTTTATGCACTACCCTGGGAACTGGTTTCAGCCTTGTTTAGGCAAGTGATTCTACACACACACAAAAACAACTATCGGCATCACACTTTTTCCACAAAATTAAGCAAAATATGAAATCAAGCTTGTCCACCAAGGAAACAGTGCAAACATGCATGAATGGCTAATAATGCAACTAATATGAGCCTAAGTCTAGCAATAATATGAATAAAAAGGGTGAATAAAATAGTACTTTTAGACACTTAACACCTATAACCTCCAAGCTCACCATGACCAACCCTTTAGGGGCTAGTGTTGTAATTGGGCTAGTATGCAAGAATTGTCCCCATGTGAATCAAGGGATACCTTTTCCAACCAACCTTATGGCCCTCCCTATACAAGAGTTCGATGTTATTTTGGGACTTGATTGGCTCGGGGAGCATCAAGCTTAGGTAGATTGTTCGAAGAGGAAGTTGTACCTTCGAGGTCTGGGCAAGGAGAGTGTGACTCTCATGGATTCCAATGGTGAAAGATCATTGTTGTATGCCACCATAAGCAAAGAAAAACCACAGATGCAAGATATAGATACCATGCAAGAGTTTCCTAATGTGTTTCCCGTTGAGCTTTCAGGTTTACCACCTATCCACGAGGTTTAATTTAAGATTGCAGTGCAACCTGGAACCATTCCAATTTCCATTGCACCCTATCGAATGGCACCGATAGAACTTACTGAGCTTAAGGTGAAAATTTAGGACTTTTTAGATAAGGGTTTTATTCGACCAAGTTCCTCGCCTTGTGGAGCTCCGGTCCTCTTTGTCAAAAAGAAAGATAGATCAATGCGTCTTTGTATTGATTATCGACAATTGAACAAGCTCACAATCAAGAATAAGTATCCTTTACTGAGGATCGATGACTTGTTTGATCAACTGAAAGATGCAACAGTCTTTTCTAAAATTGACCTAAGGTCTGGATACTATCAGATGAAAGTGAAGGAGTGCGATGTGCCCAAGATGATTTTTCGTACAAGATACGACCACTATGAATTCTTGATTATGCCCTTCGAGTTAACCAAAGCACCTGTTGCCTTTATGGATCTCATGAATCGAGTTTTTAGACCTTATCTTGATAAATTTATGGTAGTATTCATATACGATATATAGATCTATTCTAAAAGCCAAGCTGAACATCGTGAACATCTTCGTATTTTACTTCAGACTCTTCGGGAGAAATAATTGTATGCCAAGTTCAGCAAGGGCAAGTTTTGGCTCACCTAAGTCTCGTTTTTGGGTCATGTGATCTCCTCTGAAGGCATTCAAGTAGATCCAAAGAAGATTCAAGCTATAATTGAATGGAGACCACCAAAGAATATAGGTGAGGTTCGCAGCTTTCTTGGCCTCGCTGGCTATTATAGGAGATTCGTTAAAGGATTCTCTATAATAGCAGCTCCGCTGACTAAACTCCTAAGGAAAGATGTTCCTTTTGAATGGACCAATTAGCAACAAAGAAGTTTTGACCAACTCAAGCAAGTATTGACTCATGCACTGGTTTCGGTCCAACCCAAGTCTGGGAAAGATTACACTGTGTATAGCGATGCTTCGCACCAGGGGTTAGGGTGCGTATTGATGCAAGAAGGCAAGGTTGTTGCTTACGCTTCAAGACAACTTAAGCCACATGAGATGAACTATCCTACCCATGATCTTGAATTGGTTGTGGTTGTCTTTGCATTAAAGATATGAAGGCATTATCTCTACGGGGAAAATGCTATCTATAAACCGACCATAAGAGCCTTAAGTATTTGTTGACACAAAAAGAGCTTCATCTTTGTCAAATGAGATAGATCGAACTCCTCAAGGACTATGACCTTGTTATTGATTACCATTCGGGCAAGGCCAATATAGTAGCAGATGCGCTCAGCCACAGGCCTACGCCTACCTCTCAGGCTATTAATGCTCATTTCCGACTTTGAAAGCACCGTAGTTTTATAGCTGAACTTCATGTTCAGTCCACTATTGTGATGAGAATCAAGTCCTTACAAGAACAAGATCCTGAATTACAAGCCATTGCTTCTAAGCTTTGAAATAATCCTGACCCTGATTTTAAGATCAATTTTGAAGGACTCTTGTACTTCCGTAATAGAATATGTATGCCCAATGATGAGTCATTTCATGATGAAATCCTCAATGAAGCCCATTGTAGCCCTTACTCAATTCACCCATGAGCAATAAAGATGTACAAAGACCTATGGGAATTGTATTGGTGGCCTGGCATGAAAGCAGCTATTATAGAATTTGTATCAAGATGTCTCACATGTCAACGAGTTAAAGTTGAGCACCGTAGCACTACCGGATTGCTGCAACCTATTGAACTCCCTCATTAGAAATGGGAAAAGATAACTATGAACTTTGTCAGTGGTTTACCGTTGACCCCAGCCAAGCATGATGCTATTTGGGTTATTGTAGACCGTTTCACTAAGTCAGCACACTTCATACCAGTTGGAATGGACTACGGTCTTCCTAAACTGGCCAACTTGTATATCAAGGAAGTCATTCGACTCCATGGTGTGCCACATTCTATTATCTTCAATCGAGATCCACAATTTGCTTCTCGATTTTAGAGGTCATTGTAAGGAGCTCTAGGCACCAGAGTCAATCTTAGTACAGCTTTCCACCCTCAATCTGATGGCCAATCAGAAAGGGTAATCCAGATATTAGAAGATATGCTTCGTGCTTGTGTTATTGAATTCAAGGGATCTTGGGAGAAATCCCTACCTCTCGTCGAGTTTGCTTATAATAATAGCTAACAATCATCTAATGGCATGACACTGTATGAAGCATTGTATGGCAGAAAGTGTAAAACACCGCTATGTTGGTCTGAACTCGGTGAAGGCAAAGTGTTGGGCCCTGACTTACTTCGAGAAACCGAAGAACGGGTTACCATCATCTATGATCATTTGAAGGCTACCTTCGACCAATAAAAGGCTTATGCAAAGCTCAAGCGAAAAGATATACAGTTTGATGTTGGTGAGAAAGCATTCTTGAAAGTCTCCCCGTGGAAGAAGATTCTTCGATTTGGCAAGAAGGGAAAGTTGAGTCCCCGATTCATCGGTCCTTTCGAGGTGGTTGAAAGAATTGGCCCTGTAGCTTACCAACTAGGTTTGCCCTAAGAATTGAACAAGATCTATGATGTGTTCCATGTGTCGATGCTTCGCAAGTACAGATTTGATCTATCACATGTTCTAGAGTCCGAATATGTAGAACTTCAATCCAATTTAACGTATGGAGAGGAACCTGTGCAAATATTGGCAATAGAAGTCAAAAGGCTTCGAAATAAAAATGTTATGTTAGTTAAAGTACTGTAGAGGAATCACAAGGTTGAAGAAGCTACATGGGAGCCTGAGGAAAGGATGAGAAGTTAGTACCTGCATCTCTTCGATTCAGGTAAAAATTAGAGGATGAATTTTTCTTTATGGGGGAGTTGTAACATCCCAAAATTAGGCTTAGCCGGAATTTGGTTCTGGTGACCGAAAATTTCACATTGAAAAGTCAAAAATTAAGAGCTGACCTTTGATCAAGTGGTATATTATTAGTTTATTGAATCCCAATTAAGCATTGATACTGTTAAGGACCATATTGCAAACTTTGAAACATAGAGCAGCGACCAAATTAAGAGAATTGGAAGTTGGGGTGGCAAACGCATAGACAATCAAGAGTTGAGGGACTAATCTTGCGAATAGCCCCTCCTCAAGCCTAATCACCACATACGTGGGATTAGGATATTGAGTTCCTTCAATTGAAGGAAAGCTCAATTGGAAACAAAGGTAAAAAGGAAAAGAAAAAAGCTTACCCGGTAATTGATAAGCAAGCACCTCCTCACTTCATCTTCCACCTTTAAGCAAGCACCTTCATTAGGGAGTGAACCAAGCTTTGATTTCCTTAAGTCCCTTGGTCATAGGTTGTATTTATCCATTGGGTAAGCATTTCCCCCCAATTAGATTGTTGATTCCAAAGCAATAACTATGTTTAATTTCAAGTTTAAGGATCCATGAACCCTAGAAATTCTCTAGGGATGATATAGCTTATTTGCTATTGTTTTCTTAGCTAACGAATTGCTATGAGTCTACTATCAATATTGAAATCCGTTTAATTTCAATTCTATGTAGTTCAAGATAATCAAGGTGAAGAATCGCCAAATCCTCCTAATTCCACCAAGCCCAAGAACAATGGAGTTGTCATCCGGGAGCCTTGAAAGCCTCAGAATCATTAGTGAGTGTAGTCAGAGTCAAGGGATTGGCTAGGTGTCATTCCCGAATTTGTTGATATTGAATTATTACATCATCATCATTGACCAAGGTATGTTTGCATTGAAACCTCATGAAAGGTGCTATCGGTAAGCTTTGGTAAGCTCATTACATCATTAAGTCATTTATCGAATCTTCATACGATCATTGATATAATTAAGTATTGAAATAGGCTTTAATGAATACGCCATGTGATTATGGTTATTGTTACCGTATTGATATTGCTACCGTTATTGTTATCGCTATTATTGTTGGCATTGGTAAGTATTAAAATCCTTGGATACGAATGGACATGGGATACAATTGGCATGCCATAGAATTCATGAGCTCATTGGTAAGAAGTGGACTACGGTCATTGAGCTAAGGCTCTCATTGGCGATGTTGGTGGGATGTGATTGTGTTGGTGTTATTGGCGATGTTGAAGGTTATTGACCATTCATTGTTGGCAATATTGGATGGGAATTCGCGTATCCATAATACATGTCGATCTAAGGAAAAATATGTGAATAAGTACTGCAAGTATTGTTAAAATGTGATTTGAGATGCATTTACATTGATACACATGCTATTGCTTCCATTGATGTTCATGTTATTGTTTATGGCTGCCTCGCTAGGCTAAGTAAGCCTAATGCATCTCATTTCCATGCATTTTCAGGTTAAAGCATAGTTGGATCAAGGATCGGAGCAAATAGAGCTTTTAAAACAAGTCACAACCCTCTATGTAATGTTAATCTAGTCCTTGAACTCCTAGAATGGTGGCGTAGGGCCTAGACACAAGCTGGTTTAGTCCCATTTTGTATGTAAATGTGGTCCACTATGTTAAAAGGACTAAAATGCTCATCCTGGTCATGTTAATGTTTTAGTTAAAAGTACCAAATATGCATATTCAGTCGAACTAGTGAAAACATGGTAAGTGGATTCATTTGATAATAAAACTTTACATGCCAATAGATTTTAGTGTTTAAAAGTTGCTGGTAAAAATTCATTGCATTTGGACATCATTCGACATGTTAAATTGATGAAAAACCAAAAGAAATCTGTCATTATAGTATAGGGCGTACCGATACAAGTCAAGTTGTATCTATACGGCCTTGCATATTTGGCCTGGGAAAGCATGAGTTAATCGTAGCATATCAATACATGTTGAAGTGTATTGATACAGGTTTTGCCAGTAGGGTTGGGGAATTTAAATGTATCGATACGGCCTTAGGTTGTATCGTAACGGGACATGGTCAAAGTCAACATTAGTTAACCCGTATCGATACAGGTCAAGCTATACTGATACGAGTTCTTGAATTGTTGGGAATTGGGTCCTTACCCTTGCATGGGTACCGATACGGTCCTCGACCGTATCGATACGTGTTTGGGAAGTTTTATTTGGGGTTCAATTCATGTACACCTGTACCGATACGGCACCAAGGTGTTTCGGTACGGTGGTAGTTAATTTTGTTAAAAGACATTAAACACAGTTTTAAAGGGTTTACAGAATGGCCACTAATTATTATACAGCCTAATTGGATGGGTAAATGATATCAGAATAATATGAAAATTTACAAGATCATTGTTATAATGTCGAATTTCATTATTACATAGTTAATTGTATTAAGGGACCCCTAAATTATCAGATTCACAATTTAGTCCCTAAAACTTGTAAAGGTTAGAAACTGGTCCCCATTAATTAGTCATTGTTCCAAATGGTATAGTTGAGCTAATATGGATAGGGGATAATGTTTGGAAAGTGTAACCTTGAGTAAGTGACAAATAGTTACTGAAGTCTTATCGCTCCGATCATCATTTTGTTCATCGATAGCATTTTTCGACCCGGTTCCCAACCAGGCCGGGTGGGGGATGTTACAGGTCAATTGTGCATACCGTGGTGATACATTTCTATGTTAACCTTGGGTGAACAATAACCGATCTTACGTTCCTCTTAGCCATTGAAATCTGAATCTTATTCGTAAGATGGATTAACCTCCATTAACAATTTGTTGAGTAAAGGTTATGTTAATTCGTTTCTTGAATCAAACTCTCCCGGTGCTAGATAAATGGATATTCCTCGAGATCCTCTCCCAATTCACTCAAGATAGAAAATTAAAGAACCAAGAATGAACAAACTTTGAATTTAAATTGCAAACAAAATCTTAAACAATCCAAACATTTTCACAACTACAAAATCCCAATCACCCAAGCCAATTTAATTTTGTTCATAGTTGGGTGTAAAAGAAGTACAAAATAATAATTCCCCAACATGAATCGTATAAAAAGAATAAAGAAGAAGATGAAGATTACGATCAGCCACCTTTTTTTCTCTCTAGTCGACTCTTCTTTGAAGGTTGTGATTTGGTCTCTACTTATAGGAGATTATTAGGTCAGATTTGTTGTTGATAAGGAGTTGAATTTGGAATTAAATTGAATAAAAGAAATAATAAATCTCTTTTATCTTTTTTCTTAAAAACTCTTCACAAATCTGAATTTAAATCTCCATTAAATGTTGCATGGAAATCCAAATCTTTGGGATTTATCCCTTGCTTTTCGTGTTTATCCCTAATTAGGTGGACTCATCCAGTCATCGTCGGCAATTAGATCGGCATGTCCTTTAGAAATCAGCTTCACTTGCCACAACAGACCCTTCAAAATTCTCCTTAATTGCCACGACAATCCTATCCTGCACAAAATAACACACACCAGCAGCGATTTTTCCGCAAAAACCAACCAAAGTGTAATATCAAGCTTAACAGCGAAGGAAACTCATAAATTATGCATGAATGACTACAAATGCAACTAAAATGAGCCTAAGTCTAACAATAATTATGAGTGAAAGGGTAGAAAATATAGTACTTTTACACACTTAACAATAAACAAATGAAGCAATGACTCGATGATTCGCTCTCTGATTTGGCAATTTGCATTGTTGTTTATCTTCAGTAAAACAAAAGCCATTAGCTTATGTTTTGGATGCAAATGAATTTACCTTAGTGATTTGTCAAAAAATAGTGGATAAAAGGCATATTTTTTTTTTACCTGGAGTGGAAAAGCTTTCAATGGTGCAATTCAGTTTAACCAATCTTATGTCGGAAAATAATGGATAATTAGTGATTTTGAGGCATATTTTTTTGAACAGATTTTGAGGCGTATTAATTATTAGTAAATTTGAAGTTTTTAATAATAAACATTATGGTTTATATTTAAATCCATAAGACTTTTAAAATGATATATAATATGCTCAAATTAGTTGTATGATAGAATGAAAAATTGATGCTTAAAAAGAGGTACTTGGAAATATTGTTGAGAAAAATGTTGTGCTTAAAACACTCTATCCCACATAAGAAATGTATGGGAGTTTGGAAGATGTAAGCAAGAACTAACTTGTTGGTTAGTAAATGTGTAAGCCAGTCGAGGTTGGGAGTAACTTACAAAACGTGGGCGATATAAATATTCGAATCAGTTAGGCCTTAGTGGACCTACCCAAATAATTTTTGTTAGCCCGTGGAGTTATATTTTTCTCAACAAAATGTCTCTTGGTATTCTAAAGACAAGTTCAATATTTGGATTCAATTGTTCAAATTAAATCTTGAAAACTCTTCATCTACTCCATTAATTCCTTCGAGTCTCTCATATGTCTCTTCCTACTATAAATAGGATGTTACTTCTCTCTTTTCAAACACATCAAAAACATTCCATCTCTTTTTCCCTCTATCAAATTTACTATGTTATGGTGATAGAAGAAGGCATGGTTGAATTCCCCTATTCATTGAAGTTGTGCTGCTTGCAATAAACGTTTATTGTTGTATCCTGAGAGATACACGTCCTATGATTCTCTAGTACCGGGGAGGGGACGAATCTATCTTAAGGAGATTATTTATACATGCCTCAACAAAACTCTGCTTCCAACTCTTATCCATCAAGAATTGCAGAGTAAATTTATGTTCGTTTTAAATTAATTTTTAATTCATTATTTTCAATAAGTTGTTGTTATGAATATATGTGAATATTCAATTATATTTGTGTATTTTATGCCCTTGTTCTGACATCTTAAACAAAAACATATGAGGCCTTAAGCAAAAAAACATGCATTGTCTAGTAAACAGGTCAAGCCAGTGCTTATGCAACAACCAGGAAGAACAGTTTTATGTCCTGCGTTCATGTTAGTGCAGATAAAATCATAAAAGCATTGTTCCATATCATATATTCTTCTGCCTTCAGACTTCACCAATCATGTTTGTATTTTAGTCTTTGGGATCACCTTGAACAACAGTCTCCTGAAGTTGAAGAGCATACTCCAGATTCCATAAGACACCCAATGGAGGGCCGATCCGAAATCAGCTAAGCATATCTCAGCACTTTCTCCAAACATCCTAAGAGAATCAGGCCTGATGTTTTGTTTGAGAATAGGATCAATTATTTGCACCCAACTGTCCTCTTTTCTGCCACTTCATGGCCCATTCAGCTAGATTTGCCATTTGCCTTGGAAGAGTTGGATCTATCACTGGCCTTGCACAAAGAACTTCAAACAAAACAACTCCAAATGAATATACAAGAGATTTCTTTGTCAGCTGTTGCCTTGTGAAATATTCTGGATCCAGATACCCGAAACTTCCTTCCACGTCTCTACTGACGTGGGTCTGGTCGATTTCCGGACCTGTCTTTGACAGCCCGAAATGTAAATATAAATAATTATCATATGGTACCCTATTCCAATTCAAAAAAACATATATGCACAATGGTTGAGTCATATATGGGTACAAGTTCACTCGTATTTTACTTTTCTAAATGCACTTTTGGCTTTTTCTTGTTTTCTTCTATTATGTGTTGATATTTGGTTGAGTTGTCAAAATTTATCCTTATACTTTGAACTCTCCATTTTGAATGGGTCATCTCATGTCATCAATCAACCAATACCTTCACATAATTTCAGTTTTTTCAAACATAAAATTTGTCCACATTCTCTTTATGATTTTCTAGTGGAAGGTCATGTTCTATATCTTTGTCATATTTCTTTGTTCTTTTCCATTCAGTTGGAAAAGTCTTCAAAATGCTCCGGTTGGTGCTCCGGTTGGTACATTTGCATCACAACAGTGCTAAATCTACCTAGCTTCTTTATCTACTACTTCTACTGCAGCTAACTTAATTATGGAACACAACTCAAAGACAGGGATGAACTGAGAGGGAGGCTGGAGGGACAATCACCCTCCTAAAAATTTGAAATTTATAAATAATTTAGAAATTTTTTATGTATTTTCTATTGAAAATCTATTTTCGCCCCCACCTAAAATTTTATAAGTTCGCCCCTTAGAATTTTATACTCACCCCCTTATATAAAATCTTGTATACGTCCCTGCTCAATGACAAATATCAGGTTTGATTTGGCTGCATTGCCTCCATGTTATCAGATTCTTCCCAATTGCTGCAAAATGCTTATAAAATGCATAGTATTTTGCTTTCTTCATTTACGCAGGTGGCTAAGAAATTAGAATTATATCTAGCATAGCTTTAATTATTCGTCGTTCATAAAATACTGAGAATAAGAAAAACAATGAACTTGAAATGCAAAAAGGATCAGTCATGGATCTTATTAAATCGCATACATTTTCTTAAACTCATTGTTTAGAATCTCAGAATCTGACATCACAGACATCGCCCATGATCGTGACCGGCTTGTCTGTGATGATCTTCGTATACTTCTCATTTTCGAAGCCTCAATCCGATGCCTAATCACCCAATAACACATAGTGCCTAAAGTAGTGGCCATTATGCTAGTTCCTACAATTGTTACTCCAATTGCAAGCCACCTTTCGTCTTTGCCAACTACAACAAATGACAATGCTAAGAATGCAACTGAAATAAGTGCACAAGCCAACCACATTAACTTGTTGATAATTGCCATCATCTGCTTCTTTGCCTTGCTCTCAATCACTACAACTGAGGTTTGAACCACCACAACTGCTAGGGAAATGAAGAGGGCAATGGAATCAAAGATGAAGAAGATTATAAAAGCAGGCTTTGGTGCTATATTTGCTTCCCCAAGTGAGTGACCGGGCCGAATGTCATTCGAGTCATCTATATATTGACCGGGGACCGTGAAAATAGCAGCAAAAGCAACAGTCGCAATTAGGACAGCGACAACGGTGGTGGAGTTTATTGCATTGTTAAGACCAGAATGCATTTTGTTGAGTCTTTTGGCTATGCCTTGGACTTCTTTTCGGGTTTGGAGGGTGTGTTCGAGTTGATCATGCACTTCATGCTTTATATCACTCACAGTTTGTTTTAACTGTCGGGCTGGATTTGGTGCTGCCGGCTTGACGGATCTAGCACTTTGAACCCCATGCTGTTGCAGCATGGATGCAATCTGCAGGTGCCCGGTTTTCTCTGCAGTGTCGAAAGCGGTTTCCCCACTTCTGTTAACCGCTGTTGTGTCAGTTTCTTTGTATCCAAGTAGCAACTTAATAATCTGCACAAAGAAAAAACGTGCATTAGCTTACTTGTACAGCATCTATAGTTGTCAAGATTATGCAGCAATTGTTGAAACAACAGGTATGACCTTTCAAATATAATAAACCTGTTGAGAGATTCTAGGCCTTTGTTAACAAGTCAACCAGCAATGTCAGCAAAAATAATGAGAAGATTTTTTTCTTGGAAGTAATCATAACAATTATTCAGAAATTTTATTCCCATACACACTGGATAAGCCATGTAATTGGCAACCATTGAATTTAATTATTATTTTACATGATAACCCGGTTTTTCAATTCAGGTATTGACCTGAAGATTTCAAACTACATGTCATTCCAATTCTGTTTTTCTTATGTAATCACGTGGCCAATAAATTTCCTTTTAAACAATTCACCTATTTTATGAGAAATTTACAACTTTGTATTGCTCTAACATTTAAGACCTGCATATAAATTCAATCAGCAAGTGTGTCTAGTTTATGTCCTGAAAGATCTCAACTGTAAATCTCATTGAAGCCCAAAATCTGACAGTGGGAGATAAAGAAGAAAGAGAAAGTACATAACTGGTTCAATAAAAACACAAAATTTAACTATCTAGAGCGGCCAATATTCTATCCCTTAAGGCAATCAATCAAAACTCAAAACTATAGGTGAAACAGTGACATCGTCGATCCATTTGGTGGCAAATATGAATTGCTAAATTGATTTACCTGAGATCTTCCCTTCCTGGTAGCTATGTGCAAACATGTGTTTCCCTTGGTGTCAACCATGTTTATCATCAATGAAGGATTTACCCCAATCAATTCCTCCACCACCTCAAGATTTTGCCCCTTCACCGCCATGTGAAGAGCAGTCTGCCCTTTCTTATCAGTCCTCTGAGCAATCAAAGGTTCACTAGCCAAAAGTGCCTTCACAACATCCAAATGCCCATTCCTTGCTGCAGAATGTAGAGGTGTTTTACCATTACTCCTTGCTATTGTAGCAAGGCTGCTACCAGCCTCCAATAAGAACTTCACAATCTCGATATGCCCTTGAGTCGCAGCCGTGTGCAAAGCTGTGGTGTTCGATAAATCAACCGTCATAGCCAATTCAGGGTGCTCAGCTAGTAGCACTTTCAATATATCTGCAACAAGGACCGCACTGAAAACCTCATTTTCACCACCAAAAATAACTTTCTTAGTTAAATAACAGACAAATCATATGTTGGAAACTTACCTAAATCCCCTTGTTTAGCCGCGATGTGGAGTGAATCAAAACCATTTCTTGCTTTGATCCCAGCATTAACAAGATCATAATAGTGAATCATCTCCTTAACCAAATCAACATAACCGTATTCAGCCGCAGCATAAAGGGCGGTTTCGCCGGCTTGGTTTTGTTTAGCTACGAGCTCCTTCAATACATCCTCCCCGGTATCTGTAAGGATTTGTTTCACCACTGCAAGATTTCCAGCTCTTGCTGCAGAATGTAAGGCTGTATCATCGCGTTTTCCGGTTAATTGTTTGGTCATCTTTTTCCTAGGAGCTGGAACACTTGGCTGCTCGGTAGCTGGTGTCTCCATTTCAATCAAAATCAAGTTTCTCCTTTGATTAACTTGTACTTCAATTATGAATTGAAAATCCTTCTTTTTTTCATCTTCCAGCAAAAACCCAGATCAAAATTTGCATTCTTTAATCCAAAAAACACCACTGTTCATCAAAACTAACTAATAAAATGAGTAAATAATTCTGTATTTCAATGATCCGAACTCCTTGGAGAGATTGATTCCTTCCTCTAATGTCTGGTTCTTTAATCTCTTGCGTCCCGGAGTATATGCCTGTTTTCAACATAATCCACCTTCAGCTTTCTTAAAACATCAACCAATAGTCCATTCAATGAAAACCCAGAAACCAAAACATGACCTTTCTAAATATAATTTTTTGCTTCATCTGTTTATCCTCCATTTTTAAAAGTGGGGGAAACCCATAAAATTGAATTATATAGGATGAAGAAAAAGTAGTACAATAGCACATAACAGTGATAATAATAATAATAAAAATAAAAATAATTACCTGAGAGTGGAAAATATAGAGCTACTTTTGTTCTAATCCATCAAAACCAGAGCACACATACAAGTAGAAAGCCTTTTGGAATTGAGCTTCTCTGTTCTTAATCAGGAAACCGAAAAGAAAAGAAAAGAAAAGAAAAGAAAGCAAAATTCTGAGACCCTTTGCTTATGAGAACATCAAGAACAAAAAAAAGTTTAGTCTTTAAAAAAAAACATAAAAAGCACATGTATTTGCAACTTTATACGAATCTAGAAACCATCCCACAAACTATAAACAAACTAATCTAACCAATGAAAATGTAGACTTTGTAAAGGTGGTCATCATCACAATGATGATAAAAAGATAGACTTGTATTAAGAGAGATGCAGCACGTAGGCTTTATTTGATAGGATAGAAAAATGAAAGGGATGATTAGAAAAGTGGAAATTAAATTTTGGGTTAAAAAAGAAAAAAAAAAAAAGAGGGAACGATTTTTTTATGTATAAAAATTAAATTATTTTAATTTGAAATAAAAAATAAGAAAAAATATGAGAGATATGTGAGTTAGATTAAAATATATTTTAAATGATTAAGTTCTTTTTTGGCTCTCCTTTTCAACTCCATTAAACAACAAATGAAAAAAAATGTATTTTCTTTTAATTTTTCATCTTTCTTACCAAATAAACTAATCAAAAGAAAAATAATTTATTGTCTCTAAAAGAAAGGAAAGAGAGATTTTTTTGTGATCAAGTTCAAAACGTAATGTCAATTAAAATTAAAGTGATGTTTTAACTATTATAACAGTTCTTAATTTCATACAATCAAATATTCTAAAATTAAAAGAAATTTAATAAAATAATTTGTCATAAAATTTTGTAATTTCACGATTTAAATTTACAAAAATATCACATATCTATATTAAATTTAAAATTTAGATTAAAAAATGTTAAATTATTCTAATTTAAGGGTGTAATACAATATTATTCTAATAATATTTGTCTTTTTTATTTGTTTAACTTTTTAAATAAGAGAAACTAAATTTTTTAGTTAATAATTTGAATATAGAAGTAATAGATTTGAACATAAAAAATATTTTCCCTATTTTATTTATTTTTTTATAATTTAAAGGTGATTACAAGCTAATATTTGTTCATAGACATTCTTAACCTTTTGACAATGCACATACACCTTGTAGATAAAGTAATTTAAAACCGTATCTCCTCAAATAAATATCATTTACTTTTTCACTGGTACACACATTGAGTTCTTCTATTTCATTTTTAAGTTTTTTTCTCAGTAGTTTAGAAGTGTGACACCATCAGTTTTTGGCCAAGCAATTATCACCCATGCTATGTCACAATTGTTGATATATGTTATGCTCGATCTTCTCTACTTCTTTCTTTCTATTTTTTCTTTTTGATCTCTTTCACTTTAGTGATTTAATTTAGTAAACCTCTATTTTTACAAACGAAAATGGTGAATCATTTTTTTTTACTTTTGCAACACATGTTCTTTATTTTTGTGGAACTTTCATTGTACAAATTCTTTTCCAAACCAGCAGTATGAGATGATGCAGCAGATATAGAGGTGCTTATCAAGTGAGACGATTATGAGCTGAGCATTACTCGAATAAAAAATAATTCGACTCGTGCTTGATTCGACTTGATAAGCTCAATAAAATTTTGTTTGACTCGTACTCGTTAAAAAACTCATTGCTTATTAAGCTCGCTATAATTTGTACCTTGTTTCTAATATATATATAAATTAGTAGTACTATAGTCTATATAGAGCTTAATATAAACATAAATAAACAAATTTAACAAAAAATTATCAAAATAATGTGTGAGTAAATCTGAAATCTAAACTCCAAAGTAACTATCCACAAATACACCAAACTAACATATTATAAAAAAAAAATTAATGAGCTGCTCACCAACTTATTGAGTTGAGTTAGGCATTGTTTGACTCGAATTGTTAAGGCTTCAAGTTTAAGTTGAGTCAACTCCAATCAAACTTTGATCAAGTTAAGCTCGAACTGCTCTCAAGATGCTCAACTCAATTAGCACCCCTAAACAAATGTACATTTATTTCTCCTCTGTTCCTTTAGACCATGGTAACCAGACTTAATTGTGTATTTTCCCTTTTTATTAACAAGACAACTAATTCTATCATGTTCCCGTCAGCAGAATTATAAGTAGGGGTGGACATTCGACCGATTCGAGTTAAGTAAAAAAAAAACAATATAATTTATTTGATTAGTCTTATTTTAAACTCAAACTTTATTTGAATTTTTTTAGAGTCGGGTTTATGAAATTCGAGCCAAGTTAAGTCGAGTCGAATTGTTCGAGTTTCAGTTCAAATTTAATTGTAAACATTTATAATGTTATGGTACTAATTAGTTTCTATTCAAAAATTGAGGGACTCGACACAAATTTAAAAACGATCAACTAATGATTAAAAATTTTGATTTATTCGAATTTTATTTTATAACTAAAACTTTATTAACAATTTTTTCGAATCGAGTTTACAATATTATGAGTCGAGTCAAAATAAATTAATTTTTTAATATCAAGGCAAATAATTCAATTTTTTGAGTTGACTCGAATTTTGCTCCCTAATTATAAGTACATTAAATACGTCTGCGCGTGAGTATAACTGTTGATGTTGGCATGGCCTTTAACCCTTAACAACCGAGAGAACAGATTGTTTCTCCACTCCGTTAACAAACAACAATAATTGGACTAAAATCTACAACGCTAAAAAGATTGAACTTTGAAAAAGGACAAACTATGGTGGCCAAAGCACAAAGAATTTGACTTGGCTCACATCAAAACTAAATTTCTTTTGATTTATTTAGTAGACAATTAATTAACCAACAAAATATTATTTAGTGATTAACCTGAAAAAATATTATTGTTTACATAAAATGTTCTTTTCTTTGACTTGCATATTGCAAACTTACATGGTCTTCTATTAAGCCTTTCTTTTTCCTGATAAATATTGCAATTAGGGATGTAAAAATCGGGTATTTGATTGGGTCAGATCGGATTCAATTTATGTCATGTCAAGTCAATGGTTTAACTCGAGTTGGTCGAGTTTGGGTTAACTTGGGTCTGGGTCCATGTTGGGTTAATCCCAAATCTAACTCGGTTCGGGTCGGGTCAATTTTAGGTCGAATCGATACCAAGTTTGGGTCAAGGCGGTTAATTATTGGGTTAATTCGAGTTCGGATGGGATTCAGGTCAAGTCATTCCATATATCATGTCAAGTTTAGGTTGGATCACATCGGTTTCGGATAAAATTTTGGTCAGGTTATTTCAATTTTGGATGGACTTCGGGTCGAGTCGGATTAATTCACATCGGTTTCGAATAAAATTCAATGAGTATATATATAATTATATTATAATTTTAAAAATTATATGAATAATTTTTAAAAGTATATTAAATAACATTACACATCTTTAAAACATTATTTGAATAATCTTTAAAATATCTAAAATTTAAAATCTTAATTCGACGAAGGAAATGAATGGTTGAGATTAACTCATTTTTTCGATCGTTGGATGAGGAAAATGAATGGCTGAGATTAACTCCTTACTTTTTCCCTAAGTGATAATCTTCACATATTCTACTGTTAATCTCAGCCATCCGTTTCACTCATCCAATGATCCAAAAAACGTGTAAAACTTAAAAAGTTTTATACTGTGTAACTGGATCATATCTCATATATATATAATCTTTAAAAAGTTATTAAATAACATTAGAATTTAAAAATCTTTAAAAATGATATGAATCATCTTTAAAGTTTAAAATATTAATTCAATGAGTATATATAAAAATGTATGTTAAAAATTTAAAGAATATATATGAATAATCTTTAAAATTTTTAAAAATTAAAATCTTAATTTTATGATTATATATATGGATACTTTTTAAAATTATTAAATAAAATTACAAATTTTTAAAAATTATATTAATAATTTAAAAAATAAAATAAAAAATCTTAGTTCACTGAGTGTATATATTAAAATATTAAAAAATTTAATAATTATATTAATAATCTTTAAAACTCACTCTCTGTCCCATAAATTTTGTCCTTTATTGACTTTTAATTGATCAAATCTTTTCAATTTTGACTCTTAATTGTTTAAAAAAATTTATTGATAAAATTTGGAAAAAAAATATTTTAAAAACCTCTAACAATTTAGTTTTAAAAAATATATTTTATGAAATTTAATTATTTAATATATTTGACATAATTATAGTTAGTTTAAAAATTTTAACTTTCAAAAAGTCAATAAGGGACAATCTTTGTGGGACGAAGGGATTATTAAATAACAATACAATTATCTGAATAATATTTAAAAAAAAATTAAAATCTCAATTCAATGATTATATATGTAAAATTATATTAAAATTTTAAATTTTATATGAATAATATTTTAAAATTTAAAATTTTATCTCAATCATATACCAAGATTTTTTAACCTGAGACATATAAACCTCTGGTAGTTAAACATCTTTTTCTCAACAAACACGACACTCTTTCTCTTTCACAATTTTTTTCTATAATCACCCTCTCATAACGGAAGAATTGGTATTTAAACTTATTTTCTCATTTTCTTACAAACCAGACTTTTTACAGTAGAAGTTCCACTTAACATCATCGTAATTGGTTGTATGGTTTTGAGCCGAAAGAAAGGAATAAAGAATATCTTCATGTAGTTAAAGATTATTTTGTTCATGATTTAGAAGAAGAATCACTTCCAGTTTAATTGTTAATAATCTTGTACGTGCGCTTTATATATATTTACTTTGATATTTATTGATAATTTTTGTTCACTAATGTTTTTTATTGCTCTTTAGTGAATTCTTTATTTGGTTTTTTAAATTTATTGCTCTAATTTTAAATTTATTGGTCGGCTTCGGATCTAAAATCACCGGGTTGAACTTGGGTTCGGATTAGCATCCAACTCAGTTGAGTTTAGGTCATCATCACCTTTGATCACAACTAGATCAGACTCGGGTCGATTTCAATCAGATTTCTATGTCAGGTTAATTTTTTACACCCTTAATTGCAATAATATATTGTTAAAATTTGTATGCCTTGAAAAGTAATGTTTAGAAATAAAATGAAACAAAGCTTGTTATCGGTAACGTTTTAAAAAGTGTGATAATTATTGAGAAAGAAAGGGCTAATTTTTCTAAATTAAAAGTTAAAAGGTGATATCTGTATTATTTAATTTAATAGTAAAATTATTATTATTTTTCTTTCTTACAAAGCTAATGTTAATTGATTCATAATATTAGTTTTAATAAAAAAATTATAACATTAATAAGTAAACTCATTTGAATTAGGATGTCACAACATCTTTAAATTCTTCATTTTTTTCCTTATAAAAAATACGGATGTTTTTGTTCGGTATTATAGTTTTTTCTCTTTTTTTTTCATTGTTGAATTTGTCATCGTTTCTATATGATTATCTTGTTTATCTGTTTTTTTCTGAATCATCATATAACCCCTTAAACCTGGCCTATAAGAAAATGTTAAATTTAAAAAGTTACAATTGAATCATGTCCATCAAAAAATGCTTTTAAATTTAAATATATTATAACACAAAATAATTATTAAATAGTAATAATTATCGAAAAAATATTCAGTTGTTTATAAAATTCAAACGTTATAAAGATATTCTGATAATATATAAAATAACTCAAATAAAATCTGTAAATCCATGTTGAAACATAGTCTCAAGATATAATCAGTCTCAATGTTTGAAATACATAAATGTCCCAAAGTAATTAATAAATATTAACCTCGATAATCAAATAGTAGTTTGTACTGATAATAAAAAACTCAGATAAAAGTGAGATCCTCCAAGTACTAACTCGCCTAAAATCATAGTAAATCTCAACATAATAATATGATGTCACATGCAAAACACAACACACAACTACATGCACCATCAAGAGTGGAGATTGACCTCGCCGTAGAGTGGAGATTGACTTCGCGGCAGAGTGGAGGTTTGTCTCATGTCTTCCTCAGTACAATCTGATTCCATGCACAATGATGTGATGAAAATTAAAAATTTGCGTTGTACACATAGTCTCACAATATTTAAAATACATAGTTCATAGTTCATAAATTTAGAGATTCAGAGTTTAGTAAATTATGGTTCAATTTAGAAATTCAAGTATTTAATTAAAACAAAATTTTGACATTATATGCATGATGTTTCAAAACGTCCAAATTGCAATACAGACAAAACGTAATTATAAAAATATTGTAAATCAAAAAAGTATGTGCCATAGTAAGAAAATACACATTTAGCCAAAGCAACCTCAACCTATTGAATGATACATTTCCCATGATAGGAAGTAGTGGGTAAAGCTTTGTCAGTACCTATCATAATAATTTCTATATTGTTACTATTATTATCACTATGCCACCAATTCTAAAACAAAACTCCCTAATTTGATAAATAACTCACATGTAAGTCTTGCAGATCGAGCAGTTGCAATCTGAACATGTGGACGAGGAGGTAAATCGTATGACTTACGAATAGGAGACTCGCAAACACCTTAAACAATATAAATAACCAAAGTCGTAATCCAATAATGAAATGCATTTAAAATCCCAATTACAAAAGACTTAAAATGGTAAAAACGAGGATTTAAGTTTCGAATTTCGAAAAACATACAACGAATTTAGAATCAGGATGTGGAAACATGTCAAATCAACCTTGACCAGAAAAAGTCAACGACAAGGGTCAAAGTCAATAGAGACAAGTCAACAGACAATTTTCAATCAATAGTAAATAGGTCGGGTTAGGTTGCTCAAAGTCAACGAGTTGGGTTTGATTGTCGGGTCAAATCTGGATCACTCGGTTCAGGTTGGTTCACTAGTCTGGTTTAGGTTGGTTCATATACGGGTTCTCGGTTTACGGCTTGAGTCTCATGTAGTCATGTTTGTAGGCCAATTAGAACTAGTTTGGGGCTGGCTTAATACACAAGCCCAACCCTACAGTTCTTGTTGTAAACAATATTAGGGTTTAAGAAACCCTTGACAACGTTGACTATAGAGGCACGATAAGGACGAGATGTCAACAAAAGGTGCACGACTCAAAAATAAAAACCATAAAAAACTATGAGAATAAAAAAGAGATGAGGTTTACCCACAATCAAATAACGTAAGAGAAAGGGTGAAGTAAGCGACGACGCAAAACACAAAGGGTACTCTAAAGGTTCCTCATTTTGAATCTCCGAGTAGACAAATGTGTGAGAAAAACAACGGGCAGGGTTTTGTTCGGATGAAGAAAATGGTGATGAAAGTGTGGGTGGTGTACATCACGAATGGTCGGAGAGGTGTGATCAAAGCTTCATCAGAAATTTGAGGGGGAGGGGAGATGGTAAATTTTTATAGAGAGAGAGGGAGTTTGGTGGTTGCTGGTCAGGCCCGTATATGGGCTCGGGCAAGAGGGACAACTGCTCAGGGCCCAAAATTTTTATAATCTATTATTCTTATAAAAAATCTTTTTATATTAAATATAAGGCCCAATTATTTTTAATACTTATTATTAAAGGCCTAATTTTTTTTCAATATTTATTAATAGGGCCTATTTTTTTCAAAATTTATTATTAGGGGTCTATTTTTATAATTTAATTTTTTTCTAATATTTGTTATCAAGTGTCCAATTTCTCCCAATATTTCTTATCTTGGACACTCTTAAAATTTAATTTTTTTTCTAATACTTATTATTAAAGGCCTATTTTTTTAATTCTTGTCATTAGGGCACCAATTTATTTTCATTATTTGTTTTTAGCGGCGTACTCTTAAAATTTAAATTTTTTTCTAATACTTATTATTAAAGGCCTATTTTTTTAATTCTTGTCATTAGGGCACCAATTTATTTTCATTATTTGTTTTTAGCGGCGTACTCTTAAAATTTAATTTTTTTTCTAATATTTATTTTTTATTAAAAGTGCAATTTTTTCAATACATTTTATTAAGAGCTCAATTTTTTTAAATACTTTTTGTTGAGGACTAAAATTTTTCAATACATGTTATTATAAAACTACTTTTAAAATTTATTTTTTTCAACGCTTGTTATTAGTGTCGATGATTTAAATAACGGTTTACAACTGTTATGTCCACAATAACATGTTAGTAAATAATCCACATCAACGATACTCGCAGTGACCACAATAACATCCATTATATATGCAATCACAATAAACACAACCCGACCGAGAATGTGACCGCAACCGTAATTTAAATCTTTGATCATGGGCCCAATTTTTTGATTCGCCCTAGGGTCACCAAAATCTAAAAAATGGGCGGTTGCTGGTAAACAAACGGAAGATGAAAGGGTTAGGGGTGAGAGTTTGCTTAAACATTGTGCCCAAATGGGTAAAACTCAAGATGAGGGTCTCAAGTTCTCCCGCTTTTTAGAATAGTCACCAACTTCCAATTTTGCTGAATTTAACCTCCAAAATTAATAATCAAGCTCAAATTAGTCCTTAAATTCAATTTAGGGGTTTCAACCTATATTCTCAAATCATAGGGTTTAAGAATTGAAAATCCTAAAATTATAGGATTTCAAATATGAGAGATTTTCAAGGTGTTATAACTCACCCCTCAAGAAATTTTGTTCTCAAAATTTTTTCCGACTTAGGGATAGATTCCTAAAACCAACTAACATGTAAATATACTTCTACGTTCTGGATTTACCCTTCATCAAAATAAAAGTAAGAATTGAATAGATCATAAATGCACATGTTATGTCATCAAATGCATCCTTATAAGCATCACGTCTCCTATATTATAAACCAAACACGCGTCTGTCCTCGAATCTAGCTGACTATCACTCTAGACAGGCCTACCTCTACTAGCATTACTAGAAATAGCTGACCTACTCTACCCTCTACCTTCAAGAGGTATCTGTACAGATGCCTGAGCCTGACTATAAACAAATGAAGTAGTAGGCGGATGTAGACAGTCACCGACGAAATGATCTTTGGAACCACATACATATAACAAGCTTTTTAACTCCTTTCTACACCATCTTTTATGTTTCTTTCTACAGTAAGAGAATATTGGAATATGGATAGAATCTGTTGAACCATCCATATTGCCATTCGGATTAGTAGAAGTTGTTGGTCTCACTCTGGAATAACTCTGATGATCAGACTCATCTTTAGCCCTCTTTATAAACTGATTCTCCCAACTAGGTTGAACAGATGTATCTGGTTGCTTTCTAACTTGGTCAGTATTCTACGGTCTCTAGTCTTCATTGAATTCCTCTAACCTCTCAACAGTCCTAGCTCGACCAACCAGGTCACCGAACACTTTATCCTGATACTATGCAACACCCTTCTAGATTAATAGTCAAAGTTCCTTCAAGAACCACTTATATTTTTGTCTCTTGGTAGTAAAAAACCCAGAAGCATATATGATAAGTCTCAAAAACTCAATCTCATAATTATTGACGGATAGGTCTTTCTGCTTCAAATTCGTGAATTTCTATTATCACTTTGCAAGAAATTCCTTTCCCACATAACGGTCCCGGAATGAGTCTAAAAGATACTCCCAGCTGAGCTGACTAATATATAAAATATTCAATCATTTATAAAATTCAAACGTTATAAAAATATTCTGATAATATATAAAATAACTAAAACAAAATCGGTAATTGGATGTTGAAACATAACCCCATAATATAAATAGTCTCAATGTCTGAAATTATGTAAATGTGCCAAAGTAATTAATAAATATTAACATCAATAATCAAAAGGTAGTTTGTATTGATAATAAGAAAGCTGGATAAAAGTGAGATCTTTCGAGTACCGAGTCGCCTACAATTTGAGAATATTTGAAAGAGGAACTATGAGAGAGTAAGCTAAAGAGCTTAGTGTATTTCTAATGTGAAAGGAACCATTAAAATATAATATTATATTTTCTCATAAAGTCTTTTAAAATTATGGTAAATCTCAACATAATGATATGATGTCACATGCATAACACAACACACAACTACATGCACCAGAGATTGACCTCGCGATAGAGTTGAGGTTTCCTTTGCGGCAATGTGGAGGTTTCCGTCATGATAGAGTGGAGGTTTCTCTCACATCTTCCTTAGTACAATCACATCCCATGCACAATGATGTGATAAAAATTAAAAATTCAAGTTGTACATAGTCTCAAATATTTAAAATCTAGAGTTCTTAGCTCAGAAGTTTAGAGATTCAAAGTTCAGCAAATCAGGACTTGGTTCAGAAAATCAGGTATTTGATTAAAACATAGTTTTTGACATTATATGCATTACATTTCGAGATGTTCAAATCCCAATAGAAACAAAACACAATTATAAAACACTTTAAATTAGAAAAAAAAAACATGTAGCACAATAAGAAAATACACATGTTAAACCAATATTTTGATTTTGATATTGATATAATAAGGACTTAGTTGCAAATAAATAAAATTTTAAGGGTACTTGAAATTATTCGCATATTGACAAGCATTCGAACTAAAATAATTTTCTTGCCGAGAGGGCTCTCGGATCATACTCTACTTTTGCACGTGAGTGATGATATGGATTGGGGTCCGAGACCGTTTAGGTTCTTGAATGCTTGGATTGAAAAGAAGTAAAATGTGCAAGAGTTAGAGCACAAATGGAATCAATTGTCGGATGATGATGCTGGTTGGGGAGTGTTACAGAAGCTCAGGGGGTTAAAAAGTTTCCTCTGAGGGTGGAACAAGTCTTCCTTCGGTAATATTGACCAGTGCATCGCGGAAACAAAACAGAAGATTGATGCATTAGATAGTAGCATGGGTACGACTATGTTTACTGAAGCAATGGCGATAGAGAAAAGAAAGCTGCAGTATGAATTGTGGAGATTATCCAAATATCGCGAATCAATATAGAGACAAAAATCAAGAGTGAAGTGGTTTAAAGAAGGTGATCGAAACACGTCGTTTTTCCATAGAACAACAAAGCTACGCGCAATGCGTAATACAATACAAGGCATTATTGTGAATGGGCAGCGGGAAACTAACCTAGATCGGTTGTGCCATGCTTTCTTTGGGGAGTTTAGGAAGCATTTTTCAAAGTGCAGTCCTCAAGAGTTCTAGATGTTGTGGTAAATTTCAAGAAGCTAAATGAAGAACAAGTAGCAGGTTTAGAAATTTCATTTTCGAAAGATGAGATTCGTTCAGTTATATGGGATTGTGAAGGATCCTAGGCACCGGTACCGGATAGATTTACTTTCGAGTTTTACAAGGGCTGGAAATTTGTAAAAGGGGATGTGATGAAGTTTATTCACGGTTTTTTAACACGAGTTCTTTACCAATAGGAGTGAATTCAACATTTGTGGTTTTGATTCCCAATAAGGACAATCCAAGGAAGATAGGAGACTTTCTCCCAATTTGTCTTTTGATCTCACTTTATAAGATATTGGTGAAGTGTTTGACTAAGCATTTTCAAGTGATGTTAGGCTCGCTTATTAGTGATTCTCAATCCGGTTTTGTAAGAAGAAGACAAATAGTAGATGGGATAATGCTTGCTAATGAAGTTACACATTTGATGCAATGAAGGAAATTTGGTGACGGATGTGTGATCCTAAAATTAGATTTTGCAAAAGCTTACGAATGCATTAAATGGGACTACTTAGATTAGATCTAGTTTCGAATGGGATGTGGTGTTGGTTGGCGTAAATGGACCAGAGAGTGTTTCCGTTCGGCTCACCTTTCAATCTTGGTTAATGGTTGTCCGACACGTGAATTTGCTATGCAACGAGGGCTCCGACAAGGTGATCCATTGTCACCATTATTATTTGTGGTCGTGGCGGAATTGCTACATCAATTAATGCTAAATGATGAAGAGAAGGGCTTCATTAAAGAGTTCAAGTGGAAACAGATTTTTCCATTTCGCACCTACAATTTGCTGACGACGCGGTGATCTTTTTAAGGGTGAGGCTCAAATGGCGATTAATTTAAAGCGAGTCTTGTCTTGTTTTGAGTATGTTTTGGGTTTGCTAATAAATTACAAGAATTCTTGCCTATATGGGGTTGGCGTGGAAGAGGAGATATTAAGTGAGATGGTGACAATATTGGGTTGTGGCCGAGGTTTGTTATCGGTGGTGTATTTGGGACTTCCAATTGGTGTCAATCCGCGAAGCTTGAGCCTTTGGGAGCCTTTGTTGCAGCAGTTTCTTAAATGCTTGGTGGGGTGGAAATAATGTTCTCTTAACTTTGCTGCGCGATTGATTCTTGTTAATTCAGTCTTATCCTCATTACCTTTGTATTATATGGGGGTGTTCCTTGTGCCGAAGAGTATTATTCTTCGTATTGATTGCATTTGTCGCTCCTTCTTGCGGGGCGATCAGAGTTGCAGTTTAAAATGAGTAGAATAAATTGGCAGGTGGTTTGCCGCCCAGATAAGTATTGGGGTTTGGGTGTGGTTGATTTGCGACAAAGAAATCTGGCACTTCTCGCAAAATAGAGTTGGCGTTATGCTTCAGAAGGGAATTCTCTATGGCCTTTGATCATTGTTGCTAAGTATGGAGAGGATATTTTGGGTTGGCGTTTTAATGTTGCAGGAAAAAATAACATGTCCGCTATTTGGAGACAAATTGTAGAGGTACATGAGGAAGAATGTGTATAGCATTTTATGGAAATGCCCAATTTTCTTTGGTCGATTGGGAATGGTGCAAAGGTCCTCTTCTGGCGTGATTGTTGGTGCTTGGATGAGCCCTTACAACTTATGTTTCAGTGATTGTTTCGAGCTGCCATAAATAAATGGGCATTGGTGAAGGATTTAAGCATATGGCAAGGCGGTTGCACATAGTCCCTGGTTGAAGTACTTTAGCTGAAAATTGCGCTCGTTTGAAGAGCCACAGTTGTGAGACCTCATGGCTATTGTTGGGCGTTTGTACTGAATGAAACTGTGGAGGATGTGCTTATTTAGAAGCATTAGAAGGTGGGCAAATTTTTAGTGGCCATGTTATTCAATTTGATGGCATCCTTTGCTCTAGTGGAGGAGGCTGAGTTGTTCGCAATTTGGAAGCTTGAGGTGCCACCGAAGGTTCAATGCTTTGTGTGGTTCATATTGCCACCGACGTCATGTTTATTGCAAAAACAGGGACTGTCTATTACTGCCGATTATGTGTATTATTATTGGTGTCGTGTGGGTGTGAACGAAACGAATCACATTCTATATAATTGTCATGTCATGAGGGAGATATGGATTCTTTTCTTCCAATGGTGGCGTGTTGGAGTGGTGTGGCCAGCCACGTTAGAGAATTTCCTGCGACAATGTTTTGATAATTTCTTCTCGGGTGTGTCTAGACGCTGGTGGCTAGCAGGTTGCGCGACGATGCTATGGTCCATGTAGCTTTCGCGCAATGATATTTTAATCAAGGATCAGCGTCTTCATGTGGCAGAGTTATTTTTCTTTATTAAACTTTGTTTGCTTTATTGGGTATGAGTTATATCGTCACATGAGGAGATAGCGAAATCGGTATGGTGGGATTGCCTGTGGCTATATAAAGATAGACCACTAATGCAAAGGGCTTGGTTAAGGATATGTTGGTGCCCGCCGCTGGTGACCTCCCTGAAATTTAATGTTTATGGTTCGGCGATGGGGAACCCGGGTCTTATAGGTTGTGGTGCGGTGTTGCGGAATGATAAGGGACAAGTGTTAGCTCTCTTCTCTGAGCCGTTGGGTGAGATTGACTCCAATAAGGCAAAATTGCAGGCGATATGGTTTGCACTTAAAATGCTTCGGGAATCCAAATGGAGTAAGATGGCGTGTATAATTAAGTTCGACTCCACCATAGCAGTCGCCTGGGTTCTTCATGTTGAGCGTAAACCGTGGCGTTTTTTTATCCTTGTTTTGACACCTTGATGCGGTATGCTTGGAGGTCAATTGTGTATTCCATAATGTGACTCGCGAGGCAAATGGAGTAAGATGGTGTGGACCGTGGCTCCTAGTTCCGAGTGGTTGAATAGGATTTATTTTTTCAGGATTGATCTTTGAGTTTTGGTGCGTGTTGTGTGATTGGTTTGGGATCTCCTTGGTTGGAGTTTGGTCAGGAGTTGGGTTGTTTGGCCTTGGGTGTGCGTTTCATGTACTAGAAGTGTTTGTGTCATGGGTTTTGTCCATGACATTTGAGAGTTATGTACCATACCATTTGAATGGGTACTATTTTCCTCTGTTTAGGTTTAGGGAGGTTTTTAACGAGGCTTGTGGAATGATGTCTTGTTTGATTCGACTCTAATAAATCATACTTTTTTTGAGCAAAATAAATAAATTTCTAAGTCAATTCTTCCAAACTCCATAATTTTCTAAGTGTTTTGGTACTCAAACAAGCCATTTTGGTAAGTGAGTATTGATACGGCTATATGCTTATCGGTACAAGTTTTCTTTACTGGAAACTAATTTAATTCAAAATGGAAACTAAGTATCGGTACGGTTATATGCGTACGGTACGAGATTTTATCACTATAAAACCAAATGGTTACCTGAGTACCGGTACAACCTTTGGCGTACCAGTACGAGATTTAAAGTTTTTAAAGGCTTGTCAAATATTTTGGAGCAAAAATCATTTTTAAATGAGTCGAGTATTGGTACGAGAATACGTGTAACGATACGAAACTCTTATAAGTTTTTCTAAAAATTCCAATGAGTAAATTTAGTATCGGTACGGTACGAAGCATATCGGTACAGTACGAAACGTACCGGTAGCCCTTGAATTTTCATCACTTCATATCGATACGCAAACTCGCGTACAAATACCCATTTCGTGTAACAACTATTTCTATTTTAAGCAAGTACCGATATGAAAGCTCGCTTACTGATAACAACTCAAATGGCTAGAAATCAATGAAAGGGTATAAAAATAAGTCTCCAGAGCTTCTTCAAAAACAAGACAACTATTCTAAAGCACCCAAACACATATCCAACATTTTAAGCTTTTATTAAAAAATCTTATACCCAATTAAGTGTTCTTTATTGTAATTCTTTTTCATTCAAATGTTGAGTTTAGTGAACTTCAAATTGTGCAAACAATATTCCTTTAGAGGATTATCATAGTTTGCTTCTTTGTTTCCAATTTTAGGAAAGAGATTGCTATACTTTAGGGTATAAGTCTAGGATTTGTGAGGTTATCTCCTTTAGCCTTAAAGGAAAGACAAATTAGTGAATTTGTAAAATTATTAGGGTGGATAGCTAAGGTAGTAGATATAGACCTTGTTGAGAATGTTAAACCACTCTAAAATCACTTGTGCACATTTCTTTTCTTTTTGCATTTACTTCCACCAAAATTTTTATTTGCCAATTCACCACCTCTTGGCCATCTTCATTAATTGATCAACTCAACAATTGGTATCAGAGTTACACTCATTTGAAGGCTTCACATCCTCTTGAGTAGATCCAACTGTTGCTCAATCAATTATCAAGTCATCCATGGCCTTTACTTTCAGCAACTTCTTCGTCTAGGAAGCTCAATCCACTTCTAGGCCACTATACTTCAATGGGGTTAACTAACCATATTGGAAGAATATAATGAGGTTTCTCATCCAATTTATTGACTACCTCCTTTGGGATATAGTAATTGATGGACCATCCATTCCGATGAAGAGAGAAGGGGACCAACTTATCCCCAAGGAAATGAAAGAACGAACCATTGATGATCAGAAGAAATTGCGATTCAATGCTAATGCTATGCACATCTTATTTTGTTCTATTGGACTGGTAAGTATGCCAAGATGTCTTCTCACTCTAGTGCCAAGTAGATTTGGGATAAGCTCGAAGTTACTCATGAAGGAAGTAATGAAGTGAAGGAGACCAAGATTGGGCTCCTCGATCTAAGTTATGAGAACTTCAAGATAGAACCGGATGAAAACGTCAAGACGATGTTTGATCAATTCCCTATCATTGTAAATGAGCTTAAGGGTTATGGAGAAATCATTTCAGAGAAGAATCTTGTTCGAAATCTCATTTACTCTCTTCCCAACTCATGGGATTCAAAAGAAGACCGCCATCATCAAAGCTAAGGATCTCAAGACCTTGAAGCTTGATGCTCTCATGAGGCATCTCCTCACACATGAGTTAATGAGACATGGAAAGAAGGATGAAGACAAGAAGAAAGAGTAGAAGGGAGTGGTAAAAAAGAAACTTGGGATTGCTCTCAGAGCTTCACAAGATGAGAGTGATTCTAGTGAGGAAAAAGATGAATAAGCTTACCAATGACAATGATTTGTGATTTGTCTAACATGTCTTGTTTCGACCCTATCATAATATCAATGATCATGTAATGACTCTGTATTCAACCTAAAATGTAATAAGCTTACCAAAGCTTACCGATGATGCCTCTTACAAGGCTCAAATACAAGCATACCTTGGTCAATAACAGAAATGCAATAATTCAATGTTAATGAAATCGAGAAGGCACCTAGCCACTCCATTGACTCCGACTACACTCACTGATGATTTCGAGGCTTGCAAGGCTCCCAGATAACGACTCCCTTTTTCTTGAACTTGGTGGAATTATGAGGATTTGGTGATTCTTCACCTTGATTATCTTGAGCTACAAAAAATCAAGATTACAAGGTTTTCAATATTGATAATGGAATCGTAGCAACTCAATAGCTATAATAAACGATAATAAACAAGCCTTAACATCCCCAAGGAATCTCTAGGGTTTAACCTAATCCTTATACTCACAATTAAACATAATTAACACATGGATTCAGTAAACCAACGAAGGAAAGCTACTTACTCGATTGATAGCTACAATCTATGATCAAGAAACTTAAGGAAATCAAAGCTTGCTTTCACCTTCAATGGAGGTGTGTGCTTGGGAGAAGATGAAGTGAGATGCTTGCTTAACAATTCACCGGGTAAGTATTTCTTTTCCTTTTTACTATTGATTTCCGATTAAGATTTCCTTCAATTGAAGGAACTCAATTTCTTAATCCCACGTATGTGGTGATTAGGCTTGAGGAGGGGCTAATCGCGAGATTAGTCCCTCAACTTTTTATTGTCTATACTTTTACCACTCTAAGTTTCAATTTTCTCAATTTGGTCACTAAACCATGTTTCAAAGTTCACAATATAATCCTTAACAATATCAATGCTTAATTGGGGACTTAATAATTCAATAATTGACCACTTGGTAGAAAGTCAACTCTATAATTTGACTTTCTGATGTGAAATTTCTGGTCACCAAAATCAAATCCATCTAGGCCCGATTTTGGGAGGTTACAACTCTCCCCTTTTAAGAAAAATTCATCTACAAATTTTTACCTAAATTGAAGAGATGCAGGTACTGACTTCTCATTATTTCCTCTGGTTCCCATGTAGCTTAGTCAACCTTGTGACTTCTCCATAATACTTTAACCAACGAGATGTTCTTATTTCGAAGCCTCTTGACTTCCTTTACCACTATTTGCAGTGGTTCTTCTTTGTACGGCAGATTAGCTTGGAGTTCTACAGATTCGGGCTCTATAACATGTGATGGATCAGATCTATACTTGTGAAGCATCGATACATGGAACACGTCGTGTATCTTACTCAACTCTTGGGGTAACGTTAACCGATAAGCTACAGGGCCAACTCTTTCAATCACCTCAAATGGTCCGATAAATTGGGGACTTAATTTCCCCTTTTTACCGAAACACAGAATCTTCTTCCACGAGGATACTTTAAGAATGCTTTCTCACCAATACCAGGTTGTACATCCTTTCTATTGAGGTCAGCATAGGCCTTTTGTCGATCGAAGGCGGCCTTCAAACGGTCATGAATGATGGTGACCGGTTCTTCGGTTTCTTGGAGTAAGTCAGGGCCCAACATCTTGCCTTCACCGAGTTCAGACCAGCATAGCGGTATTCTACACTTCCTTCCATATAATTCCTCATACGGTGCCATGCCAATGGATGATTGGTAGCTATTATTATAAGCAAATTCAACAAGAGGTAGGGACCTCTCCCAAGATCCTTCAAAGTCAATAACACAAGCACAAAGCATATCTTCTAATATTTAAATTACCCTTTTTGATTGACCATCATATTGAGGGTGAAAAGCTGTGCTAAGATTGAATCTGGTGCCCAGAGCTCCTTGCAATGACTTCTAAAATCGAGATGCAAACAATGGATCCCGATTGGAGATGATAAACTATGGCACACTGTATAGTCAAATGACTTCCTTAATATACAAGTTAGCCAGTCTCGAAAGATTGTAATTCATTCTAACTGGTATGAAGTGTGCCAACATAGTAAAACAGTCTACAACAACCCAAATAGCATCATGTTTGGTTGGGGTCAAGGGTAAACCACTAACAAAGTCCATAGTTATCTTTTCCCATTTTCGCTGAGGGAATTCAATGG
This sequence comes from Hibiscus mutabilis, assembly GCA_019671005.1. Lineage (NCBI taxonomy): Eukaryota > Viridiplantae > Streptophyta > Magnoliopsida > Malvales > Malvaceae > Hibiscus > Hibiscus mutabilis. Next base: position 26,478,408 of record CM033715.1, read on the forward strand.
GTTGCAATAATCCGGTAGGGTTATGATGCTCGGCTTTAACTTGTTGACATGTGAGACACCTCGATACAAAATGTACAATAGCTACTTTCATTCCAAGCCACCAATACAATTCTCGTAGGTCTTTGTACATCTTTATTGATCCTGGGTGAATTGAGTAAGGGTTGCAATGGGCTTCCCATAGAATTTCATCATGAAGAAACTCATCACTGGGCACACATATTCTGTCATAGAAGCACAAGAGTCCTTCGAATTAATCTTGAAGTTAGGGTTAAAATTATTCCGAATTCTAGAAGCAATGGTTTGTAATTCAGGATCTTGTTCTTGTAGAGACTTGATTCTCATCATAATGGTAGACTGAACTTGAAGTTCAGCTATAAAACAACAGTGCTTTTGAAGTAAAAAATGAGAATTGATAGCCTGAGGGGTAGGCAAAGGCCTGCGGCTGAGCACATCTGCTACTACGTTGGCCTTGCCGGGTGATATTCAATGACAAGATTATAATCTTTGAGAAGTTCCATCCATCACCTTTGGTGGAGATTGAGCTCTTTTTGTGTCAACAAATACGTAAGGCCCTTGTGGTTGGTGTATAGGTAACATTTTTCTTCGTAGAGATAATGTCTCCATTTTTTCAATGCAAAGACGATCGTAGCCAATTCAAGGTCATGAGTAGGGTAGTTCATTCATGTTGTTTGAGCTGCCTTGATGCATAAGCAACAACCTTGCCTTCTTGCATCAGTACACACCCCAACCCTTGGTGCAAAGCATCACTATACACAATGTAGTCCTTCCCAGATTCAAGCTGAATCAAAATCGGTGCATGAGTCAATACCTGCTTGAGTTGATCAAAACTTATTTGTTGTTTCTCGGTCCATTCAAAAGGAGCATCCTTCCGTAGAAGTTTAGTTAACAAAGCTGCTATTATAGAGAATCCTTTAACGAATCTACTATAATAACAACAAGACCGAGAAAGCTACAAATTTCACCTATATTCTTCGGTGGTCTCCAATCAACTATGGCTTTGATCTTCTTTGGGTCTACTTGAATGCCTTCAGTCGAGATCACATGACCCAAAAATAAGACTTGGGTGAGCCAGAACTCGCACTTGCTGAACTTGGCATACAATTGCTTCCCCCAAAGGGTTTGAAGCACAATACGAAGATGTTCATGATGTTTAGCTTGGCTTTTAGAGTTGATCAGGATACCATCAATAAACACCACTACAAATTTATCAAGATAGGGTTTGAAAACCCGATTCATAAGATCCATGAAGGCATCAAGTGCATTGGTTAACCCGAAGGGCATAACCAAGAATTTGTAATGGCCATATCTTGTACGGAAAGTCATCTTGGGCACATCACACTCTTTCACTTTCGTCTGATAGTATCTAAACCTCAAATCGATCCTAGAAAAGACCGTTGCATCTTTTAGTTGATCAAACAAGTCATCGATCCTTGGCAAGGGATACTTATTCTTGATTGTGAGCTTGTTCAATTGTCGATAGTCAATACAAAGACACATTGATCCATTATTTTTCTTAACAAAGAGGACCGAAGCTCTCTACGGAGAGGAACTCGGTCGAATGAAACCTTTGTCTAACAAGTCTTGGATTTTCACTTTAAACTCAGTGAGTTCTATTGGTGCCATCCTATAAGGTGCAATGGAAAACAGGGTGGTTTCAAGTTGCACTTCAATCCCAAATTCAACCTCACAGGTAGGTGGTAAACCCAAAAGCTCATCAAGAAACACACCGAAAAACACTTGAACGATGTCTATATCTTGCAACTGTGCTTCTTCTTTGCTTACAGTGGCATATAAAAATGACCTTTTACCTCTAGATTCCATGAGAGTCACACTCTCCTTACCCATACCTCGAAGATACAACTTCTTCTTTAAATAGTCTACCAAAGTTTGATACTCCATGAGACAATCAAGCCCCAAAATAACATCGAACTCATGTATGGGGAGGGCTATTAGGTTGGATGGGAAAGGTATCCCTTGTATCACAAGGGAACAATTCTTGCATACTAGCCCAATTACAACACTATCCCCTAAAGGGTTGGTCACAGTTAGCTTGGAGGCTATAGGCTCATATGTTAACTTAATTCTCTTAATCAACACAGTACTTATAAAGGAATTAGTGGATACATGATCAATCAATGCATAAAAAGGATGAGTGTATAGTTCAATAGTACCTGCAATGACATCAGGATCCTTATCCTTCTCTCGACTCCTTACGTGGTAAACTTATGTTGAGGCTTTAGATTCTTGCCAATTAGGAGCCCTTACAGAGCCACTAGATCTACCGAAAGCTCCTGATACATCTTGTCTTGGTCCCTTACCCCTGAAGGATGGAACATGGGACGTAGGAACCATTGGTGCAGAAGATTTAGTAGCATTTATCGGACAGTCTTTAATGTAGTGGCCTTGTTCCCCATAGAAGAAACACGCTCCAGATTCTTTACGGCACTGTCTCATAGGATGCCTCTTCTGACAAAAGTTACAAACTGGATATTGTGACTCCCGTCCAGACCCTCCAGTACATTTCACAGAGGCAGTTCTTGCAGCTGACTAAGACATAACTTGTGGCTTCGGATAATCACCTGATCATAAGAATTGTTGCTGATACGATGACTTGTATCCTTGTCGTTGCTTGCTCTTCTTGTACGGTAGAGGGGGTCGAGAATCATCTCGTGACCTCTTCTCAAACTGGCTCAGCCTGTTAAACCTGTGCGACCTCTGAGCAGTTTCAGTGGAGATCGCTCGATTCACCAACTCCTGGAAATCCTTGATCCCTAGAGCAGTAAACAAAGGTCATAGTTCACCACTCAAACCTGCAATGAACATTATACACTTCTCTTCTTCTTTCTTGATATATTCAGCCCCATATTTACAATACTTGCAAAAGTCGTGGACATAACGTTCCACCGGTCTCCCACCTTGTTTTATATGTAGGAAGATATCCCATCTCTCAACTAGGTAATGCTCACTGATATATTTCTTCTTGAGCTTTAGTAGAAAGAACTCCCAGGTTACAGCTTCCTCAGGAGCAGTGAGAGTCGTGGTTTCCCACCAACAAAAAGCTTCATCGGTCAACAAGGCTAGAGCATACTCGAGATTATGCTCATCCGATAACTGCAACTGCTTGTTCAAAATTCTCATTATACTATCTAACCAATGCTCCGCTACTTTAGGGTATTGCTTGGCCTTACCAAAGAATGTAGTATCTCGATATTGAGCTAACTTGTCGATAGGGGCTCGATTCATATGAGAGGCAGTCGAGGAAGACTGTGTGGACTGCTCAGACTTGAGGGTAGCCATGAACCGTTTGAACATCTCAGTCATGTTCTTATAGCACTCAAACTGAGCAGCATGCATCACGGGCTTAGTGTTTACTGGCTCTTGTGGGTGTGCTTGCGAGTTAGGAGGATTCTCTCCTCTTTTCTGCTTGCCATTGGTCGAGGAGCCAACCGTGTGCTCAACTTCTTCGTGAGCCTTATCGGAGTCAGACATCTTTACACTATAAAGGAATGAGGATTGAAGTAGTTGCAAGTCACAATATATCAAATTAAACTCCTAGGTGACGTATGCAATGTAAGGATCATGCAAAGAACTCCATTTTAGTCCTAGAATCGACTAAACTCTAGCTTTGATACCATAATTGTAACATCCCCCACCCGACCTAGAAGAAAATTGGGTTAGAGAATGCTAGCGGTGAACGGGACGGTAATCGGTGCAATGAATTTTTGATCAATAATCGATAATTAAATGATATTATGCTTTATAAACATTACCAGAAGAAACATTAGTCCAATTTATCCAATTTGCAACAATAATTTGTCAATTAGGACTAATTTATAACTTTTACAAGTTTTAGGGACTAATTTATAAATTTAGTAATTTAGGGGTCCTTTCATGCAATTGACTAAACAACCATGAAATTAAACACAATCACTGTAATTTCTTTTTGGTATCATTTACCCATCCAATTAGACTATACAATATTTAGTGACCATTATGCAAACTTCTTTAAACTGGTTTCTATGTCTTTTAACAAAATTAACTAACTTCGTACCAATACCCTTGGGGCCGTATCGGTACGCTAAGCTAAATTTTCAAGTTTTTAGATTCAAGGATAACAACCCATATCGATACACCTAAGCTTGTATCGATACGCATTGACTAAGGTTGACCCATTTCGGTAAAGCCTAGGGCCGTATCGATACTATTTATTTTTCAGACCTTACTGTTAAAATTCGTACCGGTACACCCCATCTACGGATCGATAAACCCTGTTTCACTTGGCCTAATTATGCAAGGCCGTATCGATACGCCATCACCCGTACCGATATGCCTCCCTTGTAATGACAGATTTTTGGTCATTTTTATTCGAATTAACCTACCATTTGTTGTCCAAACATTACAAAATTTTACCAGCAACCTTTAAACACTAAAATATAATGGTATACAAAATTTCATGGTCAAATGAATCCGTTTACCATGTTTTCACTAGTTAGGCCTAAAATGCATATTTGATGCTTCTTACCAAAATACTAACATGACCATTTTGAGCATTTAGACTTCTTTATCATAGAGGGAAATACGTACGTCAAAAATGGGACTAAACTAACCTTTCTAAACCCTACGCCACTGTTCTAAGAGTTCAAGGACTAGATTTCATTACATAGAAGGTTGTGACTTTCTTTAAAAATGCCCCTTACTCCGATCCTCGATCCAACTAAGCTTTAACCTGAAAATGCATGGAAATGAGATGAATTAGGCTTACTTAGCCTAGTGAGGTAGTCAAAGACAATTTTATGAACATCAATGAAAATCATATCATGTAAAAATGATGAAAGTGCATCTCAAAACATATTTTAACAATAGTTGCAACACTTTTGCACATATATTTCCCTTGGATTGACATGTAGTGGATACACGAATTCCCAACCAACATCATCAACAATGAATGGTCAATATCCGCTAACATCGCCAATAGGACTAACATAATCACATCCCGCCAACATCATCAATGAGAGCCTTAGCTCAAGGACCATAGTCCACCCCTTACCAATGAGCTCATGAATTCTATGGCATGCCAATTGTATCCTATGTCCATTCGTGTCCAAGGATTCAATACTTATCGATAGCAATAACAATAGCATTAACAATAGCTATAACAGTAACAATAGCAATAGCAATACGATATCAATGACAATGATTTGTAATTTGTCTAACATGGCTTGTTTCGACCCTATCATAATATCAATGATCATGTAATGACTCTGTATTCAACCTAAAATGTAATAAGCTTACCAAAGCTTACCGATGATGCCTCCTACAAGGCTCGAATACAAACGTACCTTGGTCAATGACGGAAATGCAATAATTCAATGTTAATGAAATCGAGAAGGCACCTAGCCACTCCCTTGACTCTGACTACACTCACCGATGATTTTGAGGCTTGCAAGGTTCCCAGATAATGACTCTCTTGTTCTTGAACTTGGTGGAATTAGGAGAATTTGGTGATTCTTCACCTTGATTATCTTGAGCTACACAAAATCGAGATTACAAGGTTTTCAATATCGATAACGGAATCGTAGCAACTCAATAGCTATAATAAATGATAATAAACAAGCCTTAACATCCCCAAGGAATCTCTAGGGTTTAACTTAATCCTTATACTCACAATTAAACATGATTAACCCATGGATTAAATAAACCGACGAAGGAAAGATACTTACCCGATTGATAGCTACAATCTATGATCAAGAAACTTAAGGAAATCAAAGCTTGCTTTCACCTTCAATGGAGGTGTGTGCTTGGGAGAAGATGAAGTGAGGTGCTTGCTTAACAATTCACCGAGTAAGTCATTCTTTTTTTTACTATTTATTTCTAATTAAGCTTTCCTTCAATTGAAGGAACTAAATTTCCTAATCCCACGTATGTGCTGATTAGGCTTGAGGACGTGCTAATCGCGAGATTAGTCCCTCAACTTTCTATTGTCTATACTTTTACCACTCTAACTTTCAATTTTCTCAATTTGCTCACTAAACCATGTTTCAAAGTTCACAATATAATCCTTAACAATATCAATGCTTAATTGGAGACTCAATAATTGACAACTCAGTCGAAAGTCAACTATATAATTTGACTTTATAATGTAAAATTTCTGGTCACCGAAACCAAATTCCTTCTAGGCCCAGTTTTGGGATGTTACACTAAAACCAAAAAGTGGAGGAGTAGTGAAATTTGGTGACAACTCCAAAGGCCACATTAAAGGAATTGGTTTCACTGGTAATCACTCTTCTATACTTATTGAGAATGTTTTATATGCCAACGATTTAAAACATAATTTATTAAGTATAAGCCAACTTTGTGATAAATGATTCAATGTAATATTTGATTTAAATGTTTGCAAAAATAATTGACATTGCATATAACAAAATTGTTCTTATAGGTCATAGAATAGGAAATATTTATATGGTGCATCGAGATGACATTCATATTTCCAATGCGTGGTTTTGTTGCTAAAGATGAGCTTGATTCTTGGTTATGGCATAGAAAACTAGGACATGCTAGCATGATTGTTTTGAAAAATTTAATTTCTATTGATCTAGTAAGAGGTTTGCGTAAAATCAAGTTTTCTATTGATAAAATTTGTGATGTATATGCTAAAGGAAAACATAAAAGCTTTTTTTTTAAATCCATTAATGATGTATCAACAAGTAGGATATTACAATTGATCTATATAGATTTTTTTGGCCCTATCAAAACTATGAGCTTGGGTGGAAAACAATATGGTTTTGTACTTGTTGATGATTACTCTAGATTTACTTGGGTTCTATTCTTAAGTACAAAACATGGAGCTTTAGAAAAATTCATCACATTTTCAAAAGTAAACCAAAATGATGTTGGTTACTCTATTTCTCATGTTAGGAGTGACCATGGATCTAAATTTCAAAATCTTGGTTTTGAAGCGTTTTGCAACTCTAATGGAATTAGCCATAATTTTTTGGCTCCTCGCACCCTCAACAAAATGCGGTTGTAGAGAGGGAAAATAGAACTTTAGAAGAAATGGCTAGAACCATGCTTTGTAAAAATAATTTGTCAAAGTTTTTTAGGCGAAAGCCATAAATACCGCTTGCTATATTGTTAATCGAGTAATGATTAGGCCACTTTTAACGAAAACCCTTATGAGTTTTTCAAAAATAAAAAGGCAAAAATTAGTTATTTTATCCTTTTGGATGCAAATGTTTTGTTTTAAACAAAGGAAAAGACAATTTAGGTAAGTTTGATGCAAATAGTGACAAAGGCATTTTTCTTGGTTACTCTTTAAACTCTAAAGCTTATCGTGTATTTAATAAAAGAACTTTAGTGGTTGAAGAGTCTATACATGTTGTTTTTGATGATAACCTCCCTTCGATGAAGGATACTTGTGATGATGATGTAGGGATTTTAAATGTCAATGATGGTGAAGGAAAATCATTAATGGTAGATGAAGTTTCATCGAAAGAAGAACCACAAGGTCAACCTCTAGAAGCCTTAAAGGACACGTCTCTAGAGGAAAATGAGGTGTCTTACCCAAGGGAGTTCAACTATGTCAAAAGTGTTGAGATTTTGGATGATCCATCCAAAGGGGGTAACCACTAGATTCTCTCTTAGAAATACAAGTAATTATGTTGCATTTATCTCAGCATAGAACCTGGGAATATCAAAGAAACATTAAATGATGATTAATGGATTATGGCTATGCAAGAAGAGTTAAATCAATTTAAGAGGAGTCAAGTTTGGATAGTTGATAGGCCTAGTAATAAATCTGTTACAGGTACTAAATGGATTTTTAGAATCAAACTAGATGAGAGTGGCAAAATAGTGAAAAAAGGCTAGACTTGTTGCTCAAGGTTACACTCAAGAAGGAATTGATTTTGATGAAACCTATGCACTCGTAGCTAGAATGTAAGTTATTAGGATATTACTTGCATTTGCATGTTTTCATGAATTCAAGATTTTTCATATGGATGTTAAAAGTACTTTTCTAAATGGTTTTATAAATGAGAAGTGTATGTTGAACAGCCTCTCGGTTTGGAAGTTCCAAAATATCCAAACTATGTTTTCAAACATTTAAAAGCTTTATATGGTTTGAAACAAGCTTTTAAAGCTTGGTAGGAAATATTGTCAAATTTTCTACTTGAAAAAGGTTTTGACAAAGGGAAGGTTATTACTACACTTTTTATTGTCGCAACCCCCTCTTTAGGAGGCCCTAGATTCTGAAAACTAAAATTCACGGAGTCGCCACCAATCTTTTTGAAAAAAAAAGTGTGGTTGGATCACTTTTAAAAATGAGGTTATTTTAATAAAACGTTTTATTTATTAAAACAACATTTTTGGTCTATAGAAACCAGAAAAATAGGTTCGGGGGTCAGTTATGAGTGGGGAAGGGTTAGCACCCCCACCTCGCCTAAAAGTTGGTACCTTATTGATTTCAAAAAGCATTTTAAAAACTCGAATTTACAAGTTCACAAGATTTCAATGTATTCGTCCGTTTTATGAATATAGATCTATTTTAACGGCCTTACCGCCCGGAAAATAAACTCTAATCACCGCCAACACTCCTGGAGCTAACCTATCATTTCCGTTTGGTAAGACACCGTATTAATTAGTTTTCACTTATTTAAAAAAAAACAACAGAAACAATTAAATGTGTTATAGCTTTTTTTAAATAAAACCTAATTAGTTATTAATCCATAAAATATCTAATTCATTTTAGCTAATAAGGTTTAAGTAAATTAAGTGTGTTTTACTAAGTATATGAAGGAAATTTTACTTCAAAGATGTCTCTAATATAGGCTTATTAAGAAACCTATTCCTAGGGTTTTAACAAACACATATATACATAAAAAACAAAAAAAGAATCAACTAGAATATTTAAATTAAATTAAATAATTAAATAACTACAAAATTTTAAAATAAAAGAAAAAGGGTAATTAGCTTTTATTTTTTAGAAAGATAATCTGAGTTGGGGACTAAATTGAAAGAAAATAAAATACGATGGTCGAATTGATGGAGAAAAAGAATTTGGTGGTCAATTTAAAATAAAAAAAGGATGAAATTGAATGAAGTAAAAGTTGGAGTGTCGCGGTAAAAGATCTAGCAGAGTAGGGCGGGGTCAAAAGTGGGTTCGGGTCGGGTCACAGGGTCAGTATATAAAATATATATCAGAAATAAAAAATCATTTCCCACCTATTCTCAAAACAGATCAAAACTGATTCCTTTAAAATCCTCTGAAGTGTTCTTCATGAACTGAAGAACACAATGAACATCCGCCGTGCCGGCCGCCTTCCACCGGCGCTGGCCGCCGCTACTGGCGGTGAAATTTCCAGAAACTTCCTCTTTTTTTCTAGAATCCGAGGGGTTCCAAATTAAGTGTCTGTCATCGGAGACACAGCCTCGGACGCCATACACGACGACGACTACAAAAAATGGGGTAACTAATTCCTTTTACTTATTTAAATTCATAATATAAGCATGAAAAAAGACTTGCTTTATTTCTCTGAGAATTGCTTACAATCTTTGCTTGCTGCTTCTACAATCTGTGTGTTACTTGAGTATTTTATGCTTATTTTCTCTTGTATCTATTGTGTATCATGTATGATTTGTCTGTGTTGTGTGTAAAATTACATGGTATTTATAGTTACAAGAATGCTTGGTTTCCATGCTCAAATCCCAGATTTCTTCACCTGAAATTCATCCTCTTTGATTTGAATTGATTGATCTTCGCCATGACATTAATTTAGGGATTTATTCCTTCCCGCTTTGGTTGACTTTGCTTTTGATTTGGTTCCAATTTTCAGCTAGGTCTTCAATTTGGGGATTTAACTCCCTTTTTAGTTCGATTCTAACCATTGCTTTTTCTTTTTTGTTTTCGGTGATTACAAATGGAAAAAAATCCGCCGATGGGAGCAATCGCAGTGACGAAAGATGGCCTAAGCACTGTCGGAGAAGACGAAGCGCTTGCTGGAAGCTAAAAAGATAGGCGTGTGGCTGCTACGCGAGAGTGGTGATCCGCATGAATTGCTCAGGAGCGATCTAAGCCGTTAGACCACTATTTGATCTAATGGCTAGGAAATATGGCGCTTAAACTACTCCAGCTGGCGTGATCTATATCGTTGGATCATGTTTTCATCGAACGACTACGAATTGGTGCACCACCAGACCTTTCAGCTAGGGTTTCCTGCATCTTTATCTGCGCCATTAGATCAGCTTGTGATCTAACAGCCCTGCAACAGCTGCGCAAATAAAAACATAGGGCACTAGGTCTTAGTTTTTGGGCCGATCAGGCCTGTTTTGTATATGGACTCTCTATATAAACATTTTTAGTTTGGACCTTTTAAATTTTAATACAAATGGGCTACGTATTTTTTTATATTTTGGGTTTTATACTAACTATCACACTAACTATTATACTAACTATAACACACTAATTAAAAGTCTATGTAACAATTACTATATTAACAATATCATATGACACCAACACATGACAAAAATACTAATACTATGTAACAACAGGGAGTCGACACGTTCTTACGATAAATTGGTTTTGAATGGAGTCGCCACCAATCTTCATATTTAGGTGAGATTGGATCACCTGAAAACTTGGTTATTTTAATAAAACTTGTCTTTCTTGTTTTTATTAAAACAAAGAGTTTTGGTCTACGAAACCATAAAGATAGGTTTGGGAGTCAGTTACGCGTGGGGAAGGATGAACACCCCCACAACGCCCAAAATTGGTACCTTGGTCGATTATTTAGTGTCTAAATGAGGGAAATTAATAATTCAAATTTAATTTAAAATTTTTGATCCCTTTGAAATATTTAAAAACATTTTTTGTATGAAAGAAATTTACACCCCAACACCCGGGGCATAATTTCCATTAGATTCCCTAATGAAGGGAACCTATTTTAAAAATTATAATTTAGAAAAATTATGAAATTTACACTCCAATACCCGTGGCATAATTTCTATTAGATTCCAAAATTAATAAAATATATTATAAAAATTATAGTTTAGAATAAAAAATCATAGAAATTTACACCCCAATACCCGGGGTATAATTTATGTTAGATTTCCGAATGAGAAAAATCTATTTTGAAAATTATAGTTTAAAATAAAAATTTATACCCCAACACCCGGGGCATCATTCCCGTTAGGTTCCCAAATAAAGGGAATTTATTTTTGAAAATTAATTTTAAAATTAAAAAGTATATTTGGTGGTAGAGATTATCGAAAAGTGGCACCCTTACGTTTGGGGTACGTTTTTCACAATAATCACTAATAAAAGAGATTTAATTTAAAAATCAATTAAAAATATATAAATATGTTTTATTCATACAACGAATTCATACAACACAAACGTAAGTTAAAAAATATAAAAGCATGCCAATAATAAAAAAACATTATAAACAATTCATACAATAAATATAACATACAAGATATTTTTATTATAAAAACATGCCCATAATTACATATATTTAAAAATAAAGATTGAAAGTTACCTTATAAGAAGTTCAAATAAAGAACTTTGACCGACCCCTAACAAGATCTCCACATCATCTTGCCAAGGCTCAAAAATATTTTCGAACGAACCTCAGCAGGGTCTCTGATCGAACGAACTGTCGAGAAAAAAATACTTCTGATGAGAGCACTGCCCCAAACTTTACCAATTTCATGGCCATTTACGTTTGGCCATAAATTGACAATTTCTTTTTTGCCATTTTTTGGCGTCAATTGCTTGTCTTTGCCAAGGCTTCTCCCCCCGGCCTTTTATAGGCAATTTTGGGAGGGGGTGAGGTGGCAATATAGTGTGGTGGACGCCATGCATGCGTCCACCGATTTCCCCATTTTTTACAATAGGATATAACGATACTATATAATAATACTATATTTGAACAAAATATGATTACCTTCCTGATATAAAATGGGTATTTACAGCTGGCCCTCTTTGCTCATTGTTTTGTAACAGGAATAGAGCAAAGATAAAAGAATAACCATTTTATGTCTGGTCAGGTTTGGGTTCCTTTCTTCGGCCACCACTCCTTTTTTGGATTTACTTGATCTGTTTGGCCGCTCTTGTAAGCAAATCAAAATGGGGTGATTTGGAGAAAATTTGACCTAGATGCAACACTGACGAGAAGGCAAGGTCTGCAAAACTTGATCCAGCTACAACACTGACGAAGAGGCAGGATTGAATGAAGGCTCTGATGTTTGATCCAGCTGCAACACTGACGAAGAGGCAGGATCGAATGAAGGCTCTGATGTTTGATCCAGCTGCAACACTAATGAAGAGGTAGGATCGAATGAAGGCTCTGATGTTTGATCCAGATACAACTCTGGCGAAGTGGCAGAATCGAATGAAGGCTTTGATGTTTGATCCAACTGCAACACTGACGAAGAAGTAGGATCGAATGATGGCTCTGTTTGAAGAGACGAGATCTGAAGAAATTTTTCTTTTTCTTTCTTTTCTTTTTCTTTTTTTCCTTTCTCTTCTTTTTCTTCTTTCTTCTTTTTTTTCTCATTTTTTTCTCATTTATTTTTTCCTTTTTCTTTTTTTTTCTTTCTCACAATATTTATGAGGAGAGGAAAAAGTTAGCAAATTTTGACCCAGCTAAAACACCGACGAAGAGGCAAGTCAAAAAATTTTGACCCAGGTACAACACCAACAAAGCGGCAAGGTCTATAGTTAGAAAGGTTGATCCAACTACAAGACTAACGAAGATGCAGGATCGGGTGTTAGTAAAGTTGGTCTAGCTACAACATCGACGAAGAGGTAAGACCATGAGCTAGTTCTGATCAAGCTACAACTCTGACGAAGAGGCATGATCTGGAGAAGGTGCTGATCAAGCTACAACTCTGATGAAGATGCGCGATCGGATGATGAAAGTTTGATCTGCAACAACTCTAATGAAATGGTAGGATCTGGAGAAAGATGCTGAGCAAGCTGCAACTCTGATGAAGAGGCATGATCAAATGAAGAAAGTTTGATATGCTTCTACTCTGACGAAAGAGGCATGATCTGAATGAAGGCTTTGATGTTTGATACAGCTACAACACTGACGGAGAGGCAAGATTGAATGAAGGCTCTGATGTTTGATCCAGCTGAAACACTAACGAAGAGGCATGATCTAGGGGACAAAGTTTGATGTGCTACACCATGTTACGGGTGAGATAGGATGAAACTTGTTAACAACTATCTATTCTTTCCTATTTGAGGATGCCAGACCTGTAAATTTTGGGTCCTTCAAGAAGAAAATAGAGTTGGTTTAAGAAAAGATCCAATTATGCAATTTTGTTTTCAGAAGAATATTCGTTGCACGTAATAAGTGCTACGCAATTGTGCAAGTATACACGTCGCAAGAAATAAAGTGATCTGAGTATCGAGTATCGTCTCCACGGGGATTGGTTTGGGCCACTTTGCTTTAGTTATCGCACTATAAAAGTAAAAACACAATTGATAATTATAGGAGTTCTAACTAACGAATAAAATAAAAGAGCAATTAAATAAAAAAAAGATGTAATCAAATGAGAGAGGAAATAGGACAGGTTATCATGAGTTGAGGAGTGATAGCCAATTGGATCGTCTTGGTAAAAGAGTGCAAGGGTAACTCAATTGCCGTGGCAACTTACGCAGCGGGGTTGCCTGGACAACTAGCTGGGTAGCAACTTCAAGGTTCGGTGAAGCGTTATTCAATTGTTTCTTCTTATCCCTAAGTCTAAAATCTAGCTATTTATGCATGCCTTCATAATACATCACTGCGTGAATCAAGGGTGAACAACAACCAATCTTGCGCTCCTCTTAGCCGTTCAAATCTTTAACTTATCCCTAAGCCGGATTAATCCTTACCGTCAATAGATTGAATAAAGACCATACTCATTCGTTTCTTGAATCTAACTCTCCCGATATTAGATAAATAGATAGAATTACGAGATCATCTCCCAATTCACTCGCAAATAAGAATAAAAACCAAGAATGAGTAAACCTTGAATTGGAAGTGCAAACTCTTGTTACCTAAACAAAATCCAATTGTTTCTCACAACAACAAAACACAATAACCCCAACCAATCAAGTTAGTTCATGGTTGGGTTCAAAAGATATACAAAGAATAATCCCCAAACCATGAATCTAATGGAAGCAAAGAAGAAGAAGAAGAAGAAGAAGAAATCGATCAGCCCCTTACTCTCCTCTCTCAATCGAACTCTCCCCCTTTGCTCCTCTTCTTGTCGAAATCTCTCCCCTTTCTCTCTTGAGTTTGACGGCTTGGTCTCCTTTAAATAGAAGATGGCTAGGTCAAAATCCTTTTTGAGGAGGATGTTAAGTTGGAATTAAATACTTTAAAAGAATATAATTCTTTATTATATTTAAATTCATTCTAGGTCTCTTCCTATCTTTTTGGGATTTAATTTCTCCTTGACCTTTTCATGGAAATCAAACTCCTTTAGGATTTAACTTTGCTCCACGTCATCTTGGGCTTATCTAGTCATCAATTTCGACTGCCATATCATTTTATCCCTTATCGAAAATTGCTCTGGCAACTAGCTCGGCATATCCTTCATGCATTGCCCTGGCAACTGCATCGGCATCTCCTTTATGCACTGCCCTGGCAACTGGTTCCAGCCTTGTTTAGGCAAGTGATTCTGCACCCACACAAAAACACACCAAAGCAGTATCTTTTTCTACAAAAATCACCAAGTTATGTAATCAAGCTCAACGGTGGAAAGAAACATGAATTAATGCATGAATGACTAATTATGCAACTAATATGAGCCTAAGTCTAACAATAATATGAGTAAAAAGGGTAATAAAAATAGTACTTTTGAACACTTACACACCCCCAAACTCGAACTATTTCTTGTCCTCAAGCAATGCAAACTAACAATTACCTGCCAAGACTTTAATCATCAAAGACATGCTTCAAACTTGAATTCAAACCTCAGAACCGTGTCACAAAGTATGATCACCTTTTAATTTTTCGGATAACACAAAAATTACCCGGAATCAAACTATAATGCTCGTGACAATGTGTGTGCGTAGTTGTGTACAAGTTGATTTTCAAGATTCTATGTGAACAATAGGCTTTTATCAATTTAATTACCGGGGCATTTATTTTTATTTTTACTAGAGCCAATTTAGGGCACCTCTAGCAAAGTAAGCAATTTCTCATTTTATTTCAGTCGACTAGAGCCAATTTCGGGCACCTCTAGCAAGAAATTAACTTTTAATTTTCAATTTTATATTTACCCAAAATTTAAGCAACCTAAGTTCACTAAGTTTATTCAATCAACAAGCCATAACTGTGTAAAAAAAGCAGCGTCATAGTAAAATTCTAAGTTCTTTTCATCAATCCTAAAATTAAAGGTTATTTCAATTAAGTGCAGTGGCAAAAAATTCAGCATTGGATATTCAACAAGTCTTAAGCAATTAAATCCAATTAAAGGCATGGAAAGTAATATATGCAACATATATGTGATTGCTAAAGATGAATGCAACTAAGCATGAAACTAACTAGAAACCAACACCCCCAAACTCGAGAGAAGCATTGTCCTCAATGCATGCAAAAGTGAAACAAAATTTAAACGAAACTAAATGAAATGAGTTAGTCGGAGAGGTCGTCACCTCGAGTGATAAGTTTCCTTCGTGCCGTTTGCTTGATTCATTTTCCGGTCGGTGGTTGAATGCTTGTGGATGGTACCACGTGAATAGCATTACTTTGATTTGATCCATGTTTGCCGAGGTAGGTTCACTTGCTTGGGCATCAGTAGTTGCCAATGCCATTGTTGTTGCCCGAGCATCACCGGTTTCTATTGTCGTGGTAACTGCTGAGGTAGTTACCGGGGCATCCTCTGTTGCGGTTGCCGTGGCAAGTAGTCAGCAGTGAACTTCCTTAGCATGGTGGTTGTGAGTCTTGTTGTGGAAAAGAAAACCTGGAAACTAAAGATAATGAAGAAAAATAAAATAAAATCTCTTAAAAATTCCAAAAATAAATAAAGAAAAAAAAATGAAAATAAAATAAAGTAAAAAAATTAAAAATTCTTAGAAAGAGAAATTTTCATGCATCTTCTAATGTTACTACATATCTGAGAAAACTTGAGGAGTGTTGTTTTCGACACTTCTTATAGTCCATCCGCACCCTCCATTAGGTGACAATATTGCCCAGAAAGAATTGAGCCAATGTGCTCGCAGCTACTCCCCTATGTGTTACCATGGTGGAGGTGTCTTTCTTTCGTGTTCCCTTGTAGTCCATGCACATCTTCCACCTTGCTACTGTTCCTGAAGGCATGAATATATTATTAGAGAAAATTATATCAACATCCAACCATTTAATTACCTCATTTTCGTCTGGCTCCCTCATGGTTGGATGTAGCCTTCGTTGTCGTGGCAATCAGTTGCCAAAATTTGCTGTAAGTCAAAGAAAGAACCAATTTTCTGAAAAGCTTTACGAATCCAAACAATTTTTTCTTCTGGCCTCTCAAACATCTCCATCAGTAGAGATTTCGATGGCTTCAAATCTACCAACATCGGTTCCTGAAGACATACCTGCAATGGACAATGTGATTTTTTAAAGAATTCGAAAGGTTCAACCATTACCTGCTCATATTCCATTGGTAAAGTATTATCATCCCGTTGATCTTGCATGTGGTCGTGCAATTGCCGTGGCAAAGGTGGGTGAGAGCAATTTACAAATTCCTGTTTTAACATCAACATTGTAACATTCTGGGCATTAGGTTCCTCAGAATTTGCTGTAGTATTGCTCATCTCAGCCTCTCTGAATGTTTTCATGGCATTGCTTTGTTCAGGCTCCTCAATCATTGTCGTGGCAATTTGTTGCTGAGGTTCATCAAGTGTTGGGCAGTATTTCTCATTGGCGTCCTCTTGACTTGGAGGTTCCAGTTGTTTCCCACACATCAAGGACCTATTTTTGCATTGCTCCTTATCCTCTTGCCTTGGGATGTCAGTATCCCCAGGAATGGATTGTTGGTGCATGTTACCCAAGGCATATGTGGATTTCCTCAATTGATCTTCTGAATCCCCCAAGGTTGCATCCCATTGAGTTATCCTTGTATCCATTTTCTTTGATAGCTCTCGAATCTCTTCAATTGATCCGTCAAGTTTAGCCAAGGAAGCTAGCAACGTTTCCTCCAAGGAATTGTAATATTCTTGAAAAGGACTACATTGCCATGGCATATATGTTGCCGTGACACTAGGCTGCTAATAAGGACTACATTGCCGAGGCATGTCTGTTGCTGCAACAAAATTGTTATGGTAATTTTTTTTTGAGTTTTTTGATCATACCATAAAATATTTTGCTGCTGGTTCTATGTATGGTTCTCCATGTAGTCATATGCACCGAAAATGTGAGGGCAAATTTAAAACACATGATATTCTCCACAACAAGTCTACGAGTTTTCCACGGTATATGCTTTTCTCGGTTGGTATAGGTAATCATCGAAGGGTGCAAGAAACTCTTGATTGGATTGATTCATATCTTCCAACATCAACTCTCGAATAGATCGGCTTTTATTTCCCGACATGTTGATGTCCCTTAACTTGTAGCGCACCTAATTTTTTTGATAAAACAAACAAAAATAAAAGTTAGTAAAACTAAGAGAGAAAAAATGAAATAACAAAAACAACTAACACCAATTGCCAATCCCCGGCAACGGCGCCAAAAACTTGTTGCGCGTAATAATTGCTACGCAATTGTGCAAGTATACACGTAGTAAGTAATAAAGTGATATGAGTATAGAGTATCATCTCCACAGGGATTGGTTTTGGCCACTTTGCTTTAGTTATCGCACTACTATAAAAGTAAAAACACAATTGATAATTGTAGGAGTTCTAACTAACGAATAAAATAAAAGAGCAATTAAATAAAATAAAGATGTAATCAAATGAGAGAGGAAATAGGCCAGGTTATCGTGAGTTGATGAGTGATAGCCAATTGGATCGTATTGGTAAAAGAGTGCAAGGGCAACTCAGTTGCCGTGGCAACTTGCACAGCGGGGTTGCCTTGGCAACTAATCGACGGTTGCCTGGGCAACTACCTGGGCAACTGTTTGGGTAGCTGGGCAGCAACTTCAAGGTTCGGCGAAGCATTCTTCAATGGTTTCTTCTTATCCCTAAGTTGAAACTCTAGCTATTTGTGCATGCCTTGATAATACATCACTGCGTGAATCAAGGGTGAACAATAACCAATCTTGCACTCCTCTTAGCCGTTGAAATCCTTAACTTATCCCTAAGCTGAATTAATCTTCACCATCAATAGATTGAATAAAGACCATACTCATTCGTTTCTTGAATCTAACTCTCCCGATATTAGATAAATAGATAGAATTATGAGATTCTCTCCCAATTCACTCGCAAACAAAAATAAAAACCAAGAATGAGTAAACCTTGAATTGAAAGTGCAAACTCTTATAACCTAAAAAAAATCCAATTGTTTCTCACAACAACAAAACAAAATAACCCCAACCAATCAAGTTAGTTCATGGTTGGGTTCAAAATATATACAAAGAATAATCCCCAAACCATGAATCTAATGCAAGCAAAGAAGAAGAAGAAGAAATCTATTAGCCCCTTGCTCTCCTCTCTCAATTGAACTCTCCCCCTTTGCCCCTCTTATTGTCGAAATCTCCTCCCGATTTCTCTCTTGAGTTTGACGGCTTGGTCTCCTTTAAATAGGATATGGCTAGGTCAAAATCGTTCTCGAGGAGAAAGTTAAGTTGGAATTAAATACTTTAAAATAATATAATTCTTTATTATATTTAAATTCTTTCTAGATCTTCTCCTATCTTTTTGGGATTTAATTTCTCTTTTACCTTTTCATGGAAATCAAACTCCTTTGGGATTTAACTTTGCTCCACGTCACCTTGGGCTTATCTAGTCATCAATTTCGACTTCCATACCATCTTATCCCTTATCGAAAATTGCCCTGGAAACTAGCTCAGCATCTCCTTCATGTATTCCCCTGGCAACTGCGTCGGCATCTCCGTCATGCACTGCCCTGGCAACTGGTTCCAGCGTTGTTTAGGCAAGTGATTCTGCATACACACAAAAACACACCAAAGAAATATATTTTTCTACAAAAATCACCAAGTTATGTAATCAAGCTCAATGGTGGAAAGAAACATGAATTAATGCATGAATGACTAATTATGCAACTAATATGAGCCTAAGTCTAACAATAATATGAGTAAAAAGGGTAATAAAAATAGTATTTTTGAACACTTATCAATATCCATGTAAAAGGATTGAATTAAGAAATTCATATTTTGAGAAAAACATCCTTATGAAATAATAGAATTAAGTAATTCTTGTTTTGAGAAAAAGTCCTTAGAAAATGATGGAATTATGAAATTCTTGATTTTGAGGAAAAGTCCTTAGGAAAGGATAGGATTATGAAATTCCTGATTTTGAGGAAAACTTATCCTTGTGAAAGGATGGAATTAAAGAATTTTGGTTTTTAGAAAAATGTGTCATTTTGAAATTAAGAAATTCATGTTTCTGAGAAAAATGTCCTTATGAAAGGACGGAGTTAAGAAATTCTTATTTGTTTTGATGAAAATGTCATCGGAGTGAAGAAACTCCCTATTTTTTGAGGAAAATGTCCTTAAGAAAGGACAGAGTTAAGAAACTCATGTTTTTCAGAAAAATGTCTTTAAGGAAGAACGAAGTTAAGAAACTCATGTTTAGAATAAAAAATCATAGAAATTTACACCCAATACCAAGGGTATAATTTCTATTAGATTCCCGAACGAGAAAAATCTATTTTGAAAATTATAGTTTAAAATAAAAATTTACACCCCAACACCCGGAGCATAATTCCCGTTAGGTTCCTAAATAAAGGGAATTTATTTTTGAAAATTAATTTTAAAATTAAAAATTATATTTGGTGGTAGAGATTATCGGAAGTCAGCACCCTTATGTTTGGGGTACGTTTTCACAATAATCACTAATAAAAGAGTTTTAATATAAAAAATCAATTAAACAATATATAAATATGTTTTATTCAAACAACAAATTCATACAACACAAACGTAACTTAAAATATAAAAGCATTCCAATAATAGAAAAACATTATAAATAATTCGTACAATAAATATAACATACAAGATATTTTTATTATAAAAACATGCCCATAATTACATATATTTAAAAATAAAGATCAAAAGTTACCCTACAAGAAGCTTAAATAAAGAACTTTGACCGACCCCTAACAAGATCTCCGCATCATCTTGCCAAGGATCCAAAATCTATTAGAACGAACCTCAGCAGGGTCTCCAATCGAACGAATTGTTGAGAAAAAATATTTCCGATGAGAGCACGGCTCTCGAACCTCAAAGGGCACTGCCCCGAACTTTACCAATTTCATGGCTATTTACGTTTGGCCATAAATTGGCAATTGCTTTTTTGCCATTTTTTTGGCTTCAATTCCTTGTCTTTGCCAAGCCTTCCCCCCACCTTTTATAGGCAATTTGGGGAGGGGGTTAGGTGGCAATATAGTGTGGATAACGCCATGCATGCTTACACCTATTTTCCCTTTTTTACAATAGGATATACCAATACTATATAATAATACTATATTTGAACAAAATATGATTACCGTTCGGACATAAGATGGGTATTACATGCTAATTACTACATTAATATTATATAACACTAACATATAACAATTAGACTAATTATGAAAACAATAACAAAATTACAACAATGAAAATTCAGTGACAACAACTGCCCCTCTTTGGTCATTCTGGTGAAACAAGAATAGAGCAAAGAACGAAAAGACACTGATTTTCACCAATTACCAAACCATCAAAACTCAATTTCTGAACAGACTGGCGGGTTCTGCTCTCCTCATGCTTGAACGGATAAGCAGGTTCTATTCTCCTCAAGCCCGAATAGATAGGCAGGTTCAAAAAGGTTTCACCCTCCTACTGCTCGAATGGATAAGCAGGTTCTATTCTCCTTAAGCCCGAATAGATAGGCAAGTTCAAAAAGGTTCCACCGTCCTAATGCTCGAATGGATAAGCTAGTTCTATTCTTCTCAAGCCTGAATAGATAGGTAGGTTAAAAAAGGTTCCATTCTTCTGATGCTCGGATGGATAAATAGGCTCTGAAAAATATTCCATCCTCCTTATGCTTGGATGGATAAGCGGGTTCTATTCCCCTCACGCTCGAATAGATAAGTGGGTTCTATTCTCCTGATGCTCGGATGGATAAGCAATGCTCGAAATCTGTCAAAAATGAAATGTTGCTATTATGATATGCATGCCCCTAAGGATGCTTATCGAATGAATGCATGTATTTTTCTTTTGCCTTTTAAATTCCTTTTACCAGAATTAATTTTCTATCAAGTAGCGGTCACAAAAGAAATTGTGAAGCTTCAAGGAAAATGGACTATATCATCTCAAACATTTTCTCAACTCCGGCAAGAGATGGTAGGTGTCTATTTTGGCCCATCTCATCAAAAGGGGAAGCAATATGAATTCTTTTCATTTCTCCACACCGAATAAGACTTTGCACAATGTTATTAGGATCACAATGAGTGGGAAAGTTAGCAATTGCCCATCCTTCAATCCTATATGGCTCTAACGATTTCTTGTTGTTAACATTCCACTGACCATTCTTCTAAAAAAATCTTCTTCATTCTCATTTTTTGCATCTCTTTATAGAAAACTTCTAAACTTTTCCACATTTGCTCGCTCAATCCAGTTATCTTGTACTCTTGGTTGGAAGGACTGACTTTATCCTCATATTCTTCAACACTTTTTTAGCCTTTGTCAAAATATCATTGCAGTTGATACATCAATGTTCAGTGACAAGCCTCCTTGAATGAAGATTCTACTGTTCTTCCAATGTCTGTAAAATTGTTCTCATTATGCTATCATCAATATTCAGTGACATGCTTTCTTGAGTGGCCTTGAAACTCGAATGAAAACCCTTATATCTCTAGTTGTCTCCCCCAATGTCTGTAAACTTATTCTCATTGTTGTGGGAGTCAGAATGTCTTGTATAGGCCTCTCTATTTTGCAACATGTTACCCTAAGATCAAACCTTCCGAGTTTTTGGAACTTTTAGATTCTTATCATTTTGAATTGCTTGCATAGGAATCTCTTCGGAAAACTTATTTCCACCTTGAACAACTTCATGTGCTTTTTCATGCCCCAAGTTCAAAACATAACCACAGAATGCCTCATAGTTCCGACACCCTTTTAAACAAATTTCAAAGTAATGCTTAAAAATCTTTTTCATGTTTTAAATGATGTCAAACTTTTAAATTCTCATTTCAATGCAAGATGCTTATGTGAAAAGGGAAAAGGTTCAAGCAAAGAAAAGAAAGTTTGAAGGAAGCAAAATTTTATGAATGTCGTGGCAAACAGAAAGGAAATTACAAATATTCAAATATCAATGACCAAAACTCATTCTTATCAAAACTCGGTGAGGTGTCCTGAATGCTACCCATGCCGAGCAGACTTCAAAAATGGTGACAATGCGAGAATATATATAAATCATCTATGTCCCGAGAGAATTATCCATCAAATACCAAATATCTAAGCCGCACTTTTGTGGGTTTTCAACTCAAGTCCTATTTTGGTTTCAAAATGCCCTTTACGGGTTTTCATTTTGAACCCCCTTTTCTTTTTCTTTTTTTCTCATTTTTCTTTTTTTCTTCTTCTTTTTCTTTTCCAAACATAACACTTTTTGACTGAATCCGAGTTTATCAGGCTCTGAAGTTTATCACCATCCATTTCAGCCAAAATTAATGCCCTACCTGAGAAAACTTTGTTACAATGTAAGGTCCCTCCCAATTTGGTGCCCATTTTCCTCGGGAATCACTTTGAATTGGTAACTTCTTCTTTAACACCGAATCACCTTCTTGGAATTCTCTTGGGTGAACTTTCTTCTCATGTGCCCTTATCATCATTCTTTGGTACATCTGCCCATGACACAATGCCTTCAACCTTTTTTCATCAATTAGATTCAACTCGTCATATCTCGCCTGGATCCATTTTGCTTCCTCTAAGTTTGCTTCCATTATGACACAGAGCGATGGAATCTCTACCTCAATTGGAAATACTGCTTCTACTCCATACACCAAAGAAAATGGTGTTGCCCCGGTGGACGTTCACACTGCAGTTCGGTATGCATATAAGGCAAACGATAATTTCTCATGCCAGTCTTTATATGCGTTAACCATTTTTGTGACTATCTTCTTGGTATTCTTATTTGCAGCCTCCACTGCTCTATTCATCTTTGGGCGATATATCACTGAGTTATGATGTTTGACATTGAACTGCTCACAAACTCCTACTATCATCTTATTATTCAGATTAGAGGCATTATCAGTTATGATACTTTCAGGCAAGCCATATTGACAAATAATTTCCTTTTTCAAGAATTTGCAAAATGTAGATCTAGTGACATTTGAATATGAGTCTACTTCAACCCACTTTGTGAAGTAGTCGATAGCTACCAGAATAAATCGATGTCTATTTGACACCTTTGAATGAATCTGACCGATGACATCTATGCCCCACATGGAAAATGGCCAAGGAGCTGACATAACATGAAGCCGACTGAGGAGGTGTATAAACCTTGTCAGCATAAATTTGGCATTTGTGGCATTTGCGAGAATAATTGATGTAATCCCCTTCCATAGTCAACCAATAATATCCGAAGCGCATGATTCTTCTAGCCATGGTGAAGCCACTAGGGTGAGTTCCACAAACTCCCTCATAAACCTCTTCTGGGATCAACTGAGCTTCTTTTGCATCCACACATCTTAAAAGCACCTGATCTCGACTTTTCTTGCACAAAATTTCTCCATCAAGAACATACCCGATGCCAATTTCCTGATCATTTTCTTTTCATTTCCCATTGCATGGGGCGAGTATTGCTCCGACTTTATATACTGCAAAATGTCGTAGAGCCATGGCAAGCCATTTGCTTCTTCTTCTTCCACGCCATAGCAATGAGCTGGGGAATCTAACATTTGCAATTTGATAGGCATCATCCTAGAACCTTCACTTGCTTTAAACATGGCAACTAAAGTAGCTAAGGCATTAGCCATCTGGTTGTCTTCTATGGGGAGATACTTAAAGGTTATCTCATCGAATTCCTTGGTAAATTCAAGGGCCAACTTTTGATATTCTATCAATTTTTCATCTTTCGTCTCCCATTCGCCTCGTGTCTAATAAATAACTAATGTCGAGTCTCCAAAAACTTTTAGATTACGTATTTTCCTTTGAATAGCCTCTCT
Organism: Hibiscus mutabilis; assembly: GCA_019671005.1. Taxonomy (NCBI): domain Eukaryota; kingdom Viridiplantae; phylum Streptophyta; class Magnoliopsida; order Malvales; family Malvaceae; genus Hibiscus; species Hibiscus mutabilis. The sequence goes on from CM033715.1 coordinate 26,502,719, forward strand.
TAGTCCCAATACGCAAGCCTTATATCCTGCCATATTATTGGTGCAGAAGAATTTCAAACGACTGGTGAAGGGGTAATAATCCCCCTCTGGTGAAACCAAAACTGCCCCAATACCACGTCCTAAAGCGTTTACATCACCATCAAAGTTTAAGATCCATGATTCTGTCGGAGCCTCAACATGTTCTGAAATACACATCATCTCTTCGTAAGGAAAATTAAAATTTAATGCTTCATAGTCATCACGACGCGACTTGCCAAAAAGTCATCTATGGCACTCCCTTTTACTACTTTCTGACTTACATATTGGATATCAAATTCTTACAATAACATTTTCCAACACGCTAATCTTCTTGACAGGGCTGGAGCTTCCATCATGAACTTTAAAGGATCCAATTTCGAAATTAGCCACGTAGTGTGATATAGCATAAATTGCCTAAGCCTCTTGCTGCCCATACCAAAGCGCAACATAGCCTCTCTATTGAGGAGTATCTGGTCTCGCTGTCGGTGAAATTCTTGCTCAGCTAATATATTGCCTTTTCTTTCTTTCCAGTTTCATCATGTTGTCCCAGCACACAACCCATAGAGTTTTCATACACCGTTAGGTATAGAATCAATGGTTTCCCTGGAACTGGCGGTACTATCATAGGAGGATTAGTTAACTACTCTTTGATTCTTTCTAAGGCTACCTGACATTCTTCATTCCATGTGTCTAGGTTATTCTTCCTAAGTAGCCTGAACATTGGATCACATTTATCAGTTAACTGGAGATAGAATGGTCGTTGTAATTTAACCTCCCTAAGAAACCCCGAACCTCCATCTATGTTTGAGGTGGTGGGAATTATTGTATGGCCTTAATCTTATCTGGATCAATCTCAATTCCTCTCATGCTTACCACAAAGCCTAATAATTTTCCAGATGTAACCCCAAATGTACACTTGTTTGAGTTAAGCTTTAGCTGGAATTTCCTCAAACTTTGAAAGAGTTTTTGTAGGTTCACCAAATGCTCCTCTTTAGATTGGGATTTGGTGATCATATCTTCCACGTATACTTCTATTTCCCGGTGAATCATATCATGAAAAAAGTGACCATGGATCTTTGGTAGGTTGCCCCTGCATTCTTTAAACCAAAGGGCATTACCTTATAGCAAAAGGTTCCCCACAATGTTATTAAGGTAGTTTTTTCCATATCTTCTAGGCACATTTTAATCTGGTTATACCTGGAGAAACCATCCATGAAAGAGAAAAGGGAGTGCCCAGTTGCGTTATCCACTAATGTGTCGATGTGTGGTAATGGGAAATTGTCTTTGGGGCTTGCTCTGTTGAGGTCCCCGTAATCAACTCACATGCATACTTTTCCATCTTTTTTAGGGACTAGGACAATGTTAGCCACCCATTCTGGATATTTTGCTACTTTAAGAAACCCTGTATCAAATTGCTTCTTCACTTCATCTCTAATATTTAGGAGCATCTCAACTTTCATCCTTCTTAGTTTCCACTTCTCAGGCTCGCATCCCACCTTTGTAGGAAGTCGATGTACAACAATATCAATGTCAAGACCAAGCATGTCTTGGTATGACCAAGCAAAAATATCTTTGAATTCCTTTAGGAGCTTTATTAGGTTTTGTCGAGTATTAGCTGTAATGGTGGTGCCAATCTTTACTTCGCGTTTTTCTTCTTCTATGCCAGGATTCAGAATTTCCAGCTCTTCTTTATGGGGTAGAATCTGTTTCTCTTCTCCTTCAATCATTCTGAGCAGATCATTGGGCAAGTCATATTCTTCTTCATCATCAACATTCTCAACTTCTTCTAGGCATAAAGGTAGTTCAAAATCAACCTCAAGGCCTGACTCAGAGTCGTTTGTGCCATTGATAACTGAAGACCTACAAAGAAAAGGGCATAGAATATATACAAAGAAAAGAGATGAATGAAATGATTGGAATGATTTGTTTTTAGTTTTTATTTTGCTTTGAGTTTTACTTATGAAAATAGTTTCCCACACAAGATTTGTTGAAGGGAAAAGATGCATCTTTATTGAAATTCAAATTATAAGTTTGGACATAGACCCTTTACATAAGATTCCTAATTGCCTTCAGGTCTAAAGGCAAAAGGGTAGGTTCTGAGAATTACTCTGAAACTGTATCAAAGACTACAAGAATTTCTTCAACAGTCCAGTTGTCAAGTTCAGAGCATGGGCAAATCATGGACAAGTACTTGTTCTCTCCTTCTTCATCTGTTATGGTGTTGATGCTCAGCTTCTCAAATGCTTCACAAAGGTCATTCTTTCCTTTCTCCTCCTCACTAGCTTAGGTATTTGGATCCAGAAAGCCTCATGATGAAAAAGGATAAAAAGTACACATTAGGGACCAAAAGGGGAGATTTAGAATTCTCATTTCCCCCTCCCTATTCACGTGCAACTCCTCTCTCAACTATTCTCTACCATTGCCATCTTTAACCTCTAGCTTAACCATCACGTTTTCGAGAAGAGCTCCCATTATAACTTAGGAAACTTGGAGGCGTAATGTCGTGGTATTGTTGGGGCTCAAGAAAGTCCAACCTTAGCTTATCTTTGAGTGGTTTGTAAAAAGAGAGTGTTTTGAAAGATCTTTCATTCTTTTCTTCACATTGTTTAAACTCGAATATTATTTTCAGTTTATTTTGATTCTATGTATATTGCGAGAGCAAATAAACTATTTATGTGATTTTGATTCATTCCTTTTATTGTGCAACTATTTTTCTATTTCTTTGTTTATTCAATGCAAGCATATGGCATTAAAGATAACTCGTTATGGGTAGCCTCCTAGCTTGAGAGAGTAGGAGGATCGTAGGGTATACCTAGTGATTGTGTCGAGAGACTATATGATAGACCGAGAGATTTTCCAAATCATTGTCTTGCTCCTAGTAGGTTAAATCCTTCGAGTAGAGATACCCAAGGTTTATTAGTAGGCATGTAAATGAACCAACATTCAGCAAACCGTTCAGCGGGAAGTTCGTTTATGTTCGTTTATTTATTAAACGAATGAACATGAACATAATTTTCTATTCGTTTAATTAAATGAATGAACATAAACAAAGGGCTCGTTCGTTCATTTATGTTCGTGAACTTTCGGTAATCTGTTCGTTTATATTCATTCGTTTATGTTCGTTCGTTTAGGTTCGATAATCCAATTAAATTTTATTTTTATATTACTTTTATGTTTTATTAAATATATATTTTTATATAAAAAATAATAAAACATCTTAAAATTAAACAAAAAAAGTTTTTAACTTTTTATCCCTCCTGTCCTTTCATTTTCATACTTAGTTTCCACTTCCCCAAATAAACAAATCCCTAGCCCTAACATCACAATTCACAATCAGAAGTCATCGTCGTGCTCTCTCTCGCCAATCTCTCTCAGACCACCGTGAACAACCAATGATACAGTAACCATAGCAGCAATAGTGACTACCGTGAACAGCATAGCACAACACAACAACCTTAGCAGTAACAGTGACCCCCGTGAACAGCACAACAATACATCATTTTCAGCCAACAAGCCCGCTAGTCACCATCGCCACAAAGACCAAACTTGACAACCCAAGTAAATCCCCTTTTCCCCACCTTGGCTTTTTATTATTTTGTAAATGAGTTTGACGGTAGACAAACTGTCGATTTTAACTATAGCATTGCAAACACTTTTATTCCATAAAATCTAAAGATCATTTAAGATCGCTCAAAGTTCCGCGTTCAAGATCGAACATTGATATCTTTTGCTATGTGAATTACTGAAACATTGATCTCCCATCTGGGGGTTTGGTTCTGAACTATCACATAAGTTGGATTTAGATGGTATACAGTGCATAAATTATACTAGCAAATGTTTTTTGAAAAGCAAGAGGGGTTAGCTTTGTTTTAGCCATATTGTGAAGTTTCAAAGTAAAACTCCTCAACCCCTACTCTGTATTGATGCCATGAAATGCTAAGCCATGCAAGGTTAATAGAATTTCTTCATTTCTACTAAACTATTCATATTCTACATTTAAATATAAGTATTGAAAGAATAGAAAAGAACTTGACTACATATATTTTCTAATAAACTTGCTATTGATGCGAACACAAGTGATATTCTCTCTTGAAAAATGAAAGGGAAAAGAAATGATAAATGTTACTATCATGGAAACTCAGACCATTATCTATACTTTGCTTTCTTCTTCATCATCTCTCTGGATATTAGCTTACACTACAAAGATGATGTTCGTTGCCTCACTAAATTTGATGGAAAATTTAATGTTTAACACAGACTTTTAAATACAAACCATTATCTGTACCATTATCTAAACTTGTTTAACACAGACTTTTAAATTTAATGTTTTGGGACTAACATTAGTATTTCAATTTTATGTTTTACTTTTCTAACATTCATTTACTCATTGTTGAACTACATATGTCTGATGGTTCATGTAGTTGACCATTCCGCTTTCATGATGATCAATATTTAGACAATTATTCGCCACTTGAATCAACCGAATTTGAGTTAAATGCAAACACGCCTACCATGGAAAATTCAAAAAATCCTGAAGATATTTTTATTGCCACTGATGATGTAGAAGTCATTGCAACTATTGGTGGTGGTGAAGAACAAGTTGATGCAGCCAATAATGAAGAACCAACTCCATTCACTAAAAGGAAGAGAAAGAATACTTCGGGAGTTTGGGAACATTTTTGTTTAGTTAAGTTATCTGATGAAATAGAAATGTGAGTGCATACATTGTGGAGAAAAGATTAAGAAACTTAAAGATGGAACCACCACACCATTGCATAGGCATATTAGTGATTGCCCAAAGCTAAAAGCGGTTAATAGAGGTCAGTTAAATTAAAAGTTTTGCCTGGAAAATCGGATTCTTTATATGTGATTCGAAATTGGAAATTTGACAATGTGAGGATGAGAGAGGTTATTTACCACATGATCATGGTTCACGAGTTACCTTTTAATTTTGTCGAGTATGAATTGTTTAATGTGGAAATGAAAGAAGCGAATCCAGAATTTAACAAGATTGTACGTGCATCTGTTAGACAAGATTGTGTTTCCAGTTATGAGATTGGAAAGAAAATAATTCAAAATTTGTTAAATACTGTCAAGCGTGTGAGCATCACTACAGATATGTGGACATCAGGTCAAAATATTCATTACATGGTAAAAACATACCATTTTGTAGATTCTGATTTCAAGCTTTACAAGTGCATATTAAATTTTGTTGATGTGCCTCCACCGTATTCTGGAGTTTGTATCTATGATTCTCTTTTCAAGTGTCTAAAAGAGTGGAACATTGAGACAAAGGTGGCTACTTTGACAGTGGACAATACTAAGGCCAATGGTGTGGTGGCTAGGAAGTTGACGGAAAATTTGAATCTTCAGAATAAACTTGTTGTTGGTGGAAAATTATTTCTTGTGCGGTGTTGTGCACATATTCTTAATTTGTTAGTTCAGGATGGTCTTGGAGAAATTGAAGACATAATTCATAATGTTCGTGAGAGTGTGAAACATGTGAATGCCTCTCTGGGGTCGGTTACATATCTTCAGTGAACTCGCCAAACAACTTTCAATGCCAAAGAAGCATTTGATTTTAGATGTTACTACTCGATGGAATGCTACATATGCTATGTTTTCTACTTCTTTGGAGTTCAAAGAAGTGTTTGTGAATTATGCCAATTGAGAGTCTACATACTCTACTTTGCCAAGCGAAGAATATTGGAAAAAAGTTGAAGATGTTTGCTCATTCTTGGCACTTTTCAATGAAGCTACAAAAATCATTTAATGTATTACTTGATTGTTTGGATTTTTTTAATACAAGTCATTCTTTCATGTAAGATTTATTAATATTTATTTTTTATATTATAGGTTCTGAATATCCACCTCCAATTTATTTCTTAGCGAATTATTTGGGATAAAAGAAGCATTGGATGCAGTGGTTTTGGATGGAAGTGATTACATGATGGCTATGGCTATGAAGATGAAGAGAAAATTTGACAAGTATTGGGGTACTTGTAATTTTTTATTTCAATTGGCGTCGTTTTAGATCCCATGTATAAAATTAAAATTTTTGATTTTTTTAATGTCATTATTTGATTTCAATTGCTAACATTCTCTCCAACAAGTATAAAATGAAATTGCTTGAGTTTTCTTTTAATTCCATTTATCCACTTGATGAGGCTCTGAGACAAATGAAAATAGTTCGAGATACTTTATATGAGTTATACCAAGAATATGTTGAGGCTCATAAAGCTTGTTTTATCTACTAAAGCTTGTGAGAGTCAAGACGTTCGTGTTGGTGGTACTTCTAAGAGTGGTTTTAGCTCTTTAACTAGTCGGTTTGGTAAAGGTATCAAAACTGGGACAGCTAAGTATGATCAACATATTAGAAATGTTGATACTTTTTTGTCTGTAAAGTCAGAATTGGACACTATTCTGGAAGAAAGAGTTTACATTGGTGAGCCTGGTGTATATTTTGATGCATTGGGGTGGTGGAAGGAGAACAATATTAAGTTTAGGATTTTGTCCAAAATGGCAGCCGATATCTTGGCAATTCTGGTCACTACTGTTGCTTCTGAATCTACTTTTCAGTGTTGGTGGAAGGGTTATTGATCCGCATCGTTCCTCTTTAGGAACTAAGATGGTAGATATTTATTTGTGGAGCCGATTGGTATCGTTAATACTATGGGTTGGAGAAAAAGAAAAACGAGGTATTTTTTAAGTTTTAAATTTTAATGGATTTCTTTTCCAAAAAAAATTAAATGGATTTGGTTTTATAATGATTAATACTTTTTTTTGGAGTTTGTTGTAGCTAAATGAGGATATTGTATTTGTTGAGTTTCCTTGAAGAATGGGGATGAATGAACTGGTATAACTTCGGTAATTTAATATATTTTTTATTTTTGTTATAACCTCTTTATTTTAATATAATTTCTTTTTTTTTTGTTTTGATCAAGATGAATGGTAAATTGGTGATTGTTCACGGATGCAAGTTGAAGATGGTTTCGAAGATTGTTGAAGACGTTTGGATTTTAAAAAGTTTGTTTTGTCGAGTAAATTAACTTTAAGACGTTTAGGTTTATTATTTTCATGTAGCTTATTTATTATGATGCATGTTTTTGTCGTACTCAAACAAATTAACTCTGAAGTTCCAGCTTATATTTATGAATTTTATGTGGTTGTTGTTTTTATGTTTGTTTATGTTTGTTTATGTTCTTTTATGTTTATTTAAGTTCATTTGTGCTCATTTACATTCGCTTGTGTTCGTTTACAATCGTTTGTGTTCGTTTATGTTCATTTATCATTTAAACGAACGAACATGAACAAGCTATATTCCTTAACGAACGAACACGAACAAGAAATTTTGTGTTCATTTATGTTCGTGTTCGTTCATTTTTTCGGTTAAAGTTAAACGAATAAACATGAACACACCACCGTTCGTGTTCGTTCGGTTCGTTTACAGGCCTATTTATTAGTAGGACAATTGAGAGGTTTTTCCCCTACTAGTTAAGCTGTCATAGTTAATTTTGCTATATTCGGGGTCACATGTGTTGATGATACGGATTGGGAGTCAATACTTATGGAAAAGCTAGGTATACACCGTTGCACTACACCTTCACCATCATCTATCACTTGCACTTCTATTTTGCTTTGTTTTTTTGTTCTGAATTGTTGAAGCTTAAACCGACCAACCAAATGTGCCAAGAGGGGGTGAATTGGATTTTTTCTTTGGTGGATTAAAAGCTAAGAAATAAAAATGGGACACAATGATTTATAGTGGTTCGAATTTCTAACCAAAATCTACCTCCAGTACCTTAGCTATCCACACTAAGAATTTTCCACAAATTCACTAATTTGGCTTTCCTTTTTTTGGGCTAAAGGAGATAACCCTTACAACCCTGAAAGCTTATACCCCAAAGCTTTGAGAAACTCTCTTACAAAGAGAAAACAAATAAGCAAACAATGAAAACCCTTACAAGGCATATGTTTTTACAATTTAAGCACTCACTCAAATCCTATACACTTGAGAAAATGTGACAGTTTCGCTCACTAGTGTTTTCTACAAAGAATTTGACAATTTAAGCACTAAAACAATTTCTCTAACATTGAATGTTGGCAAGGATGTTTCTTGTTGTTCCACGGATGCTTGGAGAGGTCTTTCATACCCTTTAATGGCTTCATAACCATTACTAGCTGCTGGGGGTGATTAGAGCCATTGGAAACTTTATTTCTAGCATTAAATGCACTTCTAGGCTCGTCGGTATCGGTACGCGACCAATGGTATCAGTACACTTGCTTTAAATAGAAAGAGTCATTGGACATTTTTTTACATTGAGTATTGGTACACTATAAAAGTGTATCGGTACGACTGAAGCTATCTCGGTACACAAGTTAGCTATTAGAAAAACTTAATCTTTGGGGACAAAAGGGCGTATCATACACGGGCAACATACCGGTATGGTTTCTTTTGGGTATCGGTACACATAGCCTGTTTTTACTTTTGGGTTGTTTTGAAAGCATTTAAATAAGTTAAAAACCCTTTGAAAACATCTCAAACATATTTTTCAAGTTAATGAACTTTTGAAATATTTTGCAAATTTGTTTAGTCCAAAAACATATTTCATTTAAGTTATATCAAAATCAAATATCTCAACTGTAACCCCCTTGACTCGGCCTAGTCGCAAGACAGAACCGAGCGAGTCACACAGGGAATATTGAAGTAAACCGAGAAGATTTACCTCAATAAACGACCCTTTTTTCTTTTATCTTATCTAGATGCAATATTATTAATCTATGTGTACATGCAAGCAGTGGGTTAAATCTCAACTCAATTGGGCGTCGAATTGACATCCAATTGCTCATATTTGCAATTAGGGACCAAACTACAAATCTGACAAAATACAGGAACTTAAGCCATTTTAGAATTACCAATATTTAATTAGTCAGGTTTCATGCCTATGTGTCAAATTTCAGCTCAATTTGATCATCCAATTAACCAAAATTGCATCCACAACATTCAGGGACCAAAACGTAAGAAAATAGAACATCAAAAAGCCTCAAATAACTAACTTAACTACCAACCGTATCGGTAAACTTAGGCCCATATCGATACGGTCTTAAGAAATTACAAATCCCAGATTCTAGTAACTTGAACCTGTGCTGATATGCCCTCACGTATCGAAACACCCAACCATTTTGCTCTAAGCAGTACCAATACGATACCCCGTGTACCGATACGCCAAGCTTGATTTGGGTTACCCGTATCGATACGGTGAGTCATGTACCAATACGCATAGAACCAAAATGTCCATTATTGTTGGTTTAACATACATTAAAGCAAACCAAACCACTCTATCATGCTCCTAACACATAGCCAACAAATTCAAGGATCGATCCTCAACTAAACATATCAGAAAACATCATCAAAACATTGCATCATGCTTCGAAAGGTAATCTATAAGCATGCTTCCTATAAACCAAGTCAAGCAAGATACCAAAAGCCATGAAATAGGAAACAAATAAGATTAACAAAAAAATTAAAGTTCACTCGAATATAATTTTTTATTTTTCATATAATTATATATATAAATATATAAAATGTTGTCAATTTTAATTTAATTATTATATTTTTTATATTGGTTTAATTGTTTTTTATGAGTACCAAGTATGTCATGTTTGAGTCCCCTTAATCCATATTTTATTTCCTTTTCCTTACATTAACAAAAAAAACTAAAACATATATTGTATTTTGTACTTTACATTACAAATGACCACTTGGTTCAATGGCAAACTTACGGCACTTACACCCAAGAGAACTTGAGTTTGATTCCCAATGAAGGCAAAACAACACTTTGTTTTATTTAATAAATTTATTTTCCTCCTCCAATCAAGTGGTGACATGTGTCGGCACCTAATTGAGTGATTAGTTTATTTAATTAAATTAAAATTAGGATCAAATTGATATAATAAGTAACTAATATGGACCAAATGTGTAATTATATAAATTTTCCTTTAACAACCACGTCACCCATTTAATGACACTTAACTTTGAATGACCAGAAGTTTACAAATCGAAAACGTAAGTGATCTTATCGGTCGGATTTAAAAAGCGGTGACCAAAACTGTACTGGGGAAAACATAAGTGACCATTCTAGTAGTTACTGTAAGTTGACGAGGAGTGTTAGAGATTTTATTTAATGTGTAATTAGAGTTTATTCCTAATCAGTAGTTTAGATTTACTAGAAGTCTTATTTGAATTAGGAATAAGTATTATTCAAATTAAAGATAAAAGTATAATTTTAGTTATATTAAAACTCTCTATTAGCCTGTTTAAAGGCTTACTTTATATATATTTGATAATTAAGAATAATAAGAAAATACAGAGAAACACATTGTTCTCTCTGGAAAATATCATGTTCATCTTCTTCAAACAACAAATCCCTAACCACCAATCACACACCAACCACCATCATTCATTGCATCTCTGGCCACCATGGCCCCTATCTCACATGGTATCATGAGCCAACAACGGTCTTGATGCCGTCACCAATATGAAATAGATTGATGATATGATATTTCATATACACATCATTTTTTTTCGCTACTGTCATTAGGCCACACTTGTTCCTTGGCTTCTCCCTCGTTGGACTCTTACATCTCTGGTGAAATTTCTACTCGTTTAATTTTGCTATTTTGTTCTCTATTTAATGGTTCTATCTTAGCCCATCAAAAAGATAGTTGAAAAGGTTATAGTTTAGCCTTAAAAAGTATTTGATTCTATCTTAGCCATTCATCCTAAAAGATAGGAGAAGAGGTTCTAGTTTAACCTTAAAAACTAGATAATATTCTTTTAAGGGATTCTACATCAAAGATCCAAGCTGGAAATCTAGTCTGTTTAACTACCAGCTTGAGGAGGAGTGTAGGTTTCTGTGATCACTTCCTACATCGTTCGCATTAGACCTTTTAGTCAAGAACTGCATGCTGGAGCATTCTTAGGAGCAGTCTTGATATTTCAACTGATGCATCAACCATTTCAAGCGTACCATAAGTTGAATGGCATCAACAATTGCTACGCAAGAACATCATGGTACTGTTCTCACTCTTCAAATTAAAGACTCCTGAGAACGGGGAGTATTTTTCTCCAAGAAACAGGAGAGGAAATATGAGTAGTGCATCACATCCAAGATCCAAGCTAGTGCTCTACTACATTTTCTCACCAACTTGAGAGGGAGTGTAAGTTATCCGAGAAGTGCTAGAGCTTGAGGGGGAGTGTAAGTTGATGAGGAGTGTTAGAGATTTTATTTAATGTTTAATTAGAGTTTATTCCTAATCGGTAGTTTATATTTACTAGAAGTCTTATTTGAATTAGGAATAAGTATTATTCAAATTAAAGATAAAAGTATAATTTTAGTTATATTAAAACTCTATATCAGCCTATTTAAAGGCTTACTTTGTATACATTGGATAATTAAGAATAATAAGAAGATACAGAGAAACGCATTGTTCTCTCTGGAAAATATCGTGTTCAACTTCTTCAAACAACAAATCCCTAACCACCGATCACACACAAACCACCATCATTCATTGCATCTCCGGCCACCATGGCCCCTTTCTCACAGTTACCCCAATTAAAATCTATAACTACAACTAAAATTTATCTCAAAAAACTTGAATCTTATTATTTTTTTGTGACAATTTTTTTCTCTAACAATAACTATAACTTATAGTTCTAAAACTTATCATTGTATAACTCTTTTTTGGCACACAAAAAATGGAGAAAAACATATGTGAAAATATATTTGTCACTATAATTAAAATATTTAACTAGAAACATATTTTTTCATAAAAACTTGAATTTGATTATTTATTGTGATAATTTTTTCTATAACAGTAATTATAAGTTATAATTATAAAACCTGTCACTATATGAATTTTTTTGGGCCCGCCAAAAAAAGAAGGGAAACATTTGTGACTATATATTTTGTCACTATAATTAAAATATATAAGTACAAACATAATTTGTCACAAAAATTTGAATCTCATTATTTGTTGTGACAACTTTTTATGTAATAATTATTAAAACTTATAGTTACAAAACTTGTCACTATATAAAATTTTATTTTGCATCAAAAATGGAGGGAAACATTTGTGATGACAACTTTACCAAAATATGGTATCTATTTTTTTTCTTTCAGAAGTATGGTACCTCTCAAATTATTTTTAAAAATATTGTACTTTTTACAGTAAAAGTGAAGTCAGATTCAAAGGGTTATGAGTTTGAACAGTGTTTGCATTTTTTATTAAAAAAATTAAAGTCGGACTGAAAGGGTTCCAACTTTAAACAGTATTTACACTGAATTCATATTGTATTCCCACCGTCTTTAACTTTTTTCAAATTTTAAAAATAGCATAAATAGTAAAGTCGGGTTGTATTCCCACCGACTTTACTTTTACTCTAGCAAATGCTATAGATTTGGAAATAAAAGTATGGGTACCATATTTTTGGAAAAAGGTTTCAAGCTGTCATATTCATGGCATTTCCCCATTTGGGATAAAAAATAGTAACAAAATATATTTTGTCACAACATGTTACACAAGTTTGTTAATTGTGACAAAATATTATGACGGTTTTAGTTTTTGTCACAATTTTATATGTTTTTCTAATTTAAAGTAGGACTTATTTATTTTGTCATAATAAAGCTACTAATAGCTACTAAAGAGGGCAGAGAACCGATGCATATGAGAAAACTCGTAAACCGATAGTCAAACCTGAGAGAGGTTGAGGCATCAATCACTTAATCAGTCTACAAGACAAAACTTGAAGCACGAGAAAGAATAAGATAGAGCAACCGATATAGGCATCCCTTCGAAAGCTAGAATTATGGATGTCATGTCGCATTCATGAAGACATCATGCATTTAGGATAGGTGCATACATTAATCATAAAGATAGGTGCGTTCATAGTAAGTGCATTTACTTTAATCATGCTTGAAAATAAGTTCAATAAAGATGAAAAGAACCTCCAATAATGAAACATATCAAAAGTGGCAAACCCTCAAGATGGAGGAAGCCAAATTAAGAAAAGTTGAAACCTCAAGATGAAAGATAACAACAAGATGGTGAACCTTCAAGATGGAGGAAACCAAATCAACAAAGGAGTTGAAACATCAAGATGGAGGATAACAACACCCAAAAAAAGATTATGAAACCTCAAGATAAAGTATAACAACAAGATGGCGAACCCTCAGGATGGAGGAAGCCGAGCCCGCTAAGAAATTGAAACTTCAAGATGGAAGATAACAACGTCTCACAAACAAAGAAGCTAAAACCTTATGAAGGAGAATAACAATGCCCCCCCAAAAAACTAGATGTTGAAACCTTAAGATGGAGGATAACAACATCCAACCACAAAGTAGTTAAAACCTCAAGATGGAGGATAACAACACCATAAGAGTTGAAATCTCAAGATAGAGGATAACAACAAAAAACGAATTGAAGCATTTCATTTCTAAGTTTCAACGCCTCAAGATGAAGAAGTTTATCTTTCAAAGATCATTAAACCCCAAATAAATGAGTAATATTTGAATTTTGCAGGTTGTTAAGCCTTAAACATTAAGGAGTCGCATCTGCTACTGAAATGAATTTAGCTTCAAGAATCAAGGAAGTAAACCCAACGACCAGTTTATAGTTTGGCCAAATAAAACCAATGCCTTTTTGTTCTTTGCCCTATTCATGTTTCACCGGAATGTGCAAAGAGTGGCAGCTATAGTCATGTGTTTTTATTTGGCCCATTTCATTTTTATCATATTTATTATTATTAATGTATTTTATTTATTTTTTCATATTACATAAGATCCTAATCACGTCTAATATGGGAAGATTGCAAGAGATCTTGTCCAACAAGTATGGAAAGTCAAACTAAGTGCAAGGGATTCCTACTGAGGACTTACGACAAATTTTCGATAGGATCCGAGAATTTCTTAGTCAGGTTGTCTTCTTACAAACTAACCGTCTTTCAGTTACCATTTCAACACATCTTGAAATGCCTCAATCGGACGTCGGGAACTCAAGATATATTTGTTTTACTGAAGATAACGAGTGTAGAAAGCTGGAGACGAGTCCAATACGAGAATTTAGTTTTATTACAAAATTTTAATTATTTTATTGATTATTTATAATTAAATTCAAACTTAGATATTTTTGTTTTAATTAATTTAGGATCATATTGAGTGTAAGGAAAGTGGTTTGGTGCCCAAGTAAATGCATTATTCCCTTTCAATAATATTTAACATTAATGTAGAAGATATCATGCTTTTAGGGTTTTTGATATTTGTAGGGTTTCTTAGTGCATATAATAGGTTTCATTCTTATGTAATTTTCATAAAGCATTATATAGAAAAAAATTGTATAGAAACAACTGAATAAAAGTTTTATCTCTTCAAAATTTTTGTGAGTTTCTTTGTTTAAGATTTCATTTATATTCTTGCTTCAAAATAGTAAAGATCCAAGGCGTTACGACGTGTAAAAACCCCTCTTACATTTTTGCACCCTGATTCATGCTTCTATTAATCTTTTCATTTTAGCTTTTTATTAGTGCAGTTGCGTTAATTTTTATTTACTTATGATTTTAATTTTCACATTCAATTCACGATTCATATTAATTCCTACATTTAATTTGTGTATTCCTTGGATCCAATTTCATGTATGTTCCTTTTAACTTTGACTTACATATAGCTATTCTTTTAGCTAGAACCGTAGGTTTAAGATTTTAGTAACTGATAGAGTAAATAACCTTAGACTATCATTAGTATTAGAATTACAATAATATTAAGGGATAACTACATATTTAGTACCCTACCTATTTTTGCGTTACTGCTTTAGTACCTCACCTATTTTTTGGGTAAATACCTAACGTTACGATTTGTTTCTATTTTGGTACACCGCTGTTAAAAAATTAACAGCATACTAACTAGGAAAGAGAAGAGCCCACGTGATAGGATGACACATCATTTTCTCTCTCATAGTCAGCATGCCAAGTAGACTAAAATCATAAAAAATCACATATGACATGCTAACTACGAGAGAGAAAATGATGTGGCAGCTTGCCGTGTGTCATATTATCTCTCCTTGTCAGCATGTAACATGTGATTTTTTCTCTCCTAGTCAGCATGCTATTAATTTTTAACGATGGGTACCAAAATAGAAACAAAACGTAACGTTAGTTACCATTTTGCTAAAAAAATAGGTGGGATACTAAAACAATAACGTGAGAATAGTTGGAGTACTAAATATATAGTTATCCCTAATATTAAATAGAGCATGTTAGGATTAGCCTTTCACTTAGCGTGTGCCTTTAGGATTAAAGAACCTATACTTTAGAATTTTTTGAGAATTTTTATATTAATCTTATGCATGCATATGTCCAAATTACGAGAAAAAATATTAGTGATCAAGTTCATTTTACGGACGTTGTGGGGTATTAATCATTCCCCACACGTAACCATGCCCCCGAAACCAAAATTTTGAATCTCTGGTTTTTCTTAGGTTTGTGATCTACCTAATTAAAAGATCAATGGCGACTCCAGTTCATTTTTGGTTATTACATACCCGACATCCATTATCAATATGGAAATCAATCCTGATCAGAGAGTCATCTTGGTTCCCAATGACTTCAATGAAGCTTCTCTTGTAAAGAGTAACCGACAGGTCTGGTAAGCAAATCAACGCCATGAGACGTCTAGGGGATGCTTGAGTTGGCTGAAAGTCTATAGACCAAGGTTCAACAGTCAGATAGTGTCCAAATATAGTCCATGGGCCTTTCATTAGCACTTTAAGATAATTGCTACGATCACTAAATTTCACGAGAAAGAAATCATTCTCAATATATATAACTTTGATTGGATGAGAGGGTTTCTAGATAACGTAAATTCTATTGTGGAGTGTGTTATAGCCTACTCAACGTTTGAGAGCTTTGACAACTAGAGTTAGATCCATGCTTTTGATGGCTAGGCATTGGACTCTTTCTGAAAAATTAATGGTTGGAATACCATTTAAAGAGCCAAATGCGATATCCTCATCGAGGAGTTCAATATCATCATCATCATCGAATTTGACACTCTTGGAATCATGATAAGAATCATTAGAGCCTGCCAGTACATCCTTATAGAAAACAATTTACCGAGTGGCCATTGGGGCATCAAACTCCATCTGCGATGAAGGGGTTGAGCCAACGGGGATAGTTGGATTAGATGGATATTCATCTCTCCGGCGTTGTTTTTAGTAGTCTGGGGTTGCAGAAGTTAGAGGATTTAGAGGGTAGACCCATCTTTTTTAATGTTTTTGATTGTAATACAATGTTGGTTGTTAAATATAGAATAAGAATTAAGAGTCTAATATAATTGATTCGTTGTATTTCAAAGAGATATGTTATATTTTGACTCTAATTCTAATTGGTAATTAAGATGAGTTTTATTGTAATTCTGGTAGTTGAAGATTACTTGGTAAATAGGGTTTACTTTAATAAGTAAATATCTATATTAGGTAAGAGATCTTATTGAATAAGGTTTCTTTGTGAACAAATATTTAACTCTATAAATATAGACTAGTTTAAAAATTTTGAATTATGAGAGATAGAGAGGGAATTACTCTAGAGAGATGTAATCACTTGGTGATACATCCTTACGTTAACCTTGGGTGGACATCATCGATCAATGCACTCTTCTTAGTCACTGAAATTCACTCCTTATCCTTAAGGCGAATTAGCTTCCACCAACGGCTATTTAAATGGAAACTGTATCCAATCGTTTCGTGAATCACACTCTCATAAGTCTACATAAATAGATTCATCCAAGTCCCTCTCCCGAGTTCACATGGAATTAAATAACAAACCAAGAATCGATAAACAACGATTTATTGAATTAAAAACCAAAACCTAAATCATCCATTCACAAACATCAGAAACCCAATAACCCAAGATAATTTAATTTAGTTCATGGTTGGGTTAAAAGAAATAAACAAGGAATAAATCCCTAACATTGGGTATTCAAAAGATAGAAGAAAATAAATAAAAATATGAAGAATGTGAACTCCTCCACGATCCGATCCTCCCTCTTCACAATCTCCTCCTAGCTCTGATCTCTCTCTCAATCTATTGTTGAAGATGTGATGCGTTTATATAGAGGTAGAGATCTCTATTTGGATTTCAAACTAGAGGGGATAATCTCTCTATCTTTAATTCCAATAGCTTTGAATTTGAATTTGAGCTTTATCATATGTGATAAAGGATAATGGATAATATATAATTATTAAAAATTTTGCATTAATCCTTAAATTGCCCTGGAAACTGCTCGACGGTGGCTCGGCAATTCATACATGCACAAAAGAAGCAAACCAGTAGCGATTTCTTCATAAAAATAGCTAAATGCAAGGCCAACTCCAAGCCCAAGATACAAAAGGACTACAAATTTATGCATGAAATGATACAAATGCAACTAAATGGACCTAAGTCTAAACAATAATATGAGTAAAAATGGTATAAAATATAGTAGTTTTTCACACTTAACACACCCCGAACTCGAATATTGCTTGTCATCAAGAAATGCAAAAACTAACAATTACATGCCAAGGCATTTACCACAAAAATATGCTTCAAACCTAACTTCAATCCTCAGAACCATGAAACAATGAATCAATTACCTTACGATCTTCGAAAAGAACAAAAAGTTACTCAAAATTAAACTACAATGATGGTGAAAATGTGTGTGCAGAGTTGTGTATAAGTCAATTAATAGGATTCCAGGCAAACCTTAGTTTTTATTAGATTGTAGAGGCAATTTATTCAGCTAGAGCCAATTAAGCACCTCTAGCACATTTTTTCCAATTTTTAATAACCTAACATTTACTAGGTCTCTCTCGATCAAGAAGTCACAATAGTGTGAATATAAACAGCATCATAGCAAAATTTTAAGTTAATTCCATGAAAATACTAAAATCTAAGGTTTTCTCATCTAAAGGTAATGGCAATTAACTCATCATAGGATATCACAACAGGTTTTAGTAGTTAAACATGCAATTGTCATGGCAAGTAATATATGCAAACTAACATAAGACAAAAAAATTAAAACAAATCAAAAATACCTCAAACTCGAGAGAAGCATTATCCTTAATGCATGTAAAATAAATAAAAAATATAAAAACGAAAAATGAAATGAAAATGAGTTAATCGGAGAGGTTGTCACCTCGAATTCTTAGAGTCCTTTTGGTCGTTTGATTGAGGCGTTTGCTACCTCGCCTTGGTTGTTATCTTGGTGTTGGTGTAGGTTTATGGACCTCAATTTCCTCAACCTCCTCAACCTCCTTCTCAGTTTCCTCTTGTGGTGAAGCTTTACGCTTCGAAGCTTTCTTCGATGGCCCATCCAGAGGTAGGGACTTCAACGGTGCAGAAGTGGTATCTTCAGAATCTAAAAAATTATGACAAGATTTAGTACATTTCGGCTCTTGAAATAGTTTCTTACCTTGGCGTGGTGTAGTGGTTCCAATGGCAATGTCACTTGTAGTTGGCCCAACATCAGTTGTTAGGGCAAGTAACTCAGCAGGAAAAATCGGAAAGAGCACGGTTGTCTTGGAATTATGCTCCAAAATGGCATTTACAAGGGCAATACCTCTATCTTTCATATAAAGATAGGGTAGTTGTTATTTGGATTCCCATTGCTCTAATTTTTGTAGCAGCGGACGAAGAAGATCTGCTAGCACTTGGGGAGATGCTACAGCATTAGCACTTGTCGTGGCAGGTTTGGTAGCCTGCTCTCACTTCGTTGCTGTAGGCAATCGTGTCGATCCTTCTTGCACCATCTTCATATAATGGCTCTTGGACCAACCTTTCTTCAACTGCAACATCTCGTTTGTTGCATTCTATGTCATATTCACTGCATGGCAAAGAGTCATGATCAAATTAGGGAAATAAAGCACGCCCACATCCTTTTTGTTGCATACATAAATTTCATCAAAAATTATATGACCAATATTAATAGTACGCTTATGCAAAATAGAATGTAGCAAAAGTAAACGAGAAGAGGAAACCGTTGTGTTGTGCGTAGATGGTATCAAGCGAGTTTTCACAATGTTATTCCATAACTTAACCTCGAGCTTAAGCAAAACCCGATTCATCGTTTCCTTCATATTTTTTTCATTCCATACAGCTCCTTCAATAGTGAGGTCTCAGAAAACCTTCTCCAACTTGTCTGGGGTTATATTCTAGGCAAACCCTCTATTTTCATCATTCTCCATGAACACCCCATAGTGAGCGTTAATGGCATTTGCATCAAGAAAGACTGCCCTGCCACATACAAAACTATTAACCTTGCAAAAGGTTAACATTTCATGCCCTTTTACTTATGTTGTTGTATGAAATCAAGCCCAATTCATAACATCTCATAGCATATAGATGCATTTAGCTAATGTAGTTGCATATGGTGTTTCCTGTTTTTTGGTCTTTGATTATTTGCAAGAATAGTACTGCTTTGAAGGGTTTTGGTTGGTGTGGTGGTGTGCAGGGAAATGAGGAGCGATGCTGGGAGAGATGCCATAGCATTTTGGATAGCATTCATGGGCGCACTAGAGGCAACACTGAAGATATTTATTGTGGCCCTACACGTGTACCTGCCAGCCTGCTTTATTCCCACATGTAAAGGGAATATTCCTTTGGAATTAAGGGCATAAAACCCTAGGAGCCTCTACTATATAATGGACAAGATATCATTATTTAGAGGAGAGCTAGAAAAACGTTATGAGTGAGCTAAGAAAGAGAAGGAAAAGACAGCTGCCTTCCATATTCTTTTTCCTCCATCGAAGCATCCTCCATTTTTGAAGCTCCAAGGAGTGCTCTCGTTGGACTTTGAGAGAAGCAGCAGGCTTAGATCAGTGCACGATAATCCAACACAACTCAGGAGTTTCTTCCTCTCTTAGTTGCTTTGATGTTTCATTTCATTTCTTTAAATGGGTTGTGTTATCCGAATGATTATGGAATGTATTTGCCCAGCCATTAACTGATTTTAAGTGGCTTGGACTTGTTTTGGATGATCATGCTTTAAGTTTTTATGAATGTTTGATTGTTTTCTTCTTCATTTCATGCTTTGTCCATTATTCGTTATTGCCCTAACTTGTAAGAGCTTTCGAAAGTTAGTCGTTGTTTAGGTTTTGGTTAGCTTAATATTCTAGAGAGTTAGGCTAAGACTAAAGTGGATAATGGGGTTCGATGCTGAGAGGCAGAATCCTAACTCACCTTAGAGATAAGGATAGAGTTTCAATGACTAAAAAAAGTAGAGCTTTAATTGGTAGTTGCATGTTAAGGGTTTAAGCAGAGAGGTATTGCTTTAATATTCCCTTCTACCAGGTTTCTTGCTAGACATAGTTTAGAAACACCTAAGTAAACTCTATTGAGCTTAAGGGAGGCAAGTTAGCCCTAAATATTCATTAGGCTTAGGTGTGAAGGTCCATAGCAGGCCCATCCAGTTATTCCCATATAAAGTTTCATATACGTGAGTGGACGCTAAAAGTGACCTCATTTCATCTCAGTTTACATTATAGTTGTTTGCCGCAACATTTATAAACCTGTTTCTTTTTGCCATAGCATTTATGCAATTGATTCTTATTGCTACATCATTTGTTTACCGTCTTAATAGTGTGTTTTGACTAAACTAGTTTGGCCACCAATACTGTGGAGACGATACTCACTCATCACATTATTACTTGTTCAAAGTGTATACTTGCACAAAATTCGTATCAATTATAGTACACCTACATGCGCAACAAGTTTTAGTGCCGTTGTCGGGGATTGGCAATATGTTATTAGAGTTTTGTCTTTACATTATTTCTTATTTTTCAATTTAGTTTTATTTGTTTTTCTTGTTTTATTTTTTAGGTGTTGTGCTATTGCATGACCTGAGGAAGACCCAAAGAACCATTATCACCTTTCGTGCCTGAGATTGAGCACTTATTTCTCCAAAGAAGACGCATACAAGAGGCCTTAAGAACAATGTATAGAGGTGGTAACCAAGGCAGTCAAGTAGATGAAAATCTGGATAACATTAATGCTGCAGCAAATCCTGGAGCAATAGTTCGACCTCGAGCTATTATGGATCACTTGAATCCTATATTGGATGATCTAAATCCTATAATTGTGGCTCCCAAGATTCAAGCAGCTCATTTTGAACTCAAGTAGTCATGTTTAACATGTTGAATTCCATCGGCCAGTTTGGTGGATCGCCTCATGAAGATGCAAGACAACACATTCAAGCATTCTTGGAAGTATGTGATTCTTTCTGACAACAAGGTGTGCATGAAGATGTGTTGAATCTCAAGCTAGTTCCTTATTCTTTGCGTTATCGAGCAAGAGCTTGGTTGAGTGGAGTGCCAGTCGGTTCAATAGAGTCATGGACAGATTTATGCCGCAGTTTTTTGCTACGGTATAATCTTCCTAACATGAACACACAGTTGCATAATGACATAGCATCATTTCGTCTAGCTAACGACGAATCAATGTATGAGTATTGGGATAGATACAAGGGACTACTCTGTAAATGTACCAGTCATGGATTCCAATACTGGACACAGGTTGTAATGTTCTACAATGGTGTCAATGCTCCCACAAGGATGATGTTGGATGCTTCAGCAAATGGCACTTTGCTAGACAAATCACCACAAGAAGCATTTGATATCCTTGATAGGATAGCAAAAAATGACTACCAATTCCCTACTTTGAGACTTAGCACGTGAAGAAGAGCACATAGGACACGAGAATCCGACAACAATGACTCGATTTTAGCCTAATTGTCGGCTAATACCACCATGTTGAAGAATCTCCAATGCCCAAGTGAGGTAAAGGAAGTAAAGGTAGCAACCACTTGTGTTCAATGTGATGGACGCCATCATGTGAGCAACTGCCCTGAAAATCATGAATCTATCAACTATGTGGGGAACTTCAATAGGAACAACCACAACCCCTACTCAAACACTTATAATCCAGGATGTCGTCAGCATCCTAATCTCTCTTGGGGGAATCAAGGAACCCACAATGCTGGAAGCTCGAATAGGCAACATAATCAGACTGAGTCCCAAACCTTTCAGCAGAATATGCCTTGGCAAAATGACAACAAAGTTACAGCCTCTTCATCAACCAGTAATTTTTTGGAAGCTACTTTGCGAGATTTCATGACAACTACCAAGGCTTTGCTCCAAGACCATTAGATGTCTATCAAGAGTCAATGTGCATTGCTTCAAAGCCATAGCTCTTCCTTGATATCCCTGGAGACTCAAGTTGGCCAAATCGCGCAAGCTTTGCATGCCCGAGCTTAAGGCACTTTACCTAGTGATACTGAAGTCACTAAAAATCATGGCAAGGAGAAGTGTAGTACACTAATTTTGAGGAGTGGCACCTAACTTAACAAAGAAGGTAAGTTTAGGGGAAAGGAGTTCGATGATCCTACTCCCCAAACTGTGAATGAAGAGCCATCTTTAGAAAAAAGAATCAGCTCTAGAAGAGAATAAAAATGAAGGATCGACATGTGAACCTACTGATGGTGTACAGAGTAATGCTACAACAAAAGAAAGAGAACCACCAGTAGAAGAAGAAGTCAAACCCCCACCACCCTTCCCTCAAAGATTGAAGAAGCATAAAAACAATCGTTGGTTCAAGAAATTTGTGGATATCCTTGATCATTTGTATATCAATGTCCCATTTCTTGAGGCCATTGATCAAATGCCTACATATGCTAAATTTTTCAAGGACATTGTCACCAAGAAAAGGAAGGTGGAGAAGTACGAGACTATTGCTATAGCAAGGGAGTGTTACTCTGTATTGAGTGACTTGCCACCCAAAAGGAGTGATCCAGGCAGCTTTATCATTCCTTGTTCTATAGGTGATAATTACGTGGGGAAAGCTTTATGCGACCTTGGTTCTAGTGTCAACCTAATGCCCAAGTCAATCTTTATGAAGCTTGGAATGGGAGATGCAAGACCCACCACAGTAATCTTACAACTCGCAGATAGATCTCATGTAAGACCGGAAGGAAAAATAAAAGACGTTGTGGTTAAGGTGGTCAAATTTGTTTTCCCAGCTGACTTCCTCATCCTTGATTTCGAAGTAGATGACAAAGTTCCAATTATCTTGGGACAACCATTCCTAGCGACAGGTCGAATCTTAATTGATTGTGAAAAAGGTGAGTTTACCATGCGAGTGTCTGACCAGAGGGCGACTATAAATGTCTTCAACACCCTCAAATATGTGGATGAATATGAGGAGTCTCAACACACAGATGCTATGACAGAAGAGGAAGTTGTAGAATTATGCTACAACAATTATGTGGAAATTAAGGACTATGTAAAACTCAATGAGGAAGACAATGAAAAGCTTGAGGAATTTCCATCGGAGGTGCAATAGTCTAGCTTGATCGTCGCTAGACCAGGTAACCTTTAGACTTTGCTGGATTTGTCCCTCCTAAACCTTCACTTGAGCATGCACCCACATTAGAATTAAAGCCATTACCTTTACATCTTAAATATGCTTATTTGGGTAGTAATGAGACTTTCCCTTTGATAATCTCTTCTATTCTAACCCCTAAGCAAGAATGTAGCTTGATAAATATGCGTTCTCAACATAAAAAAGCTCTAGGGTGGACTATGGCTGATTTGAAGGGTATAAGACCTACTATTTGCATGCACAAAATTTTGCTTGATGATTGTCATAGCAATTCTGTTGAACCCAAAAGAAGGCTCAATCCAGTCATGAAGAAGGTAGCGATGAAGGAGATAATCAAATGGTTTGATGCGGGAATTATCTACCCAAAATCTAATAGTTCATGGATTAGCCTGGTACAATGTGTACCAAAGATGGGAGGCATGACCGTGGTGAGCAATGAAGATAATGAATTCTTACCAAAAAGGACTATTACGGGGTGGAGAATTTGCATGGACTATGGGAAGCTGAACAAGGCAACCAAGAAAGATCACTACCCCCTCTCATTCATTGATCAAATGCTAGATCGATTGGCGGGAAAATCCTTCTACTGTTTTCTTGATGGATACTCAAGGTACAACCAGATTGCTATAGCACTGGAAGATCAAGAGAATACAACCTTCACTTGCCCTTATGGAACTTACGCATTTCGACAAATGTCCTTTGGGCTTTACAATGCTCCAGCTACTTTTCAAATGTGCATGTTGGCCATCTTTTCTGATATGGTTGAAGAAGTTTTGGAGATCTCCATGGATGATTTTTTCATTCTCTGAAGATACTTTTGAATCGTGTTTAGGCAACCTGGAAAGGTACTCAAGAGATGTTAATAAGCCGACTTAGTTCTCAATTGAGAGAAGTGCCATTTTATGGTGACCGAAGGGACTATTTTGGGTCACAAAATTTCTCAACAAGGGATAGAAGTGGACAAGGCCAAGGTTGATGTAATTGAGAAGCTACCACTACCCACCACAGTGAAGGGGTTTCGGAGTTTCTTGGGGCATGCTGGCTTTTATAGGAGGTTCATTAAAGACTTCTCTAAAATCTCTGAGCCATTGTGTAATTTGCTTCAGCAAAACCAGCCCTTCATCTTTGATACAGAATGCTACAGCGCATTTAAGGAGCTCAAGGAGAAGCTCATCTTATCACCTATAGTTGTTCCCCCAGATTGGACCTCATCATTCGAATTGATGTGCGACACAAGTGGCTATGCAGTAGGGGCAGCACTTGGACAACGTCGAGGTAAAATTTTTCATGTTATTTATTACGCTAGCCGCACCCTAAATAATGCACAAATCAACTACACTACCACCGAAAAAGAACTATTGGCCGTTGTGTTTGCCTTTGATAAGTTTAGAGCATACTTGATAGGTACCAAGGTCATTTTCCATACTGATCATTTTGCTATTAAATACTTAGTGACTAAAAAGGATGCTAAACCTAGACTTATTAGATGGATACTTCTGTTGCATGATTTCAATTTGGAGGTAAATGATAGAAAGATTTGTGAGAACCAAGTTGTTGATCACCTATCTAGGCTAGAAAATAAGGCTAAGAATGAGGAGAACTTTGATATTAAGGAGGAATTCCCTGATGAGAAAATATTATATGCTACAGCAATTCCATGGTATGCTGATATTGTTAACTTTCTTGTTTGTAGTATTTTTCCTCATGATTTGAATAACTAGGGCATGAAGAAGTTCAAACATGTTGTGCGATTCTACTTTTGGGACGAGCCCTATCTGTTCAAGCAATGTGCTGACCAAATAATCCAGAGATGTGTCCCTGAAGAAGAGCAAAATGAGATTTTATTTCATTTCCATTCTTCTTCATGTGGAGGCCATTTTGGAGGAACTAAGATTGCTGCAAAGGTCCTACAATGCGGATTCTATTGGCCCACACTTTTCAAAGATGCACAGGAATTCGGCAAGGCGTGTGATAGATGCCAAATGATAGGGAATATATCTCAAAGACATGAAATGCCATTGCAATGCATTTTGGAGGTGGAACTCTTTAATGTATGGGGAATAGATTTCATGGGACCTTTCCCATCATCTTTTGGAGACCTCTACATCCTATTAGCTGTTGACTAATTGTCAAAATGGGTTGAAGCGATAGCTACGCCGAAGAATGATTCCAAGACGGTTTTGAAGTTTTTTCACAAGAATATCTTTACAAGATTTGGAACCCCAAGAGCCAACATTAGTGATGAAAGAACCCACTTTGAAAATAGACTTATTGCTAAAGCATTGCAGCGGTATAGAGTGAGCCACAAAATTGCTACAACAAACCACCCTTAGACCAATGGCCAAGCTAAAATCTCAAATCGAGAAATCAAGCAAATTTTGGAAAAGATGGTAAACCCTAAAAGGAATGATTGGTCTCCCAAACTTGACGAAGCATTATGGTCATATCGCATAGCCTTCAAGAAACCTTTGGGGATGTCTCCATTTAAGCGTGTCTATGGTAAAGCATGCCACCTACTCGTGGAACTTGAACACAAAGCTTATTGGATGATCAAGAAGCTCAATATGGATGCCTAGTTAGCTGGTGAAAAAAGGCTTTTGGAGCTTAACGAAATGGAGGAATTTAGGGCCCAAGCTTATGAGAACGCGTGCTTGTAAAAAGAGAAGACTAAGAAGTGGCATGATCAACATATTTTGCCATGTCATTTTTCTAAAGTCCAACAAGTCCTTCATTACAATTCTTGACTCAAGCTCTTCCCAGGCAAGCTGAAATCGTGATGGTCGGGCCCTTTTGTTGTACACAAGGTCAATCCTCATGGTGCTATTGAAATCAAAAAGTCGGATGATGACAATGCTTTTAAAGTGAATGGACAAAGGCTGAAGATCTACAACGGAGCTCCCATCATGCGAGACAAGTCAGCCAAGCTTCTCCATAATCCATAAAAATTCTACAATCTCCCTCTTTCTTTTGCTATAGCATTTCAAGCTTTTGGTGTTTATAAATAATGATATTTTTCTTCTTTTTATTTAGCTTTGCCTTTTGTCTCTTGATAGTTTATTTAATTTCAAGCTTCTATCTTTTGTCAGCTTTGTTTTGGAAGACGTCAGCCCAACGACACATGTGGTAGGATATGGTTTCATGCATGATTGGCACAACTTTAATATGAGAAGGGCTTTGTCCTTTTTCCACATAAGGGAAGTTATTAATCCCATATTTCCTATGTTTTGGGGGGCATTAAAGAAAAAAACAAAAAGGGATGGATAATATTCTTTTTCTAATTTAAAAACCCTAATTCATCATAACCCTACACATTCTCTCTCCACCCTTTCACCTTTTCATTAAATACCCATCATCTCTCTCCTCTTACATATGCTGCATAACCGTCAGCCATCATCTTATCTCTCCAATTACTTGTGGCAGTTACAAAACTTCTCAACTCCCCTCTCCATTACTTTTTCTCTTTCACTTAACCCTCTCTCACCAACTTCATCTTCTTTATTCAGTCAGTTTCTTTCTCTCAACTCCATTACAACAAAACTCCATCCTCTTCAAAATTCCCAAAAATTTTCCACCACACAATATTTACCCTACCCTTTGCAAAACATGGAACATATGAAGAATGTCACGGGCGCCTCTAGTAGCTCCCAAGCCCAACCCATTATGGAAATCAACAAGTTCTTCGACGCTGGCGCTAAGGGGTAATTTCAATAGATGAAAGATTGCAAGGTCTACCCAGAGCAAGATTTTAAAGTTCCATTAGAAGGAGAAGGAGGCTTCGACAAAGAAATCTTGGATATAATTGATAAATACGATTGGAGGACTTTTGTCCAAAACCTTAAAGACATATCTGTCTCTTTGGTTAGGGAGTTATAAACCCATTTGACGAGTCTCACCCAATCTGCTGTTTATGTGCAAGGGGAATAAATTAAATTTATCGTTGGTGCAGTCAACAAGTTCTATAGGTTAAAGAATGCCTTGGACCACCATACTTCCTTTGCTGAATCTGCATATGTTCAAACATACAAGGAGGTCCTGGAAGACCTATGCTTTACTGAGACAAAGTTGGATCCAGCCAGCAGTGCTGTTGAAAGAGGCCACCTCAAGCTTGAGGCTAAGGTGTGGAACCATTACTTAAAGACTCGCCTCATGCCCACCTCTCAAACTGCCACAGTGCACATCACCAGGTTACTATTGCTACACTCCATCCTCAATGGACGACAAATTGATGTGGGTAAACTGATTGTTGAGGAAGTCTATTCCTGCTTAAAAAGAAAGTCAAGCCCTCTCATCTTCCATAATCTATCACGACACTCTGCCGCAAAAAGCAAGTCTTTGAAGACCCTCAAGAGGATGAGATCGAGAAAGGGAAATGGTGCATTAACCTGAGTCCAAATCTCTGGACTTAGGGGATTTGATGAAGATGCTCCAGCGGAAACATTGGAAGGTAGGGCCAAAACAATTACTACAACAAGAATCGCAGCCCTTGTTGCCTCTACCAAGCGCGTGCACGAGCATATGGATGAACTGAACGGCAGCCTGACAACTTATTTCAAGTATGTCAAGGCAAGGGATATGACCATTAACTTTTACTTCAAAGAGATGCTCCCACACATAGAGAATGACTTCCCACCCTTCCCTAATGACTTGATGACACCCAAGATAGCCCCGCTTATGAAGAAAGCTCTGCCGGCTCAGAAACCATCTGCACCAAAGCGCCCACCAGCTGTTCTAGCAAGAGAACCATCCCTAACCACCGCACCATCTCCAGCTTCAGAGAAATCCACCACTGCTAATGTCAGACAAAGCCCTCGGACAGTGAGGCAACGAAAAGGAAAAGCTCCGCAAAGTACCCCACCACCACCAGAACCAATCATCGAAGAGCCTATTTCTATCGATAGTGAAAAAAAAGAATAACCAGCTAAAGAAGTTCTTGCACCGCCATCTGAGCCAGTCCTAGATGCTTCAGCAAAAGCAAGGACTCGTCTTAAACGCACCGTTGGACGTACATGGAACACACAATCTGACGTTTATGATGATGAAGTTCTCGATGACCACCTTACCCAGGAGGACTCGAAAAACTAGCCTACCCAACCTGATGAGGCCGAGGAGCCCATCGCAGCACTGCAAAAGAAACAAAAAATCAAGCACAAAACCACCAAGACGACGACACCAAAGTAGATTTTTAGGAGGTAACCTGCATTTGCATTATAGTTTAGTTCATTTCATTTTTTATGCATTGAGGACACTGCATCTTTCAAGTTTGGGGCGTTAATGTTCATAGTTAATCATTAGCATGTAGTGATAAGCAGAACTTTTCTATAGCATTTTGATTGGTTTAAAGATAGTTGTATGAATAATTTGATGATGTCCAATGATGAGAAATCGATAGTATGGATAGGAATTGATTGAATGGTTTTGACTTGTGAGATTGGTAGAACTGCCTATAGGAACTGATTTTTTTGCGATGCTTTGCTACTTAATTACATGCTCTGTGTCACGGGGCTAGACTTCTGAACCAACCCAACGTGCGGCCTTAGTCGAGTCCTTAAGACAAGCGACTAAGTAAGCCTGAATCCTCGACCTGAAAGATCGAATTTCGAAGGCACCGAAGAACGCAAGATCGTTCTTAGCGGAAGCAAACTATGAGATTGGCTACGAAGAACTCTGAAAGAACGCGAAGAACAAGAGAAGAACAACTCAGAGAATTTAGAGTAAATGCGCTCTCTATTACTCAAGAATAGATGAAATAATTGATGATTACAATTGAGGTGGGGAGGCCTCTATTTATAGTTGAGTCCCCTCTAATCTGACGGTCCCTACTGATTTACATCAACGGCCTAGATACAACTCTACCAACCACAAGGCATAATGCCAAGAATATTCCTTAGCTATCTATGGAAAGAATCTCCTATGTTCACATAGGTGTGGATGGATAAGCCTTCTTGGATCTTCCCACGGATCGGGCTAGTCTGGTGGTCTCTTCAAGCCCAAAGTGTGCCTCAGAACCTCATGGACACCTTGGTGTGCACCCTGTGGTGCTAATGACTCAGACCTAGGTTCACGGCCCGTGAGATTCTCCCCCACCAAACTTTGCGAAGCCCTCGTCGCTACTCCGAGATAAAGTCGGCAACGATCCTGGGACCTCCTAGGCAACTTAGCTCTCCCAACTCTGAATCAGGCTTGGTTGTCCCCCCATAAGGACCGCTCTTCCTATAAAAAGCACCTGACTCGTGTTGGGTTGTCCACCCATATGGACTCCTCGCTTTGGTTGCTGCCGCCATGTAACATCGCTCGTCGAACCACCTCGCACATCTCGGCCGTAGGAACTCTTTCCTAGCAGCTGGGATTTGTCTCGACTTGGATCACCATGACCCTTGAACAAAGGTTTGGATGTCGCCTTTGAACTTTTACCATTTGATGGGTTAGGTTTTCTGCTGCCTACACCCAACAAACCGGACAAATCAAAACCAAAAACACAAAGATTGTGTTCGAGATGCACCTTCTTCGGGATGAACTCCCTCGCGTTCACTCTAAAATACATCGACCCTTCAACATCTTTAAAGTTTGATGCCTTATTTTGCATTGCCACTTCTTTCTCCACGAAGTTCAATGCACCCTCCACCTTGCCCAACTATGGCTCTTCATATAACGAATCGAGCTTCAAAGCCTCGCTCTCTTCAGTCTCGTCTTGTACCTTGGACTGCTTGACTCTATGTGGGCAATCACGCCAACGATGTGGCTCCATGTAATGAAAACACTTCCATTGCACTTTCTCCTCCCTCGACTTCACTCTATCGGGGCAATCGAGCCAACTGTGTGGACCCTTGCAACGAAGACACTTTCGCTGCACCTCCGGCTTGACCGTTGTGGACAAAACAATCATGCCAGCTCTAGCTTCCCTTTTCACAGACTCATCGTTTACCTTGATGGATGAAAGGTTGGCTTCCTTGGAACAATCCTTTGACCGATGCTCGCCGTCACAATAGAAGCACCTTTGTGGCTTCATTTCCCATGGACGGACTAGCATCTTGGGCTTGTTCCACCTCGATGGCTTTTCCCCGCCATGTGAAGTCCCATCCATCTTTGTCGAAGCCTGCACCTTGGCTTCAACCGCATCACTCCGTCCTTCCACTTTGTCCGTCATGCCTGATATGCCTTCTACTCCCCCTCCTAGCCCTTCACCTCGAGGCTCTCCTTGGCAATCACGAGGCTTTTCCTCTGGAACCTGGTGGTTTCGAACTTGGCCCATATCTTCTCACACGACGCCAGAAAGTCTCTACGCCTCTGGGTCCTTCCTTCGACAGCCTGGACCTCGTCACCCATCTGCGTTGCAGCGTTTCCTTATTTCCTTGTTTCCATCTCCAACAATGCCTTCTACGAGCACTCGATTCACCAACCGTGGCTACGAATCGTGGGCTCTGATACCAACTGTCACGGGGCTAGACTTCTAAACCAGCCCTACGTGCGGCCTTAGTCGAGTCCTTAAGACAAACGACTAATTAAGCCTGAATCCTCGACCCGAAAGATCGAATTCCAAAGGCATCGATGAATGCAAGATCGTTCTTAGCGGAAGCAAACTATGAGATCGGCTACGAAGAACTCTGAAAGAACGCGAAGAACAACTCAGAGAATTTAGAGTGAATGCGCTCTCTATTACTAAAGAATAGATGAAATAATGGATGATTACAACTGAGGTGGGGAGGCCTCTATTTATAGTTGAGTCCCCTCTAATCCGACGGTCCCTACTGATTTACATCAACGACCTAAATACCACTCTACCAACCACAAGGCATAATGCCAAGAATATTCCTTAGCTATCTATGGAAAGAATCTCCTATGTTCACATAGGTGTGGATGGATAAGCCTTCTTGGATCTTCCCATGGATCGGGCCAGTCTGGTGGTCTCTTCAAGCCCAAAGTGTGCCTCAGAACCTCATGGACACCTTGGTGTGCACCCTGTGGTGCTAATGACTCGGACCTGGGTTCACGACCCGTGACACTCTGTATGCTTATAACTGTTAGATTATTTTTGGTGAAAAGAACTCTTGGATATCTTAGTTTGAATATAGGTTGAGCATGAAAGAAAAATTATAGCTTAAAGGCTTAATTAGATCCCTTGTTGTTTGAGTTTAAAATACGAATAAAGGCAAAAGCATAGATAAAGAGAGACATTCCTCTATGTGTTGTAGTGCTTGGTTACTATGCTTAAAATAAATGGTAGCAACATCATATGAGTGAATGAAAGTTGTCACGGGATGACTCTACTTACCAGCTCGGGGTGAGATGTTTTCTCAATACTCATCTAGAGTTAGGGACGGTAATTGTGATGAGCTGACACCCCTCAAGACATCAAAAATATGAGAGTAGTTTGTGCTTATTTTGATCAAGAAAAATTAGGGCAAACTTGAGAACTTGGCTAAAAATTTTCTAACTTTGTTAAGCAAAATGAGGATGTAGTCACATGCATGCACACTTGAAGAGTCCTGGCCAAAAGGAAAAAGTTCTTAAAATCTCATATTTTTCTAACATGTTTGAGCCAAAATTGTTTGAGGACTGAAATTTTGCCGTAGCACTGTCTTAAACTGATTTTACGCTGTAGCAAATTTTTTCTGCTTATTTCTATTCATTGCTTGAGGACAAGCAATGGCCTGAGTTTAAGGGGTGTTAACCTTGCAAAAGGTTAACATTTCATGCCCTTTTACTTGAGTTATTGTATGAAATCAAGCCCAATTCATCACATCTCATAGCATATAGATGCATTTAGCTCATGTAGTTGCATATGGTTTTTCCCATTTTTTGGTCTTTGATTATTTGCAAGAATAGTGCTGCTTTGAAGGGTTTTGGTTGGTGTAGTGATGTGCAGGGATATGAGGAGCGATGCAGGGAGAAAAGCCATAGCATTTTGGATAGCATTCCTGGGCGCACTATAGGACAACAGACTGAAGATATTTATTGTGGCCTTACACGTGTACTTGTCAGCCTGCTTTATTCTCACATGTGAAAGGAATATTCCCTTAGAATTAAGGGCTCAAAACCCTAGGAGCCTCCGCTATATAAAGGACAAGATATCCTCATTTATAGGAAAGCTGGAAAAAAAGGTTACAAGTGAGCTAAGCAAGAGAAGGAAAAGGCGGCTGCCTTCCATCTTCTTCTTCCTCTATCGAAGCGTCCTTATTGTTTGAAGCTCCAAGGAGTGCTCTCGCTGGACTTTGAGAAAAGCAGTGGGCTTAGATCAGTGCACGGTAATCCAACACAACTTAGGAGTTTCTTCCTCTCTTAGTTGCTTTGTTGTTTCATTTCATTTCTTTAAATGGGTTGTGTTAACCGAATGATTATGGATGATATTTGCCCAGCCATGAACTAATTTTAAATGGCTTGGGCCTGTTTTGGATGATCATGCTTTAAGTTTTTATGAATGTTTGATTGTTTTCTTCTTCATTTCATGCTTTGTCCATTGTTCGTTATTGCCCTAAACTTGTAAGAGCTTTCGAGAGTTAGTCGTTGTTTAGGTTTTGGTTAGCTTAATATTCGAGAGAGTTAGGCTAAGACTAGAGATGGGGTTCCATGCTGAGAAGCAAAATCCTAACTCACCTTAGAGATAAGGATAGAGTTTCAACGACTAAAAAGAGTAGAGCTTTAATCGGTAGTTGCATGTTAAGGGTTTACACCTAGAGGCATTACTTTAATATTCCCTTATACCAGGTTTCTTGTTAGAGATAGTTTAGAAACACCTAAGTAAACTCTGTCGAGCTTGAGGGAGGCAAGTTAGCCCTAGACATTCATTAGGCTTAGGTGTAAAGGTCCATAGCAGGCCCAACCAATCATTCCCATATAGAGTTTCATATACGTGAGTGGACGTTAGAAGTGACCTCATTTCATCTTAGTTTACATTATAGTTGTTTGCCACAACATTTATAAACGCGTTTCTTTTGCCATAGCATTTCTGCAATTGATTCTTATTTCTACAACATTTGTTTACAGTCTTAATTGTGTGTTTTGACTAAACTATTTTGGCCTCCGATCTCTGTGGAGACGATATTCACTCATCACTTTATTACTTGTACGATGTGTATACTTGCACAAATTGCGTATCAATTATAGTACACCTACACGCGCAACAAAACCAAAGGATTGTTAGGGTCTAAAACATGAGTATAAAATTCTCTTACCCATAAAAAATTGATTTCTCTAGGTTGTTCGCAAAAGATAGCCCATTGATGGCTTTCAACTATCTCAAACACGGATTGCTAAAGACTAAAGTCGGATTTCTCCATGTCGAACGCAAAGCCTTGTTCTTCCCAAACCTTGCACTTCGCGAACTTCAACTTTTACTTTGACTTGGTGGACGGTGTGGCAAAAAGGAAGACGGGTCGTATGGTGGCAGCCTTGGATGATCCAGCTCCGGGCGTAGATTTCTTGGCCATGGTGTTTGGAAGGATCAAGAATGAAAAATAAAAACAAGAAAACTTAAGAGTTTGAAGAAAATGGAGAAAAGATGAAACAAGAAGATGAGTTTTTATTGTTATTTAATGGTGGAGTGAAAGGTTGGTGATGGAGATGACAGGTGGAGTGGTGTTATACCAATGGGTGAGAAAGAAAATAATGATGGGTGTAAGAAGGATGTGATGTGCGGCTAGGGTAAAGTAGGAAGGAGGGAAAGAAATTTTTGGGTGTGAATTTTCAAAAGGTATTTAAATACCTAATAACTGGTAGGCCCCTTTTCTCATTTGGAGATAAAATTCCATTCAAATTGAATTCTATCTATTAAGCCCAATCTCCATTCCTTTCAAAACTCTTATCCTAAAAATAAAAAACAAAAACAAAAGGATAATGATTACATAAAGAGATAAAATAAAGGAAAATAAATAAAGAAAAAGATAAAGACTAAAATGATAAAAATATAAAGAAATTATTAAAAAATAAAATAAAATTAAAAACACTTAGAAGAAGCATTTCCATGCATCATCTAAGGATACTTCTCTCTTATCATGCTCGATATGTGCACCTACATAGTGCTTTGTTGCGCGTAATAAGTGCTCCGCAATTGTGCAAGTGTACACGTCGCAAGTTAAGTATAAAAGATATCGTCTCCATAGGGATTGGTGCCACTTCAAGAATTCAATCTCTTGCACTGTAAAAAGTAAAAAAAAAACAAGTAAAAGATTGTAGGAGTTTTAACTAACAACTAAACTAGAAAGCAAATAAGTAAAAGAGGATGTAATCAAAAGAGATAGAATAGGCCAGGTTATCGTGAGTTGAGGTGTGATAGCCGATTGGATCGTCTTGGTAAAAGAGTGCAAGGGCAACTCAGTTGTCATGGCAACTTGCATAGCGGGGTTGCCTTGGCAACTAATCGACGGTTGCCTGGGCAACTACTTGGGTGGCTGGGCAACAACTTCAAGGTCCGGCAGAGCGTTCTTCAATGGTTTCTTCTTATCCCTAAGTAGAAACTCTAGCTAATTGTGCATACCTTGACAATACATCCTTGCGTGAATCAAGAGTGAACAACAACCAATCTTGCGCTCCTCTTAGCCATTGAAATCCTTAACTTATCCCTAAGCCGGATTAATCTTCACCATCAATAGATTGAATAAAGACCATACTCATTCGTTTCTTAAATCTAACTCTCCCGATATAAATAAATAGATGAAGTTACGAGATCATCTCCCAATTCACTCGCAAAAAAGAATAAAAACCAAGAATGAGTAAACCTTGAATTAAAAGTGCAAACTCTTATTACCTAAACAAAATCCAATTGTTTCTCACAACCACAAAACACAATAACCTTAGCCAAATAGATTTAGTTCATGGCTAGGTTCCAAAGAAACACAAGACAAAGAGTTCCTAGCATAAACCCAATTGAACAAGAAAGAAAAAGATGAAGAATGGTTGAAGCCTTGTCGAAATCTCTCCCCTTTGCTCTTGTCTAAATCTCCCTCCTCTCTTTGTCGAAACTTTTCTCCTCTCTCCCCTTGGAGTTGACGGCTTGGTCCTTAATTTATAGGGCTAGGTCAAAGTCTTTTTTTAGGAGGAAGTTAAGTTGGAATTAAATACTTTTGAAGAATAGAATTCTTTATTATATTTAAATTCCTTCTAGATCTTCTCCTATCTTCTTGGGATTTAATTTCTCTTTAACCTCTTCATGGAAATCAAACTCCTTTGGGATTTAACTTTGCTCCACGTCATCTTGGGCTTATCTAGTCATCAATTTCGGCTGCCATATCATTTTATCCCTTAACAAAAATTGCCCTGGCAACTAGCTCGGCATCTCCTTCATGCATTGCCTTGGCAACTGGTTCCAGCCTTGCTTTGGCAAGTGATTCTGCACACATACAAAAACACACCAAAGCAATATCTTTTTCCACAAAATTAAGCAAACTATGAAATTAAGCTTGTCCACCAAAGAAACAATGCAAACATGCATGAATGGCTAATAATGCAACAATATGAGCCTAAGTCTAGCAATAATATGAATAAAAAGGGTGAATAAAATAGTACTTTTAGACACTTAACACACCCCCAAACTCGAACTATTGCTTTTCCTCAAGTAATTCAAACTAATAATTACCCGCCAAGACTTCAATTTTCACAAACTTAGCTTTGAACTTGATTTCAATTCTCAGAACCGTGGCACAAAGTATGATTGGCTTTTCATTTTTCGGAAAACTTAGGAGTTACTCGGAATCAAACTATAATGCTTGTGAGTGTGTGCAGAGTTGTGTGCAAGTTGATTTTTTGGATTCTATGCAAACAAGAGGTTTTCAAATTACTTCATTGGGTTCTTTTAACATGTTTTAACTAGAGTCGGTTCGGGCACCAATAGTGTTTTGTTTTTAGTTTTCTTAAGTTAAATTAATTTATTCGACTAGAGCCGGTTTTGGGCACCTCTAGCTATCAATTTTTAGCACATACTAGAGCCAATTTCGGGTGCTTCTAGCAATCAATTTTTAGCACATACTAGAGCCAATTTCGGGCACCTCTAGCATTCATCCAATTTTTATTCTAATCCCCCAAATTTTTTAATTATCAACCTAAGTTTGCTAGAATTCCTTGAATCAATCAAGCCACAACAGTGTTTCATCAAGTTTAGCATCATAGTAAGATTCTAAGTGTTTCCACAGTTATCCTAGAATAAAAAAATTCTATCAATTAAGTGCATTGGCAAAGTCCTCATCGGATATTCATCAAATCTAGGCAATTCTTGTTCCAACTAAAGGC
Source organism: Hibiscus mutabilis (assembly GCA_019671005.1). Taxonomy (NCBI): domain Eukaryota; kingdom Viridiplantae; phylum Streptophyta; class Magnoliopsida; order Malvales; family Malvaceae; genus Hibiscus; species Hibiscus mutabilis. The sequence continues at coordinate 26,539,416 of CM033715.1, forward strand.
ATGGCAAGCAATTTATGTGTCCTAAATGCAATACTTAAGATGAATGCTACTAAACATGGTAACTAACTAATAACAATCCCCCCAAACTCGAGTAAGGCATTGTCCTCAATGCATGTAACAAAGAAAAATAAAACAAAAAATCAAAAATAACAATAACAATAACAATAACAATAAAGAAAAGTAAAATGAAAACGAGGACTTACTCTGAGAGTTCATCATCGTGGATGAATAGTTTCCTTTTGGTTGGTCTCTTGATTCTTTTGCTTGAACGCGGTGGTTGCTTCCTTGTTGTCGATGATGGAATCGATCCTCGTACGGGGTTGTCCTCATCCTCCTATTCATCAATGTCATTGGCTTTTCGCTTGGGCTTGGAGGATATGATTGGTGCGGTCTTTGTTGGTGCAATGGAAGACTCGTCCGAATCTGAAAAATCAGACAATGATTTAGTACGAGTTGCTTCGGGCATAGGTGCTTTACCTTTGGCTTTTGTAGTGGTTGCCAGGGCGTCTTTAGCTTTGGTTGCCGTTGCATCTTCAGTGTTGGTTGCCATGGCAGCTGCTTGGGCAGGCGCAGTGTAGGTTGCCGCGGCATCATCTATTGCGGTTTTCATGGCAACTGGTTCATTGGTTGTCGTTGCAAGGATTTCGGCAGGAAAGATTGGGAACGGCACGCGGCTGTCCGGGTATTTTTCCAGGATGACTTGGGTGATGGCATTGTTTTGATCCTTCATGTACCACATGAACATTAGTTGTCGGTCTTCAATTTGCCTAAGGTGGTTCACCAACGGTTGTAAGAGTGCTTCAAGTTGTCCCGGGGCTACTGTTCGAGTTACCGGGGCATCGGTTGCTTGGGCATTAGGAGTTACCGAGGTGGCAAGAGTTGCCACGGCAATTGAAGGCGTTGGGGATTTTACCAATGCCTCTCCCATTAGCTTTCAGATTTGTGCTCGATTCCAACCGAACTTTGGTAGGGCCTTTTCATCAATGGCCTCACTTGGGACATGCATCTCCTTGCAAAGATTGGAAACTAAGCAAGGGAAGAAAAGAGAACCCTTGTCTTTTGTGCTACAGACAAAAATCTCATCACAAATAATTTTTCCAATGTTAATGATGCGATTATGCAAGATAGAATGTATGAGCAAAAGACGAGGTGTATCAACGGTGGCATTGTGTGTTGTGGGCATTAAAGAAGTTTTAACAAACTTATTCCATAATTTTGCCTCGGGTTTAAGCCAAAGTCGATTTACCATGCCCTTGTATTTACCGTCGTTCCATTGAGTTCTCTATAGAGTGAGTTCTTGAAGCACCTTGTCGAGTTGCTTGGGCGTGATTTGATCAACAAAGGCTTGATGCTCGTCCTTCTCAATGTAGAGCCCGTAAAAGGTGTTGATGTTTTCGGGGCTTATGAGTATAGCCTTGTCATGAACGAAAACATAAGGATTATCTGGGTTAGGTGAGTGAGCATAGAATTCTCTTACCAATGAGATGTTACCCAGTTCCGATTGATGGAAAAAAATTTGCCACTTTTGATGTGCAATCCTTTCGAAGATGAATGGTTCAAGGCCGAAATCTTGATGAGAGTTGGAGTATTCGAAGCCTTGATCTTCGCAAATCTCCCGGCTTTCAAACCTGGAGTGAAATCTTTCTTGAACCACCGGTGTAGCAAACTTCTTGTATCTTGGTTCTTTGGAGGAACTTGGATGAACCAAAGATTCGATTTTGGATGCCATGGATGATCTTGGTTGTGAGTTCGGTAGAAACAAAGAAAAAAAAAGCAAAAGAAACTAAAGAGTTGCAAGGTGAAAAGTAGGAATAGGTTTCTTGGAAGTTAAGGGTGATGGGTTAAATAGAAAAGATATGTAGTAAATATGACGGGTGGGAGTAATTTTGAGAGAAAGAAAACAAGGGTTTAGATTGCGGGAAGGTGAAGACTAGGGGATTTAGTGAAGGGGAAGGGGAAGGGTTTGGCCGGTTATGTAGGGTTTATTTAGGGTAAATTGGAGGCTTAATATAAGCCTTAGATTCAGCCTATTAATTTCCTTGTTGAAGAAGTTTCCTTCTTGAATCAAAATTCCTCTTTATCTTGAACTATTTTCCTACAATTCAAAAACAAATAAAATAAGGATTAAAATTAAAGATAAACTAATAAAAGAAAATAAATAAAGATGTGCAAAGAAATTCTTAAACTTAAAATTTTAAAAACAATTAGATAAATATGAAAGAAAGATATAGTTTTAATCTTAAAGAAAATAAATAAATCTATCCTAAAAAGAAAAATAACCGAAAATAAAAAAAATAAAAAAATAATTAAATAGTTCAAAAAAATAAAAAAATATATCGAAAGGAGAGCATGCTCATGCATCTCCTAAGGTGACCACTTCTTTGTTACGTTCCACATGGGCACCGTTGTAGTGCTTCAATCTTTGTCCGTTAACTTTGAATTCATGTTCGTCAGTGATGGACTTGATTATCACGACACCATGGGAGAACGGTTTGACAACTTTGAATGGTCCCGACCATCTTGATTTCAGTTTTCCCGGGAAAAGTTTTAGCCGAGAATTGAGTAAGAGAACTAGTTGCCCTGGCATGAATTGCCGCGGCAATAGTTTCTTGTCATGCCATTGCTTTGTTTTCTCCTTGTAGATTCGTGCATTGTTATATGCGAGTGAACGGAATTTTTCTATCTCGTTGAGGTACAACAAACGCTTGGCACTTTTCCAATCCATATTCACGGTCTTGATTGCCCAATATGCCTTGTGTTCGATTTCCATCGGTAGATGGCATGTTTTGCCATAGACAAGTCGGAAGGGAGACATACCTAAAGGTGTTTTGAATGTAGTGTGATATGCCCAAAGTGCGTCATCTAGTCTTGCTGACCAATCCTTCCCAGAGGGATTTACAAGTTTCTCGAGTATACCCTTTAACTCTCGGTTGGAAATTTTTGCTTGCCCATTGGTTTGTGGGTGATATGCCGTGGCAATTTTGTGTGATACGCCGAAGCGTTGCAACATCTTGGCAATCAGTCTGTTGTCAAAGTGCTTGCCTTCATCGCTGATAATTGCTCTCGGCATCCCAAACCCTATAAATATATTTTTCTGCAAGAATCATTACACGGTCTTTGAATCGTTGGTGGGAACTGCAGCTGCCTCAACCCATTTAGACACGTAGTCAACGACAAGTAGAATATAGAGGTTGCTAAATGAAGATGGGAAAGGTCCCATAAAATCGATCCCCCATACATCAAACAATTCTACCTCAATGATGTTTTGGAGCGGCATCTCGTGTCGTCTAGAGATATTGCCCATTCCTCTGGCAACGATCACATTGCTTGTAAAACTCTTGGGCATCTTTGTACAGTGTTGGCCAATACAAATCGGATTGCAAAACTTTGGCCGCAGTGTGAGTTCCTCCAAAATGTCCTCTATAGGGTGAAGAATGGCATTGTCGGAGTATATTATGCTGCTCCTCTTCAGGGACACATCGGCGTATAACATGATCTGCACATTGTTTAAACAAAAGAGGCTCGTCCCAAAATAATGCTTAGCATCATGGCGGAACCGCTTCTTCCCTTGGTGACTAAGGCCATAAGGTAAAATACCACAAACAAGGAAATTAACTAAATCCGCGTACCAGGGTATTACCGAGGCATGTGTTGCCGTGGCAACTGCTTCCAAGGTTGCCGAGGCGTGGGCGTCAAGAGTTGTTGAGGCGTCGAAGGTTGTCGAGGCATGTGCATCCATGGTTGCCGAGGCATGCGCATCCATGGTTACCGAGGCAACTAACAGTTGCTCATCCGAGAATGCATCGCATATCTCTAAATCTGCGTCATCCTCCCTATTGCGTTCTAAGCGTGATAAGTGATCGCCCACTTGATTTTTTGTTCCTTTCATGTCCTTAATTTCAATATCAAGCTCTTGTAAAAGCAATATCTAACGAATCAAACGAGGTTTGGCATCATTTTTAGCAAATAGATACTTGATCGCTGAATGGTCCATATGAACAATTACCTTTGTACCAATCAAATAGGATCATAACTTGTCAAATGCAAAAACTACGGCTAGTAACTCTTTCTCTGTTGTTGTGTAATTCACTTGAGCACTATTAAGAGTTTTACTAGCATAGTATATCACATGAAAGGTCTTACCTGTGCATTGGCCTAGGACTGCTCCTAACGCGAAATCACTTGCATCACACATGAGCTCAAAAGGTAGCGTCCAATCGGGTGGAACGACAATGGGTGCCAAGGCAAGCTTTTCCTTTAGGGTTTCAAATGCTTGGGCGCAATAATCATCAAAATTGAAGACTTTATCTTGTTCAAGAAAATTGCATAAGGGTTTAGTAATCTTAGAAAAATTATGAATGAACCTCCTGTAAAAACCTGCATGTCCAAGAAAGCTTCGGATTCCTTTAACCGAACTTGGTGGGGGTAATCTCTCGATCATGTCCACCTTGGCTTTGTCTACTTCAATTCCCTTGGATGAAATCTTGTGGCCGAGCACTATTCCTTCATCTACCATAAAATGGCACTTCTCCCAATTAAGGACTAAATCAGTTTCTTCACATATTGCCAACACCTTCTCTAAATTGTCGAGGCAACTGTCAAAGTCATTACCAAAAATGGAAAAATCATCCATGAAGATCTCAAGGAAGTCTTCGACCCTGTCTGAAAAGAGTGCCATCATGCATCTTTGGAAGGTTGTCGTGGCATTACACAATCCGAATGGCATTCTTCGAAAAGCATAAGTACGGTATGGGCATGTGAAGGTTGTCTTTTCTTGATCTTCTGGTGCTATGACATTTTGATTGTAACCTGAATAACCATCAAGAAAACAATAAAAGGGTTTACCTGCAAGACGGTCAAGCATTTGATCAATAAAGGGTAATAGGAAGCGATCTTTCCTAGTGACTTTGTTTAGCTTTAGATGATCCATACAAACCCTCCAACCGGTCACAGTCCTGGATGGAATGAGTTCATTATTTTCATTACTTACCACCGTTATACCTCCCTTTTTCGGTACACATTGTACCAGACTTACCCATGTACTATCAGAGATAGGGTATATGATGCCGGCGTCCAGCCACTTGATGATTTCTTTCATTACAACCTCTTTTATGACATGATTCAGTCTCCTATGGGCCTCAATCGAAGGTTTGTGATCATTTTCCAACAAAATCTTGTGCATGCACACTGCCAGGCTAATTCCCTTCAAGTCGGCAATTATCCACCCTATTGCCTTCTTATGTAGCATCAACATTTTGACCAGCTTCTTTTCCTGCTCAAGCTGTAACTTAGAGGAAATAATTACATGCAATGTATTATCGGTTCCCAAGTAAGCATATTTTAGTTGTCCTGGCAATTGTTTCAACTCAAGAATCGGTGGTTATTCAATGGAGGGCTTTTCGAGATTACCTTTCTTATCTAAGTAATTTAGTGGTTCAAAGTATGTACCTGGTCGATTGACTAACCAATTTGCCTCTTCTTGTTGTTCCTCATCGATCGATTCTTCATACTCCTCAGGTTCCTCTTGATCAGCAATGTAGTTGTCGAGGCAACTAAATTCCTCGTCAAAGTTAAACTCTGTCATGGCATGAAGAACTTAGCACTCATCCGGATCATTGGCATGCCTTAGTGTTTGAAACACATTTAGTTTAACTTGCGGTCATTCACCCTCATTGTGAGTTCTCTATTTTCAACATCGATCAAGGTTCTCCCTGTTGCTAGGAAGGGTCTCCCGAGAATGATAGGTGCATGTTTATCTACTTCACAATCCAAAACAATAAAGTCAGCAGAAAAAATAAATTTATTAACTTTTACCAGTATGTCTTTGATTTTCCCTCTGGATGCATATAGGATCTGTCGGCTAGCTGTAGCATAATTGTTGTAGGTCTTGCCTTCCCGATTCCTTGTTTCTGGAAAACTAATTTAGGCATCAAGTTTATGCTTGCTCCAAGGTCACATAATGCTTTCTTGACATAGTGGTTTCCGATGGAACAAGGTATTGTGAAACTTTCGGGATCCTTCAACTTGGGTGGTATGTGATTGTGCAACATGGCCATGCATCCCTCTATTGCGGCAACTGTTTCAAACTCTCCTAGCCTTGTTCTCTTGGACACAATGTCTTTAAGAAACTTGGCATAGTTCGGCAATTGTTCAATTGCTTCAACCAATGGCAAGTTGATGTGGACTTGCTTTAGGATATCAATAAACTTTTTGAATTGATATTTTTGCTTTTGTCGCTTCAACCTTTGTAGGAATGGTGGTGGAAGTCGGATATCTTCGATTCTTTCATTGGTCTGGAACCTGATTAATGGCATTGTCGGGGCAACTGGAAGTGTCGAGGCATCGTCAACTGGGGTTTTCATGGTGTGCCTATCACTGGTTGCCGCGACATCCTTATCGCTGGTTGTCCAGGCATGCTTATCGCTAATTGCCGCGGAAATTCCTGGTTCAGCATCTGAGGCTTTGTTGCTGAGTTCGTCTTGTTCTTTTTGTGGAGTTTTGTTTGATGAGTGAGCTTGAGCCTCTTTAAGTTGTTGGCCACTTCTAGTGGTGATCGCCTTACATTGCTCATGGCCAGTTCCTCTTGCGACTTCAGTATCGCTAGGTAAACCTCCTTGCGGTGTAGTATTCAGGTTTTGCGCAAATTGTCCGACTTGATTCTCTAATGATTTGATTGCCACCTCTTGGTTTTGCAATCTCATATCGGTCTTGTTAATAAAAGCATCAGTTCTTTTTATGAAGTTACTATTCTCAACCATATAAGATTCAGTTTTCAACATAAAAGCATTGAGAGAATTTTCCAAAGAACTAGATGTTGTTGGTTGTTGCTGCGACAACTGCTGTCGTGGCATATTCTGCTGGAATCCCGATGCTTATGCATTCTGATTGTTCTAGTTTAGAGCATTGTTGGGATTGCTCCATGAAAAATTTGGGTGCTTCTTCGAAGCTAGATTATATGTGTTGGACATTATATTGTTGTTCCGGTTGTAATTCCCCACATAAAAGCTAGATTCCGAATTCTGCATACATTTAGAAGAATCATGGTTACCACCACATAACTCACAAAAGGAATCCATTACCTTGACCTCATGTGTGTTGTTTGGTTTCTGCATGTTCTGGACCATCTTGGTTAGAGTGGCCAATTGTGCCAAAATTGAGTCTGATGATCCTAGTTCTTGTATTGTGGCTTGGCGTCTAACTCCTTCTCTTCTAGCAGATGGGAATTGATAATCATTCTTGGCAAGCCTGTTTAGAATTTGCATTGCTTCCTCCGGTGACTTATCTAGGAGTATGTCGTTTTTCGAGGCATCTAGCATCATCCTTGTTGGTGTATTCACAGTGTTGTAAAACATTGTTACTTGTGTCCACACTGGGAATCCATGTAGGGGCATTTGTGTAGAAGTTCTCTATATCGCTCCCAAGCCTTGTACATGGATTCAACATCTGCCTGCCGAAAAGAAGTAATTTTATTACGAAGCCTGTCAGTCAAATTTGTAGAATTAAATCGAGCAAGGAAATTACAACAAAGATCGGTCCAAGATCCTATTGATCCGGCAGGAATACTATTCAACCATGTTTTCGCCCTATCCCTTGTATTTTGAATGAATTGCAAATCTCGAGGAAAGTTTAAGATGTTGTCGTGCATCTTCAGTTGCTGAGCCGCCAAATTGACCAATTGTGTTGATCATATTAAACATCACCGGTTTCAACTCAAAGTGGTCGGCTTCAATTTCAGGTGTGACAACTCCTGGATTAAGTCCTTCAAGATCTTCTTCAAGATAGTCTCGAATAGTTATGTTTCATGCAAGAATCACTCCTCCTCATGTTGGAACATTCTGATTCATATTGTCGTTTTGATTAGCCATTGCTACTCTTAACCTTTGTCTGAGTCTTTGCAAGGTTCGTTCGATTTCTGGATCAAAGGGATATTCTAGTGTAATCGGTCTCGCCCTGGTCATATACCAATGCAAAACCAAAGTTTGTTAGCCCTTTGAATCTTAAACAAGAAAAATAAAAAGTGCAAGAAAATAAAACAAAGTTGCTATTGCCAATACCCGAAAACGGCGCCAAAAACTTGTTGCGCATAATAAGTGCTCCGCAATTGTACAAGTGTACACGTCGCAAGTTATAGTATAAAAGATATCATCTCCACAGGGATTGGTTCCACTTCAAGAATTCAATCTCTTGCACTGTAAAAAGTAAAAAAAAAAACAAGTAGAAGATTGTAGGAGTTTTAACTAACAACTAAACTAGAAAGCAAATAAGTAAAAGATGTAATCAAAAGAGATATAATAGGCCAGTTTATCATGAGTTGAGGTGTGATAGCCGATTGAATCGTCTTGGTAAAAGAGTGCAAGGGCAACTCAGTTGCCGTGGCAACTTGCACAGGGGGTTGCCTTGGAAACTAATGACGGTTGCCTGGGCAACTAGCTGGGCTACTACTTAGGCGGCTGGGCAGCAACTTCAAGGTTTGGCGGAGTGTTCTTCAATGGTTTCTTCTTATCCCTAAGTCGAAACTCTAGCTAATTGTGCATGCCTTGACAATACATCCCTGCGTGAATCAAGGGTGAACAACAACCAATCTTGCGCTCCTCTTAGCCGTTGAAATCCTTAACTTATCCTTAAGCTGGATTAATCTTCACCATCAATAGGTTGAATAAAGACCATACTCATTCGTTTCTTGAATCTAACTCTCCCGATATTAGATAAATAGATGAAGTTACGAGATCCTCTCCTAATTTACTCACAAACAAGAATAAAACCAAGAATGAGTAAACCTTGAATTGAAAGTGTAAACTCTTATTACCTAAACAAAATCCAATTGTTTCTCGCAACCACAAAACATAATAACCTTCGCCAAATAGATTTAGTTCATGGCTAGGTTCCAAAGAAACACAAGACAAAGAATTTCGAGCATAAACCCAATTGAACAAGAAAGAAAAAGATGAAGAATGGTTGAAGCCTTGTCGAAATCTCCCCCCTTTTCTCTTGTCGAAATCTCCCTCCTCTCTTTGTCGAAACTTTCTTCTCTCTCCCCTTGGAGTTGACGGCTTGGTCCTCAATTTATAGGGCTAGGTCAAAGTCTTTTTTAGGAGGAAGTTAAGTTGGAATTAAATACTTTTAAAGAATAGAATTCTTTATTATATTTAAATTCCTTCTATATCTTCTCCTATCTTCTTGGGATTTAATTTCTCTTTAACCTCTTCATGGAAATCAAACTCCTTTGGTATTTAACTTTGCTCCACGTCATCTTGGGCTTATCTAGTCATCAATTTTGACTACCATATCATCTTATCCCTTATCGAAAATTGCCCTGGCAACTAGCTCGGCATCTCCTTCATGCATTGCCCTGGCAACTAGTTCCAGCCTTGCTTTGGCAAGTGATTCTGCACACTTACAAAAACACACCAAAGTAGTATATTTTTCCACAAAATTAAGCAAAATGTGAAATTAAGCTTGTCCTCCAAAGAAACAATGCAAACATGCATGAATGGCTAATAATGCAACTAATATGAGCCTAAGTCTAGCAATAATATGAATAAAAATGGTGAATAAAATAGTACTTTTAGACACTTAACATGCTTCAACCTCTATCTATTGACTTTAAACTCGTGTCCATCCGTAGTTGATTTGATCACAATAGCCTCATGAGAATAGGGTTTAACTACTTCCAATGGCCTGAACCATCTTGACTTCAGTTTACCATGAAAAAATTTAAGTCAAAATTGTATAGAAGCACCAGTTGCACTGGAAATAATTGTCAAGGAAATAGTTTTTTGTCATGATGTCGTTTAGTCTTCTCTTTGTAGAGCTTGACATTGTCATAAGCTGTTGCACGGAATTCTTCAATCTCGTTCAAGTCCAGCAAGCGCTTTTACCCTGCTTTCTACCAATCAATGTTCATTGTCTTGATCGCCCAATAGGCCTTATGCTCGATCTCCATTGGAAGGTGGAAAGTCTTGTCGTAGACAAGTTTATAAGGAGACATGCCTAGGGCATTTTAAATGTTGTTTGATAGGCCCAAATTGCATAATTAATTCTCGTAAACCAATCATTCCGCAAAGGATTGACAACTTTCTCGATGATGATCTTCAACTCACAATTAGAGATCTCAGTTGTTCGTCTGTGAGTGATATGTCGTGGCAATTTTGCGAGTCACTCTAAAGCGTAACAACATCTTGGTAATTAACTTATTGTCAAAATGTTTGCCCTCATCGCTAATAATTGCCCTCGACATTTTGAACCATGTAAATATGTTGTTTACGAGAATCATTGTATGGTCTTTGAGTCATTTCTTGGAACTACAACTGCCTCAACCCATTTGGACACATAGTCATGGCAAGTAAGATGTATAGATTGCCAAATGGCGATGAGAAGGCTCCCATTAAATCGATGCCTCGTACATCGAATAGCTTCACCTCAAGGATGTCTGTAGTGGCATCTCATTTTGCCTTAAGATATTCCTTATTTACTAGCGTCGATCACACCTCTTGTAGAATTCATGGGCGCCTTTGTGAAGAGTGGGGCAATAAAAGCATGAGTGTAATACTTTGGCCACTGTGCGGCACCTCCAAAATGACCTCCATAAGGTGATGAATGACATTGTAGAAGCACATTTTGTGTTCCTCCTCGGGAACACACATTTGCCTAACTTGATCTGCACATTGTTTAAACAGAAGAGGCGCGTCCCAATAATAATGCTTAGCATCATGTAGGAACTGCTTCTTTCCCTAATAAGTAAGGTTATAAGTTAAAATACCGATCACAAGAAAATTCACTATATCAACGTACTAGGGAGTTATTATGGCAACTAGCAACTGCATATCCGGGAATGCATCATGGATCTCCAAGTAATCTCTATCTTTATCGCCCCTTCAAGCCTCGACAGGTGATCATCAACATGGTTCTCTATTCCTTTCCTGTCTTTAATTTCGATATCAAATTCTTATAAAAGTAAGATCCATTGAATTAAACAAGTTTTGAAATCCTTTTTAGTTATCAAGTACTTAATTGTTGAATATTCAGTTTAAACAGTTACCTTAGTACCAATCAAGGACGAAACTTGTCAAATGCGAACACTACTACTAGCAACTCATTTTCAGTAGTGGTGTAATTCAATTGGGCACCATTAAGTGTTTTGCTAGCATAGTATATTATATGGAAAATTTTACCTTTCTGCTGGCCTATGACTGCTCCTACCGCAAAATCGCTCGCATCGCACATGAGCTCAAAAGGTAGGGACCAATTAGGTGCAACTATAATAGGTGCCGTGGAAAGTTGCTTCTTCAGATCTTCAAATGCCAAGATGCATGAATCATCAAAATTAAAGGCTTCAAAATTGAAGGCTTGGTCATGTTCAAGCAAATTACACAAAGGGTTAGAAGTCTTAGAAAGTTTATTAATAAACCTTCTATAAAAACTTGCATGTCCGAGAAAACTTCAGATCCCTTTGACTAAATTGGTGGCGGTAATCTCTCAACCATGTCCACCTTGGCCTTATCCACTTAAATTCTCTTGAGTGATATCTTACGTCCCAGAACGATACTTTCATCCAGCATGAAATGGCATTTCTCCTAGTTTAAAACTAGGTCGGATTCTTCACAGCATGCTAATACCTTTTCCATATTGTCGAGGCAATTGTCAATGTTGTATCCGAATACTGAGAAGTCATCCATGAAGATTTCCAATAAATCATCCACCATATCTGAGAAAATAGCCATCATGTATCTCTGGAAGGTTGCCGAAGCATTGTACAATTCGAATGACATCCTTCTAAATGCATATGTGCCAAAAATATTCAAAACTATATTCAATGTTTTTTAACAAAATTAACTAACCTCGTATCAATACACCTTGGGGGCGTATCGATACGGATACACATAAATCACATCTCCATTTGAATTTGCCAAATCCTATATCGATACAGCTAAGCTCGTATCGATACGGGTTGACCTATTTTGACTTCGTTCAAAAGACCCTGTTTCGATATAGCTAAGCATGTATTGATACGCGTTGGCCAAGGTTGACCCATTCTGATGCAACATAAGGATGTATCGATATAATTTATTTCCCATACCTTACTGCCAAAATCTGTATCGATGCACACCTTAGTGTATCGATACGCTTTATTTTACCAAGTCCAAATAAGCAAGGCCGTATCAATACAGCTTGACCTGTATTGATACACATGTATTATAATAATAGATTTTATCTGGTTTTTAGCCAATTTAACATGTTGAATGATTTAAAATGCAATGAAATTTTACCAGCAATATTCAATCACTATAATATACTAGCACGTTAAATTTTAGGGCCATTTGAATTCGTTTATTATGTTTTCACCTTTTAGTATTTTAAGCCAAACTCAACTAGTTTTATTATTTTACAAACACACCATATTTAATATATAACACCTAGACACTTTTAGGCTATTATACACATATCAAAATAGGCGATTATAACATGTCTAAGCCTTATGCCACCTTATTAGAAATTCAAAACAAAATGTAAGCATACATAGAGTCAATGAGAGTGACTTGCAACTTCAACCGCACGATCGAAGCTTGGATTTTCTTCAAGATCCTGTAATGCATGAGACAGACGAATGTTAGGCTTACATAGCCTACTAAGGTAGTTATAACAAATGCAAACAAGTTCTTTGATGGCATGTATAACATGTAAGCATGCTCGAATGACATATACATAACATTAACATATACAAATCATGCTTAACATCAACATGTTAGCGATCCCATATACTAAATGCAAAATACATATTCTTCATTTTTCCCTTGCACATAGCAAGCTATGGATATGCGGATTCCCCTATACACCAAATCATATCGAAAGTAGGCCTTAGCCTTAAGCCATAGCTCAAGAGTCCCTTACACAATCCAACCTTTTTCTCCCCATATATAGGCCGTAGCTCGGACCGTAGTCCAATCCCTTACATGATGAGCTCAAATAACCCTATGGCATGCCAATTGTATCCAAAGTCCACAAGTGTCCAAGGTTACTTGTTTTATCATAAAAATTACCTTTGTGCACTTAGGCCATATCATATCGGATTGTGAATTGAGCCTTGGCTCCAACTGACATATCATATCATTTATGCATCATATCAATTCCCATGTATGTCAATGTTAACATTAAACATTTCTCGTATGTAACATATAATGATTGAATCATAGAACACCGAAATGCATCGAAAGTAATAGGTGACCTTACCATATAAAATCCATACCTTGTAAGCTCTACTCGAGCTATCCAAATAAATATATAACATAGACTCAAATCAAATGCAACCGGGATGGAACCTAGCCAATCCCGAGACACAAATACACTCACCTAGCAACCGAAGGCTTCAAGGTTCTCGGATAACGATTCCTTTTCCTCTAGAAGGGCTTGGTATTGGAGATAATGAAGATGTCTTGTCTTTCACCACGTGAGCTAGTTCATAAATTAGAGGATTACATTAGAATCGAAACTAATGATTCATAAATATTATTCAAGCTTACTAAAGCTTATAGATAATATCAAAATAGGGAAATTGACTTTCTAACATATGGGCTTAGCTTGAACATTCAAGACTTAGATCTTGAAATTAAACTCTAAAGATTGAAGGAATCATCTGATTGGCATAGGGGTTTTACTTACCAAGCTATAAGCTCTCAAATAGTATATTGAAATCAAAAAAAGATCAAAGATCAGATTGAGGTGCTAGCTTAAGCTTAAGCTTGAAGATGACAATGGAGGTGTTAGTTTAGCTTTGTTAGGAAAATAATGAAAAGAGTAGGAATTGGGCTCAGTTCACTTTTAAATAGCGCCCCCTCTTTTTCTTTTATCTACTAGACTTAACTAAGTAGTTTTACTACTCTTTAATGGTTGCTTCCCAAGCAACCAATAACATAGTTTCCTAGCTTGGGAGGAAACCTTTTTTTAATCATCACTTAAGCTTTCTTTTCTATTTCCACACATGTTGTCATCTTTTTCTTGATTAAGATGACACATCTCACGTGGGGTAAAGACAAGCAAGGAGGTGATTCCTCTTTAGCAATGGTTTAATTACAAAGATGGTCCTTTAACTTTTCAAAGTTTGCACTTTTGCCCCCAAACTTTGAATTTTTACAATTTAGTCACTAAATGACTTTCATTCCTTACAAAAAAGGTCCAACAACTTTAATTAAGCCTAATCAACTTTCATTACTTCAAAATTGGATACAAAGATTGAGCAATTATATTATTCGGGTACGGTAGGTACAAAATTTCTAATCACCGGAACCTAATTCTGACTAGACCGGTTATTAGGGTGTGACACATTTGGTCAATAAAGGGTACTGGAAAATGATCTTTCCTAGTAGCCTTATTTAATTTCTAGTAGTCCATGCATACTTTCCAACCGGTGACAGTTCTAGTCAGAATGAGTTCATTGTTTTCATTACTTACATAGTCACACCTCCCTTTTTCAGTACACATTGTACTGGACATACCCATGAGCTTTCAGAGATCGGGAATATGATACCAGGGTCAAGCCACTTGATGTTCTCCTTCATCACGACTTGCTTCATGGCATGGTTAAGTCTGCTTTGAGCCTCAACTAAACTGTTATGGCCTTCCTCTAGTAGGATCTTGTACATGCGCACTATTGGGATAATTCCCTTCAGATCTGTAATTGTCCAACCTATTACCTTCTTATGCAATTCCAACATGTCAATCAGTTTGTTTTCTTATTTAGGTTGCAAGTTACAAGAAATTATCACGAGCAAAGTGTTATCATTTCCCAAATAAACATATTTAATTACTCTGCAATGTTTTTATTCTAAAATCGGGAGTTGCTCAATGGAAGGTTTTCCAGGTTTAAGTTTCTTACTTGAATAATCAAGGGATTCGAAACTTTTACCCAGCTGACTTACAATCCAATTCGCTTCTTGATGAGCCTCATTACAGTGCTTTCCCGACATAGTGATTGCCGATGGCACATGGCATTGTAAAAATTTCTATATCTTTTAGTTTAGGGGCAATTGGTTATGCAACAATGCCGAACACCCTTCTATCAAGGTAACTGTCTCAAACTCGCTCAGCCTTGTTCACTCAATGTCTTTAAGGAACTCAATGTAATTAGGCATATTCTATATTGCCTCAACCAATGGCAGGTTGATGTGAACTTGCTTCAGGATGTCAAGGAACTTCTTCAACTAGTACTCATGCTTCTGCTTCCTCAGCCTTTGTGGGAATGGTTGTAACACCCCCTTCACGGTCTGGTAGAGAACCAGGTCAGAAAGTATTATCGGAAACTTATTCAGAGGTTGAAAGATGGAATCGAAGTTCAGAACTTGTTCAGAATATTTTATTAGTCATTCTAAAAGCTTATCGAACCTATTCATTACTAGTCTTATTAGAATCGAGGTCAATTTTACCCTTTTTCAACTTAAGGACTAAACCGTAAACTTTACAAATTAGCGACCCTAATCTAGATTCTTTATTACCAACATGTAATTAAACTTACCAATTATTAATCTGTGAAGTTTCATTACTATTGGATATCGTTAACCTGATTAATTAGACGGAATAGTTATTAGTGATCAATTTGCAAACTGCCCAAAGCTTCTTTTTATTCTTTATAACAGAATTAACTAACACTGTATTGATAGCCTAAGGGTCGTACCGATACGCTAAGCCTAATTCATATTTCCAGCTATGATAAACGTCAAACTCGTACCGATATAGCTAGTCCAGTATCGTTACACGTTGACCGCGTTGACTCCGTACCGATACGCTCTATGACCGTATCGATACCTTTTCCCATCCAGATTCTAGTGACTAAAATACGTACCGATACGCCCTAACTGTATCGATACACTATGTTTTTTTGGCTAAATTATGTCTGATCGTATCGATACGCCATTACCCGTATCGATACGCTTTGACCTATAATGACAAAATTTTATTGGTTTTTATTCGAATTGCCCAACCAAACGTTATTCAAATTGTATCAAACTTTACTAGGAATCTTAAATAAAGTATTTCTAATTGCATGTCAAATTTTAGAGCATTTTGAATCTATTTACTAAGAATTTACCAACTAGTGCATTTAAACTCATTTTAACTAGGTTACCAACCCCAGAATTTACCATATCACACATACATCACTTAGGCTATTTTAGGCTTATACAAACATATCAAAACAAGTCATTTCAACACGTCTAGACCTTATGCCACTTTACTAGGAGTTTGAAAATGAAAGTAAACATACATATGGTAACGGAGGTGACTTGCAACCTGAGATTACACGATCGGAGCCTAGAATGCTTCAAGGTCCTGAAATGCATGAGACACACACATATATTAGGCTTACATAGCCTAGTGAGGTAGTCATAACAAACATAATAGGATAACATGTCATGCATAGCAATATATCATCATGAATGGCATGGCAACATAATTAGGCATCACAATAACATCTTCAATTTCATAAGTATCATGCTTCGAATCATCTATCATATTTTCACATAACATAGCATAATTAAACACTTATTAATTCCCTTGGACAATGTAACAAATGGATATACGGATTCCCCTTGACACCAACACATGTATCGAAAAATAGGTCGTAGCCTTGAGCAGTACCTCCGGATAAATCCCTTACACAATCCATCCTTATCTCCCCCACATATAGGTCGTAGCCCCGGACAGTAGTCCACCCTTACTTATACGAGCTCAAATAACCCTATGGCATGCCAATTGTATCCAAAACTCACAAATGTCCAGGGATCACATATATCAATGTATTTTCTTAACTTTGTGCCCGTAGGCCATAACATATCAAAAATGAAAGTGAGCCATAGCTCCATAGCATATCATGTTACATGTCTACATCGAATCACCACGTAGTCTTACCAATTTCACATAATATAACATAGTTGTTCATATTTCAACATATCATTTTCATAGTTCATTTATATCGGATCATATGTCACATGTATATCCATAACCATATCAAAATAACACAAAGGCTTGCCAAACCTTACCATTCGAATTTATAACCGATTGCTCTACTTGAGCTTTGACACAATGCATAGCAAACCAAAATAATTCAACGGGATGGCACTGAGCCTATCCTATGACACGCCTACACTCACCTTGATTATGAGGCTCTCGAATTGAAATTCTGATGTGTCTAGCTTCCTTCGGGGGTAACGAGGAGTCCTTCTCCAACACTCAAGCTAGCACAAATTAAAGATCATGTTAGAGTTCGAATTAAGGATTTAGAAACATATTTCGAGCTCACCGGAGTTTAAGGACAACATCGAATTAACAAAATCAACTCCTAACTCATGGGTTCCTACTTGAACCAGGAAAACCTAATTTTTGAAATTAAGCTCCAAAGAAGATTGGAATCATCAAATCGAATGAGAGGCTTTTCTTACCGAGCTCTGAGCTTCCAAATGGGGTATTGAAGTCGAACGAAGATCGAGGATTGCGCCGAGGTGCTAGCTTAGCTAGGGGTTAAAGACAACAATGGAGGAGCTTGTTTAATTTGGTAACAATGTGGGTTTAGTTTACCGGGAGGTTTAAGGATAGATAGATGAGAGAATGAAAGCTTCTCTCTTTATTATTCATATGAAAACCACATTAATTCTTTTAATGATTGCCCACCAAAGTTTGGACCAATGAAAGAATTTCCCTTGGGCAAGGGTTTGCTCAATTCAAAGTCATCATCTAATCACTTCTTTTCACTTATTATAGATCAATTTTCTGATGATTTCACATGGGAATGGTCAAGCAAGGAGGTGAGTAAGCACCTTGCTTGATTTTTTCCTAAACTTGGGCTTCAAACAGATTCAAAACAAGGGACCTGTATCGATACACTCGTGACTGTATCGATACGTTCATGCCCAAACAGTTAAGTTAGTTAATGGTAGTTGGGTCGTATCGATTCTGGCTTGACTGTATTCGATACGCCTAGCTCAGAATTTGCATCTTGGCTTTAAATTTTGTACAGGGATGTTCATCCTCTCAATTAGAACCAAATTGAGATTTTATTACAAAAAAGGGGTATAAAAGTCAACGATTACAAACGTGTAACATATCGGATTCAAAATTTCTGATTACCTGAACCTACTTCTGACTAGGCTAGTTTTCAGAATGTGACAACTCTCCCCTTAAGAAAATTCGTCCTTGGATTTTCGTCTTCGGCAAAAAAAAGTGGGTACTGCTTTCGCATGGTCTCTTCAGGCTCTCACGTTGCCTCTTCAACAAAATGACTTTTCCATAGAACTTTCACTAAGGGCACTGACTTGTTACAAAGCCGTTTGACTTCTCGAACAAGGATATGTATAGGTTCTTCTTTGTACGTCAAATTGGACTGAATCTCCACAAAATTCGGCTCGATCACGTTGGAGGGATCTGACCGGTACTTGTGTAACATAGATACGTGGAAGACATGAATATGACTTAACTCCTCGGGTAAAGCTAATCAGTATGCTACAAGTCCAACTATTTTAGTCACTTTGTATGGGCCAATGAAACGGGGGTTTAGCTTCCCTTTTTTGCCGAAACAAATGATCTTCTTCTACGGAGATACTTTGAGGAAGACCTTCTCACCAACCTCGTACTAGATATCTCTTCTTTTCAGGTCAGTATATGATTTCTATCGATTGAAGGCAGCCCTAAGCCGATCACAGATAATGGTTGTCCTTTTTTTAGTTTCCTTAAGCAAGTCAGGACCTAGCATCTTGCCTTCACCGAGTTCGGTCCAACAAAGAGGAGTTCTACATCTCCTTCCATAGAGAGAATTCCTTAACGAATAGCCAGTCAAGGAGGAGCTTCGTCAAGGGAGTAGTAATCAGCGAGAATCCCTTAACGAATCTATGCTAGTAGCCTACAAGGCCCAAAAAACTACGAACTTCTCTTACATTCTTCAGAAAAACCCAGTCAAGGATGGCTTGAATCTTCTTTGGGTCAACTTGAATTCCAGCATAAGAGATCACATGGCCAAGGAAAGATACTTCGGATAGCCAAAATTCACATTTGCTGAACTTGGCATATAGTTGTTTTTCTTGAAGAGTCTAAAGCACAATCCAAAGATGTTCTTCATGAGTAGCAGCATCCTTCGAATAGATTAGAATGTCATCTATGAACACCACCACAAACTTATCTAGGTAAGGCCAGAACATACGGTTCATCAAGTCCATGAAGGTTGCAGATGCATTCGTAAGCCCAAATGGCATTACTAGGAATTCATAGTGGCCATATCTAGTTTAGAAGGCAGCCTTCGAAAACATCAGTCTCCTTCACAAGCATTTGATAGTACTCAGATCTAAGGTCTATCTTTGAGAAGACAAATGCATCTTTCAATTGATCAAAAAGGTCATCGATCCTAGGTAACGGGTACTTGTTCTTGATCGTCACCTTATTCAACTGACGATAGTCGATGCATAGGCACATCAATCTATCTTTCTTCTTAACAAACAACATCGGTGCTCCCCAAGGTGAGGAACTCGATTGGATGAATCCCTTATCCAAAAGGTCTTAGATTTGGGCCTTTAGCTCTCTTAACTCCACCGGAGCCATTTTATACGGAGTGATAGAGACCGGAGTAGTCCCAGGTTGCACTTCTATCCTGAATTCCACTTCTCGGGTGGGAGGGAGTCCCAGAAGTTCATCGGGAAACACATCAGAGAATTCTTTCACGACAGGTACATCTTCAAGTTTCAGATCTTTCATGGCATACATGAGAGTCTTCTTAGGATCAGGTCTAGATTTCATCAAAGTTATGATTTTCTTACCGAGCCCATAAAAGTATAATTTCTTCTTCAAACATTCCACCCATGCTTGGTGTTCGACTAACCAGTCGAGGCCTAATATGATATCGAACTCTTGAAAAGGCAAGGCCATCAAATTAGCTGGGAAACGGATCCCTTGGATCCTTAGAGGGCAAGCTTTACAAACCCATCGAATGATCACGCTATCCCCTAACATATTAGAGATAACAATCTCAAAAGTGACTGGTTCTGATTCTAAGGTATACTTTGCAATCAAAGGTTCACTAACAAAAGAATGCGTAGAGCCTGGATTTACCAAAGCATAAACAAGATCAGAATATAATTCCGCTATACCTGTAATCATATCAGGATCGTCTTCCTACTCACGACCCCGAACATGGTACATTTGGGCTGAAGTTTGAGGGTCACGAGCAGCCGAAAGGGCATTGGCGTTTCGTGGTCTTCTCGATGATCCAGCTTTCACTTGCTTTACTCATCTCCCTTTGCTAGGGTAGTTCTGAGAAGCTATAGAGGTAGAGGCGTGCAGATTCTGCAGACACTGCCTAATAAAGTGGCCAGATTCACCGCAAAGATAGCACGATCTAGACTGTCTATGGCACTGTCTAGGGTGCCTCTTCTAGAAGAAATTACACAAAAGAATCTAAGAGCCTTTCGCAGAACCACCTATACTATCTACTGAAGTTGTACGAACAACAGATGTTCCTGTAGACTATAATTGTGGTACATAACCGGATCGTGGTAGTTGCTGAAAAGTAACAAACTTCTAGTCCCATTGTCTAACCTTTTTCTGAGACGTGGGTGGCTTGGAATCATCTCGGAACCTCTTATCAGATTGGGCATGGTTCTCTTTCCTTCTTTCGGAAGCCTTTTGGGAGGCTGCAGTAGTAATGGCTCGATTAACCAAACTTCAAAAGTCCTTTAACTCCAAGACAGTGAAAAGATGACATAGTTAACCACAAAGGCTATCAACGAACATCCAACATTTTTCTTTCTTTGCGCGTATAATCTCAACAGCATATCTTGCATACTTGCAGAAATCCTGGATATACTGTTCTACAAGCCGTCCTCCTTGCCTCTGATGGAGGAACTTCTTACGCCTCTCAGTGATGTAATGGTCACTGATACACTTTTTGCAAAACTCTTGAATGAAGAAATCCCATGTAATTATGTGTTCAGGCACGATGAGTCTCACGTTATCCCACCAACTCTGGGCCTCCTCATCAATCAAGGCTAAGGCGTACTTGAGCTTATGTTCTTCAAGGCACTTCATTTGCTTATTCAGCACTTTTAGAGTGTTCTCCATCCAGTATTTTGTGACTTCAGGGTTGTTCAGGTCCTGGCCGGTAAAGGTGTAAATTAGGTATTATTTGAGCTTGTCAATAGGCACCCTCGATGCAGTCGATGT
This sequence comes from Hibiscus mutabilis, assembly GCA_019671005.1. NCBI lineage: Eukaryota > Viridiplantae > Streptophyta > Magnoliopsida > Malvales > Malvaceae > Hibiscus > Hibiscus mutabilis. Next base: position 26,560,605 of record CM033715.1, read on the forward strand.
GGCCGCAGTAGGCTGAAGGGGTGGTTCTTGTCGAAGGAATACAACTACTTGCTTAATCTTGTCAGCCATAGACATCAGATATTCCTGCTAAGCGGGCAGCATCGATGGAGGATGAGGTAGATCATTTTATCCCACTTATTCGGGCCTAACTTTTGCCTTTAGATTATCCCCTTGTGTAGAGGAAGAGCTAGGATTTGGTTCATCATTAGCGCGTCTATCAGTAGGCCCATACATATTCGGATCTAATCATACTAAAGGATTAAATCGTGTAAGCTACAAGTCACAGATAACGTTTACAAATAACTCCTAGGTGGCATAAGTACATACGAACTCGACTAAACCTAGGCTCTGATACCACAACTGTAACACCCCCTACCCGGTCTGGTAGAGAACTGGGTCTGGAAGTGTTACAAAAACTTATTCAGAGGTCGAAAGACAGAATCGAAGTTCAGAACTTGTTCGGAATATTTTATTAGTCATTCTCAAAGCTTATCGAACCTATTCATTACTAGTCTTATTAGAATCGGGGTCGATTTTACCCTTTTTCAACTTAAGGACTAAACCGTAAACTTTACAAATTAGCGACCCTAATCTAGATTCTTTATTACCAACTTGTAATAAAACTTACCAACTATTAATCTGTGAAGTTTCATATGGTAACGGAGGTGACTTGCAACTGTAGATTACACAATCGGAGCTCAAAATGCTTCAAGGTCTTGAAATGCATGAGACACACACATATGTTAGGCTTATATAGCCTAGTGAGGTAGTCATAACAAACATAATAGGATAACATGTCATGCATAGAAATCTATCATCATGAATGGCATAGCAACATAATTAGGCATCACAATAACATCTTCAATTTCATAAGCGTCATACTTGGAATCATCTATCATATTTTCACATAACATAGCATAATTTAAACACTTATTAATTCCCTTGCACAATGTAAGAAATCGATACACGAATTCCCCTTTACACCAACACATATATCAAAAAATAGACCGTAGCCTTGAGCCGTAGCTCTGGATAAATCCCTTACACAATCCAACCTTATCTCCCCTATATATAGGCCATAGCCCCGGACCATAGTCCACCCTTACTTATACGAGCTCAAATAACCCTGTGGCATGCCAATTGTATCCAAAACTCACAAATGTCCAGGGATCACATATATCAATGTATTTTATTACCTTTGTGCACGTAAGCCATAACATATCAAAAACGAAAGTGAGCCGTAGCTCCATGGCATATCATGTTACATGCCTACATCGAATCACCACGTAGTCATACCAATTTCACATAATATAACATAGTTGTTCACATTTCAACAAATCATTTTCGTAGTTCATTTATATCGGATCATATGTCACATGTATATCCATAACCATATCAAGATACCACAAGGGCTTACCAAACCTTACCATTCGAATTTATAACCGATTGCTCTACTTGAGCTTTGACACAATGCATAGCAAACGACAATAATGCAACGGGATGGCACTAAGCCTATCCAATGACACGACTACACTTACCTTGATTATGAGGCTCTCGAATTAAAATTCCAATATGCCTAGCTTCCTTCAGGGGTGACGATGAGTCTTTCTCCAACACTTGAGCTAGCACAAATTAAGGGTCATGTTAGTGTTCGAATTAAGGATTTAGAAATATATTTCAAACTCACCAAAGTTTAGGGACAACATCGAATTAACAAAAGCAACTCCTAATTTATGGGTTCCTACTTAAACCGGGAAACCTAATTTTCAAAATTAAGCTCCAAAGAAGATTGGAATCATCAAATCGAATGAGGAGTTTTGCTTTCCAAGCTATGAACTTCCAAACGAGGTATTGAAGTCGAACGAAGATCGAGGATTACACCGAGGTGCTAGCTTAGCTAGGGGTTGAAGACAACAATGAAGGAGCTTGCTTAATTTGGTAAAAAGGTGGGTTTAGTTTACCGTGGGGTTTAAGGATAGATAGATGAGAGAATGAAAGCTTCTCTCTTTATTATTCATATAAAAACCACATTAATTCTTTTAATGATTTCCCACCAAAATTTGGACCAATGAAAGCATTTCCCCTGGGCAAGGGTTTGCTCAATCAAGATCATCATCTAATCACTTCTTTTCACTTGTTATAGATCACTTTTCTGATGATTTCACGTGAGAATGGTCAAGCAAGGAGGTGAGTAAGCATATTGCTTGATTTTTCCCTCAACTTGGGCTTCAAACAGATTCGAAACAAGGGACTTGTATCGATACACTCGTGACCGTATTGATACGCTCATGCCCAAATAGATAATTTAGTTAATGGTAGTTGGGTTGTATCGATACTGGCTTGACCGTATCGATATGCCTAGCTTAGAATTTGCATCTTGGCTTTGAATTTTGTTCAGGGAAGTTCATCCTCTTAATTAGGACCAAATTGTGATTTCATTACAAAAGAGGGGTACAAAAGGCAACTATTACAAACATGTAACATATCGGATTCAAAATTTTTGATCACTGGAACCTACTTCCAACTAGGTCGGTTTTCAGAATGTGATAATGGTGGTGGCAGTCTAATCTCTTTGCTTTTACTCATCTCATCTGTCTTGGTAGTGTTGGATGAACTTTTTACAACATGTGGAATTATCGTGGCAACTGTTGAAGGTTCATTATCTGCGATTTTCGTAGAGTTTTCACTAGGCACATCTTTCTCATTAGAGGATTGCTCTGCTGGCTGACTACTATCCTCAAGCTGGATAGGATCATTGCTTGCCTTTATTTTGATTTAGTGGGTAATCATTTTACACTATTCATGGCTTATTCCTCGTACAACCTTAGTGTCACTAGCATACTTCCTTGTGGCCTTGAGCTCAAGATTTAGGCGAATTACCCAACATGCGTCTTCAATAATTTCAGTATTGCTCTTTGGTTTTGCATCGTCATCTCGGTCTTGTTTATAAAAAATTCAGTCTTTTTCATGAAATTACTAATCACAGCCATATAAGATTCAGTCTTAAGAATGAAAACATTTAAAGTGGTTTCCAAAGAACTAGATGGTGACAAATGTTGTTGCGGCAACGATTGTTGTGACATGTTCTATTAGAATCTTGATGCTTCTGTGTTCTAGCAGTTCTGATTGTTGGAGCTGTTTTGGTTACTCCATGAAAAGTTAGGGTGTTGTTGCCATGCTAGATTGTATGTGTTGGAATATGGATTGTTGTTTCAGTTGTAGTTTCCAACATAGAAACTGTATTGTGGGTTCTGCGGACACTTAGAAGAATCATGGTTATCATTACTAGAATCACAATATGAGTCTACTACCTTGACCTCATGTATGTTACCAGGTCGCTACAAATTCTTAACTATGTTGGTTAATGCGGCTAGTTGTTCTTAGATAGCATCTGATGAATCAAGCTTAATTGTCGTGGTATTTCTTCTTGTTGGTCCCTTCCTAGTGGTTGGGAACTGATAATCATTACTAGCAAGTCTATCCAAAATCTCTAAGGCTTTCTCAGGTGATTTTTCCAAGAGTGTGCCATTTGTCGAGGCATCTAGCACCATCCCAGTCGGTGCGTTGATTCCATTGTAGAACATCATTTACTTGTGTCAAATCTCTGAATCTGTGCATGAAACATTTACGTAGAAGCTCTTTATATCAGTCTCAAGCCTCATACATGGATTCGTCATGTGCTTGATGAAAATAAGTAATGCCATTACGCAGTTTATCAGTCATATTTGTAAAATTAAATCTGACAAGGAAACTTCAGCATAGATCTGTCCAAGATTCTAAATATCTTGATGGTATATTGTTCAGCCATGTTCTTGTCATATCCCTCAAGAATAATTTTAGCCTCAAGACATCCTCATAGAAACCCTATTGTTTGAAAAAATCACAAACTTCTAAGAAAGATTTTAGATGTTGTATGGCATCTTCAGTTGTTGAGCCGTTAAATTTTCCAATTGAATTGAGAATGTTAAAAATAACCGGCTTCAATTCAAAGTGTGCAACTTGAATCTCAAGAATGACAATTCCTGGACAGAGATCACCAAGGTCTAGAAGTAAGTGATCTCGGATGGGTCTATTTTGTACACGAACAAGTTGTTTGACTAGAGCTGTGTTGCCTCATGTCACAACATTCTAATTGTCGTGGGCATTCGGATTGCCAACTGGATCAATAGATTTGCCATAGCTACTCTTAGCTCTCCCGTTCTCCTATGAAAAACTCATTCAATCTCATATTCAAGAGAGTAGTCTTGTGTTGTTGGTCTCGCTCTGGTCATACACAGAGCGAAACTAAAAAATGTTAGCCCCTTGAAACAAATAACAAAATAAATAAATAAAAATGTGTAAGAAATTAAAAATAAAGTCGATATTGCCAATATCCAGCAACGACACCAAAAACTTGTTGTGTGATTTAAGTGCAACGCAAATGGTGTAAGTATACGCGTCGCAAGTAATAGTATAGATTAAGATCGTCTCCACAAGGATTGGTGAAACTTTAACTTTTAGCTTCTCGACTGAAAAATAAGTAAATTGATAGTGATAGATGGTGATTATAAACAAGTAAAAATAACTAAGTCTAAGAGAAATTAAATAAATGAAAGGAGAAAACCGATTTGAGAGATTAGCCTATGTTATTGAGCGTAATGGTGTGGTTTCTGGATGAGTTGTCGTGACAATTAATTGTCACAATGCCTTCAAATTATCCCTAACCAAAGAACGGATGATTGTGCAAGCCTTGGTGATACACCCCTACGTTAACCTTGGGTGGACATCATCGATCAATGCACTCTTCTTAGTTGTTGAAATTCACTCCTTATCCCTAAGACGAATTAGCTTCCACTAGCAACTATTTAAATGGAAACAGTATCCAATGGTTTTGTGAATCTAACTCTCCGAGTCTAGATAAATATATTCATCCAAGTCCCTCTCCCGAGTTCACTTGGAATTAAATAACAAACCAAGAATGGATAAGCAACGATTTATTGAATTAAAAATCAAAACCTAAATCTTCCGTTCACAAACACCAAAAGCCCAAGCCAATTTAATTTAGTTCATAGTTGGATTGAAAAAAATGAACAAGAAATAAAACCCAAACATCGGGTATTCAAAAGATAGAAGAAAATAAATAAAAATATGAAGAATATGAACTCATCCACGATCCGGTCCTTCCTCTTCACAATCTCGCCCTAGCTCCGATCTCTCTCTCTTAATTTGTTGTTGTTGATGTTGAAGATGTGATGCGTTTATATAGAGGTAGAGATCTATATTTGAATTTCAAATTAAAGGGGATAATCTCTCTATCTTTATCTCCAACAGCTTTGAATTTGAATTTGAGTTTTATCCCATGCGATAAGAATAATAGATAATAAATAATTCTTGAAAATTCTTCATTTATCCTTAAATTGCCCTGACAACCGCTCAGCAATGGCTCGACAATTCATACTTGCACAAAGAAAAAGCAAAACAATAGCGATTTGGCCACAAAAATAGCTAAATGCAAGGCCAAGCCCAATAAACAAAAGGACTACAAATTTATGAATGAAATACTATAAGTGCAACTAAATGGGCTTAAGTCTAAACAATAATATGAGTAAAAAGGGTATAAAATATAGTACTTTTTCACACTTAACACTTGCCTAAAAATTGAAGTTGTTGAAGAGTTGAAGACCAATGCTGGAATAGAATTTGTGTCAGGGGAAGATTTGTTATATTTTGACTCGAATTCTAATTGGTAACTAAGTTGGGTTTTATTGTAATTCTAGCAATTGAAAATTACTTGGTAATTAGGGTTTACTTTAATGAGTAAATATCTATATTTAAGTAAGAGATCTTATCGAATAAGGTTTCTTTGTGACCAAGTATTTAAGTTTATAAATATAGACTATGTTTAACCTTTTGAATTATAAGAGATAGAGAGGGAATTACTCAAGAGAGATGTAACCACTTTTAGGTTCTCTACAACTATTGTGACTGCGTGGTAGAGATGTTTATTGTAGGAAGTTTGAGAAAAGTGTTTTGGTTCCACCGGGTTTTGGGATTACATGGTTTATCATATATTTGTACTCTTAATGTTCTCTACTTTGATAGTGGATTATTCGTTTCTCTTGTCTGTGGATGTAGGTTATGTTGAACCACGTTAAATCTCGTCTCATGTGCATGTCTTGATCTATGTTGTTATGTTTTGCTTATTTTGCCGCATACCAAATTCCTATCGAGATAATATCATGACATTTTTTTTTAGAAATATACTGTGATGAATTAATCAATTAATTATTGAGAATAAGAAATCAACATATGCGGTATTATGCCTTTGGGTGTTTTCATCCATAGTGGACCATTTCCCCTTATGGGAATCTTTAATATTTTGGGTTCAAACATATAAAAAATAGAAAACTTCAGCTTATGCATTGGACAGACATTAGAGAGAAAAGTATTTCTAAAAATAAAGTTTTCTTTTGAAAAAAAATGTGAAAGGCTAATATTAGACAGGGTAATCAACGTATTTTCTAATTTAGCATATTTTTTAAAATTCTTAATGCGGTCATATGGTACTATATCAGTAGTTTTTAATTCTTCATAAAACTCACATTTATATACATTGCATATAGAGTTATTTAAGGATAGAGCTAAAATCAAGCATCGAGAAAGGGCAAGTCTATTAAACCTTTAAAATTAAAATTTGGGAAGGGTAAAAATTTTATTTGACTAATATTTAAATTAAAAATGACCTCAAATGTTATTATATTGAAATATTTTGAGAGGGATAACAATTCATCCCAACCAATACATACCTTCGTTCTTGAAGTTGTCCGAACTTAAATCTCTTCAAAACAAAACAATATTTTCTATTACACTAGAACCATTTCTTTGGTTCTTAAATGTAATTTCATTTAATAGTTCTTAAATGTAACTTTTATATGATAATAATTTATTTAAGTTTTATTTTATTTGATGTTATTGTTATACTATCTTTAAGGTGATATATTTATGGATAATTATTTGATACACTAGAGGAAAAAGTTTCCACAAGTGTTATAGTATTAGGTTTATGTGTAAGATTTAGGGGTTTAAGTTCAGTAGTTTAAAATTTAATGATTGTGAATAAAATTTAAAGTTTGTAGGTTAATAAGTCTATCTTAAATTAAGGTTGGAGAGTTATTATCTGGTTTAACACTGTAAAAGAAATAATTTATCAAAAAATAAAAAGCAATCCTGCAGTAATATCCACATACACCAATTAAGTGATAAGAAAATTACTAACTGCATTATTTTATAAACTATAAGCCAAATTCTTTTCTATTTCCTTCAAAAACCAACAGTAAAAACGTAAAAGAATTTAAAAAAAAAAAAACAATCTCGAATGTAGGATATGGCATAATCATTACAAGCTGCCCAGCTTATTGGTTATGAATCCACCTTGGGATTTAACAATCTAAGAACTTAATATAATACCAGAAATTTAATTTAATAGTGAAAGACATAAATCTAGAGAGATGAAGGGGAAGATTACATTAAATTTTCTTTCACAGTTGTTGGTGTAGATGTTTTCTGTAGTTGTACCTTTGGAGGGCTTATTCTTGGAGTTTGAAGGTGCTTATGTCTTCATCCTGGATCCATCCATACTTCTCCATGTAAGGATTAACCAGTGTTTTTGGTGGGTAATTTTCGATCCCATCTTTCCAAACATTCCCATCCCCTAAATCCCTCACAATCTCCCACAAACAGCTGTTGCATTTAAAACCAGCCCCAAAGCTTATCATCAACACTTTGTCCCCTTTCTTCAACCTCTTTTTGGCTTCCATGTATGCTAAGACATACCAAAGACTGCTAGCTGATGTGTTCCCAAAACGATGCAGGGTCATTCTTGCTGGTTCAAGGTCATACTCCGTGAGATCAAGGCTTAACCTATCCCATCAATCACCGCTTTCCCTCCTGCGTGGATGCAGAAATGGTCCACTCCACTCTTGAAGTTTACCCCAGATTTTATAGGTCCCGGCGCCGGGGTTCCCTTGGTTGAACCTTGGCGATTCCATTTCTTAACCAGCGACACCACCATGAACCGAACTAGTTCCTGGAAAGGCAGGATCTTGGGGGAAATCACCTTCAAATTGTCAACGAAAGAACGAGTGGCCGCTTTGGGGAGGTTCTTCCCAAGGTGAAACCCCACCCTTCCTTTCTCATCTTCCGTTTGGATGCAACAATTGTACGACTCGTCTCTTGCTCCATGATGTGTCCTCACCAAGCATTTCAATTTGAACATGGCTCGGTGCTTCAACGATTTGTTGTTTGTCAAAAGTATCGCACACCCACCGGAACGGAACAAACAATTCGCAAGAATCATGGATCTGCCGTTGCCTGCGTACCAATTTGGACTCAAAGACTCCGATGTTACCAACAAAGCATACTTGTTTTTGTATGATTTGAACACATTGCGAACAATATCAAGAGAAACCAAACTTGCACTGCACCCCATTCAGGTTAAGTTAAAACACTTGATGTCTTCCCTCATTTTGTAGTGATTGATGATTCTAGTGGACAAACAAGGAACTGCTGATAGCATGGAGACGTTGACGACGAGGAGATCGATTTCTTGAGGGGAAACGCCTGCCCTCGACAAGAGCTTGCCGATGATGTCGTGAAAAAACTCTTCCATTTCGAGGATTCCGTCAACCAACTTCGGGGTCTCTTCTCTGCCGGAGAACATGATTCTTGGGGCGTAGGTTTGTTCCCCAATGCCGGAGCTGACAATGGCTTTCAACAAAAACTTGTACTCGTTGAGTCCAAGGTTCTTGTTCCTTTTAATCACTTCCCCGCAGAACTCAGTCCCGACCATTCTATCATCGGTCGGCTTGTAACATTGGTAGTCCAAAATGTAACATTCTTGGTCTCCCTTGTCGCTAACCCACTTCCAAAGTTTGATGCAAAGGAGTAAGATCGGAAAGAACAGCAAGAAAGAGAACAACTCCATGAGAGACAACAAAAGGCAAACAAAGAGGGAGGTGGAGAAAAGGGTAGACTTTGGTAGATGGGGGAGATGAGAAGAAAGCCTTTATAAGGGAGATGAGAGCAAGTGAGTTGGACAATGTGAATTTGCTTACGGCACATTGCGATAACTCAACTCCTACCAACTGAATTTGTGCATAATTTCAAATCAATCTTCATTACAGAAGTTGAACAAAGCTTTGCATGTCAGATAGAGACCAAAGAGCCAAATGGGGGTCAAACTGCAAGCCCTTGTCAACCATTCTTTAATGACTTAAACATCTAAATAGTCTTGCACACTAATTTTCTATAATTGTTTTTTTGTTTTCGTTTTTTAATTTACCAAATTGGATTTGGGTCAGCACAAGTCTATTAGAAACGCCATTATAGTTCACAGTTAGCAGCTTACCCAATAAGGTTATCCGCATTTAAGAAGGGTGAGGGTGGTAGAAAGAGACATGTAGAAACCCTTTTGCAATATTATTTTAGCAGTCCAAGTAATTAGTGGATGAAATCACGACTAAAGATTCATCGGGAAGAGTAGTAAAAACAACAAAAGAATTCAGCATTGAATCAATGTTCCAGCTGCCATGCAAAAGAGAGGTTAATAATTGTGCCTTATCATTTATAATCTTTGTTAATAAAGTCTTTCTTAATACCTACTACATTCTTTTCTTTTCTTTTTTTCCTTTTAATCTAAATACATACCAAGAACGGATGCATAATTTTATATTATAGGACGAACTCATAAAATTCTAAGAGGGTGAAGTTATAAAATTTTAAGAGGCGAAAATAAATTTTCAATAAAATTACATAAATTTTTTATAAAAAATCTAAATAATATATGAATTTCACATTTTTAGGTGGGCGATTGCCCCTACAGCCCTCTCTAGGTCCATTCCTGATACTTAATGCATTTAACTGGACTGATAAAGTTCAGATAGGTCAATATTAAGGATTTATATACAATACACTAAATTCTAAGGACTCAGTTTAGAGGTGTAGGTTTAGGGGTTTAAGTGTGGGGATTTAAAATTTAGGGTTTAGAGGTGAGGTTATAGGTTTCAAAGTAATATGTTTAAGATTTAGGTTTTAACATATAAACCCTAAATTCTATTCACAATCACTAAATTCTAAACTAATAAACCTACATCCCAAAACTCTACACCCTAAATAAAGTTCCTAAACATTAAAATTAAGGCGCTCGTAGAAACTAAAAGTTTCTATGGTTAGTACACCAAATAATTATCTCAATATTAATATAATTTTGTAACATATTTTTAATTTATTTTTAACTTCTAATTTATTATATCACTTGTAAAATATACGCTTAAATGCATTTCGTACCATTAACTAATTATAAGTTTATACACACGATTGAAGTCCTTTAACTAGTACTCTGGACATATGTCTAGCATGTTCAGAGGCAATTAATTGATAGAGTAAATTATAAGTTTAATCAATCAAATTAATATATATTTGATTTTTTTCATTTTATGCTATATTAAAGTATAAAACGGAAAAATCAACCGGTGTTTGTGCAATGACAAGGCACGTTGCACTCTCAAGAAGAAAATTCAAGTTTGAACCTTAGAGACGACACTATCGGGAGAGCGCCTCGAATCTCGAACATAAACCATAAAATGAACATGAGTTATACAAAAATAATATAAAATAAAAAAGAAATGTTTTTAATAGTCTTACGGTGATTACAATGTAGTATTTATTCATACTTAATCTTAATTCTTTAACAAAACACACACACCTTACAGACAAAGCAATTTAAATTTTGGACTCCTAAAGTGAACAACATACTCTTTTCTACGGGGACTACTTGTTAAAAATGTTAGAAAGATTTATTTACATAATAAATTATTATTTTACACACCACTAATATTAATAATAATGATGATAGTTTCATAGTTAATTTTGAGATGATGATGATAAATGTCTTGTTTATTTGCTTTTAAGTTTTATTTATATATACATTTTTTAAATATACGTCTACCATTTTCAAGGGTGCTTCTAGAATTATTTTTTATTGGTAGTGTATTAAATATTTATCTTTATTCTTTATCTAAGCAAGTAGTTTTAATGGATGAGACTTTAGATCTTTTAAGTAACGTATAAAGTTTAATTTTGAGTTGGGGTTTCTTCTATAATGAATCTCAATAATACTTTATTTAAATTAGCCGATCAATAGATCAAATACCAATGATTATACAAAAAAACTAATAACATTTAATGGATCATGTTCAATTTATTAAAATAGGCCCCTTAATTTGTAATATAAAAGAAATATAATGTGTTTTAAACAAAATTCTCTTAATACAAAAAAATGTTAAATTATTATCTTGATCAACATAAAATTGACTTACAAATATCTAAAAATATGTCATTTTCACTTAAAAATTATTGTTTTCCTTGCAAATTCTGAAGCAAAGTCACCTACAATGGTTTAAATATTAACTTTTTCCAAAAGATCGTTCCCGATTGCCATTAAAAAGAGTCTATTTAGTTTTTTTGGTGTCACAGTTGTCTGTAAGTATGATTTTACAAACTTCAATTTTGAAAAACTTCATTCTACGGAAGCAACAATAATAAGAATAGTCAATACGACTAGTTCTACGACAAATAGTGAATGAAATCACTGAGGTATGGCCATGTAATTCGGTCGATTTGGACATTTTTTGGACTGTTCTGTACCCCTAAATTTCGTACGTCTCTTTGGTTCTCCTACCCCCTGTAATGAAGATCCATACTGGTATGGAGGTCGGCCGTTTGTTTCTCTACGGAGTGCTGGATTCGGTAACCATTAGTCATGCTCCAATGGCGGCCAATATTGTGAATTCGCGATCGGTGGGAACTCATATTTTTAAATATTTATTATCCTGTGTAAGTTAAACATTCATCCGCAAAGTTGTACGGGTCAGCCCCTTTAGACATACATACTGCGGTTGCATGCCTTCACGGATATCGCCATGCCTGGAACCCATCACAATCACACCATCTTTGCCTAAAATCGACTCGAAATGTTTGGCAGTGCCCTTCTTCGTTGTTGCACACGGAATCAACAACATCAAAAATCTGTCCATTTAGGTCGAACCCGTGAAAACCATCGATCTTGCTGATTCCAAGTTCTTTTCCATCTTTTTCACAAGACCGGGAGACCAAACTTGTCCCTATTTATGTTTGACTGTGAGAGTGCTTGGAAAAAGGGGCAGAAAATGTATTGGAAATGTATAAAACAATACCTAGATTTAGTCTTTTGTGTGCAAGTACACACGGTCAACAAGTAATATAGTAGTAAGCTGAGCATCGATCCCACATGGATTGGCCAAGAGTTTGATTGCCTTGCTTGTTTACTTGTCAAAGGAAAGATGTTGTTTGAGTTGAAATTGGGTTTGAAAATAGTTTAAAAGAAAAGAAATAAAAATAAAATAGTGTTGGCAAGGAGATTGTTTTAAATGAATGACGAGCATTGGCAAGGGATGCCTGGTTTTCACGCTATTCATGCCATGCCAGCCTTTAATAATATAATGCCTTGGCATTGTTTAACGAGTATGTTCAAAATTAGCACATCCTCTCTTGATGGCCAATGCCTTAAATTAACCATGTAAAACCCCTTATATCTCTATAGTGATACTTTTTCATAAATCAATTTGATTAAGTCCCAACCTTTACTCCTAAGGGGTAGATTCACTTCATAAGTAAGCTCATCTACTTGAACATCTTCTTTTGAAGCATCCCGCCTTAGTATCTGGCAACATATTGTTACCCCCTAAGTCTGTTAAGATATTAAGGTTCAATAAGCCAACAATGTCAGCTCTCACTTGGCACAATTTTGATAAAACATTGTAGAACATGCTAGATAGGGAAAACAATGCCAAAGCATTTTCATTATTAAAAACTAAACATAAAAATTGCGTTCAACGCAAACATCCCCCACCAACTATTAAATTAGTTCATGGTGAGGGTATCAACCAAAGAACCTTCAATGTTTTGCAAACACGTCATCATTTAAAAGAAAATAAAAACAAATAAACAAAGAGAATGGGCGAGAAGAGGTCTCTCGATGCAGCCCTCTAAGATCTAGGCTCTCGGTTAAGCTGGTTGAACCACGTCTCCTTGGTGCACCCGGTTGTCGATCACTCTAAAAAATCTCTACAAAAAAATTATTTGAATGCTTGCTTGATCGTTCTTTAAATAGGCGTGCAAAGAAGACTTAGGATAAGCTCTTGAGTTTGAATTTTGAATGCTCAAGGGATAAGGGATGTGATCATCTTATCCAAAGTTTGAATGTAAGCTGATCAGGTTAGGGCTGACGTCATCTACTGTCACTGCTTCGCCAACCAAGCTTGGCACTATTTTCTGTTATTTTTTCAGAGATTGATCCAATTGCTATTTTCTCGTAGCTAGATCTAGTCCTATTTTTTCGGGTTCAACAGCTACTTGGTCTGGCATCAAATTTCTCTTCTTTGCCAACCGGAGCTTTGGCATTATTTGGTCCATCTATGCTAACAACATCTCGACATCCTCTCTAGCATTTCTTCCTGTGCTGCCTTGCTCTGCTCTGCCAACTGCTATGTTAAGCCTACAATGTTGCCAAGAAACAACCATTCACATTGGCATAGACACAAATCCTAACTCCTTATGTAAATGCATGATTTTAACACTAAATGCAACTAAATGTACTCAAAAGCAAGCAAAGGCATTGTAAAATAGGTATAAAAAACAATACTTTTGAGGAGGTAACACTCCCCCAAACCTAGCTCATTGTTGTCCTCAAGTAATGCAATTAAAAACAAAAACAAAATTGTGAAAATAGTACCTCGGCAAAATTTTGGTTGGAATGCCAACAAGTGATGGCAAGTAGAATTTGACTCTATTTCTGTCCTCGGGCATCTCAGTGTAGTAATGCCAATCACAACAATACAACTCTAGTCTAAGAGCATGAAGAGTGCATGATGAGTAGGTACTATGCATTAAGTATCCTTTCACTCTCTTAGTCCAATTTACTACCTAAACTCAAAATTTTTATTTTTCTTTTATTCCTGCCAAGGGTTTCTGCTGGCAATAATTTAAGCTTCCTTTGTAACACTTTTGGCGTGAAAAATAAGATGGAGCATACCATGAACTCTCACGTTAATCCAAACATTACTAGGCTTTTACTCTTCAACTCATACCCTAAAGTTTTGGACTTGAGAACTAAGAGGGAGCAAACCACGAAGCCCTAAGTAACTTATTATCTCTAGGAAAGGAGATTTATATTTTCTTTTTCTTGCCTTGGCAAAACATTATTGCCTTATCCTCTTTTTTACCTTGGCATCAATTATTTTCTTTTTCTTTATTCTGAGCTTAGTTTCAATAGTTCTAAGTTTGCTTGGGAACTAAATGCATACTACATGTTAAGTGAAAGTTCAATTCCCTAAACTAGAGATCAATTGCCAAGCAGACCTGGCATTACTATTCTGTTGGCATAGGCAACTGACAATTTAAAATTTATTCATTGGACAGACTAATCTAGATCAAATTAAACTCTCCAAACAAAGTGATAACATTCTTCAAAATTAAAACATGAATACATGGCATAAATGTGAGGCAACGCACACCCCCAAACCAAAGATGTGCATTGTCCTCAATGCATGAAAAAACACATATATAAAATTAAAACAGAAAAATAAAATGCATGAACATGTGAATGTAATAAAATGAAATGCAAATGAGTTTAGGAAAAAAATGACCCCCCTTCAGAGACTTCTTCTTGTGTGATGCGGGTCTTTCCCTTCACAAAGTTCCTACGATTAGGGCCATTCTTTTCCTTCATTTCATGCTTGGCTTTGAGGCAGCATTGGAAGCTCAAACATCTTAGAGAACTTCCTCCACAATCTTGGCAGGTTTTGACGCAGCAAGAGTACCGGTGGCATCAAACTGAGTAGGTTCAACAGGTGTTGTGGCAGACTTTATAGTAGAATTAGCTTTGGTAGACTTGGATTTGGTAAACTTAGCTTTGGTTTCCTTTGATTCAACTTGGGGATTCAGTACTAGTAGATTAAACTTGAACTAGAGATAATAGGACTGTGGCATCAGATAGGGTACGAGCTGATTGGGGACTGGCTGGCATGGCATCACCGTTGGCAAAGATCCCTACAGGGAAATCTGGGAAGGCTAGCAGGAAATCTAGGGACATCTTCTCAAGGGTTTCTCTGATGGCAACATCCATAGCATGATTGTACTGCCAAAGCTTGAGACTTCGCTCCTCAGCTTCCTCTAATTTCTGGAGAATTTAGTTGGCACGGGAGCTTCAGATTTTACCTTTAGGACATTAGGGTTTAACGTCAATTCTTTTCCTTTCCTCTTACCCTCGTCTTTTGATTCGATGGTAGTGAGTTGCCTCTATAGGGCCAGCGTGATTGTGGTGCCCTTAATTTCTCAGCCTTTATCTGAATTAATCTTGGGCACACCATGCCTCATGCAAATGTTAGAAATTAATAAGGGAAAGAATAAATTGCCTTTGGGCATACTATCACATTTATATGTCTCCTCGATGATGATCCACCCAACATTGATTTTTCGGCCAACAATTATTGAATGCAATAACGCTAGCCGTTCTTCTGACACCATTTTGTTGTGGGTGGTTGGCATGAGATTTGCCTTTAGAAAATCGTTCCACCCCCTTGGCTGAGATGTTAGCACTAATCTCTTGACGGTGCGGTGCCTGTTGGCAGACTCAATCTACTCCATGCTTAGTTTACACAGATCTACCAACAATTTCTTCCTTTTGGTGGCAGTAAATGATTCGGCATACTCCAGATGTTCCTCCTCGTCATCCCCTAGTTTGAACATGGCATTGATGTAACCTTCATCAAAACTAATGGATGTACCTCGTATCATCAAGAACGAATTGTCTTTGGTGGTCAAATGGGTGTAGAACTCACGAACAATGTTCGCATAAACCATCCCCTTCTGCTCGCAGAAGAGTTCCTATTTGTGCATGCTTACTATAGCCATGAAATCGGAGGGAAATCCCATGAATTGGTCACTATTGAAGTTGAAGTGCTTCTCATGACAAAAAGATCTTGAGGCAAGATTTTCTTCGTACTTTTTTTGGATCTCCTCGTTGAAAAATATTTTAAAGGGAGTCGATGAGGAAGCCATTGAAATGAGATGAAAGCTTGAGACGGTTTGGACAAAGGAAGAAGAAGAGAAAAGATAAATCTTGGTTTCTTGCTTGATAAAGAAAGAAAGAGATGGAAAGGGTTTTGTTTCTTTGAACGGCTAGGGTAGGTAGAAAGTAAAGAGTTTGAGTGTTTAATGGGGGTGTAATAAAGTAGCCAAATTTAATGGGGATAATGATAGAAAAGAAAAAGATTTTATTTGATAAGGGGTTAAATGATAAGGGTGATGTGATAAGGTTGTAAGGATAGGATAGGTTTAAAGATTGGAGTGATAAGGTGTTTAAATTGAATTTAAAATTCAACCTAATTCAATTTGGGCGGCTAGGGTTAAGTTCAAAGAAAAAATAATATTTCTCTTTAATGGGCCGAATTTAATCAAGCTAGGGTAAATCTCTTCTTCCAAAATTCCAATCCACCGCATGCCAAGCTTCTGCGCTGGCATTCTACCTGGCACGAAGAATTCTCTTATTATGTCATCGTCTCATGCCAAGTCCTGCCTTGGCATTATCCCTGACACACTAAATCTGCACATACTCAAGGAAAACCTTGCAACGCATTAAAGGAAAATCAAAATCTAAAACGAAATGAAGAAAAATAAATAAAGAAAATGCTGAAAGAAAAACATCTAATACTAATATTTACAAAGAATTAAACCATGATGATGATGTTATGGTACCTCTGCCAAAAGGGTAACCTCTTTGGCATGCTTTTGATCACCTTCCATATAGTTCTTTAAACGTTGGCCATTCACCATAAAAATATCTCCCGTATTCAAATTCTTGATGTCTATAACTCTATGGATATAGGGCTTTACAACTTCGTAAGGGCCCGACCATCTCGATCTGAGTTTACCTGGAAACAATTTTAGTCGTGAGTTAAATAACAAAACACATTGGCCTACCTCGAATTGTCTCAGCATTATCCTACTGTCATGCCATCGTTTTGTCATTTCTTTGCAGAGTCTGGCATTCTCATAGGCTTGTGTTCTAAACTCCTCCAACTCATTTAGGTTTAGTAACCTTTTTTTCTCTAGCAGCTCTCTATGCCAATAATAAGCTTTTTGATAGCCCAATATGCACGGTGCTCCATCTCCACCAGTAGGTGGCATGCTTTTCCAAAAACGAGTCTAAATGGTGAAGTACCCAAAGGAGTTTTAAATGTTGTCCTGTAAGCCCACAAGGATTCATCTAGTCTCAAGGACCAGTCTTTCCTTGATGGATTCACAGTCTTTTCAAGGATACTCTTAATCTCCTTGTTTAAAATCTCAGCTTGCCCATTTGTTTGTGGATGGTATACCGTGGCAATCCTCTGTTGAATTTTATATCTGCACAAATATTTAGAGATTAGATTGCATTTAAAATGGGTACTCTCATCATGAATAATCACTTTGGGGGCACCAACCTTGGCAACATTCCTTGGTAAGGCAACAACCTCAACCCATTTTGATACATAGTCAACGACCACAAGAATATATATATTACCAAATGATAGAGGAAATAGACCCATAAAGTCAATCCACTATACATCAAATAAATCCACTAGCATAATGTTTTGGATCGGCAGTTGGTGTCTGCCAAAGATGTTTCCTGTCCGTTGGCATCGATCACATGCCTTGGCATAATTGCAGTTGGTGACTGTAACACCTTGGCAGCAGCAGTCTTCATCCCAGCAAAGTGGCCTCCATACGGTGCGACATGGCATAATTGTAGTATACTATGATGCTCATCCTCTGGCACAACTGACGAATCACTTGATCGTCACACTATTTGAATAGAATCGATTCATCCCAATAATACTGCTGAACGTCTCGCAGGAAATGTTTCCTAGCATTTTATGCCAAATCGTGTAAATGTTACTTACCAAGTAGTTGACTATGTCAGTGTACCATGGCATAGCATTAACTGCAAGCAAGTGCTTATCTGGAAACTCATCTCTTATGGCAGCAGTCTTACCATCTTCAAGGTGATGCTCTAGGCGTGATAGGTGGTCAGCTACCAAAATTTCACTGCCTTTCTTGTCCCAAATCTCGAGGTCAAATTCTTGTAGTAAAAGCGTCCATCAGATTAGTCTAGGCTTGGCATCCTTCTTTTTCATGAGGTACTTTAGTGCTGAATGATCTATATACACCAAATGATAGAGGAAATAGACCCATCAAGTCTATCCCCTATACATCAAATAAATCCACTAGCATAATGTTTTGGATCGGCAGTTGGTGTCTGCCAAAGATGTTTCCTGTCCGTTGGCATCGATCGCATGCCTTGGCATAATTGCAGTTGGTGACTGCAACACCTTGGCAGCAGTCTTCATCCCAGCAAAGTGGCATCCATACGGTGCGACATGGCATAATTGTAGTATACTATGCTGCTCATCCTCTGGCACAACTGACGAATCACTTGATCGGCACACTATTTGAATAGAATCGATTCATCCCAATAATACTGTTGAACGTCTCGCAGGAAATGTTTCCTAGCATTTTATGCCAAATCTGGTGGCAGAATGTTACTTACCAAGTAGTTGACTATGTCAGTGTACCATGGCATAGCATTAACTGCAAGCAAGTGCTTATCTGGAAACTCATCTCTTATGGCAGCGGTCTTACCATCTTCAAGGTGATGCTCTAGGCGTGATAGGTGGTCAGCTACCAAAATTTCACTGCCTTTCTTGTCCCAAATCTCGAGGTCAAATTCTTGTAGTAAAAGCGTCCATCAGATTACTCTAGGCTTGGCATCCTTCTTTTCCATGAGGTACTTTAGTGCTGAATGATCTGTATACACCATAACTTTGTTACCAACTAAATAGGATTTGAATTTATCAAAAGCAAATACAAATGCAAGAAATTCTTTCTCAGTTGTGGAGTAATTTAGCTGAGCTCCATTTAGTGTCCGACTGGCATAGTAAATGGTATGAAAGACTTTGCCACGCCTCTGTCCCAACACTGCTCTGACGACATAGTTGTTGGCATCACACATGAGTTCAAATGGCTCATTCCAATCCGACGCCACGACTATAGGGGCATTAATCAATTTCTCCTTAAGTTTCTGAAATGCTCTTAAACAAAAATCATCAAATGCAAAAGCGACATTTTGTTTTAACAACAAGCATACAAGTTTAGAAATTTTAGATAAGTCTTTGATAAAACATCGCTAAAAACTTGCATGTCCTAGAAAACTTCTAATACCTTTTACACTAGGCTGTGGTGCCAATTTCTTGATTACCTCAACCTTTTCTTGATCTACCTCTAATCCTCTCTTGATTACCTTGTGCCCGAGAACAATGTCTTTCTTCACCATGAAGTGACATTTTTCCCAATTTAACACTAGGTTTGTCTCAATGCATCTCTTCAAGACTTGCTCCAAACTCTAAATACATTCCTCAAATGTCTTGCAAAACACTGAGAAATCAGCCATGAACACTTTTAAATCATGCTCAATCATATCAGAAAAAATGGACATCATACAACGTTGAAACATTCCTAGGGAATTGCACAACCCAAATGACATTCTTCTAAACGTAAACATCTCATATGGACACGTAAAGGTGGTCTTCTCTTGATCATTAGGTGCGACAAAAATAAGGTTATAACCTGAATAACCATCCAAAAAATAATAAAAAGCTTTACCTACTAGTCTGTCTAACATCTGATAGATGAAAGGCAATGGGAAGTGATCATTCCTTGTGCCGTTGTTCAGCTTCCTATAGTCCATGCATACTCTCCATCCTATGGTAGTCCTGGAGGGAATCAATTCTTGCATCACGGTCATGTCACTTTTCTTTGGCACACATTACATCGGGTTGACCCATGAGCTATCGAAAATGGGATAGATTATCCCAGCATCCAACCACTTGATAATCTCTTTTTTAACAACCTCTTTCATGCTCGGTTCATTCTTCTCTAACACTCAATGGTCTTGTCGTGATATTCCTCCAAGATGATTTTATGCATGCAAATGATTGGGCTTATTCCTCGGATATCAGCCAAGGTCTATCCCAATGATTGCTTGTTGTTGCTTAGAATTTCTAGCAATACTTCTTCCTGATCACGAGTGAGATCAGCAGCAATGATCACTGGAAAGGTTGAGTGTTTACCTAGGTAAGCATACTTGAGATGGTCTGGCAACGTTTTCAACTCCAGTTCTAGCGGTTCTTCAATTGATGGCTTGGGTGCCTTCATTTCTCTGCCAGCCAACTCCAGTGGCTCATAATAGCTCACCTTTTCAGTCTCTAAAGTTTCTTCAGGCTCCTTACTCATCTGATCATTGCCATCCAATTCCCTGACATCATCATCTGCATCTTGGCACAACTATGCCACGTCCACTTTAGAAATTGACTCTATCATTTCATCAACTTAGTATTCCTCCGATTCATCTGCACATTTCAAAGCTTGAAACACATTAAATGTAACATGTTGATCATTCATGCGCATTGTTAATTCTCCTTTATGTACATTAATCAAAGCTCTACCAGTAGCAAGAAAAAGTCTTCCCAATATAATTGGGATATTAACATCTACCTCATAATCTAAAATGATAAAATCAGCTGGGAATATGAATTTGTCTAGCTTTACCAATACATCCTAAATCTTACCCTTAGGATGTGCAAAAGATCGGTCTGCCAGCTGGAGTGTCACCATGGTAAGCCTTGCTTGTAACACCCTAAACTAGGCCCAGGAAGGTTACCACTATCTAAGATATAGACTAATTAAATTATGTGCTAATCAAATTAAAGAAGAAAGAACATTAGCTATCTTTAAGATCAAATAAGTGAAATTAGAACCAAATTGAATTGAAATTAAAACTAGAAGGCTTAAATGGAAGGATGGAAATCTGAACATGCAAAGCTCTAGAGTTTGTATGTAAATTGAATTAAAATTTAAGGTGTAGACACATATTCTCATTTGATGAGAACATGCGCCTTGTGAGTCATGACTCACGGCAACAAGGTGGGCAAGGATGAACACAATTTTGTTATCCTCTTCATCCACCATAGCCAAATTTTTGAGAGAGAAAGGAGGAGAAAGCTTCATAGACCATCTTCAGTTCATGTTTCCTGATTGAGCTTTGATCAAATTAGCTTAGGAGAAGGTAAAATGTTTGATTCCTACATGTTATAGAATGCTTAAATCTTGAATTTGTAATGTTCTTGTTGCCTAAATTGAATAGGATGATTGTTATGCATGATAAGATGATGTTAGCTTCTAATGGTACTTGAAATTATGAGTGTTAGTATCCAAATTGCTAAAGAGAATATGTATGGTTGCTGGAAATTGAGAATATGGATTATGGTTGAAACTAGTTTTGATTAGGGACTGTTTTGCTAGGTGAAAATGTGTAAACATGCTAATTGTATATAATGCCCTGTTTTAATCATGTTGTTAGATGAATTGAGACTTGAATAGAGTAAATAGCTTGCTGGAAAATGAATGCATATAATTGGATTAGTTAAAACTAGGTAATGGACTGCTCAAATGGTGAATTAGAGGAATGTTGTTGATCAAATAGATCAAATTGAACATAGCACTATAATGCCCTGTTATAATCACATTGATAGGTGAATTAGACTGACCTAGACATGTAAGAACATGAAAATAAGTTGAATTACAATGTTAGAATCTTGTTTAGAGGAATTATGAAGCTAGAAACTTAAACTAGTGTAATCTGCCCAGAATACTCTGTTATGGACATTAACTTTGAAAAATCACCATAAATTGTATAAATGGAATTTAAGGATGAAATTTTTATGGATTGCAGAATGAATTGTAGAGAAGAAACACTAGGGACAGTGCAAACTGTCCAGTGTTGTAAATTGCCCTGTCTTTAAGTTAAAAACTGTATTAATTGCCAAAGAATTAAAATGCAAGGCCTATATGGTTAGAAAGAAAATAAGTTATCTTTCCAACGGTGTAAACCAATTGAAATCCTGACATACGAAATGAAAGTTATGAATGTTTAAGTGAGAAGAGTACATGCTGCCTGGTAGCAGCAGTTTACGTAATTGTACACAGTTTGGTAAACTGTTTTGCAAACAGTTTTGGGATAGTTTAATTACTGCCTTGTTTTGCCTTAATATGGAATGTAGGTGGTTTGGTAATGTGCATTAAGGTGTGTATATGAATATGCTATTTGTCTTGTCTTGTATATGTGATGTATTATCCTTTTTGCCATGTTGAATGACCTTGTGATTACATGTTTTAATCTTGTTCTATCTATGTGAATTAGTAGAGCAAAGTGAGGACTTTGGAGAAGGATCTAAAGTCGAGCATACAAGGGACAAGCAAAAGGGAATAGTATTTTGAAACTAGCTGGCTTGGGAGTATTGTGAGTGTAGTTTATTCTAGAGTTAGGACTAAGTCCTAACTAAAGCAAGCATGTTTAAATTATTGAATTGTTAACTGGACTTAATATGATTTTGATCTAATATAGGAAGCATGAAATTAGATTATGCATGAAACTTGACTATATCTTTGAAGTGTTGTATAAGTAGAATGCTAGCATGTATATGTGGTAACATTGATGCTTGTAAGCATGACATGGTATTGTGATCAATTGCTTAAACTTAATTCTTGAAATGCTAGCCTAGATGATGCAATGAACACTTGAAATGAAGAGTTATGGCTCTATTGGCCTAAGGGCTTAATGCATGTATAAGCTTGCCATGCAATACTCGAAATGACTCTTGAAAAGGATAATGCTTGACATGAACTTGTAAACTTGAATGATACATGATCTTGAAAAGCTTGAAATCCTTGAATAAATGAATTGAAATCAAACAAACTTGGTTGCTAGTTGAATAGGCAGAAGGGCATGCCTTAGAGTCTAGAGCTCATTGTGTCAGGGTGGACTACGTTCCAGGGCTAAGGCCCCTATTTGCCTACAGACGAAGGGTATGTATGTGGTCTTTGGCGACAGTAGGAGGGTTGACCAGTACTACGGTACATCTTGTGGCGATAGTTGGTTAGAGACTCGATTACCTAAACAAACTATGAACCAAAGATTGTGTTAAAAAGATAATAAATGAGCTAATAAGTATGGATTGCTTGATTACTTGTCATGTAAGCATGAATTGCTTGATTATTTGTCATGTAAACATGAATTGCTTGATTACTTGTCATGTAAGCATGAATTGCTTGATTACTTGTTATGTAAGCATGAATTGTTGTCTTTTGCTTCTTATACTATTCGAATGCCTTGCAATCCTTAGCTAGGATCATTATTGTCTAATTGACACTTAACTTGATATAACAATTGGTTAGAACTAGTTACCACCTCACTAAGTACATTCTTGTACTTATCACTCTTGTTTTCATTCTTCCCAACTACAGGATAAAAGATTCGATTGTTGCTTGATCTTGAATCCTGATTTCTTGAGCTCAAAGCAATACACAAGCATAGCTAAAGTATGGTTCATACTTGTTTTGTATTTCTCCTACTTGGTGGCACTTAGACACATATATGTAGCTAGAACAAGACCATGCATCTTGTTTGTTTTGGGAGGATTGTATATATGCATGAACATGGCTACTTGATGTTTTGAATACTTGTATATATGTGTTCTTGAATGGGCCTACTATGTTATGAACTTCGTTGACAATGTGAAACAAGTTTGTATTGACTCAAATTATATGTAATGTATAAGTAGTTGCTGCGCATATATGAATATACATATGGAATGTTCAAGTGATTGATCTAGCTTTTATTTCTATTCAAATGCCTTGTGGAATGATATAGTCTTGTGTGAATATACCATGATGTAGGTGTTGTTATGTGTTTGTATGGTGAATGACGAATGGTATAGTTGTTTGGAATCAAGCTACATGCAATTGTATGTTCAAATAAGCATGTTTAGTAAATTTAGGTATGAGATGTTATGTGTATCAATCTAAGGAACAATGAAATGAAATGGAAGTATGTTTGCACACTTAGGCTATTCGAATTAGGGTTGTTATGATGTCTTGAAATCAAAATATGAGATTCCTTGCATGTTAAGTTATGAATGCTTGGTTGCTTGCTAGTTAAGTAACTCGTGTAATAGGGATGAGTTGATCTATTCTTGCCTTGTTCTTGCTTGTAATGTAATGTTCTTTCTTGGTAACGCTCCTGAGCCGGTTTGTTACTAACCCGAGGTAGGGGGTGTCTTGGGTAAATGAAATAGGACCTGGTGCACGTGGAATTAATAAATTGTAGCGACCGTTTTTGCGGTCGGAAAAAGAAAGGTGTAGGAAAATAGCTCAACGATCGATTCTTTTGAAAATCAGGATTTTTGTTCATTTGAATTCACTTAATCTTGAAATTAGGGTTTTCACATTAAAACCTTTATTTAATTTTAGAAACTAATTTGGAGTCACCACCGGTCACTTTGGTAGATCGGACACCATAAAAACAACCAGAGATTCATTTTAAAACGATTTGGGTTCAAGAATCGATTACGTGTGGGGAAGGATTAGCACCCCCACAAACGCCAGTTATCGATACCTTTTTAATTCCACGTGGCATTTTGGAATTTTTAAGTAATAAAATGAGTTTAATTTGATCATTAATTGTTAATTGAATTTCTTTCTGAATGAGGATATCCTTTTGTATGAAAATACATTTTTAAACGAATATGAATTTTTGAAGTGTCCAGTTACATTAGGAAACTTCGATTCATACTAAAAAATGTACCTCAACACAAAAGGTTTAAATACATGACAAATTATTTTGTGGTCAATTTTAAGTAAAAACCTAATTAAGGCTTCAATTTATTAATTGATTAGAATTCTATGAATATCATTAATATTTGGGCTTGTGTGATAACACCCAAATGATTGGGCACTACCTGTATTAGGCCTAAAAATAACAATATTCCTAAGATTAATGATGCTAATTATTTAATCCTAATTTGAATTTTATTGAACTAATTATCCAATTATATGTAATTACCATATTCTAGGTTTAAATAAAATATTAAATATTTCACTAAAACACCCCCTTTGAATAACATCACAATACAATGTGATACTAATCAACTTAGGGCATTAAAGGAATCATTTAATATTCATTCATTTTCTACAATGATCTTCCTTTTCAATTTCAATTCATTCAAATTAGAGAACCTAATTCTAGGGGCTCTAATTATGCTAAGGGTATTTAGGGTTCTCTAAACAATTATACTACATGACTATTTAAAAGCATGCATCATACAAACAATTAAATCAATTAAATAAGAGGCAAATAAAATAAAGAAATTAAACTGTTCATGATCAAATTGAATTAAATTGAAAACTAAAAGGCTAACTACAAAGAAATGGGTGACTAAAATGTAAAACGGGACAAACTGGAGAGCCCAAATCTAAACATATTAAAATCCGATTCACAAACCAGTCTAAAACAAATCAAATCGGGCGATTTAAACCCCAAACGGCCCAAACAATTATAACCAGGTCCTGAGTCGGACCGCGACCCCGTATCTAGACCCGTTTCAGAAATGCACGGATCTTTTTGACCCAGCACCAAAATGGTGCCTTGTCAACTCGCCCTTAAAAAGGCTATAACCAGGCCAACTCGGCTATTTCTATCGTTCCTCTCTCTCTCCTCATTCTTCTCTCTCACTAAATCCTCTCAACTATAACAAGACAAAACCAAAAATCCATCTAATTTTCGATCAAAACCCTTTGTTCATCCTTGTTCTTCATCCGTTCTTTCGTTTAATCTATTAGCAACACAAAACACTTCTTTTTTCCTGTTTCTCCGAGATCAAACCCATTATTTCCTTAAGAACTCAACCCCAGTTCTTGCAACTTTTATAACTTCGATCCTCAACCACCACCAAACCCTAACCCCAATCTATTTCTCAGTCGTCAGAGGTTACACCGGCCACTGGTCGTCGTCTCCAGCCATCTCTTTCGATGAGCCTTAACCCTCCGACCACCATCTAAACATTATGGTCGTCCCTAACCTATCTCTGGTGACCAGTCGCCGCCGCAAGGCGATTTCTGGCCACCGTTCTTTGCTACTGAAAAATCCCTAAAAAATCTATTTTTCTCATTTTCTAGGCCTAAACTCTAATCTAACCCTAAATTTATCATAATCGGCTCCCTTCTCCCATTCCTAAACTATCTACCCAAATACTGAAACCTAAAACTCTCATTTTCGACTCCGCCATCAACTACTCATCACTCCGACAACCACAACATCTCCAAAATCACACAGATAAGCCTTTGAAACCCTTGACTTTGGTTGATTTTTAGATTTAGGCCTTAGGTTTAAGCTACTATTTTTTACATTTTAACCTAGATCTAATGTGGTTTTGTGTTTTTTGCATGAATGTAGAAGAGGAGGAGAAGAGCTACCTTCTGACGGTGGTAGGTTGATCGCCGGTGATGTCTCTGATATCTGATCAGCTTCCAAGCTCCTCTCCCTTTAGGTAATCCCTTCGACTTCTCCTTTTCTCTCCTTTCAATTATTGCGCATTCATTCATTCTGACTTTCTCTTTCCCTTTTATAGCAGGTGACGTGGCTGAAGTCAGCTATGCTCTTAATCCATGTACTGGGGCTGTAGACCAATCTAGCAGTGCCGCATGGACGAATTCAACGGGCTCAAGAAACAGTTTCTTGAGCTGGTGAAGACAGAGGATGGGCGGGAATTAATTTGAAAATGGGCTTTAATATTTGTAATTGGGCCTTTCAGATTTGCAAAGGACAAATTTGATGTAAATGGGCTAATCTATGGACTGTTTTATGTAATGTGGACATTGGGAAATTATTTTTATCAAATGAATTATTATTTTTTATTATTATTTGGTCATACGTATAGTGAAACATATATATATATACGAAGCCTGGATAAAATTTGGGTATTACAGCTGCCCCTCTTTGCTCATTGTTGTGGAACAAGAATAGGGAAAAGACTAAAAAGACATGAATTTTGTCTACCCTCGTCAGCTGTTACTTTGAACCGCAAGGCTTTATTCGAACCTTCTTTCTCTTCTCCCTCTCTGAGAGCTAACTAAGTTCTTCTCACTTGGTACTTTATCTTCTCTTATCGAATTATTCTCATTACGAATTCTTTCTTCGCTGGGGATGAACTCTTCTCATTTGGAATTTCGCCTTTGCTAACAAGCTTCCTACATTAGGAACTTTATCTTCAGTGGGCGAACCCCTCACATCATGAGCTCTATCTTCGCTGGGCGAACTCTTTATGTTAGGAGCTCTATTTTCGCTGGGCGAACTCTTCACATTAGGAGTTCTATATTTGCTAGGTGAACTCTTCACATTAGGAGTTCTATCTTTGCTGGGTCAACTCTTCACATTAGGAATTCGATATTTGTCGGGCGAACTCATCACATTAGAAGTTCTATCTTTGTTGGGCGAACTCTTCATATTAGGAGTTCTATCTTTGCTGGGTGAACTCTTCACATTATGAGTTCTATCTTCGCTGGGTGAAATAATCTCATTAGGAGTTCTATCTTCATTTTCTGTCAAGACAAACTAAAATGCATGTATGAGGGTTATTATGGTCCTAGTTTCTATACGATGCATGAATTGTATCCCATTGAGATCAATCAATCAGCTGTCACTCCATGGAGAATTATCTTGATGCTTCATTTTCTTGTTTCATCTCAATTTTAAGACTAGCCATCAACAACTCCCTCCTACGTTTCAGGCTCCTTACTCTAAAGTGTCCTTTTGGGTTTTCACTTTAGATTGCTTTTCTCAAAGTGCCCTTTCGAGTTTTCACTTTGGTTTTTATTTTTCTTTCTTTTTTCTCTTTTTCCTCAAAGCGCCCTTTTGGGTTTTCACCTTGATTTTCTCCTTTTTTTTAAATATTGTGGGAAAAAATAGAACAAGCCCTCAACTAATTAGCATTTACAGTCTTGCCAGTTCCAAAAGCCTTTACAAAATAATGAATCAAATTTTCATTCTCAACAGAAGAATCATGAAGCCATGACTATTTTGACTCAACCTGGGAGGTTGAAGGACGGTGAAGGCTCCAAATGCTATGATACCACCATGGTTTATTAATGTCTCACACATATCCTCAAAAACTGTTTCCTCTATGATGCTGCAGGATGAGTACAACAATACTAGAGACGTCAATAATGCTCCTTTGATTCTCATATCGATCATGTCACCATGAGGGCCTTAAAACTATTTTTCAATGACACCCTTCCTTCATTTTCCTTCTCACCTCTAAATATTTTGTCAATAAGAGGTCCAACGACACTTTTACTTTATACACTCTTCCTCAATAACCCAGAGTGCTAAAGTTAACTTGTATCTTCCAAAACATAGTGATACCAAGAAATTGTCTGCTTTATTCACTATGTCAAACATTTAATGATGCTTTGGAATAAAAGAAAGGCTCAGAAAAGAACACATGATCTTTTTATTGAAGCTTATTAGTACAAACTTAAATGAAATTTTTAACAAACAAGTCATGGCAAACGAAAACAATAAAATCAAGAAACCATATTAGGTTTTTGAGCATTCATAGCATGAAGGATACATTCACCCTATCGACCGGAAATAGTCTTGGGCTCAACCTTTGTCTAATAGACTTCGAAAGTTGTCTGGATGATTACATATGTGAAATCCCTTCTGAAATATTGGGTGGTGTCTGAGAGGTTTCCACTGACGGATGCCTATTCTTAAACCATCTGAGTTGCCCTTTTCGGGTTTTCAACCCAGATCCTCCTGTGGTTTCAAGACGCCCTTTGTAGATTTTCATCTTGAACCCCCTTTCTTTATTTATTTCTTTATCTCTCTCTTTTTTAAAACATCTATAGTGCCCTTTTGGGTTTTCACCATAGATATTTATTTTGCGAAGTGCCCTTTTCGGGTTTTGACTCTGCTTTTTCTTTTCTTTTTTCTTTCTCTTTTTTATTCTTCAGGTATAATACTTTTTGACTGAATCAGAGTTTACTGGTTTTTGTAATTCTTTACCATCCATCTCGGTCAGAAATAGTGCTCCTCTAAAGAAGGCATTTTTTACAACATAAGGTCATTCCCAGTTAGGTATCCATTTTCCATGATCATCATGGTTTATTTGTAAGATCTTTTTCAACACAAGATCTCCCTCTCAGAATTCCCTAGGTCGTACCTTCTTATCATAGGCCCGCATCATTCTTTTCTGGTACATTTGACTGTGACAAATAGACCTCAACTTCTTTTCTTCAATCAAGTTCAACTGATCAATCCATTCCACATCGTCCAACTTTACTTCTGATAAAACTCGAAGGGATGGAATTTCAACTTCAATAGGGATTACTGCTTCTGTCCCATAAACTAGAGAGTAAGGAGTTGCCCTAGTTAAATTTCGTATTGAGGCTCGATATGCAAACAATGCAAAGGGAAGCTTCTCATACCAGTCTTTGTACGTATTTGATATGATTTTCTTGATGTTTTTATTTGCTACCTCAACTGCCCGTTTCATCTCTAGGCGATAAGTTATAGAATTGTGATGTATGATTTTGAAATGCCCGCACACTTCTACTATTATCTTATTGTTGAAATTGGTAGCATTATCAGTAATGATTCTTTCTGGTAATCCATATCGACAAATGATCTCCTTCTTCAAGAACTTGCATACTGTTGTTCTTGTGACATTAGCATAAGAAGTTGCTTCCACCTATTTAGTAAAGTAATCGATAACCACCAGAATGAAACGATGACCATTAGAAGCCTTGAGGTGAATCTGCCCAATAACATTCATGCCTCAGACGGTGAAAGGCCATGGTAAATTAATCGTATGGAGTGGCACTGGTGGAGAATTGATTCTGTCAGCGTATATCTGGCATTTATGACATTTCTTTGCATATTCAATACAATCTCCTTCCATGGTCGCCCAGTAATACCCATATCTCATAATTTTCCTGGCCATTGCATAACCATTTGCATGTGTCCCACATATTCCATCATGCATCTCTATCATAATGCATCTTGCCTCATTAACATTAACACACCTTAGCAAGATCTGATCCCTACCCCTTATATACATGGTTTCTCCATTAAGCACGTATCCTAAAGCCATTCTTCTAACAGTTCTTTTATCATTATCATTTGCCTATAGAGGGTAGCTTTGAAACTTGAGGTATTGCATGATGTCGTAATACCAAGGGTTTCCATCTATTTCTTCTTCTAAGTTACAACATTGAGCATAAGCATTGTAGCTCTGCATCTGGATTGTCATAATGTCTTCAGGTCTGTTGGCTAAGAAAACTAAAGCCAATATAGCTAAAGTATCTGCCATCTGATTATCTTCTCTGGGGACATATGTGAAAGTAATCTCTTTGAACTCTTTTATCATTTCAAGGATCAACTTTCGATATTCAATCAACTTGGCATCTTTCGTTTCCCACTCTCCACGAAGCTGGTAAATAACCAATACGGAATCTCTATATACTTTTAGACTCTCTATTTTCCTTTCAATGGCAGCTTGTACCCCCATAACACAAGCTTCATACTCTGCCATGTTGTTGGTACAAATGAATTCCAGTCTACTTGTGAAGGGATGATGCTCATTGTTTTCTTCCGTGGAGATATAATTTCTACATCCACATGGAAATATAATTTTAGGGTTTCATCTCTAGAGATTTTGTTTTCTTCCGTAGAGATATTCATCACATCTTTATCAGGGAAATCAAAGTTCAACGGCTCATAATCCTCTAAAGCATGACTTGCCAGGAAATCGGCTATAGTGCTTCCCTTTACTACCTTTTGACTTACTTACACAATGTCAAATTCTAACAAAAGCATCTGCCAACGAGCCAGTCTTCCAGTCAATGCTGGTATTTCCATCATAAACTTCAATGGGTCCAGGCAAGAAATCAGCCAAGTAGTGTAATACAGCATGTATTGTCAAAGCCTGCGAGTTAGCCACACCAGAGCACAACACAACTTTTGAATAGGCGGGTATTGCACTTCACACTCTGTAAACTTTTTGCTTAAGTAATAGATGGCTCTTTCTTTCCTCTCCGTGTCATCATGCTGCCCCAACACACATCCCATTGAATTTTCATGAACTATTAGGTAGAGGATGAGTGGCCTGTCTGGAATCGGAGCAACCAGTATCAGAGCATTCATCAAGTACTTCTTGGCACTCCTCATCCCATTCTCCTGGATTGTTCTTTTTAAGTAGTCTGAAGATTGGATCACATTTGTCAGTTAATTGATAAATGAACCGAGATACGTAATTCAACCTCCCAAGGAATCCTCGAACTTCCTTTTATGTCTTTGGAAATGGTAAGTTCTGAATTTCCTTTACTTTATCCAGATCTATTTCGATCCCTCATCTGCTGACGACAAAACCCAAGAGTTTTTCCGATGGGACTCCAAAAGTACACTTATTTGGATTGAGCTTTAACTGGTACTTTCTCAACCTTACAAACAACTTTCTTAAATTCTAAATATGTTCTTCTTTGGTCTAGGGTTCAGTAATCATGTCATCGACATATACTTCAATCTCTTTATGCATCATATCATGAAACAAAGTCACCATCGCCCGCTGATAAGTTGCCCCAACATTCTTTAACCCAAAGGGCATCACTTTGTAATAGTATGTTCCCCATAAGGTTATAAATGTCGTCTTATCCATATCTTCTAGGCTCATCTTTATCTGATTATACCCCGAGAATCTATCTATGAAAGAGAACCAGGAATGACCCGACGTATTATCCATTAAGATGTCTATGCGGGGCAAAGGGAAATTATCCTTTGGACTAGCCTTATTCAGATCTTTGTAATCCACACACATACGTACTTTCCCATCTTTCTTTGGTACTGGGACTATGTTGGCTACCCATTCAGGATACTTAGATACCTCAAGAAAACCAGCATCGATTTGCTTTTGCACTTCTTCCTTTATTTTCAGTACCATTTCTGGCCTCAGCCTTCTAAGCTTTTGCACTGGTTTACACTCTAGCTTTATGGGCAATCTATGTACCACTATGTCAGTATTCAATCCAGGCATGTCTTGGTACAACCAGGCGAAGACATCTTTAAACTTTCGCAACAAATTAATTAACCCTTGTATGGCTTTTGGCGAGAAGGCTATTCATATTTTCACATCCCTCCTGATTTCATCAGTTTCCAAATTAATAATCTCTAATTCCTCCTTATGAGGTAGGATCTTCTTATTTTCTTTTTCCACCAACCTCAATAATTATTCAGGGATTTCACATTATGTTTCATCTTCCACCTCATTGATTTCCATTAGACACACTGGCCGCTCAGGATCTACATCAGGATTAGGTTCATGATCATTCATGCTATCAACAATTGAAAACCTGCAAAGGAAATTATAGTGTATATATTGGAAAGGAACGTGAAAAAGAAAGCAAGAAACATGTTTGCCATTTGTGAATAAGCATTGAAAGCATCTTTATTTAAATGAAATGACATAGTGGCCCTTTAAAGATAACATTCTATACCCGCGGGTAAAAGTATATAGTTGGTTCATGGTATTTACTTTGTTTTATTAGATACAACATCAAGCTCCTCATCTGACCAATTGCCAAGTTTTTCACTAGGGTGTCACAGACGGATTTTCTCCAAAAACTTCCAGGTTGAGCTCCCTCAAAAATTCCCCCAACAAGAAGCCCTTCCATCTCATTGCCAAAGATTTCTTCCTCATGCATTCTTGCGATATCCAGATTGACCTCCATGACCTGTTCCTCGACATTCTCAAATCCATCAAGGGTATAGATTCTGAGGAAGCCTCAAATCCCAGAAGGCAAGCTTTCCTCTGTTCTCTCATTTTCTTCAAATCTTTCAACTTGTCATTCATTTCGGGCTTGAATCTTAGCCCGAAATGATCTTTCTTCATAACCACTGATTTTGGACGCAAACACCCCTGGAGTCGCTTGCCTAAGCCTTTTCCCGTTCTTGCACCTCTTCCCAACGTCTCTCGTACAGCCATCTTGGTGCAGTTTGATAACTTCGGGCGCGGGAAAGGCTTGCCTTCAGCAATGGAGGTAGCATTCACAAACTCTGGAGCCCTGAAAGAACATTTAAGGGCATTCTCGTTGGCCTCAATATAGGGGGCGTCGATGGTTACTGAGGCTATGATATCTTCTTCTGCTCCCACGCTGACTAGCTTTCCTTCAATCACGAATTTCAACCTCTGATGTAGGGACAATGGTACTGCTCCGGCCGAATGAATCCATAGTCTTCCCAATAAACAATTATACATGGGTCTTATATCCATCACCACAAAATCTACATTGTAGACTACTCATCCAATCAACAATGGCACTTCAATTTTTCTGAGCACCTCACGAGTAGTTCCATCGAAAGCCCTTACTGTATTCTTATACACCTTCATGTGTGATTCACCAATGGGTAAGCTTTGTAGCGTCACCATTGGTAGAACATTCAAAGCAGAACCATTGCCTATTAACACTCCAGGCAGTACATATCCATTACAATACGTGGTGATATTCAAAGCCTTTACTGATCCCATTCCTCCCTCAGGGATTTCATCAGTGAAAGTGATATAATTGTCAATAGTTATGTGGTTCACTATCCTGTCCAATTTGCTTATGGATATGTCATTTGGTACAAATGTCTGATTAAACACCTTCATTAATGCATTTCGATGTCGTTTTAAGCTTAACAACAATTGTAGAACAGAGATCCTTGCTTGCTGCTTCTTTAATTGCTCAAAAATATTATACTCACTATGTTTTAGAAACTTCAAGAATTCTTGAGCCTGCTCATTCGTCACTGGCTCCTTTATCTTGGACGTTGGCTCTTCCCCAAAAATTCTTTCTACAGACAAGGCTTTCCCTTTGACATTCTTCGTTTCTTTGGGAACTTCCAAAGAATAGCACCTGCCACTTCGAGTGAAGTGCCTCACCTCATTTATTGCTTCAGGACCTATCTGATCACTTTTACTCTCTTATGGAATCAACTTCGTTTCTCTCAGCGGCTTTGTCTCTTCCTACAATCTTCCCTCTTCAGGTATGGTTACCGTGGCAGCATAATTCTAGGGTTCCTTGTGAGTGCAGGGGATGAAATCACAACCTTGAAAACTGTGATAGGTTTCGGGTCTGCAAGGCCCCCAGCTTTGGGTCTAACAGCAACTACCAAAGGTTTATGAATCCCATATTTGATGCCTGACGGCTCAGAGGTACAGACTTCCACTATTTTCTTCTCACCTGTCTTTGCAAAGAACTCAATCTCTTTATTGCCCATCATCTTTTGTATCAAGCTTCGAAACTCTGGACAGTGTTGAAGCTCATGATCATGCTCTTGATGATACTCACAATATACATCAGATTGTATCTCCTTTTCTACTTTCATGCCTATTTCAATCATCCCGACATTGTATAACTGTTCAAATACCCACTTCAAAGGAGATTTAACTTCTGACACATCAGTCTTCAACTACTTTGCTTCATCATCCTCTTCTATAGCATTTACCCCCGCCCTCCGTGACTCGGCAACGGATTTGCTGCAATGCTAGTGATAAGTGTTCAAAAGTACTATTTTTCTTACCCTTTTTACTCATATTATTGTTAGACTTAGGCTCATATTAGTTGCATAGTTAGCCATTCATGCATTAATCCATGTTTCCATCAATCGTTGAGCTTGATTACATAACTTGGTAGTTTTTGTGGAAAAGATGCTGCTTTGGTGTGCTTTGTGTGTGTATGTGTAGGACCACTTGCCAAAGCAATGTCGAGCTAGTTGCCAGGGCAATGCATGAAGGAGACGCCGAGCTAGTTGCCAGGGCAATGCATGAAGGAGACGCCGAGCCAGTTGCCATGGCAATTGTCGACAAGAGTCAAGGTGATATGGTAGTCAAAATTGATGACTAGACAAGCCCAAGATGACGTGGAGCAAAGCCCAAACCCAAAGGAATTTGATTGCCATGCAGAGATTAAAGAAGAATTAAATTCCAAGAAGATAGGAGAAGTTCTAGTAGGAATACAATTATAATAAAGAATTATATTCTCTAAAGATAATTTAATTCCAACTTAAACTCCTCCTCAAAGAAGGACTTTGGCCTAGCCCTATAAATAAGATGGAGATTTCGACAAGATGCATAGAGAAGAAGAGGGAAATTTCGACAAGTCCAAGGAGGGCAAGAGGAGAGAATTTTCGACAAGCATCTAGGGCAAGGAGGATTTCGACAAGCCTCCTCCTTCATCATTTTCTTTCTTGTTTGATTGGGTTCATGCTAGGGATTATTTATCTTGTGTTTCTTTGGAACCTAGCCATGAACTAAATCTATTTGGCTATGGTTATTGTGTTTTGTGGTTGTGAGAAACTATTGGTTTTTGTTTAGGTAATAAGAGTTTGCACTTTTCTATTTCAAGGTTTATTCATTCTTGGTTCTTATTATTGTTTGTGAGTGAATTGGGAGAGGATCTCGTGATTTTATCTATTTATCTAATATCGGGAGAGTTAGATTCAAGAAACGAATGAATATGATCTTTATTCAATCTATTGATGGTGAAGATTAATCCGGCTTAGGAATAAGTTAAGGATTTCAACGGCTAAGAGGAGCGCAAGATTGGTTGTTGTTCACCCTTGATTCACACAGGGATGTATTATCAAGGCATGCACAAGTAGCTAGAGTTTCGACTTAGGGATAAGAAGAAACCATTGAAGAACGCTCTGCCGAACCTTGAAGATTGCTGCCCAGACGCCCAAGTAGTTGCCCAGCCAACCATCGATTAGTTGCCAAGGCAACCCCGTTGTGCAAGTTGCCACGGCAACTGAGTTGCCCGTGCACTCTTTTACCAAAACGATCCAATCGGCTATCACACCTCAACTCACGATAACCCGGCCTATCTCTCTCTCATTTGAATTCATCTTTTATTTTACTTTATTGCTTTCTAGATTAGTCATTAGTTAAACTCCTATAATCCTTTACTTGTGTTTTTACTTTTTACAGTGCAAGAGACTAGATTCTTGAAGTGGCACCAATCCCTGTGGAGACGATATCTTTTATACTATAACTTGCGACATGTATACTTGCACATTTGTGTAGCACTTATTACGCGCAACAAGTTTTTGGCGCCGTTGCCGGGGACTGGCAATAGCGACTTTGTTTTTATTTTCTTGCACTTTTTTTTCTTGTTTAAAATTCAAAGGGCTAACAAACTTTGGTTTTGCATTGGTATATGACCAAGGCGAGACCGACTTCACCAGAATATCCCTTTGATCCAGAAATCAAACGAACCTTACAAAGACTTAGACGAAGGATAAGAGAAGCAATGGCAAATCAAGACGGCAATATGAATCAAGATGTTCGAGCAGGAGGAGGAGTGATTCTTGCACGAAACAGAACTATTCGAGACTATCTTGATGAAGATCTTGATGGACTTAATCCAGGAGTTGTCGCACCTGAAATTGAAGCCGACCACTTTGAGTTGAAACCGGTAATTTTTAATATGATCAACACAATTGGTCAATTTGGCGGCTCAGCAACTGAAGATGCACGGTAACATCTGAAATCTTTCCTCGATATTTGTAATTCGTTCAAGATACACGGAGTCACCCCCGATGTATTACGATTAAGATTATTCCCCTATTCACTGAGGGATAGGGCGAAAGCATGGTTGAATAGCATTCATGTCGGATCCATAGCATCTTGGACTGATCTTTGTCGTAATTTCCTTGCTAGATTTAATCCTACAAATTTGATTGATAAGCTTCGTAACAACATTACTTCTTTTCGGCAGGCAGATGATGAATCCATGTACGAGGCTTGGGAGCGATATAGAGAACTTCTACACAAATGCCCCCTACACGGATTCCCGGTGTGGACTCAAGTAACAATGTTTTACAACGCCGTGAATACACCAACAAGGATGATGCTAGATGCCTCAACAAACGGCATACTCTTAGATAAGTCGCCGGAGGAAGCAATGCAAATTTTAAACAGACTGGCCAAGAATGATTATCAATTCCCATCTACTAGAAGAGGAGGAGTTAGACGCCAAGCCACAATACATGAACTAGGATCATCGATTCAATTTCGCACAATTGGCCACTTTAACCAAGATGGTCCAACATGCAAAAACCAAACAACACACATGAAGTCAAGGTAATGGATTCTTTTTGTGAGTTATGTGGTGATAACCATAATTCTTCTCAATGTATGCGAGAATCCGAATCCAACTTCTATGTGGGCAATTACAATCCGAACAACAATGTGATGTCCAATACATACAATCCAAATTGGAAGAAGCACCCAAATTTTTCATGGAGTAATCCCAACAATGCTCTAAACCAGAACAATCGTAATGCACAAGCATCGATTCCAAAGAGAATATGCCACGGCAACAGTTGCCATAGCAACAACCGACGACATCTAGTTCTTTGGAAAATTCTCTAAATGCTTTTATGATGAAAACTGAATCTTATATGGCTGAGAATAGTAATTTCATAAAAAGAACTGATGCTTTTATTAACAGGACCGAGATGATATTGCAAAACCAAGAGGCGGCAATCAAATCATTGGAAAATCAAGTCGGACGGTTTGCTCAAAATCAATACTACTAGACCGCAAGGAGGTTTACCTAGCGATACTGAAGTCGCAAGAGGAACTGGCCATGAGCAATGTAAGGCAATCAGCACTAGAAGTGGCCAACAACTTAGAGAGGCTCAAACCCGCTCATCAAACAAAACTCCACAAAAAGATCAAGACGAACCTAGCGGCAAAGCCTCAGATGCTGAACCAGGAATTGCCGCGGCAACCGGCAATAAGCATGCCTAGGCAACCGACGATAAAGACGCCTCGGCAACTTGCGAAAAGCATGCCTCGGCAACCCCAGTTGATAACGCCTCGGCAACTCCAGTTGTCCCAGCAATACCGTAAATCAGGTTCCAAACCAATGAAAGGATCGAAGATATCCGACTTCCACCACCATTCCCACAAAGGTTGAAGCGACAAAAGCAAGAATATCAATTCAAGAAGTTTCTTGATATCCTAAAGCAAGTCCACATCAACTTGCCATTGGTGGAAGCAATTGAACAAATGCCAAACTATGCCAAGTTTCTTAAAGACATTGTGTCCAAGAGAACAAGGCTAGGAGAGTTTGAAACAGTTGCCGCAACAGAGGGATGCATGGCAATGTTGAACAATCGTATGCCACCCAAGTTGAAGGATCCCGGAAGTTTCACAATACCCTGTTCCATTGGAAATCACTATGTCAGGAAAGCATTATGCGACCTTGGGGCTAGCATAAACTTGATGCCTAAATCAGTTTTCCAGAAACTAGGAATCGGGAAGGCAAGACCTACAACAGTTATGCTGCAGCTAGCCGACAGATCCTATGTGCATCTAGAGGGAAAAATCGAGGACATACTGGTAAAAGTTGATAAATTTATTTTTCCCGCTGACTTTATTATTTTTGATTGTGAAGCAGATGAGCATGCACCCATCATTCTCGGGAGACCATTCCTAGCAACAGGGAGAACCTTGATCGATGTTGAAAAATGAGAACTCACAATGAGGGTGAATGACCAGCAAGTGAAATTAAATGTGTTCCAAACACTAAGGCATGCCGATGATCCAGAAGAATGCCAACTTCTTCATGCCACGATAGAGTTTAACTTCGACGAGGAATTTAGTTGCCTCGGCAACTACATTGCCGATGAAGAGGAACCTGAGGAGTATGAAGAACCGGTCAAGGAGGAACAACAAGAAAAGGCAAATTGGCTAGTCAATCGACCAGGAAAAGAAGCTGATCAAAATGTTGATGCTACACAAGAAGGCAATAGGGAGGAGGACACAGATCTAGAAATATGTGATGCATTCCCGGATGAACAAATTTTAGTTGCCTCGGCAACCATGGATGCGCATGCCTCGGTAACTCTCGACGCCTCGGTAACCCTCGACGCCTCGGCAACCATGGATGCACACGCCTCGGCAATCTTGGAAGCAGTCCCCACGGCAGCACATGCCTCGGCAATACCCTGGTACGCGGATTTAGTTAATTTCCTTGTTTGTGGTATTTTACCTTATGGCATTACTCACCAAGGGAAGAAGCGGTTCCGCCATGATGCTAAGCATTACTTTTGGGACGAGCCTCTTTTGTTTAAACAATGTGCAGATCAGGTTATACGCCGATGTGTCCCTGAAGTAGAGCAACAGAATGTACTCCGGCAATGCCATTCTTCACCCTATGGAGGACATTTTGGAGGAACTCATACCACAGCCAAAGTTCTGCAATCCGGTTTGTATTGGCCAACATTGTACAAACATGCCCAAGACTTTTACAAGCAATGTGATCGTTGCCAGAGGACGGGCAATATCTCTAGACGATATGAGATGCCGCTCCAGAACATCATCGAGATGGAACTGTTCGATGTATGGGGGATCGATTTTATGGGACCTTTCCCATCTTTATTCGGCAACCTCTACATCTTACTTGCCGTCGACTACGTGTCTAAATGGGTTGAGGCAGCTGCAGTTCCCAACAACGATTCCAAGACCGTACAACGATTCCTGCAGAAAAACATATTTACACGGTTTGGGATGCCGAGAGCAATTATCAGTGACGAAGGCAAGCATTTTGACAACAGGCTAATTGCCAAGATGTTGCAACGCTTCGGCATATCACACAAGGTCGCCACGACATATCACCCACAAACCAACGGGCAAGCAGAAATTTCCAACCGGGAATTGAAGGGAATACTCGAGAAAGTTGTAAATCCCTCAAGGAAGGATAAGGTCATTAAGACTAGATGACGCACTTTGGGCATATCGCACTGCATTCAAAACACCCTTAGGTATGTCCCCCTTCCGACTTGTCTATGGCAAAACATGTCATCTACCGGTGGAAATCGAGCACAAGGCATATTGGGCAATCAAGACCGTGAATATGGATTGGGAAAGTGCCTGACAAAAGCGTTTGATGGACCTCAATGAGATAGAAGAATTCCGTGCACTCGCCTATAACAATGCACGAATCTAAAAGGAGAAAACAAAGCGATGGCACGACAAGAAACTATTGCCGCGACAATTCACGCCAGGGCAGCTAGTTCTCCTATTCAATTCTCGGCTAAAACTTTTCCCGGGAAAGCTGAAATCAAGATGGTCGGGACCATTCAAAGTCGTCAAACCATTCTCCCATGGTGTCGTGATAATCAAGTCCATCTCTGACAACCATGAATTCAAAGTTAATGGACAAAGATTGAAGCACTACAATGGTGCCCATGTGGAACGTAACAAGGAAGTGGTCAACTTAGGAGATGCATGAGCATGCTTTCCTTTTTGATATTTTTATTTTTATTTTTTTTTTTATTTTTTTCGATTAATTAATTATTTTATTTTTTGATTTTTTTATTATTTTGTATATATATTTCCGATTATTAGTAGTTTTTAGGATAGATTTTTTTTATTTAAGTTTAAGAATCCTATTACACATCTTTATTTATTTTCTTTATTAGTTTATCTTTAATTTTAATCCTTATTTGATTTGTCTTTGAATTGTAGGAAAAGAAGTTCAAGATAAAGAAGGAATTCTAAACCAAGTAGGAAAACATCTTCAACAAGGAAACTAATGGGCTGAATCTAAGGCTTATATAAAGCCTCCAATTCATCCTAACCAAAACCCCTTGTCAACAACTTCTACCAAACCCTAAACCCTTTTTCGTTTTCCCCTAATCCCACCCACCTATCTTTTCTATAAAACCCATCACCCTTAACCTATTCCTACTTTCTATCTTGCAACTTTTTAGTTTCTTTTCTTTTCTTTTCTTTTCTTTGTTTTTACTCACAACCAAGATCATCCATGGCATCCAAGATTAAACTTTTAGTTCATCCAAGTTCCTCCAAAGAACCAAGATACAAGAAGTTTGCTACACCGGTGGTTCAAGAAAGATTTCAATCCAAGTTTGAAAGCCGGAAGATTCATGAAGAACAAGGATTTGAATACTCCAACTCTCATCAAGATTTCGGCCTTGAACCATTCATCTATGAGAGGATTGCACATCAAAAGTGGCAAATCTTTTGCCATCAACCGGAACCGGGTAACATCTCATGGGTAAGAGAATTCTATGCTCACTCACCTAACCCGGATAATCCTTATGTTTTTGTTCGTGCCAAGGCCATACTTATAAGTCCCGAAAGCATCAACACCTTTTACGGACTTTACATTGAGAAGGACGAGCATCAAGCCTTTGTTGACCAAATCAATCCCAAGCAACTCGACAAGGTGCTTCAAGAACTCACTCAACCGGGAACTCATTGGAACGACGGTAAATACAAGGGCACTGTAAATCACCTTCGGCTTAAACCCGAGGCAAAACTATGGAATAAGTTTGTTAAAACTTCTTTAATGCCCACCACACACAATACTACCGTTGATATACCACGTCTTTTGCTCATACATTCTATTTTGCATAATCGCATCATTAACATTGGATAAATTATTTGTGATGAGATTTTTGTATGCAGTTCAAAAGATAAGGGTTCTCTTTTCTTCCCTTGCTTAATTTCTAATCTTTGCAATGAGATGCATGTCCCGAGTGAGTCCACCGACGAAAAGGCCCTACCCAAGTCTGGTTGGAATCAAGCACTAATCCGAAAGCTAATGGGAGAGGCACCGGGAGATTCTTCAAGGCCTCCAATTGCCACGGCAACTCCTGCCGCCACGGCAATCCATAATGCCCAAGCACCTAACGGCAGGGCAACTCGGCCACCAACCCCGGGACATTTTGAAGCAGTTTTGCACCCATTGGCAAGCCACCTAAGGCAAATTGAAGACCGGAAACTAATGTTCATGCGGTACATGAAGGAGCACAACAATGCCATCACCCAAGTCATTCTAGAAAAGTACCCGGACAATCGCGTACCGTTCCTAATCTTTCCCGCCGAGATCCTTGCCCCAGCAACCAACGAAGCAGTCGCCGTGGCATCCTACATTGTGCACGCACAAGATGATGCCACGGCAACCAAAGCTAAAGACATCCCGACAACCACTGCAAAAGCCAAAGGTAAAGCACCTATGCCCGAATCAACTCTTACGGAATCATTTTCTGATTTTTCAGATTCGGACGAGTCCTCCATTGAACCAATAAAGACTGCACCAATTGAATCCTCCAAGCGAAAAGCCATTGACATTGATGAAGAGGACGATGAAGACAACCCCGTACGAGGATCGATTCCACCACCGGCAACAAGAAAACAACCATCACGTTCAAGCAAGAGAATCAAGACACCGACTAGAAGGAAACTAATCATCTACGATGATGAACTCCCGGGGTAAGTCCTCGTATGCATTTTTATTTTTCGTTATTTTTATGCATGCATTGAGGACAATGCCTCACTCGAGTTTCGGGGGGTTGTTATTAGTAGTTACCATGTTTAGCTATATTCATCTTAAGTATTACATTTAGGATACATAAATTGCTTGCCATGCCTTTAATTGGAACAAGAATTGCTTAGATTTGATGAATATCCGATGATGACTTTGCCAATGCACTTAATTGATAGAATTTTTATTCTAGGATAACCATGGAAAAACTTAGAATTTTACTATGATGCTAAATTTGATGAAACACTGTTGTGGTTTGATAGATTTAAGGAATTCTAGTAAACTTAGGTTGATAATTAACAAATTGGGGGATTAGAATAAAAATTGGATGAATGTTAGAGGTGCCCGAAATTGGCTCTAGCATGTGCTAAAAAATTGATCATTAGAGGTGCCCGAAACTGGCTCTAGTATGTGTTAAAAAAATTGATCGCTAGAGGTGCCCGAAACCGGCTCTAGTCGAATAAATTAACTTAATAAAACTAAAAACAAAACACTAGAGGTGCCCAACACTGGCTCTAGTTAAAACATGTTAAAAAAAC
Organism: Hibiscus mutabilis; assembly: GCA_019671005.1. Taxonomy (NCBI): domain Eukaryota; kingdom Viridiplantae; phylum Streptophyta; class Magnoliopsida; order Malvales; family Malvaceae; genus Hibiscus; species Hibiscus mutabilis. The sequence continues at coordinate 26,603,546 of CM033715.1, forward strand.
CCAATGAAGTAATTTGAAAACCTCTTGTTTGCATAGAATCCGAAAAATCAACTTGCACACAACTCCGCACACACTCACAAGCATTATAGTTTGATTCTGAGTAACTCCTAAGTTTTCCGAAAAATAAAAAGCCAATCATACTGTGCCCCGGTTCAGAGAATTGAAATCAATTTCAAAGCTAAGTTTGTAAAAATTGAAGTCTTGGCAGGTAATTATGAGTTTGCATTGCTTGAGGACAAGCAATAGTTCGAGTTTGGGGGTGTGATAAGTGTTCAAAAGTACTATTTTCTTACCCTTTTTACTCATATTATTGTTAGACTTAGGCTCATATTAGTTGCATAGTTAGCCATTCATGCATTAATCCATGTTTCCTTCAATCGTTGAGCTTGATTACATAACTTGGTAGTTTTTGTGGAAAAGATGCTGCTTTGGTGTGCTTTGTGTGTGTATGTGCAGGACCACTTGCCAAAGCAATGTCGAGCTAGTTGCCAGGGCAATGCATGAAGGAGACGCCGAGCCAGTTGCCATGGCAATTGTCGACAAGAGTAAAGGTGATATGGTAGTCGAAATTGATGACTAGACAAGCCCAAGATGACGTGGAGCAAAGCCCAAACCCAAAGGAATTTGATTGCCATGCAGAGATTAAAGAAGAATTAAATTCCAAGAAGATAGGAGAAGTTCTAGTAGGAATACAATTATAATAAAGAATTATATTCTCTAAAGATAATTTAATTCTAACTTAAACTCCTCCTCAAAGAAGGACTTTGGCCTAGCCCTATAAATAAGATGGAGATTTCGACAAGATGCATAGAGAATAAGAGGGAAATTTCGACAAGTCCAAAGAGGTCAAGAGGAGAGAATTTTCGACAAGCATCTAAGGCAAGGAGGATTTCGACAAGCCTCCTCCTTCATCCTTTTCTTTCTTGTTCGATTGGGTTCATGCTAGGGATTATTTATCTTGTGTTTCTTTGGAACCTAACCATGAACTAAATCTATTTGGCTATGGTTATTGTGTTTTGTGGTTGTGAGAAACTATTGGTTTTTGTTTAGGTAATAAGAGTTTGCACTTTTCTATTTCAAGGTTTATTCATTCTTGGTTCTTATTCTTGTTTGCTAGTGAATTGGGAGATGATCTCGTGATTTCATCTATTTATCTAATATCGGGAGAGTTAGATTCAAGAAACGAATGAATATGATCTTTATTCAATCTATTGATGGTGAAGATTAATCCGGCTTAGGAATAAGTTAAGGATTTCAACGGCTAAGAGGAGCGCAAGATTGGTTGTTGTTCACCCTTGATTCACGCAGGGATGTATTATCAAGGCATGCATAACTAGCTAGAGTTTCGACTTAGGGATAAGAAGAAACCATTGAAGAACGCTCTGCCGAACCTTGAAGATTGCTGCCCAGACGCCCAAGTAGTTGCCCAGGCAACCATCGATTAGTTGCCAAGGCAACCCCGTTGTGCAAGTTGCCACGGCAACTGAGTTGCCCGTGCACTCTTTTACCAAAACGATCCAATCGGCTATCACGCCTCAACTCACGATAACCTGGCCTATCTCTCTCTCATTTGAATTCATCTTTTCTTTTACTTTATTGCTTTCTAGATTAGTCATTAGTTAAACTCCTATAATCCTTTACTTGTGTTTTTACTTTTTATAGTGCAAGAGACTAGATTCTTGAAGTGGCGCCAATCCCTGTAGGGACGATATCTTTTATACTATAACTTGCGACGTGTATACTTGAACATTTGCGTAGCACTTATTACGCGCAACAGCTAGGTTCGTCAAACTTCACAATCCCATTGTTGATTAGATTCTGAACCACCCTTTTAAATATTGTACAGGTCTCAATCGTATGACCCGGTATCCCAGCATGAAATTCACAATGAGCATCGGGCTTATACCACTGTGGATAGGGAGGCTGTAGAGGAGTTAAGTAGTACGGCCTCACCAAATCCGCTTCATACAACTGTGGATACAACTCAGCATAGGATATGGGTATTGGTGTAAAATTCATTCTATCATTCCTCGAGCCACGAGTATCCTTCTTGTTTGAACTCTGCACATTTCCCGACGCTGCTCCTGGTGAAGTAATAGTCACATTCTTGGGAGTCTCATACACACTTGTATTATTCACCTCATTGTCCTTCCTCTTGTAATTCTTCCAAGAGTTTTCTCCACTCTCAATCCTCCCACTTTTGATTGTTGTTTCGATCAAATCTCCGGTCATTACTATATCAACAAAATTATAGGTAGCATTACTGATCAATCATTCAAACAACGGTCCCTTCAAAGTCTGCACAAACATATGGACAACCTCACTTTCTATCAACGGAGGTTGGACCTGTGCCGCTACATCACTCTATCTTTGAGCGTACTGTCAAAGTGTCTCATTATTTCTTTGTTCCATACTCTGCAACATTAAACGACTAGGAACAATCTTTGTAACATGCTTATAATGTTCCACGAAAGCACTAGAAAGATCCTTCCATTAACGAATATTTACACGGCTTAGCTGTGTGTACCATCGAGCAACCGAACTAGTCAAACTATTATGGAAGCAATGTATCAACAACTTTTAATCCTTCAAGTGAGCAACCATCTTTCGATAGTACATTGTGAGATAAGCTCTCGGGCAAGTAGTCCCATCATATTTTTCGAAATCTGGCATTTTAAACTTCGGCGGGAGTATTAGGTCAGCCACCAAACTCATCTCAACTACACTAGGTCCTATTTTATTTACCTTTTGCAATTCTAGCAAACGATCTTCCAACGTCTTACAACGTTCCTCATACTTCTTCTCAATCTCAACACGAATTTTCTCTATCTTATTCAAGGTATTCAGATCAAAGACATCATCATTGCTCCCAAAATTTACCCCAATGTTCACCAGATTGTTTGGTATTGCTCCTGTCAGATTAATTTGGACCTTCTTTACAGGTTGATGTCCTTCAGGCCCCACCCTTACGTGAGATGTGGTTTCTGCTTGGTCATTTATTTCATTGGAAACACCTTCAAGTATTTTATCCTTTCCTGACTTCTTTGGCCCCAACAGAGCAGTCAACTGATTGATTATCTCTCTTTGGGTATGAGCAAAATAATCCTTCATAGATTGCTCCATTCTGTCGAAACAATTTTGTGTTTCTGCTCGATCATTTTCTAGACTTGCAACTCGATCTTCAATAGCCATAGTCTTTGAACGTAAACGAGTTCCGTAAGAATGTGGAATGATTGAGGCTTAAAGAAAACTTCATAAAACTTTCCTTTGTTAAACCATAAACTTTGTAAAATAACTTTGAAAGGTGAATGCGTAAATGCATGATTATGTAAATGCATGAATACATGAATGCATGTATACAAACAAGGCATCAAGTTTTAAGAAACGATCTTTAGAAACATTCATTCATTAGACGGTTCAAATATAGAAAATAAAACAACTCCTTCTATAGGAAACTACTAGCCCTAATTCCTAAGTTGGTCAACTCATGTAGCAGACGTGCAATAGCCTCTCCATACTCCAGCTCAATGTTTGGTTGCTTTAGTAGAGTTGTAGCTTGCCTCGAGAGTATCTGCACATATGAAGCTATACTCCTGACCTCCTCCTTGAAATTCACTAGCTCATTATTCTAATTCTGGACAGTGCATTGTGTGGCTTCATATTTGGTCTTCCATACCCCACTATCTTGTTATAGCGTTCCTTCATAGTTTGCAAGTATTCCCTTCAATGACTGCACTTCATTTTCCAATTCTGATATCATTTTATGTAACCATTCCTTCTCGTGCTCTATTTGAACCCTATCTTCATTGTGATATCTTGTCACTAACTCCTCTAGTTGTGTCACTTGTCTTGCCAGATCAAAATTTCTGGCTTGCTCCTCTTCTATCTTCTTTTTTGCCTTGTTACTTGCTTCCTTGCTTTCTTGAGATTTCTTTTTGTACAACTTTTCATAATCATTTCGTTCCTTTGTCAAGCTTTCCAGCTTCCCTGATAAATCTCGTATTGTCTTGCTTGTTCCTCTCTTTTGTTTAGCTTTATAATCATTATGGATCTCTTGTAACTCTTTTAAATCTTGGCCAATCTTCTTGTTTTGTGCAATCAACTCTTTCTCTTGCCCTTCATGAATAGTCACTTGATACTTTGCCATTGTTAACTCCTCTGTAAGGTTACTGATCCCCTTCTCATATTTCTTTAAATTTAGCTCCCGATATTGCTTGAGTTTTTCTAGTGCTGCTGATGCTTCTGTAACTGATCGAGCAGACGGTCCTACATTCTTTTGTATTTCCTGAAAAGTTGTATCATTCACCCTTTACATTCTCCACTCCTCATATCCCGTCATCATTTCTAGCTCTTGATATGGTTGAACTCTTCTTGGTTTTTCCCATGCCTTTCCCATTTGCATCACAATCCCTTTGTAATCATTGGTCTTGTGAGCATACTCGAATTTTGCCATTCCCGCTGTAGCCGGTACGAATTGCCTCAAACCAAATTGTCTTGATCCAAGAAAAGGATAATAAGTTGTTCCTCCCCAAATCCAGGTAATGGGACCCAATCCCTGTCCCTACATCTGTACAAGAATGCCACCCCTTTGTGCAACCAAGGTGCCCTCCATACAACATCAGTATCTTTCAAGTTTTTAAAACATTCCTCCCACTCTCATCCTTTCTTTCCAAAGAACAACTTGTCATATATTCTTCTATTGGTGAATGAGAGGTAAGACACCTTACAGCTCTATACGGTGTGTCCCACTTGTGACCTCTAAACCAGATTTCCAGCAACTGTTCGCATCCCTAAAACCTTCATTCTCTCAATTTCTTGCATGCAGTCAATGACCTATATGTCTCAGTTAGAATAGCAGGGATCGGGTTCTCACCATTTTTCAGTTGTTCAAATAATCCCACGGCCGATGGATCTACGAGCTCCGAAGTTCTCGAGAATATAACTAACCTATATATGCACAAAGCGTATAAACTTCTTGCTCTGGCTGGTTCATCTCCACTTGTAATTACCAATTCTTTTAGGACTCTCGAATTCACTCGTTGTTTGTCTTCATTCTTATCTGTGCTATCACTGTTGGCAATTTTTTGTATCCCACCACTCCTTTGTCTTTCTGGTGATTAGTGCTAACTTCTTCTTAAATCCCAAACTGTTTCCAGGTCTTATGTATATCTTGTCACTATGAATAGTTGGACAATTAACCAGTACCTCATATTCTTCAAGAGTGGGTGTCATATTGACTTGACCGAAAGTGAAACAATTATATGCGGGATTCCAGAATTGTGACATGGCTTTGAGTAATTGTTGGTCCACTTTAACACTTAGCAACAAAGCTATGTCTTCAAATTCTTTCCTAAATGCCTCTTTCATTTCAGTTTCCCATTGGTCCCATATTTCTTTTGCTTCTTGCAGGTAAGCATTTTGGCTGGTATTTAGTTTACACTGACCTTTCATCTGTGACACATCACCCATACGCAAATTGTCTCCCTTCTCATGTCGAGTATGTTCTGACCATGTCCAGACTGCAATATTGTCTTCCCCAATCTTGACCCCTCTAGACATTCTGAATATTTCTAATTAACAGTTCCTTAAAACGATGCCAAAATAAATGCAACAATGACATGGTTTATCAAGAACAAAAACAAAAAAGAAACACGTGTCAGTAATTGTGAATTAATACAAAAAAACAAGTAAACAAGCATTATCATATAATAGCACATAAATATTTAGCAAGGAAAAATAACCAAAGAAATGTATTTAAACTGGCAACACCTGTCCTAGGTTCCTGTCTGGCTCTAGTAGGGTAGATTTCTAAAACAAAATGTGGGCTTGGTTCCAGACTCTGGGTTCCCGAACTGTCGTTACCGTCTACTACGACAATAAGACATCGATTCGGTAGTATAGGTCCCTTACAACGGAGGCGTGGGCCCCACGATGCATAAGGTTAGTATACTGAAAGAAGACAAAAAATTGAACTCGGAACTGGAGAGCATCACGTCGAATAATGTCTTTCTCCCACTTAGGGTGAAAAGCCCGGGTCAAGAGCTTATACATGAATGATAGATATACCAGACACAAAACTACCCTATTTTTTTCCTGAAAATTCATCCAACAATCCTCTAGAAGAAATTAAATTCAAATTATTGCTCATAATGCCAAAATGCCACTTGGAATTAATTGATTAGACCTGACTCTCTTTTTAAGACCATAGCGGGGTCACCAAGCTCTCGTGACCGTTTTTGCAACCGAAAAAAGAAAGGTGTAGGAAAATAGCTCAGCGATCTATTCTTTTGAAAATCAAGATTTTTGTTCATTTGAATTCACTTAATCTAGAAATTAGGTTTTTTCACATTAAAACCTTTATTTAATTTTAGAAAATAATTTGGAGTCGCCACCGGTCACTTTGGTAGACCAGACACCATAAAAACAACCAGAGATTCATTTTAAAATGATTTGGGTTAGGGAATCGATTATGTGTGGGGAATGATTAACACCCCCACAAACGCCCGTTATCGGTACCTTTTTAATTCCACATGACATTTTGGCATTTTCGAGTAATAAAATGAATTTAATTTGATCATTAATTGTTAATTGAATTTCTTTCTGAATGAGGATATCCTTTTTAAGAAAATACATTTTTAAACGAATATGAATTTTTGAAGTGTCTAGTTACATTACGAAACTTCGATTCATACTAAAAAATGTAACTCAACACAAAAGGTTTAAATACGTGAAATATTATTTTGTGGTCAATTTTAAGTAAAAACCAAATTAAGGCTTCAATTTATTAATTGATTAGAATTCTATTAATATTATTAATTTTTGGGCTTGTGTGATAACACCCAAATGATTGGGCACTACCTGTATTAGGCCCAAAAATAACAATATTCGTAAGATTAATGATGCTAATTATTTAATCCTAATTTGAATTTTATTGAACTAATTATCCAATTATATGTAATTACCATATTCTAGGTTTAAATGAAATATTAAATATTGCACTAAAACAGCCCCTTTGAATAACATCACAATACAATGTGATACTAATCAACTTAGGACATTAAAGTAATCATTTAATATTCATTCATTTTCTACAATGATCTTCCTTTTCAATTTCAATTCATTCAAATTAGAGAACCTAATTCTAGGGGCTCTAATTATGCTAAAGGTATTTATGGTTCTCTAAACAATTATACTACATGACTATTTAAAAGCATGCATCATATAAACAATTAAATCAACTAAATAAGAGGCAATTAAAATAAAGAAATTAAATTGTTCAGGATCAAATTGAATTAAATTGAAAACTAAAAGGCTAATTACAAAGAAATGGGTGACTAAAATGTAAAACGGGACAAACTGGAGAGTCCAAACCTAAACATATTAAAATCCGGTTCACAATCCGGTCTAAAAAAATCGAATCGGCCGATTTAAACCCTAAACGGCCCAAACCATTATAACCAGGTCCTGAGTCGGACCGCAGCCCCGTATCCAGACCCATTTTAGAAACGCGTGAATCTTTTTGACCCGGCACCAAAACGGTGTCGTGTTGACTCGCTCTTAAAAGGGCTATAACCGGGCCAACTCGGCCATTTCTGTCGTTCCTTTCTCTCTCTTCATTCTTCTCTCTCATTAAATCCACTCAACTATATAACAAGCCAAACCCAGAAATCCATCTAATTTTCGATCAAAATCCCTTGTTCATCCTTGTTATTTGTTCGTTCTGCGCCTTTTCTTCTGTTTAATCCATCAACAACACAAAAACACTTCTCTTTTCTTGTTTCTCAAAGATAAAACCCATTATTTCCTTAAGAACTCAACCTCAGTTCTTCCAACTTTCATAGCTTCAATCCTCAACCACCACCAAACCCTAACCCCGATCTATTTCTAGGCTATCGAAGGCAACACCGGCCATTGGCCGTCATCTCCGGTCATCCCTTCCGATGACCCTTAACCCTCTGACCACCATCTGAACATCTAGTCATCCCTAACCTATCTCCGGTGATCGGTCGCCTTCATAAGGCGATTTTTAGCCACCGTCCTCCGCTGCCAGAAAATCCCAAAAAATCTATTTTTTCTCATTTTCTGAGCCTAAACCCTAATCTAACCCCAGATTCATAAGAATCGGCCCCTTTCTCCCATTCCTAAACTATCTACCCAAATACCAAACCCTAAAACTCTCATTTTTGACTCCGCCATCAACTCATCATCACTCAGGCAACCATAACATCTCCAAAATCACACAGATAAGCCTCTGAAACTCTTGACTTTGGTTGACTTTTAGATTTAGGCATTAGGTTTAAGCTACTATTTTTTACATGTTAACCTAGATCTAATGTGGTTTATGTGTTTTTTGCAAGAATATAGAAGAGGAGGAGAAGAACTACCTTCTAATGGTGGTAGGTTGATCGTCGGTGATGTCTTTGATGTCCGATCAGCATCCGAGCTCCTCTCCCTTCAAGTATTCCCTTCTTTCTCCTTCTCTCTCCTTTCAATTAGTGCATTAATTATTGCACAATCATTCATTCATTCTAACTTTCTCTCTCCCTTTTATAGCAGGCGACATGGTTGACGTCAGTTATGCTCTTAATCCGTGTGCTGGAGCTGTGGACCAATCCAGTAGCGCCACATGGATAAATTTAGCGGGCTCAAGAAACACATTTGTGTTTCTTGGGCTGGTGAAGATAAAGGATGGACGGGAATTAATTTGAAAATGGGCTTTAATATTTGTAATTGGGCCTTTCAGATTTGCAAAGGACAAATTTGATGTAATATGGACTAATCTATGGACTGTTTTATGTAATGTGGACATTGGGTAATTATTTTTATCAAATGAATTATTATTGTTTATTATTATTTGGTCATACGTATAGTGAAACATATACATATATACTAAGCCTGGACGAAATTCGGGTATTACATATAATATAGGATAATATATATATATATATATTGTCACTGAATTTTCACTTGAGTTAAATTAATTTGTTTGTCATTGTTATTGTAGTTGTTATTATTGTTAGTTTATTTGCTATCATAATTAGTGTTATTGTTACCAAATTAAAGTTAATACCATTGAATTAATTTAGGTGTCAAATTGTAGTAGATGGTAAACCCAAAATAATGTAGAAAGTAAAGCCCATTTGTATTTAAATTAAATAAGGGTCTGTTACCAAAAAGTAAAGTTTCATTAAAACTAAAAGTGTCCATATTTACAAAGGCCTGTTCGGCCCGTTTTAACAACAATCACATTGGTTTATTACAGACAGCTGGAGACCGTTGGATCAAAGATTGATCCAAAGGCACGGATCGAACCAATCTAAAGAAGAGAAAGCGGCGCTCTCTCATCACCAGTGGACCCTAAAGCAATCGGACGGTCCAAATCATCTCAGAGTAAAGCACACGGATTGACACTCGCACCTGGTGGCCACGCGCTCATCGTTTCATCTTCCAGTAACTATCTCGACTTCTCCGATGATGCCCAAGTCGTCTCCATCACTGATTGCATTTTGCCAGCATCTTCCTCAGCGTTTGTAAGCCACCGAAAACATGAAAAAAGAGGAATAAGGGTTAAATCCCTAAAATACAGCACGGGTTAATCCCCAAATCAAAGTCGAGGGAAGAATCAAGCTAAATAGAATTCCAAACAGAGGCAAATCGCGAGTCAGCAGCAAATTGGCCTAAAATCAGAGCCAAGAGAGAAGCATTGTAGATGATTATTATGAATTTATGCTTGAAAATCAAGCATCTCTGTACCTATAAATACCATGTATTTTTTTGTACACAATACACAGTTCACATAGAATACACACGATTTACACACAAAAAATACACATTCGGATCCTAGAAGTTGTAAGCAAGCAAGCAGTGGCAATCAAGTTTTCATCAGAGAATCAAAGCTCATTTTGTTGGTAATTTTCTTCTTTATATTCAGAGTTTTAAATAAAGAAAGGGAATAGTTTTTTTACCTTTGTTTTGAAAAGCTCCACCGTACATGCTGACTCCGAAGCGTTTCGATGATTGCTATACGATTCAGGGCTCGCTGGAATCTGGAATTTTTAAAAAGGATTGGAGGTTTTGATTCAAAAATTGGTTTCAAAGGGTTTTTCAAAACAATTCTGGGTTTGGTTTTCTTAGAAGAGTTGAAAAGGGGCTTAAATTCATCATCGACAATGGCGGCCGGCACCGCGAATATGTTCTACAGCCACTATGGTTGAGGCGGACGGGAAGGCAGAAGCATAGAGCATTTTAAGAGAGTGGAGTTTTTCTTAGATCGGTTGAAACAAATGAGACAAACCTTTTTTTTAAAACTTTTATAGCGACCTGAGACCCGACCGAATCCAGTTTGTAACCCGTGCCCTTCTTCTTCGGATCTTCTACCGTGGCCCTTCGATTTTCAATTCTTTTAATTTGGTCTTTTTTCTTTCAATTTGAGCACCAGATCTTAAATTGCTTTCAAATCAGCCGTTAAGTTTCGTTATCCTCTCAATTTGGCCATTTCTTTCAAATCGGGCGTCATATTTTCAATTGCTTTCAAATCAGTCTCTAAATTTAGTTGTTCTTTTAATTTGGTCCTTAACCAAGATTCATTTTTTAAAAAAATAACTATCCCTTTCTTTGTTTAATAACTTAGTTCTTTTTTTAAAGTAATTTATTTATTTCCTTTTTATGTAAATATATATGTATGCTTAAAACATAGGATTAGGGTCTTTGAAAATTAGATTAGATCCTTGTGTGTTGAAAAACTTTCTTCATATCCTTATATAAAATACACTTAAATACACTATAATCTTAATAGTTAAAATGAACATAGACATTTCTTTTAGGGTTTAATCACTAGTTAGGTTTTAACTAAAAAAATTTAATACACTTAATTTTCTTTGTTGGTTTGTTTTAAAAAGTGAAAACTAATTAATGTGGTGTTTTACCAAACGGAAATGACGAGTTAGCGCCAGGAGTGTTGGCGGTGATTGGAGTTCATTTTTTTGGGCAGTAAGGCCATTAAAATATAGTTATATTCATTTAACGGACGAATGAAATTGAACCTTTTGTGAACTTGAAAATTCCATTTTTTAAAATACTTTTTGAAATCAATTAGGTACCAATTTTTTGTGTTGTAGGGTGGTAACCCTTCCCCGCACGTAACCGACCCCCGAACCTATTTTCTCTTATTTTTGTGGACCAAAAATGTTATTTTAATAAATAAAACATTTTATTAAAATAACCCTTGTCTTAATAGTAATCCAATCACACTTTTTTCAAAACCGATTGGTGGCAACTCCGTGTTTTTCTTGAGTTTCCAAATAATGTCAAAACTCCCAAAAAAGGGGTTGCGACAGCTTGGCGACTACACTGGGGACATTTTGTTTTTTACAAATAGAAAACAAATGAGGGTCAGGCCACGAGTTGTTTACAAAAAAAGAGTGTTTTTAAGAAAAGGAATTTGCAAGTTCACAAATTTTTTCAATTTATGCGTCTGTTTAATGAATATAATTATATTTTAAGCATTTAAAAATTGCTATAAAAAAGTCTCTAAACCCGAGCTTCGTCCCGTTCATTTAAGTGGGGGGAAAACACTTTTCACATGTCAGAGTATTGATTCTCCGTATGAGCCTAGCAAGTACCTTCGGGATTCATATGCCCCTTGTCTTCGTAAGGATATTGATCCTTCGAGAAGGCATAAAGAAATGAGTCCTCCTGAGTTGAACTTGGTTCGCTCGAAGCCTATAATGGGTGAGAACCAGGGGCTTTGCTACCCTTAGTAGGGGACAATATATACAACTCGGGTACCCTTTTAGAACCAGACCGTTTGAGAATCTAAAGCCTACCTCAATAGAGCCATGTGGAAAACCTAGGGTTTTGAGTCTGGTCAAAATTGTTGCGGATAATTCGTGGAGACATGTCCTGGAGTGTTAGGATGTGCTGCCTAGAATTATTTGTGAAATTATTTTGGTCTCTTTGTGTTTTCTTAATTCTAATATTCTTCCTTCTTGTCTTGTTGTTTTGCATATTCATTCATGCAACACCATTCCATATCCAGAAGGGGTTGATTCTTAGAAACATTTGCTCAACTTTGAAAAGCTCTCAACATGGATGGAAATATCCTAAAGAGTGAAGATGAGAATGCAAGAGTGCGACATTGGTCTGAGGTTAATCAGCAAACATTTGAAGACAGTCTAGCAGCTGATCATGAGGCAAAGACCTCGGAGTATGCCCATATCAATGTTAAACAGAATAATATGAAAGAGCTGCGAGAAATTTGGGACCACTTTGATTATGATACCAAGCATTTGTTCCATGAAGCTTATGGCGATATAGCATATCTCATGTATGTGAAGGTAGATGAGCCATTTATGAAAGCCTTAATTTATTTCTGGAATCTCGGGTACTGCTGCTTCACTTTTAATGGAGAAGATATGATGCCCACGTTTGAAGAATACTTAACCCTTTTCAATTTGCGCAAGGTAAAGAAGAACTGGTTTATGCCAAGCCGCCTAAAAATAAAAACCCACACTCAAGGCTCCAAGCTCTCGTTGGTATGAGTGATGGTTGGGTCAAGGGGTTGATACGGAAGAGAGAATGCAGTTTTAATTTTCCCTGGTCAAGTATCCGAAACATAATTCTGGTTCATCCAGATAAAAAAAAGAGGGTGGACCTCCTAACTATTACAATCTATGGTCTGGTTATCTTTCCGAAGGTCTTAGGAAATATTGATGTAGTATTGTTAGATTTCTTTGAGCAACTGAAGAGAGAGGTCAACCCAGTGCCAGTTGTATTAGCTGAAACTTTCATTTCCTTGAATGCGTGAAGAAAAGTGGAAGGTGTACATTTTGGTGGGTGTGCTCCTTTACTCCAGGTTTGGGCCCTTAGTCACTTCGGGAGTGCCCAACATTGGCTCTATCAAATGTGTTTTCTTCGAATTTCTCTCTTCTCCGAGAGTTATTGGAGAAGGAATGGCCAATTTTTAAGAAGAGTAAATGGATTGATATTTTCAAAGACCTTCATGATGAAGACATTAGGTGGAGAGTTCCTTGGATAGGTCATACTAAGGTCATGTAAAAATGTGGGGATTTCAACTTCCTAATGTTGCTAGGTTTATGGGGAAGAATTGGATGTGCTCATTTGCTAGTATCTCGTCAGTTTGGGTCTTGGCAGTTCATCCCATTCACTACTGGTTTTAGCACATTAGAATTTGAGTTCCAAGGAGAGTTTAGGTAGAAGGTGCAAAAATCAGAGATTCTTGGAATCGTTGTTATCACGTGAAGTTAGAATCTAATAGTCATTGTATGTACACTCCTGACTATGACATTTGGAGGCGTATAATAATGAATGACAAAGTCATGGCATCTACATCTAGACAGACCAAGTCTTTAAAAGAACACTTGAAGGTAGTTCCAACAAAAGCCGACATTCTAAGAAAAGAGTTGAGAAGTGCCAAGTTGGAGACAAAAGCCCTACAAGAACATAACCAAAGTGACAAGTTTGAGTCAAGCCTTGATATGGAAAAATATAAAGGGGAGATGAAGTGAGTAAAGAAGCTGTACATGGACTTGGAAAAGAAGTACAAGATTCAGAGGGTATATTTCCTCATATTCCAAACTACTGCTCAAAATGCCGACCTGAGAAAAACCCCAGAATAGTGGAATCAAGAAATAGAACATGTTGTGGGAAAAGAGAGAGAGCGTGGAAAGTGCAAAATTGAGAAGTACAAATGGACACTTAGTGAAGAAAAGAAGAAGGGTAAGCATGCAACTGAAAATGAGAATGGCAAACGGGTTCTTGAAAAAGAGAAGGAAAATGTTGTTTCTTTGAAAAGAAGGCACACGATAACAAGACTCGTTTATTTAAGCTCCAAACAGCATATAATGAGACTAGTGAGAAGCTAAAACAAAGCCAAACTTGTTGCAAGCTAAGGTAGAAGACCTGAATCGTTCGCTGCATGATCTTCAAAGCCATCACGCTTACACAAAACTCCAAGATAGCTTAAATGAGAATGATTCCCTGAGAGAGCAAGTGGAAGAAATGGACAACATCATTTAGGAGTACATAACGAAAATCTTGGTCCTTGAAGATATAGCTGATGGAGGAAATAACTATTGGTTTACTTGTCTCCTAGACAAAACATAAAGATTCCAAGAACGGGATGAGCTCGATAGGACTGTCATGGCCCAGGTATAGGATATGGCTCAACACGTGATGATGCTGGCCACTAAAGTTGCAGCCCTTCGTCAGTACATCATGCTAGTAGGGGAAATGGGACCAAGACTTATGTGGCTTATTGAAGAATTCAAGGAATTAGGAGTTCATGCTGAAAAATATTTGTAGAAAATTTGAAATTTCTTGTAATAAAGACCTTTCGTATTCAATAAAGAGCTGTTCCTTGAGCAAATATTTCATGGAATTAATGGCCCTTCGCTTGTATTCATGCATTTGCATTTTTTGCATGTTTTGTTGGTTTTCTTTGCATTTGTTTGTTTGTTTTTGTGCATGCATTCATAACATGATAAGAATCTAACTTAAATAAAAACATGACAGAAATTCAAAATAGCAAAAACAACTCACAAATACGAAACTCGGTCCCAAGTCAAAGTGATGGAAGACAGAGTGGCAACATTGGAAACCAACCACAAAAGCACCCAGGATTGGCTAGACATGATACAAACTGACTTGAAGCAACAAATTGATTTAGCTCACCAAAAAATGGTTAGTTCAATTGCAGCCATGCTGGGGTTCAAGGATCTAGATGCAGTAGAAGCTGGTGGAGAAACTAATGCACTACTAAAATTTTAGAGGATGGCCTTCATCCATCCAGGTATACAAAAGAAAAATCATTCTCCCAAAGTCAAGATTTCACCTCACTTTGTTGAGTCGGCCCAAAATGAAATGAAGATTAATTCTGAAGAGATCCATAATCATAAGGTGTCTAACCTTGATGAGATTGCCGATAAGGTTAAAGTTGAGAAGAAATGGGAAGACCGATATGAGAAGTTGGAAGAAATGATCAAGTCTTTTCAAGAAAGAAAGTATACATGGTGGGACATATGCCAAAGACTTGAGCTTGGTGACAGACTTGGTGGTACCTCCGAAATTTAAGATCCCATATTTTGAGAAATACAACGGAACCACATGTTCTTCAGCACATCTAACTATGTATTGTAGGAAGATGTCAATGTATCTGGATAATAAGAAGCTGCTCATTTATTGCTTCCAAGATAGTTTAGTGGGGTCAGCTTGCACGCTGGTATACGCAATTAAGCCGGTCAACATCAGATCATGGAATGATTTATCTAGGGCTTTTAATGAGCAATACAAACATGTCTCAGACATGGTTCTAACTCGATTGGTCTTGCAAGGGATGGAGCAAAATCAACATGAGAGTTTTCGCCAATACGCATAAAGGTGTAGGGATGTAGCTGCTTAGGTTTAGCCACCATTGCTAAAGAATTAGATTACTCCGATGTTTGTAGAGACATTGAAGGGATCTTTCTATGATTGCATGTTAAATCATGCAACTAAAATCTTCACAGACATGTTAATGAACGGTGAATTGATTTTGGCAGCTGTGAAAAGTGGAAAGTTAGACAAAGGAGAAATGAAGAAACCCTACAAGAAAAGGGAAAGTGGAGTAAACACTACCAATGTCTACAATCCTAATTTTTCAAAAGGTTTGGTTTTCAATAAACCCGACATTTCCGCTCCAGCCCTTGTTGCAGCAAGCTCTCCAAAGGAAGAACAAAAATATCAAGGGAATTTGAAGCCGTATTTCCCTCATATTCCAATGACGTATACAGAGTTGTTTGCTAAACTGGTCAAATCCCAAATGGTGCTTCCAAGACATGTCCCTCCTTTCTCACCCCCATACCTACCATGGTATGATGAGAAGGCACAGTGCGAATACCATTCAAAAATTAGGGGGCATACCACTAAGAACTGTACCGTATTTAAAAGAGTAGTGGATGATTTAAGAAAGTCAGGCATGTTATCATTCGACACGTCTGAAGAGAAAGGGAATTCTTTGCCAAACCATTAGAAGGCAGGAGTGAATATAGTTATCGAGGAGGAAGACAAGATGATTAAGGAATATGTTGCTGAGGTCAAAGATCTCATGAAGTGGGTATGGGCCCAAATGGTGGCAGCTGGGATGTTGGAAGGAGAAGCCCAGAAGCTGAAGGGTGAAGGCGAGTCGTATTGCGAGTATCACAAGGTAGGAGGACATGGGATTGAAGGTTGCTTAGAGTTTAAGCAATTGGTTCAAAATAAAATGAATGAAAAAGAATTGGAGTTCTTTGAGAAATAAAACAAGGAGTGTATGTTGGACGTTTGTGCATCAGATGAGTTATCCTCTAAGATGGATTATTCTGGAATGAAGCCTTTGGTTATTAAGACTAAGGCAAAAGCTAGTGAACCTGCAAGAGGTGTAACCCCGCGTCTTATAATCAAGGCACCAACCCCATTTCCATACAAGGACAGTAAGCATAACCCATGAAAATACACTTGCACGATGTTGGCCGCAGAAGAATCACCTGTTGAAGAAAAGGTAAAAGAGGAGCCGGTTAATGAAGTGAGTCATTTTATGAGGAGTGGAAGGCTTTATTCCCAGCCGATAGCAGAAGATAGAGATACAAAACAAAGAAAGGTAGTTGTAGGAGAGCCCGAGAAAGAAGATGATAGAGATTTCTTTAAGGAAAAGCCGCTAGTATACCATGAGCCGGTGAAGGATTCAGAGGCTCAAGAATTCATGAAGATTATTAAGCACATTGAATACAACATTGTGGAGCAACTCTATAAACTCTCGGATCGAATCTCTATGTTATATTTGTTATTAAGTTCTAAGGGCCACCGTGAAGCCTTGTTGAAGATTCTGAATTGAACGTTCGTACCAAATGAGATCACAACTAACAAGAGGAAGGGGATCGTGCAAAGATCTACATATCTCCACAAGATGCAACGGATATATGCTATCGGACGTCCTTATTGATAATGGGTCAGTCCTGAATGTTTTGCCATTAGCAACAGTGGAGAAGCTACCTATATATAGTTCTTATATGAGAGCATATCAAAATACAGTAAGAGCATTTGATGGAACGCAAAAAGATGTGTTGGGAAAAATTGAAATGCCATTGCAGATTGGACCATCAACCTTTGACGTAGAATTTGTGGTTATGGATATTAGGCCTAGTTACAGTTGCTTGCTTGGGCGTCCATGGATCCACACAGCAGGAGCAGTCCCATCTACCTTACATTAGAAGTTGAAATTTATGATTGATGGCCGATTGATAATTGTAGGTGGAAAGAAGGAAATTATTGCATTAGTAACTACTAATGCACCCTTTATCGAGATTGATGAGGGTGCGCTCGAATGTCACTTTAGGACATTAGAGCTAGTCAATGTAACCTTTTTTACTGAAGGGAGTAAGGTGCCTGAGCCAGAACTATCCAGTTGCGCAAAGATGCGAGTTAAACAAACTCTTGGAAAAGGAGCCGAGGTTGGGAAATGATTTGGGAAAAGACACCAAGGGAGGTTATGTCTTGTGGTAATCCTAGCAAAAAAGATCGATTTGGCTTGGGATTCAAACCCAACAATTGGCAGAGGAAGAAAGAAATAAGGAACCACCAAGAGAGAAGAAGGGTAAGACTGAAAGGGGAGGAAATTGAGTGGGAGCCAATGACATTTCCGCCTTTGAGACATAACTTTAGATCTGGAGGCCTGTTAGACCCAAATGACCAAGGTGATGAGGAGGAGAAAGGAAAGAATGATCTGTGTGAAGCATTCGAGAATTTGAGCATCAACACTATGACGGACAAAGAAGGAGATAACAAATACTTTTCCATGATTCACCCCTGCTCTGAACTTGAAAACTGGACTACTGAAGAAATTCTTGTAGTCTTTAAGACATTTTTAGAGTAATTCTCAAAACCAACCCCATTGCTCCAGTCCCAGAGGCAATATGGGATTTTATGTAAAGGGCCTATGACCAAACTTATAATTTGAATTCGATAAAATATGCATTTTTTCTTCAAAATAAATCTTGTGTGGTAAATTCTTCTCACAAATAAAAACTAAATTAAAACCATAAAATGTGAAAAACATAAAAAATCATTCCATTTATTTATTTATTCCCTTTGTATATATCCTTTGTCTTTTCCTTTTTAGGTCTTCAGATATCGGTGACCTAAATGAATCTGAGTCTGACTTCGAGGTTGATTTTGAACTGCCTCAATGCTTAGAAGAAGTTGGAAATATTGATGATGAAAAAGAATATGACTTGCCTAGTGACTTGCTCAGAATAGTAGAGGGGGGAAAATAGATTCTACCTTACAAAGAGGAGCTAGAAATACCGAATCTCAGCACTGAAGAAGATAAGCGAGAGGTAAAGATTGGTACTACTATCTCAACCAGGACCCGTCAAAGTCTGATTGAGCTTCTGAAAGAATTTAAGGATATTTTCAATTGGTCATATCAAGATATGCTTGGCCTCGATACTGACGTCGTCATGAATCAACTTCCTATAAAGGTAGGATACGAGCCCATAAAGCAAAAGCTTAGAAGGATGAAAATTGAGACACTTTTAAAGATCAAAGATGAGGTGAAGAAGTAATATGACGCAAGATTTCTCGAATTAGCCAAGTATCCCAAATGGGTGGCTAATATTGTCCCAGTACAAAAGAAAGATGGAAAAGTACCTATGTGCGTCGACTATAGGGATCTCAATAGGGCAAGCCCCAAAGATAATTTCCCGCTCCCACACATTGACACTTTAGTTGATAATACAATTGGTCATTCCTTCTTCTTTTTCATGGATGGATTTTTCGAGTATAACCAGATCAAGATGTGTGCATGAGATATGTAAAAAACGACCTTTATGACACTTTGGGGAACTTTCTATTATAAAGTAATACCTTTTGGTTTGAAGAATGCAGGGGCAACTTATCAAAAATAGCCATGGTCACCCTTTTTCATGACATGATGCATAGGGAGATCGAAGTATATGTTGATGATATGATCGCCAAATCTCGATTTGAAGAAGAGCATCTGGTAAACTTAGAAAAACTTTTTCCAAGGTTGAGAAAATTCCAGCTGAAGCTCAACCCTACCAAGTGCACATTTGGGGTTACATATGAAAATTGTTAGGTTTTGTTGTGAGAAGAAGGGGAATTGAGATCGATCCTGATAAGATAAAGGCCATACAAGAGCTCCCACCACCTCAAATGCAAAAACATGTTCAAGGTTTCTTGGGAAGATTAAACTACATTGCCCACTTCATTTCCCAATCAACAGATAAGTGTGATCCAATATTTATGTTGCTTAGAAAGTGTAACCCAGGGACATGGAATGAAGAATGCCAAGAACCTCTAGGAAAGATCAAAGAGTAGTTAACTAATCCTTTTGTGTTATTACCATTTGTTTCTGGGAGGCCATTAATCATCTATTTAACGGTGTATGAAAATTCTATAGGTTGCGTATTGGGACAACATAATGATATTGGAAGAAAAGAAAAGGCATATATTACCTGATCAAGAAGTTCACTAATTGCGAATTAGATATTCTTCAATTGAAAAACTGTGTTGTGCTTTGGTATGGCCAGCTAAAAGGCTCATGCAATATATGTTATATCACACTATATTGCTATCTCGAAACTAGATCCATTAAAGTTCATGATGGAGGTCCGGCTTTATCAAGAAGGTTGGCGCGATGGCAGATGTTATTATCGGAATTTGACATCCAATATGTGAGCCAAAAATCAATAAAATGGAGTGATAAAACTAAATTTTTGGCAAGTTGCGCTTGTGATGATTATGAGGCATTAGATTTTATGTTCCCTGATGAGGACCTGATGTGTATCTTAAAAGATGATGAGGCTCTAGCAGAGTCTTGGGTCATGAACTTAGATGGTGCTGAAAATGTGTTAGGATGGGGTATTAGGGCAGTTTTAGTCTCACTAGAAGGAAAATATTACCCTTTCACTAGTCGATTGAAGTTCTATTGCACGAATAACATTGCAAAATATGAGGCTTGTATAATGGGTCTAAGAGAGGTTATTGAAAGGAAAATCCATACTTTAAGAGTTTTCGGGGACTCTGCATTGGTCATCTATCAAATACAAGGCAAATGGGAAACAAAAGATGCAAAGTTGGTAGAATAGCACAAATTGGTCCTTAAACTAATCAAAGAGTTTGATGAAGTTACTTTCAAGTATCTCCCCAGGGAAGACAATTAGATGGTTGATGCCTTAGCCACCTTAGTCGCCATGTTTAATGCAAGTGAAGGTTCTAAGATGATGCCCATTAAGTTGCAAGTTCTAGATTCCCCAGCTCACTACTATGATGTGGAAGAAGAAGTAGATGGCTTACTATGGTACCATGACATATTGCAATATGTAAAATTACAGCAATACCCACTTCAAGATATAAAGAATGAAAAGAAAATAATCAGGAAAATGGCATCATGGTATGTCCTTGATGGTGAAATCCTATACAAAAGAAGTCAAGATCAGGTGTTTTTAAGGTGTGTAGGTGCAAAAGAAGCTTAGCTAATTTTGGAAGAAGTTCATGAAGGGGTTTGTGGAACTTACCCTAGTGGTTTCACTATGGCTAGAAGGATTATGCGCTTTGGGTATTATTGGTCAACCATGGAAGGGGATTGCATCAATTATTCTCACAGATGTCACAAGTGCCAAATTTATGATAACAAGGTTTATACACCTCTCAATCTCTCCATGTCATCTCCTTGGCCGTTTTCTATATGGGGCATAGATGTCATTGGTAAGATTTACCTGAAGGCATCAAATGGACATCGCTTTATTCTGGTAGCTATTGATTATTTCACGAAGTGGGTGGAAGTAACCTCATATGCAAATGTTACTAGATCGACGGTTTACAAATTCTTGAAGAAGGAAATTGTATGGCCTACTTGAGAGTATCATTACTAATAATGCCTCTAATCTGAATAACAAGATGATAGTTGGAGTATGTGAGCAGTTCAATGTTAAACATCATAATTCAATGATATATCACCCAAAGATGAATGGGTCAGTAGAGGCAGCTAATAAAAATATTAAAAAGATAGTCACAAAAATGACCGACACTTATAAAGATTGGCATGAGAAGCTAACGTTTGCTATATATGCTTACCTAACTGTGGTACGAACCTCTACTAGGGCAACACAATTTTTATTAGTGTACGGCGTAGAAGTTGTACTGCCAATTGAGGTTGAGATACCATCACTTCGTGTTTTAATGGAGGCGAAATTGGAAGAAGTAGAATAGGTCCATGCAAGATATGACCAGTTGAATTTAATTGAAGAGAAAAGAATAAAAGCTCTATGTCATGGGCAGATGTATCAAAAAAGGATGATAAGGGTTCATAAGAAGAAAGTTTGCTCGAGAGAATTCCAAGAAGGTGATCTGGTGTTGAGGAAGAAGTTACCAATTTAAAGTGATTCTCGAGGAAAATGGGTGCCAAATTTGGAAGGACCTTACATTGTAACAAAGGTCTTTTAGGAAGAGCATTAATTTTGGCTGAAATGGATGGAGACAAACTTCAGAGCCCGATAAATTCAGATTCAGTCAAAAAGTATTATGTCTTAAAAAAGAAGAAAAAGAAAAAGAAAAGAAAAAGAAAAAGAAAAGGAAAAGGAAAAAGAAAAGAAAATGGGGTTTCAAAATGAAAACCCAAAAAGGCATTTTGAAACCAAATGAGGATTTGAGTTGAAAACCCGTAAAGGGCAGCTCAAAATTTGCAAATGAGGCATTCCAAAAATTGATTCTTGGGATTTGACCCTTGGAAGCTTCATATCTTCTCACACGTTGTCACTATTTTTAAAGTTTACTTAGCATAAGTAGTATTCAATGCACCTTATGGAGTCACGACAATAGGAGTTTTGGTTTCTGATATCTGAACACTTGTTCCTTTCCTTGTAATTTCTTTCTGTTTTGCCACGATATCAATATAATTTTGTTGCATAAAATTTTTTCCTTTTCTCTGATATTTGTCCTTTTTTATATAAGTATCTTTTATTGAAATGAGAATTAATAAGTTTGGCATTATTTTAAAATATGAAAAAGGGTTTTGAGTATTAATTTAAAAATTGTTGAAAAGAGTGCTGGTGGAATTTGGAGGCATTTTGTGGTTAAGTCTTGGATTTGGGGCATGAAGCACCGACGCACAAAATGATTTAAGGGTAGCATGTTGCAAAGTAGGGATGCCCTCCCGATTGCTAGTCTTTCTTCCATGACAAAGAGAACAATTTTACAAATATTGGAGGAGGTGTCTTAAGATGTAGGAGCTCTCATTCGAGTTTCAAGGCCACTTAAAGAGGCTTGTCACCAGGTATTGATGTATCAACTACAATGATAGTTTGATTTGGTTCGATGTTTGAATTATAATTAGAATGCTAGAGAACCTCACTCCCTTGACTGGACAAAGGCTAAAAGAGTGTTGAAGAATCTGAGTATAAAAGTTAGTCCTTCTAACCAGGAGTACAAGATAACTGGACTGGGTGAACAAATATACAGGGATCAAATGTTCTCTATGAAGAAAAAAGGTATAAAGTATGAGTATGGTAAAGCATAGATAGTGGAGATAACTATCTATGATTATTTTATCAGTCACCACAATATATAGTTGCAATATTCAAGTGATTTTCCATGCATTAATATTGGCAAGCCAAAGCACCCCACGTATATTCCCATTGAGCTTTGTTCTTTAGTGTCCTTGCAATGCTATACGAAAGCTCCTGACACCTTGAAAAAGGCTTCCCTGATAAAAGTAAGCCATATGAAAGGATGAATTTATTATCTAATCTTTTATGTACCAAAAATTATGGTGCTGAACCCATGCTGCGGCCCAGTGGTATTTTGGTAAACTCTAATTTCACCCAAATTGAAGGATGTGTTCTACAATCCCTGAAGTTAAGGGTGGGCAATGGTGAAGATTTCTTTCCAAAGAATGGTCGGTGGAAATTTAACAACAAGAAATTGGTGGAGCCAAATAGGATTGAAAGATGGGCGGTTGCTAACTTTTTGCTTGTTGTGATCTTAATAACATTGTGCAATGAATTCATATTGGTCCTCCATTTGATGAGATGTGATAGAATAGACGCTTACCATTTGTTGCCGGAGTTGAGAAAATGTTTGAGATGATATAATCCAAGTTTTCTGGAGTTTCACAGTTTCTTCTAAGTTTGTTGCCTAACAAGAAAACCAATTCCAATAAAAGGGTTTTAAAAAGCAAAAGTGACATGTATTCATGACTAGGCATCCCTAGGGGCATGTTCATCATGGTCATAGCATTTATTTGAATTTTGACATGTATAGAATTTGCTTATCCATCCAAGCATGAGGATGATGGAATCTTCTTTCCAACCTAGCTATATGTTCGGGCATATGGAGAATAGAACATGCTTATCTATTCAAGCATAAGGAGAATAGAACCCGCTTATCCGTTCAGGCATATAGAGAATGAAACCCGCTTATCTATTCAAGCATAAGAAGAATAGAACTTGCTTATATATTCAAGCATAATGAGAATAGAACCCGCTTATTCATCCAAGCATAAGGAGGATGGAACCTTTTCCAGAACTTGCATATCTATTTAGGCATAAGGAGGATAGAACCCGTTTATCTATTCAAGCATAAGGAGAATGGAACTCGCCAGTCTGTTTAGGCATTGAGTTTTGACAAGTTTGGTAATTGGTGAAAATTAGTGTCCTTTTGATCTTTGCTCTATTCTTGTTCCACTAGAATGACCAAAGAGGGGCAGTTGTTGTCACTGATTTTTCACTTGATTTAAATTAATTTTGTTTGTCATTATCATCTTCTTTTTATACCTTTTGTATCTTTTGCTATCATAATTAGTGTTATTGTTTTTGTTTTATTTAGTTTTATACTAATTAATTATTGTTTTAGTGTCGTAATTATATAATTATAAAAGATAAAAAAAAGTAGAAAGTCCATTACCTATTTGAATTAAAATAATAAAGCCCATTTGTTTTTTATTTAAATTAAAAAAATAAATAAAAGGTCTTTTTAACAGAAAGTAAATAGTTCATTAAAACTAAAAGTGTCCATATTTACAAAGGCCTATTTGGCCCGTTTTAATAACAATCACATTGGTTTATTACAGACAGCTGCAGACAATTGGATCATAGATTGATCCAACGGCACTGATCGAACCAATCTAAAGAAGAGAAAGCGGTGCACTCTCATCACCGTTGGATCCAGAAGCAATCTGACGGTCCAGATCACCTCAGATTAAAGCACGCGGATTGACACTTACACGTGGTGGCCACGCGCTCATTGTTTCATCTTCCAGCAACCATCTTGACTTCACCGATGATGCCCAAGTCGTCTCCGTCACTGATTGCATTTTGCCGGCATCTCCCTCAGCGTTTGTAAGCCACCAAAAAACAAAAAAAGAAAGAAAACAAGGGTTAAATTATTAAAATAAAGCATGGACAATCCAAAATCAAAGCCAAATTTGAATCAAAGCAAGAATTGAATTCCAAACAGAGGCAAATCGGAGAGTCAAAAGGCAATTGGCCTAAAATCAGAGCCAAGACAGAAGCATTGTAGATGATTATTAAAAGAATTTATGCTTGAAAATCAAGTAAAATTTGTACCTATAAATACCATGTCATTTTTGGGATTCAATACACAGTTCAAGCAGAATGTAACAGGATTTATAAAAAAAATACACATTCGGAAAGAAGAAAGAACACAATAATTTAACAACAATTTCAATCAATTTTCAATCAGAAAGAAATAAAGCTCATTTTGTTGGTAATTTTACGCAAGCATATTCAAAGATTTAAATAAAGAAAAAGCAATAGTTTTTTACATTTTTTTGAAAAACTTTTTATATGCTGACTTCGGAACGTTCTTTATCTTTGTTTTATGATTCACCGGCTCACCGGAATCTGGAATTTTTGAAAAGGAGTGGAGGTTTTTGATTCGGAAATTGGTTTCAAAGGGTTTTTCAAAACAATTCTAGGTTTGGTTTTCTTAGAAGAGTTGAAAAAGGGCTTTAATTCATCGCCGACAACGGTGACCGGCACGATGAATATGCTCCACAGCCACCATGGTTGAGGCAGACGGGAAGGGAAAAGCATAGAGCATTTTAAGAGAGGGGGAGTTTTTTTAGATCGATTGAAACAAATGAGACAAACCTTTTTTTAAAACTTTTATAACGACCTGTGACCCAACCTGAATATAGTTTGTAACCCACACCCTTCTTCTTCGGATCTTCTACCGTGTCCCTTCGGTTTTTAATTCTTTTAATTTGGCCTTTTTCTTTCAAATCGGGCATCAGATTTTCAATTGCTTTCATATCAGTCTCCAAATTTAGTTGTTTTTTTTAATTTTGTCCTTAACTGAGATTCATTCTTTTTAAAAATAATTATCCCTTTCTTTGTTTAATAACTTAGTTATTTTTTTAAAGTAATTTATTTATTTCCTTGTTTTTCTTTTTATGTAAATATATATGTATGCTTAAAACATAGGATTAGGGTCTTTGAAAATTAGATTCGAGTCTTGTGTGTTGAAAAACTTTCTTCATATCCTTAAATAAAATACACTTAAATACACTATAATCTTAATAGTTAAAATGAACATAGACATTTCTTTTAGGGTTTAATCACTAGTTAGGTTTTAATTAAAAAACTTTAACGCACTTAATTTTCTTTGCTGGTTTGTTTTAAAAAGTAAAAACTAATTAATGCGGTGTTTTACCAATTGGAAATGATGGGTTAGCGCTAGGAGTGTTGGCAGTGATTGGAGTTCATTTTATGGGCGGTAAGGCCGTTGCCGTTAAAATAGAGTTATATTCACTAAATGGACGAATGAAATTGAAACTTTTGTTAACTTGTAAATTCTAGTTTTTAAAATACTTTTTGAAATCAATTAGGTACCAATTTTTGGGCATTGTGGGGTGCTAACCCTTCCCTGCACATAACCGACCCCCGAACATGTTTTCTCTTATTTTCGTGGACCAAAACTGTTATTTTAATAAATAAAATGTTTTATTAAAATAACCCTTGTCTTAAAAGTGATCCAATCACACTTTTTTCAAAAAAGATTGGTGGTGATTCCGTGCTTTTCTTAAGTTTTCCAAACAACGTCAAGACTCCCAAAAAGAAGGGGTTGCAACAATATATAAATAGTAGTATTTAAAAGCATACATAGAACATATATAAGTATATAAAAAACGGTATGTACATAGAACTATATATATAATATAGTAATATCATAAGGTATAATATCAATATATAAGAACCATATAATACTAAAATATATAATAGGACCATAATAATATAAAATAATTATAAACTATATTATTAGTAGTTGATAAATAATAACAACAAATATTAAGATAATGTATATATATTTATAATACCAACAATGATTATAAAAATAATAACACACAAACTAATAAACATATATAGGCTCAAGAGACCCACAAAATAATCCATCATCGTCATTTATAAGGGTTCAAAAATTACAATAATGGTAAGAGTGTTCCCAAAAGTTCAAGATTTAGACTTTAGCCAAAAGCAATCAGTTGGGCTGGCCCGTGTCCTTTTCTTTGATGTTGTGCCACACGAACTGGGTCAGATCTAGGTATAATGATCCGTTCGGGTCAGCTTCGTGAGTTTATTTTTTTATTTCATTTATTCCTTTTTGTCAACTAAACCCCATTTTCCTCTCAAACATAACCCTATCCACTGCTCCCTCGCAACATTGCCACTATCGCTGCTCCGACAAGCTTTATTAGTCGTCGTTACCACCAAAATGTATCCCTCATCCTCTTCTCTTTTTTCTATCAGATCAGAATCTCAAAAAATGGTCCCAAACATTACAAAACCACCTTGGAGCCGTCGATCTAAGAATGCAGCCGTCAGATCATCACGGCACTGAGGTATGTTGTTCCCGCCACCGCAAGCTATACATCCACCATTGAGATTGAAGAGTCGCAGATCTGATCAGTGAAAAAAGTCATGGCCGAAAATGGGTGAGTTTTCTCTCATTTTTCCTTTCTTTGTTTTGCTGATATGCTCTTTGTTTCTCATTGTTACTAAGTGTTGGTGTTCGGTTATAGGTTGGAAAATTATGGGAGTGGGTCGAAGATGATATATGGCTATGGATGGGTGAGTGAGTGATGGAAGAGGATAGTGATAGAGTTAGGGAGATTGGTTTTGATTATTCAATGGTGGTTTAGGGAGTGGGTTTGATGAAAGGTTGCTTCGATGGTGAAGGGAGATGAGGATTGGGTGAATTTTTAAAAATTACAGTGATGATTTTTGATGAATAAAAAAATTTGGGAGGTTGAAGGTGCTAGAGGTTGTGTATATTTGTGTGTAGTGGTGAGGGTGAGTGGAGTTGTTGGTAGTAGGGTTATGGTAGGGGCATGGGTGGTGGAAATAGAGGCATGATTGGTGTGTATAGGGAGGGGCATAGGAGTCGTGAAGATCAACATGAATTCAATGCATGGATCTTTTTTTTAAAATAGTAATATATTAAACAATAATAATAATAATAATAAACCCTGACAAAAATTAGTGATTATAGTTGTCCCTCTTTGCTCATTCTTGTGAAAAGAGAATAAAGCAAAGATCATAAGCATTAATTTTTTCCTATTTCCCTGTCCGAAAATGCGGAGTCATGAGTCCCTCCTATATGGAACTTGTTCATTCTTCCTTCGTCTGAAATCTTGGAGCTGCAAGTTCTTCCTATATAGAACTTTTTCACCTTCTAGTCTTTGAGCTATAAGTTCTTTCTATATAAAACATTTCGCTTTCTTTGGGTGGATCCTTCGATCTACAAGATCTTCCCACATAGAACTTATCGCCCTGAAATCCAGAAGCTACGAGTTTTTCCTATATAAAACTCTTCGCTTTGAAGTCTTGGAGCTACGTGTTCTTCCTATATAGAACATTTTGCATTGAAATCTTAGAGCTACGAGTTCTACATATATAGAACCTTTCACTTTGAAATCATGAAGCTAGAAGTTATTCCTATATAGAACATTTAACTTTGAAGTCTTGGAGCTATGAGTTCTTCCTATAAAGAACCTTTCGCTCTAAAATTTTGGAGTTACGAGTTCTTCTTATATAGAACCTTTTACTTTGAAATCCTGGAGCTACAAGTTCTTCCAATATAGAACTTTTCACTATAAAATGGCACCCAGTTTTCTTATGGCGTGAGTATCGGAAGATTTCCACTACTTGACGCCTTGGAATCACGAGTTCTTTTGGAACTTTTTGCTTTTCCTTGGAGAATTGTTGATGCCCTAATTTTTGTCATGTTGGTATAGAAAGAAGTCTTAACATCATGCCTAAAAGTCTTACTGATACCTTAAAAGACTTACTAATGGCCCGAAAGAGTTAAGAAAAGCGGTATCTCTTTTAGAGAACACCGAAATAACTTAAGATGATGCCCCGATACCTACTCATCTCGACATCAAGAGAAGGCTTAACATCATGCACGAAGTTCATACTGATGGCCCGAAAGACTTAAGAAATGGATTCACGCCAAAAATGCTACCATATGGAAATCTTTAATAGGATCTACCTCTTCAACATGAAGCCATAGATCAAAGTCTTTGAATACCTGTTTAAAATAAACAAAATGCTTTTGAGTTAGCATGCTCCTAACATAGGGATGTCTAACTACATCTAATGGATGTGAGGATTAGGAGATCTTCATATAAGCTTTCATCCCCTAAAATGTCATCCCCGAATTTTTTTCCTTGCTTCTTTGTTGTACGCTCTTAAATCTTTATCTCGTCAATTGGAAATTCATCTGAAATCTGATTTAGCAACATGCTTTCAAATCTTTCATGCAAGTATCCTTCTCGTCTTCTAGGGTTACCACCTTTTTTGTAACCAATATATTTCTAGTCCCTATAGTATTCTTATACGGGAACTCTTATCATCAGCCTTCCCTCATTTAATCCTATGGCTCGGCTATTTTCTTGTTTTTGACCCAACATGTAGAGTCTTTGTCTATTCTCGAAATTAAGGCGAGCGAAAAGCCTCAATTCCCTGAACTCATCCTTAGGTTCAATCTTCTTTGCTGACCTTAATCGAAGCATCTTGGGAGGAATCAATTATATGTCCCTATGCTTTAAATTTCATTTTTACAGTAATGCAAAAAATATAATTACCTTTGTTTATCTTGATAATAATAATTTTTTTGAAAAGATGGCAGCCATTTTGAAAAAAAACTTGGAGAGAATGCCAAACATTTTGAAAACTAATGTTTAGAAAAAAACTATATATATCTTAAAAATCAAAATTTGGAGAAAAAAGTCAAACATTTTTTGAAACTAATGTTTGGAGAAAATGATAAATATTTAAAAAATCAAAATTTAAAGAAAATGGCCAAACACTTTTGAAAACTAATGTTCGGAGGAAATCAAAATTTGGAGTAAATGCCAAACATTTTTGGAACTAATGTTTGGAGACTGGTAAACCTCTTAAAACATCAAAACTTGGAGAAAATGTCAAACATTTTTAAAACCAAAGTTTGGCCCCAAAACATCAAATGCAATAGTGTATTTGCTTCAAATTAACAAAGATTAACTCAAATGAAGCGTATGCTTATAATATCTTGACTGTTGTAACGATATACGCACATGTGTAGTCTTCTCTAGTCTATTAGGCTTCTGAGAAAATGATTCTCATACCTAATTTCTAACCTATTTCAGGTGGCTCTCTTAAATCTCACTAACTCATCATGCCCCATTCTTCCCTCATTTGGTGTTGATCAGGCACTTGAAGTTTGACGTTCCTTGAAGAAAGGTTTACCCTTATAGGCAAAATGTAATCTGAAGACAGACTCATCCAACTTAGATATCCAAACATTTTGAAAACTAATGTTTAGAAAAAAAAACTATATATATCTTAAAAATCAAAATTTGGAGAAAAAAGTCAAAAAAATTTTGAAACTAATGTTTGGAGAAAATGATAAATATTTAAAAAATCAAAATTTAAAGAAAATGGCCAAACACTTTTGAAAACTAATGTTCGGAGGAAATCAAAATTTGGAGTAAATGCCAAACATTTTTAGAACTAATGTTTGGAGACTGGTAAACCTCTTAAAAAATCAAAACTTGGAGAAAATGTCAAACATTTTTAAAACAAATGTTTGGCCCCAAAACATCAAATGCAATAGTGTATTTGCTTCAAATTAACAAAGATTAACTCAAATTAAGCGTATGCTTAGAATATCTTGACTGTTGTAACGATATACGCACATGTGTGGTCTTCTCTAGTCTATTAGGCTTCTGAGAAAATGATTCTCATACCTAATTTCTAACCTATTTCAGGTGGCTCTCTTAATCTCACTAACTCATCATGCCCCATCCTTCCCCCATTTGGTGTTGATCAGACACTTGAAGTTTGACGTTCCTTGAAGAAAGGTTTACCCTTATAGGCAAAATGTAATCTGAAGACAGACTCATCCAACTTAGATATCCAAACATTTTGAAAACTAATGTTTAGAAAAAAAAAACTATATATATCTTAAAAATCAAAATTTGGAGAAAAAAGTCAAACATTTTTTGAAAATAATGTTTGGAGAAAATGATAAATATTTAAAAAATCAAAATTTTAAAAAAATGGCCAAACACTTTTGAAAACTAATGTTCGGAGGAAATCAATATTTGGAGTAAATGCCAAACATTATTGGAACTAATGTTTGGAGACTGGTAAACCTCTTAAAAATCAAAACTTGGAGAAAATGTCAAACATTTTTAAAACCAATGTTTGGCCCCAAAACATCAAATGCAATAGTGTATTTGCTTCAAATTAACAAAGATTAACTCAAATGAAGCGTATGCTTATAATATCTTGACTGTTGTAACAATATACGAACATGTGTAGTCTTCTCTAGTCTATTAGGCTTCTGAGAAAATGTTTCTCATACCTAATTTCTAACCTATTTCAGGTGGCTCTCTTAATCTCACAAACTCATCATGCCCCATCCTTCCCTCATTTGGTGTTGATTAGGCACTTGAAGTTTGACGTTCCTTGAAGAAAGGTTTACCCTTATAGGCAAAATGTAATCTGAAGACAGACTCATCCAACTTAGATATCCAAACATTTTGAAAACTAATGTTTAGAAAAAAAAAAACTATATATATCTTAAAAATCAAAATTTGGAGAAAAAAGTCAAACATTTTTTAAAACTAATGTTTGGAGAAAATGATAAATATTTTAAAAATCAAAATTTAAAGAAAATGGCCAAACACTTTTGAAAACTAATGTTCGGAGGAAATCAAAATTTGGAGTAAATGCCAAACATTATTGGAACTAATGTTTGGAGACTAGTAAACCTCTTAAAAAATCAAAACTTGGAGAAAATGTCAAACATTTTTAAAACCAATGTTTGGCCCCAAAACATCAAATGCAATAGTGTATTTGCTTCAAATTAACAAAGATTAACTCAAATGAAGCGTATGCTTATAATATCTTGACTTTGTAACGATATACGCACATGTGTAGTCTTCTCTAGTCTATTAGGCTTCTGAGAAAATGATTCTCATACCTAATTTCTAACCTATTTCAGGTGGCTCTCTTAATCTCACTAACTCATCATGCCCCATCCTTCCCTCATTTGGTGTTGATCAGGCACTTGAAGTTTGACGTTCCTTGAAGAAAGGTTTACCTTATAGGCAAAATGTAATCTGAAGAGAGACTCATCCAACTTAGATATCCAAACATTTTGAAAACTAATGTTTAGAAAAAAAAAAACTATATATATCTTAAAAATCAAAATTTGGAGAAAAAAGTCAAACATTTTTTGAAACTAATGTTTGGAGAAAATGATAAATATTTAAAAAATCAAAATTTAAAGAAAATGGCCAAACACTTTTGAAAACTAATGTTCGGAGGAAATCAAAATTTGGAGTAAATGCCAAACATTTTTGGAACTAATGTTTGGAGACTGGTAAACCTCTTAAAAATCAAAACTTGGAGAAAATGTCAAACATTTTTAAAACCAATGTTTTGCCCCAAAACATAAAATGCAATAGTGTATTTGCTTCAAATTAACAAAGATTAACTCAAATGACGCGTATGCTTAGAATATCTTGACTGTTGTAACGATATACGCACATGTGTAGTCTTCTCTAGTCTATTAGGCTTATGAGAAAATGATTCTCATACCTAATTTCTAACCTATTTCAGGTGGCTCTCTTAATCTCACTAACTCATCATGCCCCATCCTTCCCTCATTTGGTGTTGATCAGACACTTGAAGTTTGACGTTCCTTGAAGAAAGGTTTACCCTTATAGGCAAAATGTAATATGAATATAGACTCATCCAACTTAGATATCCAAACATTTTGAAAACTAATGTTTAGAAAAAAAAAACTATATATATCTTAAAAATCAAAATTTGGAGAAAAAAGTCAAACATTTTTTGAAACTAATGTTTGGAGAAAATATAAATATTTAAAAAATCAAAATTTAAAGAAAATGACCAAACACTTTTGAAAACTAATGTTCGGAGGAAATCAAAATTTGGAGTAAAATGTTTGGAGAGTGGTAAACCTCTTAAAAATCAAAACTTGGAGAAAATGTCAAACATTTTTAAAACCAATGTTTGGCCCCAAAACATTAAATGCAATAGTGTATTTGCTTCAAATTAACAAAGATTAACTCAAATGAAGCGTATGCTTAGAATATCTTGATTGTTGTAACGGTATACGCACATGTGTAGTCTTCTCTAGTCTATTAGGCTTCTGAGAAAATGATTCTCATACCTAATTTCTAACCTATTTCAGGTGACTCTCTTAATCTCACTAACTCATCATGCCCCATCCTTCCCTCATTTGGTGTTGATCAGGCACTTGAAGTTTGACGTTCCTTGAAGAAAGGTTTACCCTTATAGGCAAAATGTAATCTGAAGAAAGACTCATCCAACTTAGATATCCATATATGATCATAATGATCTTTGTAGGCTTGAAGTATAGGCCATAGGTCACGATTAAGTGAAACCGCATTCATGTACTTGTTTGACCTGGATATGCTCAAATGAGATATTCTCTCCTCTTTCATTCTTTGGATCTCTCTAGACTACCTATTTTTTGGGTTTTCACCCTAGAGTTCATTTCCTTCTTTTGATTTGGGAATATGTATCTTTGGACCAATTTGAGCCTTGACTCGACATTGATGCGCACTTCTATTAAAAGGTGATCAACCCTCCATGTCTTCAAAATTGATATTCACTTTTATGGAGGATTACGTAGAAGCCTTTTATACAAATCCTTACTCTTGCATTGCTTCATTTGGGTGTGCTCATGTAACGTATTCTTTTCTTCTTTTCTCTTTTCTTCTTTTTTCTTCTTTTTCTTCTTTTTTCTTCTTTTTTTTTATTTTTTTCTTTTTCCTCTTTTCTTTTTCCCTTTTTTCTAATCTTTTTAGACTGTCCATTTTTGAGTTTTCAACCTAGAATTTATTTTCTCTCTTCTAATTTAGGAACGTGTATCTTTGGACTATACTGCATCCTGACTAGTATTGATGCATGGTTCCACTCAAAAGTAATCAATTCTCCACAACTCCTCCAAATTGCATGGAGAATTTCACATGTGTATTTTGTTTTCATTTTTAATGCTTTCGCTTTTGATTGTTTCAGCTTTGATGTTGGGAATTTTCAACTTGATTTGGTTGTCTCTTGAGCATAAATTTTCCTTCAACTATTTTTTTTGTTGATTCTTTGGCCCTTATGTTAATTTATGTGGCCTCATTTCTTCCTCCTTGGAAAGTGAAAGATTGACATTTGTCGTCTCATTCATAAACAACCAGAGAAAGTCTTTAAGGATAGAAGTTTAGGGTCAACACCAACTCAATGATCTTAAATGACAAATGCCTGAGAGAGGAATTCACTAAATGGGATCTGCTTATTACCTAAACACTTGTTTTGTTTCCATGTTGGCCTAAAAAGATCATCAGATGCTTACATTTGCAATATCCTCACAACATTCAATCCTTCTAAACAAAAGCAGGTTAGAATTAATCTCTGAATTTGAATCAAAAGTACTCTCGCAATTGAAATTCAAGGAAATGATAAAAATGGTATATACATATGCATGTCTTTTTCAAAAAAAAATGTGAATATGTGCAGGGGAGAACAAAACCTACCCCATAACAATGAATGAAATGTATAAAGAATCAAAGAATGCAAACAATGTTTTCTAAATAAGAATAAAGAAAATGTGATTTTCACTCTAACCAAAAATAAATAGACATGTGTCTTTACAAAATATTCCTATTGGTTTAGGGCTTAAGCCGTAAGGTTTGTTATGTGCATTGTTCTCAAAAAAGAGAAACCAAGATATGGGTGTTGGGTCACGGCGGTACACCCCATAGAGCTGCGAAAAAATTATCCGATGATCACCACCAGGGATCCATGTACGAGGAACGAATCTTGGAGAAAAGGGTGAAAAAATACCTGTTTAAAATCTAGGATTCCGAATTTGGAGGAGATATATATCCAATCATGATTCCACAATGTCAACTCCTAGGCTGCAACGATAACGCTCCGACCTCTACGTAGTTTACCCAGTTGAAATGAGCATATAAAACTTTCTAAACTATTTAAAGGATTTTTTTCTAAAAAACATTAATGACTGCTAGATCTCTCATGCCTTATATAGCCTTTATAATCCTAATTCAACTCATATTAGGATTTCAATATAAAGTAAATATATATAATCTCAATTTTACTTTAATTAGGATTTTACTATATATATTAAATATATATAATCTCAATTCAACTTAATTAGGATTTTAATATATATATATATATTAATCTCAATTCAAATTAATTAGGATTTCAATATATATATATATTAAATATATATAATCTCAATTCAACTTAATTAGGATTTCAATATATATATAATTCCAATTCAATTTTAATTAGGATTTCAATATATATTAAATATATATAATCCTAATTCAACTTAATTCGGATTTCAATATATATATATATCGATTTAAATCGAATTATATTATTTATATATTAAAAGAGTCATAATTACATAATTTTTTTCTTTTAATATTTACCAATAGTTAAATTATATATGTATATCAAATATATATTAATTTAACTAAATCCATGTACAACAAATTTGTACATATATAATGTGTTTAATATATGCTCATTTCAACTGTGGGTGTGACCCTATAGGTTCATGTAACGTTAGTAGTGAATATTAGAACATTTCTAATATTACAAACAAAGAGTGACATCTAGCAATATGACATTGTCACCTAAGTTACAAGAAATCATGATTCGACATAACCTCTTCGTGATTAACTCTTTTCATGTATTACATTCTTTTGTCCTTATATATAGATTGGACACAAGTCATGGAATAATCACACTTGTATAGTCCATCAAATATTTCTTGATATCTTGAGTATACTATTATAAACGAATAACTATAATATCTCATATCAACTTATTCGAGCATGACCATGTATTTCTAGTCTCACTTAATCAAGTGGCCAACGATATTACTACTATTATGTAGGAAGGACAAATCATATCTTGATCAACCATATCCCACTACATAGATTGTGACATATCTAATATCAGTCTTTATAGTGTAATCAGTTACGACACACGTTTTACTGTATCAAAATATGTCACTCACAATGTTGAAATAATGATGATCTCAAGTTTGAGGATCGTACATGTAGTTATCACTATGAGCAATGTTCTGACTGTCACTTAATAATCCAAGAAACATGCTCATAGCAGGTCAGTCCAGTATGTCATTCTCTAAAACATACGTATGTATTGATTTTGACATCTCCATGTCAATGACAACACTTTGTCATCAATCAACTACATATTAGTCCTAATGCATTATTGTTTTCCACGCCCACAATAATACTTGACTAAGGATATTTAAGAATAACCATATTATTCTAAGGATTTTATTATAATTCAGTTTATTTATGTACGTAAAATTGTAACTGAAAATAATAATGGCAATGCCTCTTTATGAATAAATACGGTAAAAACAAATATCATTTATAATCATCTTATGATTGGTCTTTGGGCATACTCTAACAATCTCCCGGCAACGACGCCAATTTGACAAGCGTCGCAAACTGTCAAAATAATTATTCTTAATCTCTAAAGAATTAATTAAGTAGTATTGTAAAGAGAAGAAGGGTCGATCCACAGCGACTTTGGAAATTCTGATGTAGAAGGCTTTTGGTATTGATTTAGGCGAGAAAGGTGTAAATAAATTGGGTGATTTATCGCAAGAGTTTAATTTAAAAAAACAAAGGAATGAAAATTTAAATCTAAGAATGAGAGTAAATTTAAGAAGATATTTCGTTTAAGTAAACAGCCTTAAGCTTTGCTTTGACTCATTTCCAATCGATCATCGAATAAGATTTTACTCTAGATAAATGTCGGTTACAGTCTACAAGGCCAAACCCTTGTAACTTGTTTTTCTCTCTGGTAAACTGATAATCCAAAATCAATTTTTAAATTTCAATTTTCTGGCTAGACTAATCATGACTATCACCATTAGAACAAAACAGTTTGAAATCTGAAAAAACCCGACTCGAACTATGTCGCCTCAATGAGAATCAAATCTGATCTCAATTTCCCTTAGTAGACCGCCGCGTAGTGTGTTCATAGGAAGTCGAATGTGCTACAAGCTGATCCTTCCTCCCAACTATAAATCGAAACAACATTCAAACCAATGGGCCCTTTTTGAATTTGAATGTGTAAGGATTTTAAAAGGAAATACCGATTGCCAATCCAAGTTTGCAGAAAATTGAGAAATATATTTAAAGATATAAAGTGCTTTTCAATTCTCACGTTCAGAATTGAGTTCTATTTTAGCCTTTGGCTTGTTGGAAAATTAGCCAAGCATGATTATGGTAGAAATCATACTCAATATTTTAAAAGAAAATAAATGAAAACTTAAAAATAAGAACGTAAAAAAAGAGAATTTTATAGAGCTTAGAAAGCAAGAACAAAACTAAGAATAAGATATGTTTCTAGCTTACCCCGATGGAGTATTTATAGTTTTCTAAAACCCTAAAAATAACCTACAAATGGTAAAAGATAATTCTTGAAAATATTCAAATTAAATCATAAAAAAAAGATAATTTCTAATTTGAATATAAAATGCAACTAATCCTGCTCGTCCGTCCTTACTGACTAGACCTTCTAGAAGCTGTTGACTAGACCTTCTAGAAGCTGCTGACTGGATTCCACGTCAGACGCTCCATGCCTAG
Organism: Hibiscus mutabilis; assembly: GCA_019671005.1. Lineage (NCBI taxonomy): Eukaryota > Viridiplantae > Streptophyta > Magnoliopsida > Malvales > Malvaceae > Hibiscus > Hibiscus mutabilis. The sequence goes on from CM033715.1 coordinate 26,640,813, forward strand.
AGTCATGCCCACTAGCCCAACCTTGTTTCCAGAAAATAAAACTGCAGAACTTTGCCTTTTAAATGCAATCTTCAAAATTGAAGTCCTTTATAGAAAACGAATAAAAACAACCCAAAATCAGCAATATCATGGAACCAACAAGGAGTATTTATCGATAAAATAGTAACAAAATAAAACACTCATCAAATTCCCCCTCACTTATCTCATGCTTGTCTTCAAGTATGCTGCACTTAAACAAGTTAAAAATTTTGTTTACCTTCCTTCGTCTCGCCTCTCATCCTAGAAATTCATGCAAGTCAAGTGTCCACAACAATCATCCAAATCAAAATTACAATCAATCGGAAAGCACAAGTAAAAAAAAGTCAAGCAAGATCGTGATATCCATTCATTCATCAATCTCAATGCAACCAAACTCAATACCTCACAAGGATTCACTCGATTCACTCAAAATGTTTCGGATTCAAATTGTCACATCCCGAAAATTGGCCTAGTCAGAAGTAGGTTCCGATGATTAGAAATTTTGAATCCGATGTGTTAAACGTTTGTAATGATTAACCTTTGTACCCCTAATAACCAATGAATGGCAAGTGTTTTTCCTTGTGTGGATCCTATTTCAATGGGAACTTGATGAGTTGATCCGCCTACACGTCTTGCTTTTACTGCTATATTGGAAGTTACTCCATGTATTGCTTGACGTAAAACAGATAGTGGATTTGTTTCTGGCTTTTGTTGAATCTTTTCAAGGCTCGATAGTTAATTTGATAAGCTAATGATTTTTTTTCGTGTTTTAGAATACGGTTAACCAACATGTTAACTAATCGATTACAATAAATTGGATCAAATTTTGCAGTTTTTTCTTCTGCAGTACCTCGACGTGACATGAGCGTGAAAGGGGTTCAAGAATCCGTTTTTTTAATAAGGGCTAAAATCATTTATTTTGGCTTTTTGACCCTATATTGTAGGGTGGATCTTGAAAGATATGAAAGTTCTCACTCCAAGTCGTGCATACGACTTTCATCGAATACAATTTTCCACAGAATTCTATATGTATCTATGAGATCGAGTATGGAATTCTGTTTACTCAATTTAAATTGAGTATCCATTTCACTCCCTTTCTTGCTAGGATTGGAAATCATGTATTTTACATATCCATACGATTGAGTCCTTGGGTTTTCGAAGTAGTGTAAAAAGAAGTACTTCGAATCACTTCTATTTGACTCGTACCTTTTCTAAAAGAATCGAGGCATTTCAAATTGTTTGTTGACACGGACAAAGTTAGGGAAAACCTCTAAAATTATTTCAATATTGGACCTTGGATATATAATCAAATCTCTTTAGAAAGAAGATCTTTTGTCTCATGGTAGCCTGCTCCAATCCCCTTACAAAACTTTCGTTATTGGGTTAGCCATACACTTCACATGTTTCTAGCGATTCACATGGCATCATCAAATGATACAAGTCTTGGATAAGAATCTACAATGCACTAGAACGCCCTTGTTGATGATCTTTTACTCTGACAACATCTAGGGTTCCTCAAACAATGTTATATCTCACACTGGTAAATCCTTAACTCTTCCCCTCTTACTAAGACTACAGAATGTTCTTGTGAATTATGGCCAATACCAGGTATATAAGCTGAGTAAATGAACTTTCTTGTATGAAATTCAAAGCCAAAAATACAAATTCTAAGCTAGGCATATCGATACAATCAAGCAGTATCGGTACAGCCCAATTGCCAATAACTAACTTATTTGTTTGGGCACGAGCGTATCGATACGGGTCCCCTGTTTCGAATCTATTTAAAGCCCAAAATTAAAGGAAATTGAAGCAGGGTGCTTACTCACCGCCTTGCTTGGCCTGCCCCACGTGAAAGTCATCAGAAAAGATGACTAAGGCTAAGGGTAAAAGGATGATAAGATAGGTGGTCTTGGGTTGAGCAAACCCTTACTTAAGGGAAATTCTTTCATTGGCCAAAGCTTAGGAGGACTATGATTAAGGGATTAATTGGGTTTTAAAATTTATAAGTAAAAAGAGAAGCTTTCATTCTCCTACCTTGAACTCCTGATAACCAAAATATCAACCATTACTTCTCACCAAGCACACACCTCCATTTCCATCTTCAACTTCAAGCTAAGCTAGCACCTTGGTGCAATCTCTAACCTTTGCTCAAGTTTGATATACTGTTTGAAAGCCCATACTTCGGTATGTAAAACCCCTATACAAATTTAATGATTCTAATCTCTGTTGAGGTTTAATTTTGAAACTAGGTTTTCTATGTTCAAAAGAAAGCCTATTATTTAGGAAGTTAATCTCGATATTCCAATATTGCCTACAAGTTTTGGTAAGCTTGAAATATGTTTCTGAACCCTTAAATCGAATTCTAATACAACTCCTAATTTTGTGCTAGCTCGGATAGTGGAGAAGGATCCCTTGTCATCTCCAAAAGAAGCTAGGCATAACGGAGTGGTAATCCGAGAACCTCGTAATCAAGATTAGTGTAGTCGTGTCAAGGGATTGGCATGGAGCCATACTGTTGCATTTGATTTGTGATTTTCATGTTAATATGTACCTTGCTAAAGGCTCAATTAGAGCAATGTTCGTGTGGATGCTAAAGGTGAGCATGGTAAGATTTTGATATGGTTGATGTCCTATAAGTAAATATGTGATAATCGAGGTATGCTACATGTGAAACTGATATAAGAAAAACATGATATGATATGCTAAATTTGATACAAATATGTTATGATGTGGTGCATATATGATATGATCCGTTGTATGGAGCTAAGGCTCAATTCCGATTCTGATATGCTATGGCCAACGGGCATAAAGGTAAGTGATAATATGAAATATGTGTAACCTTGGACATTTGTAAGTTTTGGATACAATTGGCATGCCATAGGGTTATTTGAGCTCATATAAGTAAGGGATTGGACTACGGTCTGGGACTACGGCCTATATGTGGGGGAGATAAGGGTGGATTGTGTAAGGGATACTATCCAGAGCTATAGCTCAAGGCCACGACCTATTTTTTGTTATATGTGGCTACTGTCTATCTTCCGATATATGCATGGTGTAAAAGGGAATTCGCGTATCCATTTGTTATATTGTCCAAGAGGAATGATTTGTTTATATGATTGGTAATTGTTATGTGGAAATAGGATTTTGGCTTAAATGTATATATTGTTGTATGTCCAAGGGGAATGATAAGTTTATATGATTGGTAATTGTTATGTGGAAATAGGATTTCGGCTTAAATGTATATATTGTTGTATGTCAAAGGGGAATGATATGTTTATATGATTGGTAATTGTTATGTGGAAATAGGATTTCGGCTTGAATGTATATATTGTTGTATGTCCAAGGGGAATGGTATGCTTATATGATTGGTAATTGTTATGTGTAAATAAGATTTCAGCTTAAATGTATATATTGTTGTATGTGGAAATAGGATTTCGGCTTAAATGTATATATTGTTGTATGCCCAAGGGGAATGGTATGCTTATATGATTGGTAATTGTTATGTGGAAATAGGATTTCGGCTTAAATGTATATATTGGTGTATGTCCGAGGGGAATGATATGTTTATATGATTGGTAATTGTTATGTGGAAATAGGATTTCGGCTTAAATGTATATATTGTTGTATTCCATGGGAATGACATGTTTATATGATTGGTAGTTGTTATGTGGAAATAAGATTTCGGCTTGAATGTATATATTGTTGTATGTCCAAAGGGATTAATATGTGTTAAGCTTGGCTATGATTATGAGAAAGTATGATAAATGACTTAAGCATGAGACTTATGTGATTAATAGGGTAATTATGATATTTAAGTATGATGCTATGTCATTCATAACCATAGGATGCCATTCATATTATTTAATTGTTTTACGTTTGTTATGACTACCTCACTAGGCTATATAAGACTAACATATGCGTGTCTCATGCATTTCAAGGTCTTGAGGTTTTCTGAGCCCGATTGTGTAATCTCCCGGTTGCAAGTCACTTCCGCAAGCTATATGTATGTTTACTTTTGTTTCCGAACTCCTAGTAACGTGGCATAAGGTTTAGATGTGTTGTAATAACTTATTTAGAGAAGTTTGTAAAAGCCTACTAGTGTCTAGGTGGTGTATGTGATTAATGGTATGTTTTGAACTTGGTAAGATAATCTAAATGGGCCTAAAGTCACTAGATGGTAAAATCTTAGTAAACAAATTTGAAATACTCTAAAAATTTGCATGACAATAGATTTATTGTTTATTAGTTTGCTGGTAAATTTTGGTAATGTTTGGACAACATTTTCTAGGTTAATTCGAATAAAAACCAGTAAAAATATGTCATTATAGGTCTAGGGGTATCGATACGAGTGATGGCATATTGATACGACCCTTGCACAAATGGTTTGGTCAACATTGGTCAAACATGGCTTATCGATACGGTGTGGGCGTATCGGTACGAATTTTGGTCACTGGAATTTGGTTTGAAAAATGGTATCGATATGGTCATATAGCGTATCGATACGGGCTCAACGCAAGTTAACTGGTATCGATACAAGCTTAGATGTATCGGTATGGGTTTGATATCCTTTGAATCTGAAAATATGAAATTAGGCTTAGCGTATCCATATGGTGGTAGTTAAATCTGTTATAAAACATAAAAACAAAATTTGGACAGTTTACAAATTTGTCACTAATAACTACACGATTTAATTGATTAGGTTAATGATATCCGATAATTACGAAACTTATCAGATTAATAATTGGTAAGTTTAATTACAAGTTGGTAATAAAGAATTCAGATTAGGAACGTTGATTTGTAAAATCTACGACTTAGTCCTTTTAGTTTAAAAAGTTTAAATTAACCCAAATTTCTGATAAAGTTAGTAACAAATAAGTTCGTTAAGTCCTAAGAATGATTAATAAAACCTTTTGAATGAGTCCTGAGTCCTAAATCTGTCTCTAAAGTTCTAAATTTGTTTTTCGATAACATTTTTCGACCCAGATCTCTACCAGACCGGATAGAAGGTGTTACAATTGTGGTATCAGAGCCTAGGTTTAGCCGGTTCTAGAACTAAACTGAAGCCCGGTATGAGTCTGAATGTACTTATGCCACCTAGGAGTTATTTGTATATGATATATGTGACTTGCGGCTTAGACGATTCAATATTTTGTATGATTAGATCTGAAAATATGAGTGCCTACTGATAGACACACTGTTAATGAACCAAACCCGGTTCCTCCTCGACTCAAGGGGATAATATGAGGGCCGAAGTCAGACCTGAACAAGTTGGGCAGAATGACCCACTTCACCCTTCTCCGATGCCTGCAGCTAAGCAGAAGTATCTTATGTCAATGGCTGACATGATCAAGCAAGTGGTCGTATCCCTTAGAATAGAACCACTTTCTCAACTTGTTGAAGCCACTTTATCAGTTTCGAGAGCCCCCATTGACAAACTCAAATAATATCCAGTTTATACGTTCACCGGCCAGGACCTGAACAACCCTGAGATCGCAAAATACTGGCTGGACAATACTCTAAAAGTGCTGAATAAACAGATAAAGTGCTCTGAGGAGCACATGCTAGAATGTGCCTTGGCCTTGATCGCTGAAGAGGCCCAGAGTTGGTAGGATACTATGACACTCACTGTGCCCGAACACCGAGTTACATTGGACTTCTTCATTCAAGAGTTCTGCAAAAAAGTACGTCAGTGATTACTACATCGCTAAAAGACGTAAGAAGTTCCTCCATCTGCGACAAGTGGAGGACCGATGGAGCAGTACGTCCACAACTTCTGTAAATATACAAGATATGGTACCGAGATCATCCGCAAAGAGAAGGAAAAGTGTCGGATGTTCATAGACGGCTTGTGTGATGAACTACGTCCCCTGTTCATTGCTTTGGAGATAGAGGACTTTTATACTCTGGTTAACCGAGCCATCGCCACTGAAGCCTCCCAGAAGGCTTATGAAAGAAGAAAGAGGAACCAAGCCTGGTCTGAAAAGAGATTCCGAGACGATTCCAAACCTCTTGTGCCTCAGATGAAAGGTAGACAGTGGGATCAGAAGACTGCTACCTTCTATCAGCTACCTAGGTCGGGTTACGTGCCACAGTTCCAGTCTGTGAGAACATCTATTGCTCGTACAGCTTCCATCGATAGTGCAGGCAGTTCCGCGAAGGGTTCCCATATTCCTTTATGCAGCTTCTTTCATATGAGGCACCCTGGGCAGTGCCGTAGACAATTTGGATCGTGCTATCGCTACGATGAATCTGGCTACTTCATCAGGCGGTGTTTGTAAAATCTAAATGCCCCTACTACCGTGGCTTCTCTGAATATTCCTAGTAAGGAGAGAAGAGCAAAACAGATGCCATCTGGATCTGCGGGGAGACCTTGCAACATTAGTACCCCTTCAGTTGGTCGTGATCCTCAGACTTCGGCCCAGATGTATCATGTACGAGGTCCAGAATAGGAGAATGATCCTGATGTGATTGTAGGTATGGTGGAATTATGTTCCGACTTTGTTTATCCTTTAATAGATCCGGGCTCCACGCACTCTTTCATTAGTGAACCATTGATTGCAAAGTATGATTTAGAACCTGAACCTGCTGCTTCTGAGGTTGTTGTTTCTAACCCACTAGGTGATAGTATGGTTATTCGATTGATTTGTAAATCTTGCCCTATAAGGATCCAAGGAATTCATTTCCGACCAACTTGATAGCATTACTCTTTCGGGAATTCGATCTCATTTTAGGTTTTCTATGTTCAAAAGAAAGCCCATTATTTAGGAAGTTAATCTTGATATTCCAATATTGCCTACAAGTTTTGGTAAGCTTGAAATATGTTTTCGAACCCTTAAATCAAATTCTAATGCAACTTCTAATTTTGTGCTAGCTCGGATAGTGGAGAAGGATCCCATGTCATCTCCAAATGAAGCCAGGCATAACAGAGTAGTAATCTGAGAACCTCGTAATCAAGGTGAGTGTAGTCTTGTCAAGGGATTGGCATGGAGCCATCCTATTGCATTTGATTTGTTATTTTCATGTTAATATGTACCTTGCTAAAGGCTCAAGTAGAGCAATGTTCGTGTGGATGCTAAAGGTGAGCATGGTAAGCTTTCGTTATGGTTGATGTCCTATAAGTAAATATGTGATAATCGAGGTATGTTACATGTGAAACTATTATAAGAAAAACATGATATGATATGCTAAATTTGATACAAATATGTTATGATATGGTATGTATATGGTATGATCCGTTGTATGGAGCTAAGGCTCAATTCTGATTCCAATATGCTATGGCCTACGGGCATAATGGTAAGTGATAATATGAAATATGTGTAGCCTTGGACATTTTTATGTTTTGGATACAATTGGCATGCCATAGGGTTATTTGAGCTCATATAATAAAGGATTGGACTATGGTATGGGGCTACGGCCTATATGTGGGGGAGATTAGGGTGGATTGTGTAAGGGATACTATCCAGAGCTACAGCTCAAGGCCACGACCTATTTTTCATTATATGTGGCTACGACCTATCTTCCGATATATGTATGGTGTAAAAGGGAATTCGCGTATCTATTTGTTACATTGCCCAAGGGGAATGATATGTTTTTATGATTGGTAATTGTTATGTGGAAATAGGATTTTGTACTGTGGCCTTGATTGGCTAGCTGAACATCAAGCCTGGGTGGACTGTTCTAAGAAGAAGTTATATCTCTGTGGACTCGGTAAGGAGAGTATAACCTTCATGAAATCCAAACCCGAGCCTAAGAAGACTCTTATGTGTGCTATGGGGTCTAAAGAAGATTTAAAACTTGAAGAGGTACCAGTCGTAAAAGAGTTTTTCGATGTATTCCCCGATGAGCTTCCGGGACTCTCTCCCGCTTGAGAAGTGGAATTTGGTATATAACTACAACTTGGGACTACTCCGATCTCTATTACTCCGTATAGAATAGCCCCGATGGAGTTAAGAGAACTAAAGGCCCAAATCCAAGACCTTTTGGATAAAGGGTTCATCCAACCGAGTTCCTCACCCTGGGGAGTACCAGTGTTGTTTGTAAAGAAGTAAGATGGATTGATGCACTTATGCATTGACTATCGTCAGTTAAACAAGGTGACAATCAAGAACAAGTCCCGCTGCATAGGATCGATGATATTTTCAATCAATTAAAAGACGTTTTTGTCTTCTCAAAAATAGACCTTCAAGCCGGGTATTATCAAATGCTAGTGAAGGAGTCTGATGTTCCAAAGACTGCCTTCCAAACTAGATATGGCCACTATGAATTCTTAGTAATGCCCTTTGGGCTTACGAATGCACATGCAGCCTTCATAGATTTGATGAACTGTGTGTTCCGGCCTTACCTAGATAAGTTCGTGGTGGTGTCCATAGATGACATTCTAAACTATTCGAAAGACGCTGCTACTCATGAAGAACATCTCCGAATTGTGCTTCAGACTCTCTAAAAGAAACAATTGTACGCCAAATTCAGCAAATGTAAATTTTGGCTATCCGAAGTGTCCTTTCTAGACCATGTGATCTTTGATTCAAGGAATCTTTGATTGGATTCCTCCGAAGAATGTTGGAGAAGTTCATAGTTTTTTGGGCCTTGCAGGCTACTACCGTAGATTCGTTAAAGGGTTCTCATTGATTGCTGCACCCTTGATGAAGCTTCTCTGTAAGGAAACCCCCTTTGTATGGACAGTGGATCAGCAAAGAAGTTTTGATCAACTTAAGCAGGTCCTTACTCATGCTCCTCTTTTGGTGCAACCTGAGTCGGGTAAGGACTTCGCTGTGTACAGTGATGCATCCCACTTGGGATTAGGCTATGTATTGATGCAATAAGGCAAAGTCATAGCTTATGCATCACGTCAACTTAAACCTCACAAGTTAAACTATCTGACCCACGACCTGGTGTTAGCCGTAGTTGTGTTTGCTTTGAAGATTTGGCGTCACTACCTCTACGGTGAGAAGTGCTACTTGTACACTGATCACAAGAGCCTAAAGTACCTCCTAACTCATAAGGAATTAAATCTTCATCAACGTCGTTGGTTGGAGCTTTTGAAAGACTATGACTAGGTTATTGCTTACCATCCTGGTAAAGCCAATATTGTGGCTGACGCTTTAAGGCGGAAGCTCACTCCCTCTCCGAGATGTTTGAATGCTCACTTTTGACTCAAGAAGCATGGCAAGTTGTTGGCCGAACTGAGAGTTCAGTCAACTATTGTGTCTCGAATTAAAGCACTCCAATAATCTGATGAGGAGTTGCGACCTCTCATTGCTATGGTTAGGTACAGCTCAGATCCTGACTTTTCCATGAATTCTGAAGGCTTGTTTTGTTTTCACAACCGTATTTGTGTACCCGATGATGATGATTGTAACACCCCTTCCCAGTCTGGTAGAGAACCGAGTCGATAAGTGTTATCAGAAAATTATTCGAAGATCGAAAGACAGAAAGGAGTTTGGAACTTATTCGGAATATTGTATTAATTATTCTCACGGCTTATCAAACCTATTTGTTACTAGTCTTATTAGAATCAGGGTCAATTTTAATCTTTTTCAACTTAGAGACTAAATCGTAAATTTTGTAAATTAACGACCCTAATCCAGATTCTTTATTCCAATTTGTAATTAAACATGCAAATTATTAATCTGTGAAGTTTCATTACTATCGGATATCGTTAACCTAATTAATTAAACCGTATGATTATTAGTGACCAACTTGCAAACTGCCTAAAACTCTTTCATATTCTTTATAACTGAATTAACTGACATCGTACTAATACCCTGAGGGTTGTATCGATACGTTAAGCCTAAGTTTAGATTTCCATATTCGAAGGATGTCAATCTCGTACCGATATAGCTAATCCAGTATCGATACGTGTTGACCTCGTACCGATACGCTCTATGACCGTATCGATACTTTTTTTTCATACCAAATTCTAGTGACCAAATTTCGTACCGATACGCCTAAACTGTATCGATACGCCCTGTTTGACTATGGTTAACCAGTCCAATTATGCAAGAGCCATATCGATACACCATCACCCGTATCGATACTCCCTAACCTGTAATGACAAATTTTTACTGGTTTTCAATTGAATTAACCTAGAAAACGTTGTCCATATATTATCAAATTTTACCAGCAATCCAATAAACAATAATTCTAATGGTATGCAAATTTTTAAAGCATCTCCAATTCGTTTAGTAGGATTTTACAATTTAGTGCATTAGGGCCCATTTTAGCTGGTTTACTAATTCCAAAACACACCAACATGCACATACACCACCTAAACCCTATTAGGCTTATACAAACACACCAAAATAGGTCATTACAACTTATGTAGCCTTATGCCACCCTACTAGGAGTACAGAAACAAAAGTAAACATACGTATACTTGCGGAGTGAGTGACTTGCAACCACAAAATTACACGATCGATGTCCAGAAGCTTTAGGATCCTGGAATGCATGAGACACACACATGTTAGGATTATTTAGCCTAGTGAGTTAGTCATAACTAACATATACGGATAACACGACGTACATAGCAATCTAACATCATGAATGGCATGCCAACATAATTAGGCATAATAATAACGTCTTCAATTTCATAAGCAACATACTTGGAATCATTTATCATATTCTCATATAACATAGCATAACTAAACACTTATTAATTCCCTTGGACAATGTAACAAATAGATACACGGATTCCCCTTTACACCAACACATATATCTGAAAATAGGTCGTAGCCTTGAGCCGTAGCTTCAGATAAATCCCTTACACAATACATCCTTATCTCCCCCATATATAAGCCGTAGCCTAGGACCGTAGTCCACCCTTACTTATACGAGCTCAAATAATCCTATGGCATGCCAATTGTATCCAAAACTCACAAAATGTCCAGGGTTCACATATATCAACGTATTTTCTAACCTTTGTGCCTATAAGCTGTTGCGCATAATAAGTGCTCCGCAATTGTACAAGTGTACACGTTGCAAGTTATAGTATAAAAGATATCGTCTCCATAGGGATTGGTGCTACTTCAAGAATCTAATATCTTGCACTATAAAAAGTAAAAACACAAGTAGGAGATTATAGGAGTTTAACTAATACTAAACTAGAAAGCAAATAAGTAAAAGAATAGATGATATCAAACGAGAGAGATAGGCCAGGTTATCGTGAGTTGAGGTGTGATAGCCGATTGGATCGTCTTGGTAAAAGAGTGCAAGGGAAACTCAGTTGCCGTGGCAACTTGCACAACAGGGTTGCCTTGGCAACTAATCGATGGTTGCCTGGGCGACTAGTTGGGCAACTACTTGGGCGTCTCGGCAGTAACTTTAAGGTTCGGCAGAGCGTTCTTCAATGGTTTCTTCTTATCCCTAAGTTGAAACTCTAGCTACTTGTGCATGCCTTGATAATACATCCCTGCGTGAATCAATGGTGAACAACAACCAATCTTGCGCTCTTCTTATCCGTTGAAATCCTTAACTTATTCCTAAGCCAGATTAATCTCCACCATCAATAGATTGAATAAAGATCATATTCATTCATTTCTTGAATCTAACTCTCCCGATATTAGATAAATAGATAAAGTTACGAGATCCTCTCCCAATTCACTCGCAAACAAGAATAAGAACCAAGAATGAATAAACCTTGAATAGAAAAGTGCAAACTCTTATTACCTAAACAAAATCCAATTGTTTCTCACAACCACAAGATACAATAACCTTAGCCAAATAGATTTAGCTCATGGCTAGGTTTCAAAGAAACACAAGATAAAGAATTCCTAGCATGAACCTAATTGAACAAGAAAGAAAAAGATGAAGGATGGTTGAAGCCTTCTTGTCGATATCTCCCTTGAAGCTTGTAAAAAATTCTCTCTGCTCTATCCCCCTTGGAGTTGACTGCTTGGTTATCTATTTATAGGGCTAGGTCAAAGTCCTTCTTTGAGGAGGAAGTTAAGTTGGAATTAAAATATCTTTAAAGAATATAATTCTTTATTACATTTATATTCCTTCTAGAACTTCTCCTATCTTCTTGGGATTTAATTCTTCTTTAACCTCTTCATGGAAATCAAATTCCTTTGGGATTTAGCTTTGCTCCACGTCATCTTGGGTTTGTCTAGTCATCAATTTCGACTACCATATCACCTTATTCTTTGTCGACAATTGCCCTGGCAACTGGCTCGGCATCTCCTTCATGCATTGCCCTGACAACTAGCTCGGCATCTCCTTCATGCATTGCCCTGGCAACTAGCTCGGCATCTCCTTCATGCATTGCCCTGGCAACTAGTTCTAGCCTTGCTTTGGCAAGTGATTCTGCACATACACACAAAACACACCAAAGCGGCATTTTTTCCCACAAAACTACCAAGTTATGTAATCAAGCTCGACGATGGAAGGAAACATAGATTAATGCATGAATGGCTAATTATGCAACTAATATGAGCCTAAGTCTAACAATAATATGAGTAAAAAGGGTAAGAAAAAATAGTACTTTTGAACACTTTTCACACCCCCAAACTCGAACTATTGCTTGTCCTCAAGCAATGCAAACTAATAATTACCCGCCAAGACTTCAATTTTCATAAACTTAGCTTTGAACTTGATTTCAATTCTCAGAACCGAGGCACAAAGTATGATTGGCTTTTCATTTTTCGGAAAACTTAGAAGTTACTCGGAATCAAACTATAATGTTTGTGAGTGTGTGCGGAGTTATGTGCAAGTTGATTTTTAAGATCTATGCAAACAAGAAGTTTTCAAATTACTTCATTGGGTTCTTTTAACTTGTTTTAACTAGAGCCGATTTTGGGCACCTCTAGTGTTTTGTTTTTAGTTTTCTTAAGTTAATTAATTTATTCGACTAGAGCCGGTTTCGGGCACCTCTAGCGATAAATTTTTTAGCATATACTAGAGCCAATTTCGAGCACCTCTAGCAATCAAATTTTTAGCACATGCTAGAGCCAATTTCGGGCACCTCTAGCATTTATCCAATTTTTATTCTAATCTCCCAATTTTTTAACTATCAACCTAAGTTCACTAGAATTCCTTAAATCAATCAAACCACAATAGTGTTTCATCAAAATTTAGCATCATAGTAAAATTCTAAGTGTTTCCATGGTTATCCTAGAATAAAAATTCTATCAATTAAGTGCATTGGCAAAGTCATCATTGGATATTCATCAAATCTAGGCAATTCTTGTTCCAACTAAAGGCATGGCAAGCAATTTATGTATCCTAAATGCAATACTTAAAATGAATGCAACTAAATATAGTAACTAACTAATAACAATCCCCCCCAAACTCGAGTGAGGCATTTTCCTTAATGCATGCATTAAAGAAAAATAAAAATAAAGAAAAGTAAAATGAAAACGAGGACTTACTCCGAGAGTTCGTCGTCGTGGATGATTAGTTTCCTTTTGGTCGGTATCTTGATTCTCTTGCTTGAACGCGATGGTTGTTTCCTTGTTGTCGATGGTGGAATCGATCCTCGTACGGGGTTGTCCTCTTCATCAATGTCATTGGCTTTTCGCTTGGAGGATTCAATTGGTGCGGTCTTTGTTGGTGCAATGGAGGACTCGTCTGAATCTGAAAAATCAAACAATGATTATGTACGAGTTGATTCAGGCATAGGTGCTTTACCTTTGGCTTTTGCAGTGGTTACCGGGACGTCTTTAGTTTTGTTACCGTGGCATCTTCAGGGTTGGTTGTCATGGCATCTACTTGTGCAGGCGCGATGTAGGTTACCGCGGCTTCATCTGTTGCAGTTACCGTGGCGACTGCTTCATTGGTTGTTGGGGCAAGGATCTCGGCAGGAAAGATTGGGAACGACAAGCGGCTGTTTGGGTACTTTTCTAGGATGACTTGGGTGATGGCACTATTGTGCTCCTTCATGTACCGCATGAACATTAGTTGCCGATCGTCAATTTGCCTAAGGTGGCTCGCCAATGGTTGCAAGAGTGCTTCAAAGTGTCCCAGGGTTGATGGCCGAGTTGCCCGAGTATTAGGTTCTTGGGAATTAGGGGTTGTTGAGGCTGCAAGGGTTGCCGCGGCAATTGGAGGCCTTAAGGATTTTACCGGTGCCTCTCCCATTAACTTTTGGATTCGTGCTTGATTCCAACCGGACTTTGGTAGGGCCTTTTCATCGGTGGACTCACTTGGGACATGCATCTTCTTGCAAAGATTGGAAATTAAGCAAGGGAAGAAAAAAGAACCCTTGTCTTTTGAGCTACATACAAAAATCTCATCACAAATAATTTTCCAATGTTAATGATGCGATTATTTAAGATAGAATGTATGAGAAAAAGACGTGGTATATCAACGATAGTATTGTGTGTGGTGGGCATTAAAGAAGTTTTAATAAACTTATTCCATAGTTTTGCCTCGGGTTTAAGCCGAAGGCGATTTACCGTGCCCTTGTATTTACCGTCGTTCCAATGAGTTCCGGTAAAGTAAGTTCTTGAAGCACCTTGTCGAGTTGCTAGGGCGTGATTTGATCAACAAAGGCTTGATGCTCATTCTTCTCAATGTAGAGCCCGTAAAAGGTGTTGATGTTTTCGGGGCTTATGAGTATGGCCTTGTCACGAACAAAAACATAAGGATTATCCGGGTTAGGTAAGTGAGCATAGAATTCTCTTACCCATGAGATGTTACCCAGTTTCGATTAATGGCAAAAGATTTGCCACTTTTGATGTGTAATCCTCTCGAAGATGAATGGTTCAAGGCCGAAATCTTGATGAGAGTTGGAGTATTCAAAGCCTTGTTCTTCGCAAATCTTCCAGCTTACAAACTTGGAGTGAAATCTTTCTTGAACCACTGGTGTAGCAAACTTCTTGTATCTTGGTTCTTTGGAGGAACTTGGATGAACCAAAAATTCAATTTTGGATGCCATGGATGATCTTGGTTGTGAATTTTGTAAAAACAAAGAAAATAAAATAAAAGAAACTACAGAGTTGCAAGGTGAAAAGTAGGAATAGGTTTCTTGGAAGTTAAGTGTGATGGGTTATATATAAAAGATAGGTAGTAAATATGGTGGGTGGGATTAATTTTGGAAAGAAGAAAAAGAAGGTTTCGGTTTAGGGGAAGGGTGACAGCTAGGGGGTTTATTTAGGGTAAGTAGGAGGCTTTATATAAGACTTAGATTCAGCCCATTAATTTCCATGTTGAAGAAGTTTCCTTCTTGAATCAAAATTCCTCTTTATCTTGAACTTTTTTCCTACAATTCAAAGACAAATCAAATAAGGATTAAAATTAAAGATAAAAGAAAATAAATAAAGATGTGTAAAGAAATTCTTAAACTTAAAAAGATAAATATGAAAGAAAGATGTAGTTTTAATCTTAAAGAAAATAAATCTATCCTAAAAAAACAAATAATCAAAAATAATAAAAAAAAATAAAAATTAATTAGTTCAAAAAAATTAAAAATAAAAATAAAATAAAATATTGAAAGAGAGCATGCTCATGCATCTCCTAAGGTGACCACTTCTTTGTTACGTTCCATGTGGGCACCATTGTAGTGCTTTAATCTTTGTCCATTAACTTTGAATTCATGTTTGTCAGTGATGGACTTGATTATCATGGCACCATTGGAGAATGGTTTGACAACTTCGAATGGTCCTGACCATCTTGATTTCAGCTTTCCCGGGAAAAGTTTTAGCCGAGAATTGAATAAGAGAACTAGTTGCCCTGGCTTGAATTACTGCGGCAATAGTTTCTTGTCATGCCATTGCTTTGTTTTCTCCTTGTAGATTCGTGCATTGTTATAGGCGAGTGTACGAAATTCTTCTATCTCGTTGAGGTCCAACAAACGCTTTTGTACGGCACTTTCCTAATCCATATTCACGGTATTGATTGCCCAATATGCCTTGTGTTCGATTTCCACCGGTAGATGGCATGTTTTGCCATAGACAAGTCGGAAGGGGGACATACCTAAGGGTGTTTTGAATGCAGTGCGATATGCCCAAAGTGCATCATCTAGTCTTAATGACCAATCCTTCCTAGAGGGATTTGCAACTTTCTCGAGTATACCCTTCAATTCTCGGTTGGAAATTTCTGCTTGCCCATTGGTTTGTGGGTGATATGCTGTGGCAATCTTGTGTGATACGCCGAAGCGTTGCAACATCTTGGCAATAAGTATGTTGTCAAAATGCTTGCCTTCATCACTGATAATTGCTCTCGACATCCCAAACCGTGTAAATATATTTTTCTCCAAGAATCGTTGCACAGTCTTGGAATCGTTGTTGGGAACTGTAGCTGCCTCAACCCATTTAGACATGTAGTCAACGGCAAGTAGAATGTAGAGGTTGCCGAATGAAGATGGGAAAGGTCCCATAAAATCGATCCCCCATACATCGAACAATTCTACCTCTGGCAACGATCACATTGCTTGTAAAAGTCTTGGGCATCTTTGTACAGTATTGGCCAATACAAACCGGATTGCAAAACTTTGACCGCGGTACGAGTTCCTCCAAAATTTCCTCCATAGGGTGAAGAATGGCATTGCCGGAGTACATTCTGCTGCTCCTCTTCAGGGACACATCGGCGTATAACTTGATTTGCACATTGTTTAAACAAAAGAGGCTCGTCCCAAAAGTAATGCTTAGCATCATGGCGGAACCGCTTCTTCCCTTGGTGAGTAACGATATAAGGTAAAATACCACAAACAAGGAAATTAACTAAATTCGCGTACTAGGGTATTGCCGAGGCATGTGCTGTCGTGGCGACTGCTCCCAAGATTGCCAAGGTGTGTGCGTTTAGAGTTGTCGAGGCATGCACATCCATGGTTGTCGAGGTGTCGAGGGTTGTCAAGGCGTGTGCATCTGGAGTTGCCGAGGCATGCGCGTTAGGAGCTGCTACGGCGTCGAGGGTTGTCGAGGCATACACATCCATGGTTGCCGAGGCAACTAAAAGTTGCTCATCCGAGAATGCATCGCATATCTCTAAATCCGCGTCCTCCTCCCTATTGCGTTCTAAACGTAATAAGTGATCGGCCACTTGATTTTCTGTTCCTTTCATGTCCTTAATTTCAATATCAAATTCTTGTAAAAGTAATATCCAACGAATCAAACGAGGTTTGGCATCCTTTTTAGCAAATAGATATTTAATTGTCGAATGGTCCGTATGAACTATTACCTTTGTACCAATCAAATAGGATCGGAACTTGTCAAATGCAAAAACTACAACTAGTAATTCTTTCTCCGTTGTTGTGTAATTCACTTGGGCACTATTAAGAGTTTTACTAGTGTAGTATATCATATGGAAGGTCTTACCTATGCGTTGGCCTAGGACTGCTCCTACCGCAAAATCACTTGCATCACACATGAGCTAAAAAGGTAGTGTCCAATCTGGTGAACGACATTGGGTGCCGAGGTAAGCTTGTCCTTTAGGGTTTCGAATGCTCGGGTGCAAGAATCATCAAAATCAAAGACTTTATCCTGTTCAAGCAAATTGCACAAGGGTTTAGTAATTTTAGAAAAATTATGAATGAACCTCATATAAAAACCTGCATGTCCAAGAAAGCTTCGAATTCCTTTAGCCGAACTTGGTGGGGGTAATCTCTCGATTACGTCCACCTTGGCTTTGTCTACTTCAATTCCCTTGGATGAAATCTTGTGGCCGAGCACTATTCCTTCATCTACCATAAAATGGCACTTCTCCCAATTGGGGTCAGTTTCTTCACATCTTGCCAACACCTTCTCTAAATTGCCGAGGCAACTATCGAAGTCATTACCAAAAATGGAAAAATCATCCATGAAGATCTCAAGAAAGTCTTTGACCATGTCTGAAAAGAGTGCCATCATGCATCTTTGGAAGGTTGCTAGGGCGTTACACAATCTGAACAGCATCCTTCGGAAAGCATAAGTACCGTATGGGCATGTGAAGGTTGTCTTTTCTTGATCTTCTGGTGCTATGGCAATTTGATTGTAACCTGAATAACCATCAAGAAAACAATAAAAGGGTTTACCTGCAAGACGGTCAAGCATTTGATCAATAAAGGGTAATGGGAAGTGATCTTTCCTAGTGGCTTTGTTTAACTTTCGATAATCCATACAAAGCCTCCAACCGGTCACAATCATGGTTGGAATGAGTCATTGTTTTCACTACTTACCACCGTTATACCTCCATTTTTTGGTACACATTGTACTGGACTTACCTATGTACTATCAGAGATAGGGTATATAATGTCGGCATTAAGCCACTTGATGATTTCTTTCATTACAACCCCTTTCATGGCATGATTCAGTCTTCTCTGGGCCTCAATTGAAGGTTTGTGATCATCTTCCAACAAAATCATGTGCATGGACACTGCCAGGCTAATTCCCTTCAAGTCGGCAATTGTCGACCCTATTGTCTTCTTCTATAGCATCAACATTTTGATCAGCTTCTTTTCCTGCTCAGGTTGTAACTTAGAAGAAATAATTACAGGGAATCTATTATCGGTTCCTAAGTATGCATATTTTAGTTGCTCTGGCAACTATTTCAACTCAAGAATCGGTGGTTGTTCAATAGAGGGCTTTTCGAGCTTACCTTCCTTACCTGAGTAATCTAGTGGTTCAAAGTATGTACCTGGTCGATTGACTAGCCAGTTTGCCTCTTCTTGTTGTTCCTCATCGATCGGTTCTTCATACTCCTCGGGTTCCTCTTGATCGACAATATAGTTGCCGAGGCAACTAAATTCCTCGTCGAAGTTAAACTCTACCGTGGCATGAAGAAGTTGGCATTCTTCTGGATCATCAGCATGTCTTAGTGTTTTGAACACATTTAGTTTAACTTGCTGGTCATTCACCCTCATTGTGAGTTGTCCCTTTTCAACATCGATCAAGGTTCTCCCTGTTGCTAGGAATGGTCTCCCGAGAATGATAGGTGCATGCTTATCTGCCTCACAATCGAAAACAATAAATTTAGCGGGAAAAATAAATTTATCAACTTTTACCAGTATGTCTTCGATTTTTCCCTCTGGATGCACATAGGATCTGTCGGCTAGCTGTAGCATAACTGTTGTAGGTCTTGCCTTCCCGATTCCTAGTTTCTGGAAAACTGATTTAAGCATCAAGTTTATGCTTGCTCCAAGGTCACATAATGCTTTCCCGACATAGTGGTTTCTGATGGAACAAGGTATTGTGAAACTTTCGGGATCCTTTAACTTGGGTGGCATGCGATTGTGCAACATGGCCATGCATCCCTCTGTTGCGGCACCTGTTACAAACTCTCCTAGCCTTGTTCTCTTGGACACAATGTCTTTAAGAAACTTTGCATAGTTTGGAATTTGTTCAATTGCTGCAACCAATGGCAAGTTGATGTGGACTTGCTTTAGGATATCAAGAAACTTCTTGAATTGATATTCTTGCTTTTGTCGCTTCAACCTTTGTGGGAATGGTGGTGGAAGTCAGATATCTTCGATCCTTTCATTGGTTTGAAACCTGATTGACGGCTTTCCCGGGATAATTGGAGTTGTCGAGGCATCACCAACTGGAGTTTCCATGGCGTGCCTATCGTCAGTTGCTGAGGCATCCTTATCGTCGGTTATCGAGGCAATTTCTGGTTCAGCATCTAAGGCTTTGCCGCTAGGTTCGTCTTGATCTTTTTGTGGAGTTTTGTTTGATGAGCGAGCTTGAGCCTCTTTAAGTTGTTGGCCACTTCTAGTGGTGATCGTCTTACATTGCTCATGGCTAGTTCCTCTTGCGACTTCAATATCGCTAGGTAAACCTCCTTGCGGTCTAGTATTCAGGTTCTGAGCAAATTGTCCAACTTGATTTTCCAATGATTTGATTGCCGCCTCTTGGTTTTGCAATCTCATCTCGGTCCTGTTAATAAAAGCATCAGTTCTTTTAATGAAGTTACTATTCTCAGCCATATAAGATTCTGTTTTCAACATAAAAGCATTGGGAGAATTTTCCAAAGAACTAGATGTTGTCGGTTGTTGTTGCGGCAACTATTGCCGTGGCATATTCCGCTGGAATCCCGATGCTTGTGCATTCTGATTGTTATGGTTTAGAGCATTGTTGGGATTACTCCATGAAAAATTCGGGTGCTTCTTCCAAGCTAGATTGTATGTGTTGGATATCAAATTGTTGTTCCGATTGTAATTCCCCCACATAGAAGCTGGATTCCAGATTCTGCATACATTCAGAAGAATCATGGTTACCACCACATAACTCACAAAAGGAATCCATTACCTTGACCTCATGTGTGTTGTTTGGTTTCTTCATGTTCTGGACCATCTTAGTTAAGGTGGCCAATTGTGCCGAAATTGAGTCTGATGATCGTAGTTCATGTATTGTGGCTTGGCGTCTAACTCCTCCTCTTCTAGTAGAAGGGAATTGATAATCATTCTTGGCACGCCTGTTTAGAATTTGCATTGCTTCCTCCGATGACTTATCTAGGAGTATGCCGTTTGCCGAGGCATCTAGCATCATCCTTGTTGGTGTATTCATGGCGTTGTAAAACATTGTTACTTGTGTCCACACCGGGAATCCGTGTAGGGGGCACTTGTGTAGAAGTTCTCTATATCGCTCCCAAGCCTCGTACATGGATTCATCATCTGCTTGCCGAAAAGAAGTAATGTCGTTACGAAGCTTATCAGTCAAATTTGTATGATTAAATCGAGCAAGGAAATCACGAAAAAGATCGGTCCAAGATCCTATTAATATGGCAGGAATGCTATTCAACCATGCTATCGCCCTATCCCTAAGTGAATAGGGAATAATCTTAATCATAAAACATCGGGGGTGACTCTGTGTATTTTGAACGCGTTGCAAATCTCGAGGAAATATTTAAGATGTTGTCGTGCATCTTCAGTTGCTGAGCCGCCAAATTGACCAATTGTGTTGATCATATTAAACATCACTGGTTTCAATTCAAAGTGGTCGGCCTCAATTTCAGGTGCGACAACTCCTGGATTAAGTCCATCAAGATCTTCTTCAAGATAGTCTCGAATAGTGCTGTTTCGTGCAAGAATCACTCATCCTCCTACTAGAACGTCTTGATTCATCATTGTAAGGTTCGTTTGATTTCTCGATCAAAGGGATATTCTGGTGTGATCGGTCTCGCCCTGGACATATACCAATGCAAAACCAAAGTTTGTTAACCCTTTGAATCTTAAACAATAAAAATAAAATAAAAAGTGCAAGAAAATAAAAACAAAGTCGCTATTGCCAATCCCCGGCAACGACGCCAAAAACTTGTTGCGCGTAATAAGAGCTCCGCAATTGTGCAAGTGTACACGTCGCAAGTTATAGTATAAAAGATATCATCTCCACAGGGATTGGTGCTACTTCAAGAATCTAATCTCTTGCACTATAAAAAGTAAAAACACAAGTAGGAGATTATAGGAGTTTAACTAATACTAAACTAGAAAGCAAATAAGTAAAAGAATTGAGTTGAGGTGTGATAGCCGATTGGATCGTCTTGGTAAAAAAGTGCAAGGGAAACTCAGTTGCTGTGGCAACTTGCACAACGAGGTTGCCTTGGCAACTAATTGATGGTTGCGTGGGCGACTAGTTGGGCAACTACTTGGGCGTCAGGGCAGCAACTTCAAGGTTCGGCAGAGCGTTCTTCAATGGTTCCTTCTTATCCCTAAGTCGAAACTCTAGCTACTTGTTAAAGCCTTGATAATACATCCCTGCGTGAATCAAGGGTGAACAACAACCAATCTTGCGCTCTTCTTAGCCGTTGAAATCCTTAACTTATTCCTAAGTCGGATTAATCTCCACCATCAATAGATTGAATAAAGATCATATTCATTCGTTTCTTGAATCTAACTCTCCCGATATTAGATAAATAGATGAAGTTACGAGATCCCCTCCCAATTCACTCGCAAACAAGAATAAGAACCAAGAATGAATAAACCTTGAATAGAAAAGTGCAAACTCTTATTACCTAAACAAAATCCAATTGTTTCTCACAGCCACAAGACACAATAACTTTAGCCAAATAGATTTAGTTCATGGCTAGGTTCCAAAGAAACACAAGATAAAGAATTCCTAGCATGAACTTGATTGAACAAGAAAGAAAAAGATGAAGGATGGATGAAGCCTTCTTGTTGATATCTCCCTTGAAGCTTGTCGAAAATTCTCTCTACTCTCTCCCCCTTGGAGTTGACTGCTTGGTGATCTATTTATATGGCTAGGTCAAAGTCCTTCTTTGAGGAGGAAGTTAAGTTGGAATTAAATTATCTTTAAAGAATATAATTATTTATTATATTTATATTCCTTCTAGAACTTCTCCTATCTTCTTGGGATTTGATTCTTTTTTAACCTCTCCATGGAAATCAAACTCCTTTGGGATTTAGCTTTGCTCCACGTCATCTTGGGCTTGTCTAGTCATCAATTTCGACTATCATATCACCTTATTCTTTGTCGACAATTGCCCTAGCAACTGGCTCGACATCTCCTTCATGCATTGCCCTGACAACTAGCTCGGCATCTCCTTCATGCATTGCCTTGGCAACTAGTTCTAGCCTTGCTTTGGCAAGTGATTCTGCACATACACACAAAACACACCAAAGCAACATCTTTTGGCACAAAAACTACCAAGTTATGTAATCAAGCTCAACGATGGAAGGAAACATGGATTAATGCATGAATGGCTAATTATGCAACTAATATGAGCCTAAGTCTAACAATAATATGAGTAAAAAGGGTAAGAAAAAATAGTACTTTTGAACACTTATCATAGGCCATAACATATTGGAACGAAAGTGAGATATAGCTCTATAGTATATCATTGTACATGTGTACATCGAATCATCACATAGCCATATCAATTTCACTTAATATAACATATTTGTTCATGCCTCAACATATCATTTTCATAGTTCGATTATATAGGATCATAGGTCACATGTATATCCATAACCTTATCAAAATAACGCAAGGGATTACCTAACCTTACCATTCGAATTTATAGCCGATTGCTCTACTTGAGCTTTGACACAATGCATAGAAAACCACAACAATGCAGCGGGAGCCTATCCCTTAACACGACTACACTCACCTTGATTACGAGGCTTTCGAATCAAAATTCCGATATGCCTAGCTTCCTTTGGAGATGACAATGGATCCTTCTCCAACACTTGAGCTAGCACAAAGTTAGGATTACATTAGAATTCGAATTAAGGATTTGAAAACATATTTCGAACTTACTGAAGCTTAGGGACAACATCGAATTATCAAAATCAAAACTCCTAATTCATGCTTTTCTGCATGAACTGAGAAAACCTAATTTCGAAATTAAGCTCCAACAAAGACTATAATCATCAAATCGAATGAGGGGTTTTGCTTACCGAGTTATGAGCTTTCAAATGAAGTATTGAACTTGAATGAAGATTGAAGATTTCACCGAGGTGCTAGCTTAGCTTGGAGGTTGAAGATGTCAATGAAGGAGCTTGCTTAATGGAAGACAAGGTGTTGGGTTTGCTTTCGGGAGTTCAAAGGTGAAAAGATGAGAGTTTCACCGCCTATTTAAGAAAGCCAAGGGCTTTGGTCAATCCCCACCACCATAAGGGCCAATAGAATGATTTCCTATGTCCAAAGGTAAGCTAATTTTACTAATTCTTTTCAACTCATGGTTCTTTTAGGATGTTAAGGCATTTGATTGTTATCCATCTTCTCATATGAAACCAATCACGTGGGGAGGAGGCAAGCTAAGAGGTGAGTAAGCTACTTGCTTACTTCTTTTCAACTTTTGACTTCGGATGAATTCAAAACAAGCGACCCATATCGATACGCTTATGCCCAAACAGATAAGTTAGTTATTGACAGTCAGGCTGTATTGATACTAGCTTGACTGTATCGATATGACTAGTCTAGAATTTGCAATTTGGCTTTGAGTTTCGTACAAGGAAGTTCATCTACTCAGATATGACCAAATTGAGATTTCATTACAAAAGAGGGGTACAAAAGTTAACTATTACAAACGTGTAACACATCGGATTCAAAATTTCTGATCAATAGAGCTTACTTCCAACTAGGCTGATTTTTGGGATGTGACAATGATCTTCGAAATTAGATCATAAGCGAAGCTCATTCCATCCCTTTCTCTATTAATCCGGGAGCTATCAAAATGTATAAAGACCTGAAAGAGTTATATTGGTAGCCCGGTATGAAGAATGAGATCATAGACTTCATGGTGAGATGTTTGACTTGTCAACGAGTCAAAGCTAAACACAAGGTGCTGACTAGTCTTTTGCAGCCTATCGAGCTTCCACAATGGAAATGGGAGCGTATTATGTTGGACTTTGTAAGTGGTTTGCCAATGACTTTGAAAAAGAATGATGCTATCTAGGTTGTGGTGGACCGATTCACCAAATATGCTCATTTCCTTCCGGTGAGAATGGATTTTAGTTTGTCTAAGCTCGCAGAGTTGTACATTTGTGAAGTCATTCATTTACACGGAGTCTAGTATCCATTATATCCGATCGTGACCCTCAGTTCACAGCACGATTTGGGAGGAACTTACACGAGGCTTCGGGAATGCGAGTGCACCTAAGCACTGCATTCCATCCTCAAACCGATGGCCAATCCGAAAGGGTTATTCAGATTCTGGAAGATATGTTTTGAGCCTGTGTTATCAAGCTTGGGGATATGTGGGAGAAATCCTTACCCTTAGTCGAGTTCGCATACAACAACAGTTATCAGGCTTCGATTCAAATGGCTCCGTACGAAGCTCTATATGGAAGGAGATGTAGAAGTCTTCTTTGTTGGACCGAACTTGGTGAAGGCAAGATGTTAGGTCCTGACTTACTTCGAGAAACCAAAGAAAGAGTGACTATCATCCGTGATCGACTCAAAGCAACGTTCGACCGATAGAAGTCCTATGCTGATCTGAAGAGAAGAGATATTTAGTACGAGGTTGGTGAGAAAGCCTTCCTCAGAGTGTCTCCGTAGAAGAATATCTTTTGTTTCGGAAAAAAGGGGAAGTTAAGTCCTCGTTTCATTGGCCCATTCGAAGTGATCAAAAAAGTTATACCTGTTGCATACCGATTAGCCCTTCTTAAGGAGTTAATTAGGATCCACAATGTCTTTCATGTATCTATGTTACGGAAATACCGGTCAGATCTTTCCATTGTAATCGAGCCGGAGTCTGTAGAGATTCAATCTAATCTGATGTGCGAGGAAGAACCTGTGTAGATCCTCGCACCAGAAGTCAAGAGACTTCGTAACAAGTCTGTGCCTTTAGTGAAAGTTCTTTGGAGAAGTTATTCAATTGAAGAAGCAACGTGGGAACTTGAGGAGGCTATGCAAAAGCAGTATCCTCATCTCTTCACTTGATGTGAAAAATTCGAGGACGAATTTTCTTAAGGGGGAAGAGTTGTCACATCCTGAAAACCAACCTAGTCAGAAGTAGGTTCCGGTGATCAGAAATTTTGAATCCAATATGTTAAATGTTTGTAATGATTGACCTTTATACCCCTCTTGTATAACGAAGTTACATTTTGGTCCTATTTGAGTAAATGAACTTGTATGAAATTCAAATCCAAAAATGCACATTTTGAGCTAAGCGTATCGATACGGTCAAACCAGTATCGATATGACCCAACTGCCAATAACTAATTTATCTGTTTGGGCACGAGCGTATCGATGCGGTTCCCCTGTTTTGAATCTATTTGAAGCCCAAAATTAAAGGAAATTGAAGCAAGGTTCTTACTCACCTCCTTGATTGGCCTTCCCCACGTGAAAGTCGTCAAAAAAGATAACTAAAGCTATGGGTAAAAGGATGATAAGATGGGTGGTCTTGGGTTGAGCAAACCTTTGCTTAACGAAAATGCTTTCATTGGCCAAAACTTAGGTGGACTATGATTAAGGGATTAATTGGGTTTTAAAATGAATAAGTAAAAAGAGAATCTTTCATTCTTCTACCTTGAACTCTCGGTAACCTAAAGCTCAACCCTTACTTCTCACCAAGCACACACATTCATTTCCATCTTCAACCTCAAGCTAAGCTAGCACCTTGGTGCAATTGTTAAGTGTTCAAAAGTACTATTTTTATTACCCTTTTTATTCATATTATTGCTAGACTTAGGCTCATATTAGTGGCATTATTAGACATTCATGCATATTTGCATTGTTTCCTTGGTGGACAAGCATGATTTCATATTTTGCTTAATTTTGTGGAAAAAGATACTGCTTTGGTGTGCTTTGTGTGTGTGTGCATAATCACTTGCCAAAGTAAGGCTGGAACCAGTTGCCAGGGCAATGCATGAAGAAGATGTCGAGCTAGTTGCCAGGGCAATGCATGAAGGAGATGTCGAGCTAGTTGTCAGGGCAATTTTCGATAAGGGATAAGATGATATGGTACTCGAAATTGATGATTAGATAAGCCCAAGATGACATAGAGCAAAGTTAAATCCCAAAGGAGTTTGATTTCCATAAAGAGGTTAAAGAGAAATTAAATCCCAAGAAGATAGGAGAAGTTCTAGAAGGAATTTAAATATAATAAAGAATTATATTATTTAAAGATATTTAATTTCAACTTAACTTCCTCCTCAAAAAAGACTTTGACCTAGCCCTATAAATCGATGACCAAGCCGTCAACTCCAGAGGGGGAGAGATGAGAACTTTTGACAAAGAGATCAAGGGAGATTTCAACAATAGCTTCGGAGAGATTTCGACAAGGCTCCAACCATTCTTCATCTTTTTCTTTCTTGTTCAATTAGGTTTATGCTAGGAATTCTTTGTCTTGTGTTTCTTTGGAACCTAGCCATGAACTAAATCTATTTGGCTAAGGTTATTGTGTTTTGTGGTTGTGAGAAACAATTGGATTTTGTTTAGGTAATAAGAGTTTGCACTTTCAATTCAAGGTTTACTCATTCTTGGTTTTTATTCTTATTTGCGAGTGAATTGGGAGAGGATCTCGTAACTTCATCTATTTATCTAATATCGGGAGAGTTAGATTCAAGAAACGAATAAGTATGGTCGTTATTCAATCTATTGATGGTGAAGATTAATCTGGCTTAGGAATAAGTTAAGGATTTCAACGGCTAAGAGGAGTGCAAGATTAGTTGTTCACCCTTGATTCACGCAGGGACGTATTATCAAGGCATGCACAAATAGCTAGAGTTTCGACTTAGGGATAAGAAGAAACCATTGAAAAATGCTCCGGTGAACCTTGAAGTTGCTGCCCAGCTGCCCAAGTAGTTGCCCAGCTAGTCACCCAGGCAACCATCGATTAGTTGCTAAAGCAACCCCGTAGTGCAAGTTGCCACGGGAACTGAGTTGCCCTTGCACTCTTTTACCAAGACGATCTAATCAGCTATCACACCTCAACTCACGATAACCTGGCCTATCTCTCTCATTGGATCTCATCTATTCTTTTACTTATTTGCTTTCTAGTTTAGTATTAGTTAAACTCTTATAATCTCTTACTTGTGTTTTTACTTTTTATAGTGCAAGAGATCAGATTCTTGAAGTAGCACCAATCCATGTGGAGACGATATCTTTTATACTATAACTTGCGACGTGTACACTTGCACAATTGCGGAACAACAAGAGGAACCTGAGGAGTATGAAGAACTGATCGATGAGGAACAACAAGAAGAGGCAAATTGGTTAGTCAATCGACCAGGTACATACTTTGAACCACTGGATTACTCAGGTAAGGAATGTAAACTCGAAAAGACCTCCATTGAACAACCACCGATTCTTGAGTTGAAACAATTGCCAAGACAACTAAAATATGCTTACTTGGGAATCGATAATACATTGCCTATAATTATTTCCTCCAAGTTACAGCCTGAGCAAGAAAAGAAGCTGATCAAAATGTTGATGCTACACAAGAAGGCAATAGGGTATACAATTGCCGACTTGAAGAGAATTAGCCCGCAAGTATGCATGCACAAGATTTTGTTAGAAGATGATCACAAACCTTCAATTGAGGCCCAGAGGAGATTGAATCATGCCATGAAAGGGGTTGTAATGAAAGAAATCATCAAGTGGCTTGACGTCGGCATTATATACCCTATCTCTGATAGTACATGGGTAAGTCCAGTACAATGTGTACCGAAAAAGAGAGGTATAACGGTGGTAAGTAACGAAAACAATGAACTCATTCCAACCAGGACTGTGACCGATTGGAGGGTTTGTATGGATTATCGAAAGCTAAACAAAGCCACTAGGAAAGATCACTTCCCATTACCCTTTATTGATCAAATGCTTGACCGTCTTTCAGGTAAACCCTTTTATTGTTTCATTGATGGTTATTCAGGTTACAATCAAATTGCCATAGCACCAGAAGATCAAGAAAAGATAACCTTCACATGCCCATACGATACTTATGCTTTCCAAATAATGCAGTTCGAATTGTGTAATGCCTCGGCAACCTTCCAAAGATGCATGATGGCACTCTTTTCAAACATGGTCGAAGACTTCCTTGAGATCTTCATTGATGGTTTTTTCATTTTTGGTAATGACTTCGACAGTTGCCTCGGCAATTTAGAGAAGGTGTTGGCAAGATGTGAAGAAACCGATTTAGTCCTTAATTGGGAGAAGTACCATTTTATCGTAGATGAAGGAATAGTGTTTGGCCATAAGATTTCATCCAAGGGAATTGAAGTAGACAAAGCCAAGGTTGACGTAATCGAGAGATTACCCCCACCAAGTTCGATTAAAGGAATCTGAAGCTTCCTTGGACATGCAGGTTTTTACAGGAGGTTCATTCATAATTTTTCTAAGATTACTAAACCCTTGTGCAATTTGCTTGAACAGGATAAAGTCTTCAATTTTGATGATTCTTGCGCCCAAGCATTCGAAACCCTAAAGAAAAAGCTTACCTCGGCACCCATTGTCGTTCCACCCGATTGGGCGCTACCTTTTGAGCTCATGTGTGATGCAAGTGATTTCGCGGTAGGAGCAGTCCTAGGCCAACGCGCAGGTAAGACCTTTCATGTGATATACTACGCTAGTAAAACTCTTAATAGTGCTCAAGTGAATTACACAACAACGGAGAAAGAGTTACTAGCCGTAGTTTTCGCATTTGACAAGTTTTGATCCTATTTGATTGTAAAGGTAATTGTTCATACGGACCATTCGGCAATTAAGTATCTATTTGCTAAAAAGAATGCCAAACCCCATTTGATTCATTGCATATTACTTTTACAAGAGTTTGATATTGAAATTATGGACAGGAAAGGAACAAAAAATCAAGTGGCCGATCACTTATCACGCTTAGAACGTAATAGGGAGGAGGACGTGGATTTAGAGATATGCGATGCATTCTCGGATGAGCAATCATTAGTTGCCTCGGCAACCATGGACGCGTATGCCTCGGTAACCCCTGACGCCTCAGTAACTCTTGACGCGCATGCCTCGAAAAAGCTTGACGCGCACGCCTCGGCAACCACTAATACGCATGCCTCGGCAACCACTAATACGCATGCCTCGGCAACCATGGACGCGTATGCTTCGGCAACTCTTGACGTACACGTCTCGGCAACCATGGATGCGCATGTCGCGGCAACTCTAAACGCACACGCCTTGGCAACCATGGAAGCAGTTGCCATGGCAAGACGTGCCTCGGCAATACCCTGGTACGTAGATTTAGTTAATTTCCTTGTTTGTGGTATTTTACCTTATGGCCTTACTCGCCAAGGGAAGAAGCGGTTCCGCCATGATGCTAGGCATTACTTTTGGGATGAGCCTCTTTTGTTTAAACAATGTGCAAATCAGGTTATACGTCGATGTATCCCTGAAGAGGAGCAGCAGAATGTACTCCGGCAATGCCATTCTTCACCCTATGGAGGACATTTTGGAGGAACAAGTACCGCGGCCAAAGTTTTACAATCCGGTTTGTATTGGCCAACACTGTACAAAGATGCCCAAGAGTTTTACAAGCAATGTGATCGTTCCCAGAGGACGGGTAATATCTCTAGACGATATGAGATGCCGCTCCAAAACATCATCGAGGTGGAATTGTTTGATGTATGGGGGATTGATTTTATGGGACCTTTCCCATCTTCATTCAGCAACCTCTACATTCTACTTGCCGTCAACTACGTGTCTAAATGGGTTGATGTAGCTGCAGTTCCCACCAACGACTCTAAGACCGTGCAACAATTCTTGCAGAAAAACATATTTACACAGTTTGGAATGTCGAGAACAATTATCAGTGATGAAGGCAAGCACTTCGGCAACAAACTCATCGCCAAGATGTTACAACGCTTTGGTGTATCTAACAATATTGCCACGGCATATCACCCACAAACCAATGGGCGAGCAGAAATTTCTATCCAGGAATTGAAGGGTATACTCGAGAAAGTTGTAAATCTCTCTAGGAAGTATTGGTCAGTAAGACTAGATGATGCACTTTGGGCATATCGCACTGCATTCAAAACACCCTTAGGTATGTCTGCCTTCCAATTTGTCTATTGAAAAACATGCCATTTACTGGTGGAAATCGAGCACAAGGCATATTGGGCAATCAAGACCGTGAATATGGATTGGGAAAGTGCCGGGCAAAAGCATTTGTTGGACCTTAACGAGATAGAAGAATTATGTGCACTCGCTTATAACAATGCACGAATCTACAAGGAGAAAACGAAGCAATGACATGACAATAAACTATTGCCACAGCAATTCATGCCAGGGCAACTAGTTCTCTTATTCAATTCTCGGCTAAAACTTTTCCCGAGAAAACTAAAATCAAGATGGTCAGGACCATTCGAAGTTGTCAAACCATTCTCCCATGGCGTCGTGATAATCAAGTCCATCACTGACGAACATGAATTCAAAGTTAACGGACAAATATTGAAGCACTACAACGGTGCCCATGTGGAACGTAACAAAGAACTGGTCACCTTAGGATATGCATGAGCATGCTCTCCTTTCAATATTTTCTTTTTTTTCAAACTATTTTTTATTATTATTTAATTTCGATATTTTTTCTTTTTAGGTTAGATTTATTTATTTTCTTTAAGATTAAAACTACATCTTTCTTTCATATTTATCTAATTGTTTTTAAAATTTTAAGTTTAATAATTTCTTTGCACATCTTTATTTATTTTCTTTTATTAGTTTATCTTTAATTTTAATCCTTATTTTATTTGTTTTTTAATTGTAGGAAAAGAGTTCAAGATAAAGAGGAATTTGATTCAATAAGGAAACTTCTTCAACAAGGAAATTAATGGGATGAATCTAAGGCTTATATTAAGCCTCCAATTTACCCTAAATAAACCCTACATGACCGGCCAAAACCTTCCCCTTCCATAAACCCCCTAGCCGTCACCTTCCCCCAATCTAAACCCTCATTTTCTTTCTCTTAAAATTACTCCCACCCACCATATTTACTAAATATCTTTTCTATTTAACCCATCACCCTTAACTTTAAAAGAAACCTATTCCTACTTTTCACCTTGCAACTCTTTAGTTTCATTTGCTTTCTTTTCTTTGTTTTTACCAAACTCACAACCAAGATCATCCATGGCATCCAAAATCAAATTCTTGGTTCATCCAAGTTCCTTCAAAGAACCAAGATACAAGAAGTTTGCTACACCAGTGGTTCAAGAAAGATTTCACTCCAAGTTTGAAAGCCGGAAGATTTGCGAAGAACAAGGCTTCGAATACTCCAACTCTCATCAAGATTTCGGCCTTGAACCATTCATATTCGAAAGGATTGCACATCAAAAGTGGCAAATCTTTTACCATCAATTAGAACCGGGTAACATCTCATGGGTAAGAGAATTCTATGCTCACTCACCTAACCCGAATAATCCTTATATTTTTGTTCGTGACAAGGCTATACTCATAAACCCCGAAAACATCAACACCTTTTACGGGCTCTACGTTGAGAAGGACGAGCATCAAACCTTTGTTGATCAACTCAAGCCCAAGAAACTCGACAAGGTGCTTTAAGAACTCACTCTACCGGGAACTCAATGGAACGACGGTAAATAAAAGGGCACGGTAAATCACCTTCAGCTTAAACCCGAGGCAAAATTATGGAATAAGTTTGTTAAAACTTATTTAATGCCCACAACACACAATACCATCGTTGATACACCTCGTCTTTTGCTCATACATTCTATCTTGCATAATCGCATCATTAACATTGGAAAAATTATTTGTGATGAGATTTTTATATGTAGCACAAAAGACAAGGGTTCTCTTTTCTTCCCTTGCTTAATTTCCAATCTTTGCAAGGAGATGCATGTCCCAAGTGAGTCCACTGATGAAAAGGCCCTACCAAAGTCCGGTTGGAATCGAGCACAAATCCGAAAGCTAATGGGAAAGGCACCGGTAAAATCCCCAACGCCTTCAATTGCCGTGGAAACTCCTACTGCCTTGGCAACCCCTAATGCCCAAGCAACTGATGCCTGAGCAACTTGGCCAGCAACCTTAGGTCAACTTGAAGCACTCTTACAACCATTGGCGAACCACCTTAGGCAAAATGAAGACCGACAATTAATGTTCATGCGGTACATGAAGGATCACAACAATGCCATCACCCAAGTCATCTTGGAAAAGTACCCGAACAGCCGCATGTTGTTACCCATCTTTCCTGCTGAAATCCTTGCCACGGAAACCAATGAAGCAGTTGCCACGGCTACCGCAACAGATAATGCCGCGGCAACCTACACTGCGCCTGCCCAAGCAGTTGCTACGGCAACCAACACTGAAGATGTCGCGGCAACCAAAGCTAAAGACACCCCGGCAACCACGGCAAAAGCCAAAGGTAAAGCACCTATGCCCGAATCAACTCGTACTGAATCATTGTCTCATTTTTCAGATTCGGACGAATCATCCATTGCACCAACAAAGACCATACCAATCTAATCCTCCAAGCCCAAGCGAAAAGCCAATGATATTGATGAAGAGGACGATGAGGACAATCCCGTACGAGGATCGATTCCACCATCGGCAACAAGGAAGCAACCACATCGTTCAAGCAAAAGAATCAAGACACTGACCAAAAGGAAACTAATCATCCATGACGACGAACTCTCAGAGTAAGTCCTCATTTGCATTTTACTTTTCTTTATTTTTATTTTTCTTTGTTGCATGCATTGAGGACAATGCCTCACTCGAGTTTGGGGGGATTATTATTAGTTAGTTACCATGTTTACTTGCATTCATCTAAAGTATTGCATTTAGGATACATAAATTGCTTGCCATGCCTTTAGTTGGAACAAGAATTGCCTAGATTTGATGAATATCCGATGATGACTTTGCCAATGTACTTAATTGATAAAACTTTTTATTCTAGGATAAACATAGAAACACT
Source organism: Hibiscus mutabilis (assembly GCA_019671005.1). Classification (NCBI taxonomy): domain Eukaryota; kingdom Viridiplantae; phylum Streptophyta; class Magnoliopsida; order Malvales; family Malvaceae; genus Hibiscus; species Hibiscus mutabilis. The sequence goes on from CM033715.1 coordinate 26,674,023, forward strand.
TAGAATTGTACTATGATTCTAAACTTCATGAAACACTGTGTGGCTTGATTGATTTAAGGAATTCTAGCAAACTTAGGTTGATAGTTAAAAAATTGGGGATTAGAATAAAAATTGGATGAATGCTAGAGGTACCTGAAATTGGCTCTAGTATGTGCTAAAAATTGACCGCTAGAGGTGCCCGAAATTGGCTCTAGTATATACTAAAAATTGATCGCTAGAGGTGCCCGAAACTGGCTCTAGTCGAATAAATTAATTAACTTAAGAAAACTAAAAACAAAATGCTAGAGGTTCCCGAAACCGGCTCTAGTTAAAACATGTTAAAAGAACCCAATGAAGTAATTTGAAAACCTCTTGTTTGCATAGAATCCAGAAAATCAACTTGCACACAACTCCGCACACACTCACAAGCATTATAGTTTGATTCTGAGTAACTCCTAAGTTTTCTAAAAAGTGAAAAGCCAATCATACTTTGTGCCACTGTTCTGAGAATTGAAATCAAGTTCAAAGCTAAGTTTTTGAAACTTGAAGTCTTGGCGGGTAATTATTAGTTTGCATTGCTTGAGGACAAGCAATAGTTCGAGTTTGGGGGTGTGTTAAGTGTTCAAAAGTACTATTTTTATTACCCTTTTTATTCATATTATTGCTAGACTTAGGCTCATATTAGTTGCATTATTATCCATTCATGCATATTTGCATTGTTTCCTTGGTGGAGAAGCTTGATTTCATATTTTGCTTAATTTTGTGGAAAAAGATATTGTTTTGGTGTGTTTTGTGTTTGTGTGCAGAATCATTTGCCAAAGCAAGGCTGGAACCAGTTGCCAAGGCAATGCATGAAGGAGATGCCGAGCTAGTTGCCAGTGCAATGCATGAAGGAGATGTCGAGCTAGTTGCCAGGGCAATTTTCGATAAGGGATAAGATGATATGGTAGTCGAAATTGATGATTAGATAAGCCCAAGATGACGTGGACCAAAGTTAAATCCCAAAGGAGTTTGATTTCCATAAAGAGGATAAAGAGAAATTAAATCCCAAGAAGATAGGAGAAGTTCTAGAAGGAATTTAAATATAATAAAGAATTATATTCTTTAAAGATATTTAATTCCAACTTAACTTCCTCCTCAAAAAAGACTTTGACCTAGCCCTATAAATCGATGACCAAGCCGTCAACTCCAGAGAGGGGGAGAGGAGAAATTTCGACAAAGAGAGCAAGGGAGATTTCGACAAGAGCTTTGGAGAGATTTCGACAAGGCTTCAACCATTCTTTATCTTTTTTTTCTTGTTCAATTAGGTTTATGCTAGGAATTCTTTGTCTTGTGTTTCTTTGGAACCTAGCCATGAACTAAATCTATTTGGCTAAGGTTATTGTATTTGTGGTTGTGAGAAACAATTAGATTTTGTTTAGGTAATAAGAGTTTGCACTTTCAATTCAAGGTTTACTCATTCTTGGTTTTTATTCTTATTTGTGAGTGAATTGGGAGAGGATCTCGTAACTTCATCTATTTATCTAATATTGGGAGAGTTAAATTCAAGAAACGAATGAGTATTGTCTTTATTCAATCTATTGATGGTGAAGATTAATCTGGCTTAGGAATAAGTTAAGGATTTCAACGGCTAAGAGGAGTGCAAGATTGGTTGTTGTTCACCCTTGATTCATGCAGGGATGTATTATCAATGCATGCACAATTAGCTCAAGTTTTGACTTAGGGATAAGAAGAAACCATTGAAGAATGCTCCGCTGAACCTTGAAGTTGCTGCCCAGACGCCCAAGTAGTTTCCCAGCTAGTTGCCCAGGCAACCGTCGATTAGTTGCCAAGGCAACCCCGCTGCGCAAGTTGCCACGGCAACTGAGTTGCCCTTGCACTCTTTTACCAAGACAATCCAATCGGCTATCACACCTCAACTCACGATAACCTGGCCTATTCTCTCTAATTTGATTACATCTTCTTTTACTTTATTGCTTTCTAGTTTAGTTGTTAGTTAAACTCCTACAATCACCTACTTGAGTTTTTACTTCTTACAGTGCAAGAGATTAGATTCTTGAAGTGGCACCAATCCCTGTGGAGACGATATCTTTTATACTATAACTTGTGACATGTACACTTGCACAATTGCGGAGCACTTATTACGCGCAACAGCAATCTCCAACCTTCATTCAAGTTCGATATACTGTTTGAAAACCCATACTTCGGTAAGTAAAACCCCTATACTGATTTAATGATTCTAATCTTTGTTGAGGTTTAATTTCGAAACTAGGTTTTCTATGTTCAAAAGAAAGCCCATGATTTAGGAAGTTAATCTCGATATTCCGATATTGCCTACAAGTTTTGGTAAGCCTGAAAATGTTTTTGAACCCTTAAATCGAATTCTATTGCAACTTCTAATTTTGTACTAGCTCGGATAGTGGAGAAGGATCCCTTGTCATCAACAAAGGAAGCTAGGCACAACGGAGTTGTAATCCGAGAACCTTGTAATCAAGGTCAGTGTAGTCGTGTCAAGGGATTGGCACGGAGCCATCATGTTGCATTTGATTTTTTATTTTCATGTTAATATGTACCTTGCTAAAGGCTTAAGTAGAGCAATGTTCATGTGGATGCTAAAGGTGAGCATGCTATGCTTTTAATATGGTGATGTTCTATAAGTAAATATGTGATAATCGAGGTATGTTAGATGTGAAACTGTTATAAGAAAAACATGATATGATATGCTAAATTTGATACAAATATGTTATGATGTGATACATATATGATATGATCCGTTATATGGAGCTAAGGCTCAATTCTGATTTCGATATGCTATGGCCTACGGGCATAAAGGTAAGTGATAGTATGAAATATGTGTAACCTTGGACATTTGTAAGTTTTGGATACAATTGGCATGTCATAGGGTTATTTGAGCTTGTATAAGTAAGGGATTGGACTACGGTCCGGGGCTACAGCCTATATGTGGGGGAGATAATGGTGTATTGTGTAAGGGATACTATCCAGAGCTATGTCTCAAGGCCATAGCCTATTTTCCATTATATGTGTTTACAGCCTGTATTCCGATATATGTATGGTGTAAACGGAAATCTGCGTATCCATTTGTTACATTGTCCAAGGGAAATGATATCTTTATATGATTGGTAATTGTTATGTGGAAATAGGATTTCGGCTTAAATGTATATATTGTTGTATGTCCAAGGGGAATGATATGTTTATATGATTGGTAATTGTTATTTGGAAATAGGATTTCGACTTAAATGTATATATTGTTGTATGTCCAAGGGGAATGATATGTTTATATAATTGGTAATTGTTATGTGGAAATATGATTTTGGCTTAAATGTATATATTGTCGTATGTCTAAGGGGAATGATATGTTTATATGATTGGTAATTGTTATGTGGAAATAGGATTTCGGTTTAAATGTATATATTGTTGTATGTCCAAGGGGATTAATATGTGTTAAGTTTTGCTATGATTATGAGAAAGTATGATAAATGACTTAAGCATGAGACTTATGTAATTAATAAGATAATTATGATATTTGAGTATGATGCTATGTCATTCATAACCATAGTATGCTATTCATGTCATTTAATTGTTTTATGTTTGTTATGACTACCTCACTAGGCTATATAAGCCTAACATATGTGTGTCTCACGCATTTTAGGGTCTTGAGGTTTTTCGAGCCCGATCGTGTAATCTCCAGTTGCCAGTCACTTCTGCAAGCTATATATATGTTTACTTTTGTTTCCGAACTCCTAGTAAGGTGGCATAAGGTTTAGATGTGTTGTAATAACTTATTTTGAGAAGTTTGTTAAATCCTACTAGTGTCTAGGTGGTGTATGTGCTTAATGGTATGTTTTGAACTTGGTAAGCTAATCTAAATGGGCCTAATGTCACTAGACGGTAAAATCTTAGTAAACAAATTTGAAATGCTCTAAAAATTTGCATGTCATTAGATTTTCTGTTTATTGGTTTGCTAGTAAAATTTGGTAATGTTTAGACAACATTTGCTAGGTTAATTCGAATAAAAACCAGTAAAAATCTGTCATTATAGGTCTGGGGTATCGATACGGGTGATTGCATATCGATACGGCCCTTGCACAAATGGTCTGGTCAACATTGGTCAAATAGGGCATATCGATACGGTGTGGACGTATCAGTACGGATTTTGGTCACTAGAATTTGGTTTGAAAAATGGTATCGGTACGGTCATATAGCCTATCGATGCAGGGTCAACACAAGTCAACCGGTATCGATACGGGCTTAGCTGTATCAGTATGGGTTTGAAATCCCTTGAATCTATAAATCTAAAATTAGGCTTAGCGTATCGATACGTACCTTAGGGTATCGATACAGTGGTAGTTAAATCTGTTATAAAGCATAAAAACAAAATTTAAATAGTTTACAAATTGGTCACTTACAACTACATGGTTTAATTGATTATGTTAACGATATTCGATAATAACGAAACTTCACAGATTAATAATCGGTAAGTTTAATTACAAGTTGGTAATAAAGAATTCGGATTAGGATAGCTGATTTGTAAAGTCTACGAATTAGTCATTTTAGTTTAAAAAGTTTAAGTTGACCCAAATTTCTGATAAGATTAGTAACCAATAAGTTTGTTAAGTCCTGAGAATGATTAATAAAACCTTCTGAAAGAGTCCCAAGCCCCGAATCCGTCTCTGAAGTTTTAAATTTGTTTTCCGATAGCGTTTTCCGACCTAGTTCTTTACCATACCGGGAAGGAGGTGCTTCATAAATATGCTCAAAGTTGGAACCTAATCATGACATTACCGTAAGCTTGTATGCAAATCAAATCTCCAATACTAATTAGAACAAGATGCAATAATCAAAGGGTCTTAAACGGGTTTTAATGGGGCTTAGGTAAAAGTGGGGAGAAGGACAAAAATTTGGGTAATAAGCAAGACAAGAAATAAATTAGATCAATTCCACATAAACTCAAAATTAAAGTAAACAAAAGAAATGAAACAACTTCAAAAAAAATTCTTTTTTCGTTTGAACTATTTTTTTCTTCTTTTTTTCCTATTTCTTTTCTGTAGTTTTTTTTTCTTTTTTTCAAACTGTTGTTTATATTCAAACCCTTTTTTCTTTTCTTTTTTTGTGGAAATAAATCATACAATGAAAACTTAATTCTCTTGTCCTGAAAAGGGTGAAAAAGATAGTCAAAGTAAAAGGCTCGGGTTTGAAAATGTGGTAAAAACAAAGAAATGGTAAAGGCATAAAAATGGCTAACTAGGGAAAAATAAAAAGGGTAGGCAATTTTAGAGGTAAAAAGTGGGTAATCTTAAGTGTCATAATCATAATAAAGCATCCAGTTCTTTTGTAATCTCGACTTGCATTTAATTACAAGTTCTAGAACGTCAATGTCAAGCTCAACGTACTCAATCAAAGAATATGAGCAATAATGTAAAGAATATGCTCTCAAAGGCTCAAATCTTACCGAAGTGTATACATTTATTGAGTTAAGCACATTTCAACTAACGAAGTCATGGAATATCACAAAAAAATTCAACCAAATTTCTAAACATGTCATCCTTTATCATATATATCCCAATTCAAATGAAAGCATGCTCTCAATCAAGCATGGCATTCCAAGATATTCAACAAGGCAAAGGATTTCAACAAAAACTTTTCACAAGTTCAACCAAGCATACTAGAATCAAAGCATAAAAATAAGTAAGGGAAAATTCAACCAATACTCCACCCCCTCACTTAAGTCGTATTGTCCCAATACGAAAATTATAGTACAAGAGAAGGATTTGAGATACTCATCCTGTCTAATGATGACCATAGTCACGGATTAATTTCGCCTTCGGTTCAAAAACACTAGATCATGGTTAGGACCTTGTCGTCTTGTGCAGACCATCGCAGCGCCGGAGTAATGCATGTGACGTGGTCTAGATGTGGCAGTGTGAGAGTCTTGAAGGGGGAGAATGGGTGGTGACCGCAGTTAAGGTGACTGAGGGTGGTGCGAATGGTTTGTTATGAAGGTTTGGTGGCTGCGTGTTTGGGGAAAGAGTGAAGACTGTGGTGGGGGGATTAGGAAAATGAGTTGGGGTTTAGGTTAAAATATCAAGTGGAGGGGTCTTAAATAAAAGGAAGAGTTTGTTTGGAAAAATGGGACATGGTTTATCAAATAGGTGTGGGTCCATGGGATTTAAAATTTTAAAGAAAAGTGGGTTTAAAATAAAGATAAAGACTAGGGAGATAAGTGGATGAGATTATTGGCTGAAACAAATGTTGGAATTAGGGGGGTGGACAGCAAAAAAATGGGCAATAACCTGCGCCTATGTGGGGAAAAGGTTTTGCTAACGTGCGTCATAAGGGTTCTCCACTGCCAATTCATGTGTGAGATATTTCTAGGGATTGGAAATTGTGTTCAGTTCGACCAAGAATACCGCAATTGACATTATTTAGGTTTGATTCAAAATATTTGGGGTAACTGAAAATTCAAATAAAATAAATCTAAGATTAAAATAAAATTGAAAACAAATAGAAATTAAGCAAAATAAAAAAATAAAATGGGTTGCCTACCATTAAAATGTTTTGTTTAACGTCGTTTAGCTTGACGACCTGATTTAGACTACATGTACTGCAACAAATACTTCCTCAAATTCATGCGCTTTGTCCAACTGAGAATTTCCCCATGAGAAATTTTATGATCATAGAGTTCCTTCATTTTTCTGATAAAATGTCTCATTTTTCTCTTCAATTTATCTAGCTGTAATTTTAACTCGAAATTTGGTGCCTGTAAAATGGAAGGAAACATTTTAGTTTTCGAAGGAGTTAGGCGCAAGTCAGAATAAATATTTCCAACTCCCTAATTTCTTTGTTGTGATCCTTCAATTCCCTACCCAAATCATTGGATAATTTAGTTTCAACAAACTCATCTACCAAAGGCTCATAAACGTCAATGAAACTAATATTTGCAACATTATCTGGGCATGTTTCGTGCTTAGGAAGGGGCGACCAAGAAGGATTTCGGAGGAAGAATTAGTTTGGCCATTTTCCATGTCGATGACGTAGAAATCTACCAAAAATATTAAATCATTTACCTTAACCAGCACATTCTCTAGGATTCCTTCGGGACAGATGACGGATCTATTGGCGAGCTGGATTGTCACTCTTGTTTCCTTCAAAGGTTCTACACTAAGTGAATTGTAAACGGAAAGCAGCATAAAATTTATGGAAGCACTCAAATCACACATAACACATTTAATTCTTACTTTACCAATTTTACAAGGAATAGCAAACATACCTTGGTCATTTACCTTAGGTGGAAGCCTACGTTGAAAAACAGCTGATACGTTTTCACCCAAATTTACCTTTTCATTGCCGGTAAGTCTCCTTTTGGTTGTGAAAAGGTCTTTCAAAAATCTAACGTATCTTGGTGCATTTCGAATTACCTCAAGAAGAGGTATGTTTATCTCCACCTTCTGAAAAATGTCAAGTATCTCATTTTCCTCGACTTGTTTATCACGTTTAACCAATCTCGGTGGAAAAGGAGGTGGTGTGGCATAGGGAGATGGAGTGCGAGGAGTTTGCGATTCATCCTTCTTTTTCCTCTAGGATCTTGCGTCAACTTCGTCCTTCTCCCTCTGGGATCTCGATTTGTCTTCTTTATCAGATTCTAAGGAAACATCCTTTGAGAAATTATCCACGAAACGATGGTAATACCCTGCCAAGCCCAAGAAACTTTGAACCTCCATCACCGAATTAGGTTGTTTCCAATTCATAACTGCCTCAATTTTCTACGAATCCACATGAATTCCTTCAGCCAAAACAACATGACCAAGGAAAACTACTTCCCTAATCCAAAATTCACACTTGCTCAACTTAGCATAAAGTTGATTACCCAACAAGGTTTGCAACACAATCCACAAGTACCTATCATGATCCTCCTCAGTACGAGAGTACACAAGGATGTCATCAATAAACACTACCACAAACTGATCCAAAAATTCATGGAACACTTGGTTCATCATATCCATGAAAGCTGCAGGCGCATTCGACAACCCAAACGGCATCACCAAGAACTCATAATGCATTATCGGGTGTGAAAGGCTGTCTTTGGCATATCTTTATCCTTCACCTTCAACTGATAGTATCTTGATCTCAAATCAATCTTAGAGAACACCATGGCACCTCAGAACTGATCGAACAAATCGTCAATCCGTGGCAAAGGATACTTATTCTTAATTGTTAACTTGTTCAGTTGCCAATAATTGATGCACATTCTGATAGTGCCATCCTTCTTCTTCCCAAACAACACAAACGCTCCCCCAGGTGAAACACTAGGACGGATGAAACCTCGATCCAACAACTCCTGAAGTTGTGTCTTTAACTCTTTTAACTCCTTAGGTGCCATGCGGTACGAAGCAATGGACACGGGTGCCGTATCCACATGCGTCTCGATACAAAAATTTATCTCTCTATCTAGTGGCAAACTAGGCAACCATTTTGAAAATATTAGTTTCAAAAATGATGGTATCAGAAACTAGGCTCATAAACTAGGCTCACAAACTCATCTACCAAAAATTTATCTCTTTATCTGGGGTAGTCATAAACAATGGTAAAAATGATGGTATGCAATTCAAATCATGCTAGGACGATAACAATACCATCGTTATATCAATGCTATGACAATATCAATGCTATGGAAATATTCAATAACATATTTGACATAGATTGATAGTGTTTTCTTGGATCGAAACAAGATAGTGGATACACGAATTCCTATGCCCCACCAAATCAATGAATGGTCTAGTCCCTTCGCCTCACCAATTGACCAACAAAACAAATATCCCTCTGCCTCACCACAATAAAGGTCGTAGCCGAAAGACCATAGTCCACCCGTACTAATGAGCTCATGAATTCTATGACATGTCAATTGTATCCAATGTCCTTTCGAATCCAAAGTTTGGTAACGGTAATAATAGCAATGCCGATGACAATATCAATGTCAATGTTTCAATAGCAATAATAATGTCAACACGGATGTCCAGTGGCAATGGTAATATCATTATCAATGACTATAACAATACCTTTATCAATTTCCAATGTCTATAACAATAACACTATCAATATCCAATAGTCAATATTTCTATAATCCAATTTTTTGATGATGACAATGCCAATAACGATGATGCTATACTCAATGATTCGATGCAATAACTTACTGACGCATACCAATAAAGCCTCCAACAAGGTTCAATGCAATAATCCTTTACAAAAAGTTAGCTATGCAATAACCGATATCAATGAAACCAGGAAAAAGGCACCTAACATATTCCCGAGACTCGGACTACACTCACCTTAATATGAGATTACGTTATTCGTTGAATTGTCGAATATCCAAACAGTTTTAATCTTCTGCTTCCCTTTAATTTTTAAAGAGAATTCCACCAAAGTGACCTTCCCAACTTGATTCAAAGAATGAGAAACTTCAAACGGGAAGATTAAGCTATAGGTGATCAAAGTCTAAACTTAGATTTGTGGATGCCAATAATATCTTGGTTGAATTGAACTTCTTCTTTTCTTAGTCACTAAGAATTCAACGATGGTGTCTTGAATACTTAGAAAGGACAAGGGTCTCTCCCTTGTATTTCTATGCGTACGGTGGCTTAGTTTTTTTATCTTGAAAAAGGAAATAAAGATTAGAGGAGGGGGCTCGGTGGGCTAAGGAAATTTATCCACATCTATTTTCTTAACACTTTATCCCCCTCTTCTTGTAAAAATTTAGTCGAGGCTTTCCTTCAAGTGGGATCGCATAAATCAATTATATTCTTTTCCTTCATAAATCGATCCAATATAATTATATTCTTCATCAACTCCAATATTTGGCATCTTTCAATGCCGATTCACGTGGGATCGCATGAAGCAAGGAGGTGATTCATCCCACAAATGGGAGAATCACAAAGGTAGTCCCTCAACTTTTCATTTGCACATTTGTCCCCATAGTTTCAATTTTCACAAATTAGTCACTAAATGACTTTCAATAAATTTAATAAGGTCCTTAACAATAAATTGGCTCAATAGAGTTCAATATTAATGTAATTGACCACACGGTCAATGTCAATACAATATTTAGACATTTTCGATGTAGGGTTTCCGATCGCTGGAACCCAATTCCGACTAGACTAGTTTTTGAGGTGTTACAATCCAGCTTCACATTCTGATTCTTGGCCAACCCTTCTTTTGATTCGACAACCCCTTTCTCTTTGGAAATAGCGGTAATTAAGTTTATCATCTCGTTCATTTGCTTATTTAATTCTTGCGTCTCAATTCGTTCGTCACTAGCGCGAGTATCATCTACCATGTCTGATCTGAAGCCTTTGGATGAGCCCTCTCCTATTGCTTCTGGTGTATCTTTAGTACATAACCTCGAATTTACACTCTTTTCTATCTGATCATAAAACCTTCTATCCATTATGAACGATTTCTAATTTGGCAACCACTCACGAATCAATACCTTAAAAATCTCATAAAGATGCAAAAAATTCAAAAAATAAAACAAAAGAAAAGAAATAAATTAGTATCGAATATAAATAAATGATCCAAATAATAATGCGATAAAATAAAATAAAAAGAGCAAACAAAGCATGAAAAGATCCAACCCTATCTACATGCCATTTAATCCCCGTAGGTTATCTGCATAGCTCTAATGGGGTGGGCTTTTATTTTCGCTATATGCAGTTTCAGTACTAAAAGGGTACCCAAATTTTCCTCGATGTCCCCTACTAAGGGTTGCAAGGCCCCCGATCATCACCCATTATAGGCTCCTTTCAATCGATTTCAATTCGGGTGGACCCATTCACTATGTCCATATGGGAAAACAATATTCCCACGAAATATAGGGTACTCAAGCCCCGAAGGTACTTGCTAGGCCCATACGGAGGAACAATATCTCCACGAAAGCACTAGCGTTTCCCCCCGACTTAGACGAACGAGTTTATATGCCAAATTTTAAATGCGTTAAAATAAACTCGCATTTATAAACAAATATTAACTTAATTGTCACTTTAACTCACAACATCCGATATTAATAAAGTGGTAATTGTTTTTAGGCTTAACTCTCTTTTTTTGTAAAAAACAATAATTAAGTCCCTAGCAGAGTCGTCATGCTGTAAAGACTAAAAAATCCGCAGTATCCCACTTTTTTCTTGAAAATTTTGATTTGAGGGAATTTGTTTTAAAAATTCGTATTTTTGAATAAAACTGGAGTCTCCACCGGTCACTTGAGTTAGGTAGACTGGAGACTAAAAACTAAACCAGAGATTCTCATTGTTTTGGATTCGGAAGTCGATAACGTGTGGGGAAGGTTTCACACCCCATCACGTCTAAACTTGGTACCAAATCATTTACTATTTTATTAATATCATATTTTACAAGTTAAAGTGGAGATTAAAACAAAATTTGGTTATACGTGCGAGTAAATTTTAAGGGAGGGGTCGTTATTCGAAAATAAACGAAAAAACACCACCACTACGCCTGGTACTAGCCAAGTTTACTATCGAATAAAAGGGCGTCACATTAACAGTTTATATCCTGATTTACAATATAATAATGACATGTCAAATGTATGAATAAGCATGACAATTTAAATGCATGAGCAAATAACGAAAATGCTAACATAAGTAAAGGTAACATGAATAAAATAAAATAAAATAAAATACATAAAGAACCACCACACATATATAATATAAGATATAATAATATATACATATATACATATACACATATACATATATATATATATAAACATTAGTATTTAAAAGCATACATATCTATTTTAAAAAAAACATATATATAACATATATAAGTACATAAAAAGGGTATGTACATAGAACTATATACATAATATTGTAATATCATAAGCTATAATATGTATATAGGAACCATATACTACTAAAAAATATATAATAGGACCATAATAATATAAAATAAGTATAAACTATAATATTAGTAGTTGATAAATAATAACCACAAATATTAAGATAATGTATATATTTATAGTACCTACAATAATTATAAAAATAATCACATAAACTAAAAAAATAAAATATAGGCTCAAGAGACCAACAAAATAATCCATCATCATCATTTAAAAGGGTCCAAAAATTACAATAAAGGTACGTGTGTACCCAAAATTCAAGATTTAGACTAGCAAAAAGTAATCAGTTGGGTTGGCCCGTTTCTTTTTCTCCTAGACTGGGCCGCGTGAACCGGGTCGGATCTGGGTATAATGACCCGTTCGGTTAGCTACAAGAGTAAGGGGTTCATTTTTTATTTCATTTATTCCTCTTTCTCAACTAAACCCTCTTTTCCTCTCAAATATAAGCCTAGCCGTCGCTCCCTCACAATGTCGCCGCCGCTGCTGCTCCGGCGAATTTCACTGGTCGCCGTTACTACCAAAATATAGCCATCATCCACTCCTTTTTTATCGAATCGGAATCTCTAAAAACGGTCCCGAACGTTACAAAACCGCCTTGAAGCGGTCGAGTTTCTTCGCCGTCAATCTGAGAATGCAGCCGTCAGATTGTCGCGGAGCCGACGTATGTTGTTCCTGCCACCGCAAGCTACACATCCACCATTGGGATTGAAGAGTCACGGCTCCAATCACAGAAAAAAAGTCATGGCCGAAAATGGGTGTTTTCTCTCATTTTTTCTTTCTTTGTTTTGCTGACATGCTCCTTTTTTCTCACTGTTACTGAGTGTTGGTGTTCGGTTATAGGTTGGAAAATTATGGGAGTGGGTCGAAGATGATATATGGCTATAGATAGGTGAGTGATAGCAGAGGACAGTGATGGAGTTGGGGAGCTTGGTTTCGTTTATTCAATGGTTGTTTAGGAACTGGTTTTGATGAAAGGTTGCTTCGATAGTGAAGGGAGATGAGGATTGGGGAATTTTTAAAACTGGCAGTGATGCTTTTTGATGAATGAAAAAATTTGGAAGGTTGAAGGTGATGAGGGTTGTGTATGTTTGTGTGTAGTGGTGAGCGTGAGTGGAGTTGTTGGCAGTGGGGTTATGGTAGGAGCATGGGTGCCATGAAGATCAACATGCATTCAATGCATGAATTTTTTTAAAAAAAATAATAATATTAAATAATATTATTATTAAAATAATAATAAATATTATTAAATTTAAAAAAAAATTAGTGATTACAAATGTTATAATTAAACTTGAAAAAGTTTAAAATCATAAACTCTAATTTTAAACCTTAAACTAAAAAACTCAAAATTATAAAACCATAAATTATAAAGTCTAAACCCTAAACAATAAATCTTATAAATCATAAGTCTCGTACCTTAAATAGGTAAATAATAATTACATTAAACACACTAAATTAACGAGATATAATTTTTTAAAAATATAATTAATTAATTTTTATTAAAAAGTAAAATAATAATTAATTATTAGAATTTATGTAATTTTTATTTACAACCCTTAAATTACCAATAGAAAAATCTATTATTTTTTAGTAGATAAAATTTTTAAATTATTTTAATTAAAATTTTAAAAATTCTCTAAAAACATGAATAAAAAATATAAATAAATAATACCAACAAAGTTGGAATTCAGAGAAGGAAAGCCGAGAACTTGGGAGTCTAAATAATACAATAAATCAAAGAATTTTATATTGTACGAGCGATTACACGATGCCATATCAATATATTAAAGTAGTTAACTGCACGCTTTTTAGCAAAAGGCTCTATATTACACACGTGGCCGGCGATTCTTTCAGAAATCCACGGTCCAAAACGAAATCGGTTCAACGACTTCGGCCACCTCGGCCTGAACTTGACGAAACACTCCCTGAACTTCCGCTCCCAAAGAACAAATCCGAGCAGTAATTTCCCAGATCATCCGGGGTATATTTGACAATCGACTCGGTCCACGTTTCTTTTATCAGCTGCACTCCACCGTAGTTATCGAAAAACTCCTTGTAGACGGGTCCGATCCGTCTTGCAAACGAGATCTTTATCTCATCTCGGAGTTTCGGGTCGGGTACAATCCAAGAACTTTGTTTCTTGTAAGCTTCTTCGAAAGCCGAGTTAAAGTTTCTGAAATGATCTATCACTTGACCGACGGGAATTTCCGCCGTTGGATTTCCAGGCAGCGAGGCAACCACTTTGCTCCATCCCATCCTCTCGTAATTTGAAGCGTAGTTTCTCACTTTCTGTTCGTGCCTCGTCACCCAATCGTCGCCGAGGAGGAGTTTCAGGTTCGATTGCCGGACTTTGCTGACGACGTATTGGAGATTATTTGCCAAGAACAGATAAGAAAGCGCCACGTCTTTGTACATCTCGGCTTTACCATCTAGTTTACATAGCATGACGAGGATAAGCCAAGCTAACCGGACTGAAACCGGCGAGGAAATGCTCTCCTCCTTCTCGGGGCTGCCGAAGTATGATTCGGGTAATGGTGATGGAACCGATAACGGCCAATTGGCGACGATATCAGAGAGAACCCCGCTGTAGTCGGCGAGGAAAGAGATGTAGTTCATGACATAGCGTGTGAGAGGGTGGATCCCGCCGCCAGGAACCGTAGTTTTGGATGAATCCTTTTGGATTGCCGTTTCGAAGTCCGTTAACATCGTTCTCACGGCATCACAGAGCCTGACCAAGGAGTTAACGGCGGTTGATCGGACGGTTGAAGTTGATTCAAAGCTGAAGATTGATTCAATCTCGGGCCAAAGGTCGGAAACCGCCTCATATAAATCCAAGATACGGAACATTTTCTCGGGAGTTTTCTTGCACTTGGCAACATTTTCCGGGAAACCAAACAGAGCCAAAGCTCCTTCCTTTGAAATATCCGTGAAACAAGATTCCCTGATAGCAGGAGAAATTGCAAAAACTTTATCGCAGAGTATTCTCTCTCCATAAAACAGCGTTTTAACCGCCACCTTAACAGCGTTCAACCAATTCTTAATTTTACCCTCCAAAGTTTCCCACTCCATCTTCTGAATCTGCTGAAAACTCAACGTCCTATCAACTCCGAGATTGTGGAGAACTTCATCTACGATCGATTTCCGAACAGTTTTGTAAAGTTTGAAACACTCCTTAGCGTACCCAGCCGATATCATGGCTTCCGCAATAGCTCTCAAATCCGCCATTGCAGCTGACGAGGCTCTCTCCACTTCTGGGATCGACTCACTCTCGTCCCTCGAATCGTTCTCAGACTCATCTTCTTCAAAATCTGAAAAACTCGACCTGGAAACCGATGGTCTAGAAGACGAGTGACTGGAAACAGATTCGGGGTCAAGGAAACTCCTGCTGGACTTCAAAATCTGGCTGAACTCCCTCTCGAGTCGTTTCATGGCGGTCTGCATAAGCGTTTGAGCTCGAACGAGTTGATCGGAACTGGATTGATGTGAATCCAAGTAGTGCATAGCTTTCTGCAAACCCTTGATGGAACTCAAATACTGTTTGGCTTCTTCCCGATTAGTTTCAGAGAAAAGAGAAGCAATGTTACAGTAGGAAGCTTTATCGCCATACAAGGAGTCCCATTTAGTGATGCTAATTTCAGCAGCTTCAATGTTTTCTTCCATGAGTGACTCAGTGAAAGTATGGTGAAGTGGAGAAGAAGAAGGAGATGGAGATGGAGATGGAGATGGAGATTTCATAAAGATGGTCCTCATTCCTTTCTTTGCAACAATACAAAGCAGAGATGAGTTGATAGAGTTTAGCAAGTATTTAGATTTTAGATAGAGAAACTGATATAAAAGAACAAGGAATTATGATTTTGATTCCAAGAGGGGGTTATATATAGAGAATTAGATATAGCCAGGAAAGTGCGAGGAGCTGAGGACGAAGTTAAAGATAAAAAAGTGAAGGATAAACTACATAGTTGGTATCCTAACTATCAAAACATTTTATTTTGGTCACTTCAATTTAAAAAACCTGTAAAATGATCACTAAAGTTATGTTAAATTCCATTAGTGAAATTACGACGACATGTATCCCAATATGATTGATCT
This sequence comes from Hibiscus mutabilis, assembly GCA_019671005.1. Taxonomy (NCBI): domain Eukaryota; kingdom Viridiplantae; phylum Streptophyta; class Magnoliopsida; order Malvales; family Malvaceae; genus Hibiscus; species Hibiscus mutabilis. Next base: position 26,690,011 of record CM033715.1, read on the forward strand.
GATGATTGGATGGAAATAAAGCTTAAGCATCGGTCATGAGATTTGAAACCAGGTCCTTATTTCTTTTCCGAGCCAACTAGCATCATTTGTTTAAAATTTGACAATTTTTATATTTTAGGTTGAATTTTTTGTTTAAACCATGAAACTTCAAGCGAGCTGAAGTTAAAATTAATTAGATCAATTATATATAAAATATTGATTTTTTGTAAGAAATATATATTTAAATTGTGTATAATTTATTTTTTTCTTTTATTACATGTGATTCGATTTTTAGAATTATTAAATGTTGATGAACTCTTATTCCAAACAAATAATACCAATAAGAGATTTTGGAATTGGTTAGATTTCTAATTATTTGTGAAGTGAAGGTCGATTTTAGATATATTTTAAAGAAAATATAAAGATTTTTTTCTTGAACTGTTATATTTTATGGTTTTTTTAATTAAAGAAACAATTTAAATCATTTTTCTTAAAATCTACCTAAAATTATATTTACATATGTCATTAAAAAAATCTACGAGTGACTAAAATGTAAGCGAAGTATTATTTTTGGTCATTGTACAGGTTTTCGAATTTGGGTAACTAAAATAGAAAAGTTTGATAATTAGGTAATCAATTGCGTAGTCTACCGAACAGTAAAATAAGAAAGACTGCTTATGTCAGAAAAAAAAAAGTCTGCGAAGAGTAATGCAGTCCACGCGGTTTATTTATTCAATGAATTTTGCGTTGAAGATTTGACAAGGACCCGTCATTGTAATTTTTTTTTTTTTTTGTTGTTGAAAGAAGGACCCGTCATTGTAGAATTAAAGCAATCGGCTTCTGTTAGTTTTTTTTTGTTTATTTTTATTTCAAATACTGAAAAAATAAATTTTTAAATAATAATTTTATATTTTATAATTTAGAATTGTAATCACTCATTTTTATCCGGTTTGTAAATATTGTTAATATATTAGCATAATAATTAACAGGGTATTATTATTTCATGTATGCATATTATGTTATAGGTTTACTATATATATGTGATTAATGAGTGTAAAACATGTATGTGATATGTGTAAGTGCATGCGTATTATACGTATTATGTATGTGTATGTGTATGTGTATAGGTGTTGGTATATGTGTACCATATATATGTTTATATTTTGTACATGTATTGTTTGCACATGTATAATATATATGAACAAAAGTATGTGTTTGTGTTTAAACGCATGTAATATGTATGTTGATTTGTATACACGTATGTCAGTCTATATGTATTTAGCTTAATGCCATTGTTGTTGTTATTTGTATGTATATGTATTATTATTAGCAATATTAGTTATTATTAGTGGTATTATTGGGTTAGAGTTAAAATGGATCTGTAAATATAAAAACCCATATAAGTTATTATTAAATGCCCAGTCCAATATATTACAAGGTCCATTATAGTTTACAAGGCCCATTTTGGCCTGACCCAATATCTTAAAAACTCTAAAAAACCAAGTTTGATACACCTTATTTTCCTTGCAGCCATCACCCTCCCAACCGTTGGATCAAGATTTGATCCAACGGTCCAGATGACACTAAGATGATACAGCTGGCGCGCGTGTAATTCACCCCCGGGGCTGCTCGTCTCCCACTCGCGCGTGCAACGCACGCGCGAGACCGTTCGTTTTCCCCTGCCACGTGGCATGATCAGAGACCACCACTTCACCCTGTAGAACGCATCAGGCCGAAGACACCACCACCATACCTCCCCCACGCCGCCGTACCAACCACCATGCTCAGATGCACCAAAAATGAAAATACAAGGTGTCAGTACCAAATCGAACAAGACATGTATTGTATTTTATATTCTACCAAAAAATAGATCAGAATAAGGATATAGGCAACCCAACAAAAGTGTATTATCATCAGTTTCAGAAATACAAAAAAATCCTATCTACTTGTTTATTTTTGAACAAAAAAAAATCTGAAAAGGTATACATCTTTTTTAGCTTCGCATGTATGCTTACAAACAGAAAATAGTACAAAACGCAGAGGAGATGTAGGTTTACATTTGCCGTTTAAGCCCCTTTTCACCGGCAACAGGCCGTCGGGCTCTTAAGCCAAACACGGTGAACTGGTAAAGAGGAGGGGTTGTTTGGTCCTAGTTTATAAAACGTTTTTAAAAAATGAGGGAGAAGGAGTTTCGGTTTTGTTTTTTAGATCTAGAGAAATACATCTCTTTCTCCTAAAATCTAAGGCGGGACGTGGGTTTAGTGTGAGAAGGGGAGTGTTTTAGGTCATGGATTGAGGGTTGCCGGCGCCGGCGAGCGGCGGCCAGCGGTGGCTAGTGGTGGCCGAAATCTGGGTTTCAAGAGAGCCGGCTTCAATATTAGAGAGGGGGAGGATTTTGTTTTATAAAACAAAATTTTGAATGGCAAAATTCTAAAATCAGACCTGATAAGGTCTATTTATAGACTTTTATTTTTCAAAAATGGGGAAATTACCTCTTAAGGACCACCGTCCTTTTCAATTTTTCAAAACGGGCTTCCCCCTTGGTCCAGTTACAATCGCAATCCCCCATTTTTTAAGGAAACTACCAATTTAGTCACTGAATTAAACCAAATTCAGGTTTTAAATGGTAAAATTACCTCCTTAACCATCCCGCGTTTTTGGATTTTTCACTCCGAGCTTCCCCCTTGGTTTAATCACATTTCCAGTCCTTGCAAGTTCTTCCCGGGTTATAATTCGGTCTTCAAATGTTTGTTTTTTATTTGTTTATTTAAGTATTCTATTTTCAGTTTATTTCATTTCAGTCCCTCTGTCTTTTTTATTGTTATGCTTGTGTTTTTTGTATAATTACATTTCCATTTTATGTCTCAAGCTCCTTGGTGTTCTTGCATTACATGCCTTTATGTTTTTATCATGTGTTTTTAGTTGTCATATTATGTTTTTTTGTGTTTTAGTTTATTTTTTCTGTGTTATATATGTCTATTTTGTACGCTAAGTTTTAATTTCGTTTGTACATCATGTTTATGTGATTCTTCATGTTTTTATTTATTTAGGTTGATGTATGATGTGCATTCATTCATGTTTTTATAATATGCATTTTATCGTGCTAATGTATCATGTGGTTCATTTGTGCATGTTACATACTTGTGTTTTGATTAAGTGATCATGTTTAGTTTAGTTGTTTATCTTGAATATACGCATGATAGTATGTTTTGTTTTTGTCTTGTATTTTAGGTTGCATATTAAAAATGAGTGATTTTTGTTACATATAAATATCGTGACGGGTTTTGGCATATGTATGTAATTTGTGTCACGTGATAAAGTTTTATTGTAACGTGGTGATAATATGGTTTTGTCATTTTAGTATCATGTCATGCATATTGCATTTGTGTTTTTAGGTACTTAAGGATATTATATTTAATTAATTTAACCTTGAAGCATATCTTTTACCATGTTTGTGTGTATATGTTTTATTTATGTTTAGTCTAGATCCTTGAATATGTCATTTATATCTATGTTCATGTATTTTGTTACTTTTTGTTTAATATTATGAAATTCTTGTTTTTTTTTTTATCTTTTTAGTATCACGTCAATGTAAATTGTATGCTTTATTTTTGTTTTTAAGTTGCATTTCGTATATATTATTGTCAAGGCGGTGCCCTTTTACCCGAGCGTAAACGGGGCCAGTATCAGGCGTAGTGATGGTGGTTGGACGTTTACTCTCGGATAACGGGGTCTTTAAAATTTACTCGCACTTATAACCAAATTTTAATTTAATCGTCACTTTAATCCGGAAAATCTAATATTAATAAAGCGGTAATTATTAAAGTACCAATTTTGGGCGGTATGGGGGTGCTAATCCTTTCCCATCCGTAACCGACTCTCGAACCCAAAGTTTCTGAATCTCTGGTTTTTATGGTGTCCAGCCTACCTAAGTGGCCGGTGGCGACTCCAATTTCTGAATAAAACACGTTTTTCAAACCCCACGGAATAAATATTTTAATACCAAAAAATCACAAACACTTCGAAAACTCGATTTTTAGCGAAGACGGACATCGCTACAAGAATTATTATTTTTTTGTTTAAAAAGTAATAACTCTAAATTTTAAATATTAAAATTTTAAATTCTAAAAAATACATTTTATTCTTACATTTTAAGTATTAAGTTTAAATTTTAACCCTAAATTATAATTTTATTTATTTTAATGTAGAGACATAAATAAAGACATAAAAAAGAGAGGAATTATTTTCTTCATGACCTGCATGATTATTCGGAAATCAAATCTCCTTTCGTTTGCAACTGAAAATTATATCTTCCCTGCACTTGTAGTTGCAACTTAATTTAAGTCATTTTTTGTTCGATTAAATCAAATATATTTAAGTTTTGTTCTTTTCCGCGGTAACAAAAATTAGTTTATTTCAAAGGTAGTCAACGTCCAGAACATAGAAGATTAATTATTGAATTGAATATCTTGAGAAATAAAAGAAATTATTTCAAAATATCCACTAATTTAAGAAAAGAAACATTTTGTTGTAGCCAATTAGCTGCTTTTTCTGGCAAAATTAGGCAAATATTGGAGTTAGGAATGAAAATTAAAGAAATAGGGTGGGTTGAGAATTATTATGATATTTACGATAAAAACTACAGTAAAATAAAAGGAATTTTTCTGTAGAAGTCGTTATGCAATATTTTAATCTTTCTTCTCTAATTTGACATTGCAGCAGGAAAAAGAAAATATTTTAATATTTATCATTGAACTACATATGTAGGAGGCGTTCTCTTGCATGTTACATCCATCGTTCACGTCATCCTGGCTGGAAAAGTTGAATTGATTCCTAGTATTGATTCCTACATAAGTAATCTCTGCCATGGAAGCTTTGAACTTTGAAGGCTTCTGCAGGTGGCGTTCTTAATGATATTCCTAGCTTGTTGAAATCGTCTGTCTCATTCTCTATATAATGGGAATGCATTTGATGAGAGGGTTTAAGGAGAGTTGCTTAAAGAACTTTGTGGTGAAGGTTAGTGGTGTAAAACACTTTTGGTACATATATTGTTTTTCTATTTTTTTAATTTTATAGATTTTGTCTATATATGTTTGATTAATATATTTTTATTTATGTTGGAAATTCAATTTTGTTGAAAGGAATGAGTTAATCAAGAATTTGGAGAAAAATTTAGATTTACCTGTTATTTTGCTCGGTTTTTCTTTTGCCAAGTAAGTAAGTTTAATTTATTTTTAATCAGTTAATTTTTTAAACATTTTTTAGTTGTTTATTAATTTTATAAATTTTGTCTATATATGTTGGGTTTGATTAATATAATCGTTTATTTATATTGAAAATTTAATTTTGTTAAAGGGGAAGATTTAATGCTTATTATTTTTCTCGGTTTTTCTTTTGTCAAGTAAGCTTAATTTAATTATTTTTTATTGAAGGATTCAGAGCAAAGTTTTTTAGTTTCTCGTCAAATCCGATAAGTTTTTGTCATTTATTAAATTTTAATTAGTCAATTATTTTTTTAATAGTTAATGTTTTTGTTACATATATGTAGTTTTTGTATTTATAATTTTTAATAAGAAAATTTTAAACTATGTTTATGACTATTTTTTCTTCAATATGTAGTTAGAATGAGCTCATCAACATATTGTGACACTAAAATCATAGTTGGTTGTTGGGGCGAATCTCTTGATGATTTCAAAGAGGATGAAGAAAATATTGTGCCTATTACGAAAGATGATGAGGTTCATTTACTCGATGTTGATGATGTTGAGGTTGTTATGACATATGCGACTAAGAGTAATGGTCTGGATGTTGAAGATGATGTTTGGGCAATGGATGTCGCTAGGATTGGGTTGGGAAATGATTAGCCTGTTTGGGGTTATGTTGAACCGGAGCCCGAGCAACCAAAACCCATTTATCCAGCTTATGAACCTCCAACCTGCATGTATGAGGTGGACTATGCTGCAATGCGAGATCCGAAACATAAAGCTCGCGTATTTGGTTCTTCATCATCTTTCAACTATGGAGAATGGGTACTTAAGGCTCAATTCAAAACAAAAAAAAAAGTTGCCCAGCTGGAAGTTAAGGAGTACTGCATCAAACGGCATATTGGATCATGTGTTGTTGAGTCTGATATGCACACCTATTATGCCAGGTGTATTAATCTGAAGAGCAAATGTCCTTGGAGGATAAGAATTTCATACCGGAAGAGGTGTTAAATGTGGGAGGTGACACGGTTCAATGAGCAGCAATCTTGTTCAAATATATCATTATCACAGGACCACATTAATTTAGACTCGGATCTAATATATGCCTACACTAGGTTATTGGTTGAAAAGAATCCAAGGATTTTGATTGCAGTGTTAGTAGCATCCATCCGGAATTAGCTTGGATATATTCTATCTTACTACAATACATAGATGGCAAAGCAAAAGGCGATGGCACAAGTGTATGGTGATTGGGATAAATCGTATAATGAGCTACCAGTTCTTTACGAGAAATGCAAATATTCATCCCAAGAACCATGGTAGAATACGAAACAAAATCGGCATGTAACTTACAAGGCAAACTAATTCCTAGTAAAAGAAAATTTAGTAAGTTATTCTGGGCGTTCAATGCGTGCATTGAAGGATTCCCATTCTGTAAACGCGTGATTCAAGTGGATGGTACCTGGCTGTACGGGATGTACGGTCATTTATATTACTCGTGGCTGTTGCACAAGATGGAGATAGTAATATATTCCCAATTACCTTTGCCATAGTTGAAAAGGAAGACGCGGATGGATAGGAATTCTTTTTGAAGCATTTATGCAACCATGTAGTAAAACAAGACAGGGTTTGTATGATTTCTAATTGAGGGATTGCACTCTTATCAATAATTGACAGACAATGAAGTTTATGGAAGCCGCCGCATGCATATCCAGCATATTGTGTACGACATATTGCGGCAAATGCGAAGATGTATTTTGGAAACAATCAGATTCGAAAAGAGATTCTAGGCACTAATAAATTGATATTTATCGTTTATAAAAATTATTAATTTATTTTTGAGTAGATGTTTTGTTGAGATGATCAACCAATAGCAAATTGGCCAAGATGGGGTGAATTGGCTTTTTAAAATTGAAGGGAGGAAATTGGTAAATAAAAATGAAGGCACAAGAAATTTAAAGTGGTTTAAGCTTCTAACAAGCTCTACATCCACTACCTTAGCTCCCCACTAAGGATTTCAAACAATTCACTATTGAATTCGTCCCCTTTTCTAGGCTTAGGAGGAAATCGTTACAAATCGGTCAAGCTTTCTACCCAAGGCTTGATCAAGATCACTCAAATACAAGACGTTGTTGGAAAATGAAAAATAACCTCTCAAAGGAAAATAATTTGCCCCAATTACAAGTGCACTCTCCCCAATCTTGAAATAAAGAAATGCAATTGAATTACACAAGATGGGTACAAGGGTTTGACTCTATTTAGCTCAAAGAGAATGAATTTTTGCTTGAATGCTTAAAACTTGATCAATAGTTGTTGTTGTTGTTGTAGCTTCAGAGGCTTGCTTTTATATCTTCTCATTAATTTCTAATTGTTGGGTGGTTGGCATCATCAATAGAGCCATCAGGCTCTCTTTTTCCCACCATAAAAATGCACTTATGCAACCTACCGTATCGGTACATGAAGAGCTATTTTGATACCTATCTTAAATAGAAAGAGCCGTTGCAGAGAAATAAAGAGGCGTATCGATACGCGAGAGGGCGTATTGACACGGTAAAAGGTTCGTATGGAAACAGCTATAGGTCGTATCGAAACGAAATACACTCATTTTGAATCTACCAAAGTCTGTATCGGTACACCCTAAGGTGTATCGAAATGGGTAAACTGATTTTTGAAGTTTGCTAATTCCCCATAATTGACAAGGTAACGATAACTTAATAAATGCAAAGATTTGAAAATCTTAACCTTTGTATCGAAATAGTATAGGTCCGTATTGGTACGCTTAACTAAAACCTTAAGCCTAGATGAAGGCCGTATCGAAACGGACAAGTCCGTATCGAAACACCTGTTTCAAAATGGATGAATCCGTATCGAAACGTGAAATTCCAATGGCCTATAAAGTTGAAGCCGTATCGAAACGCTTATAGAGAGTATCGAAACGCCTGGGCGATTTTGTAAAGATTGGCTTTGAAACATTTAGAAAATTTTGTGGGGTTTAAGGTTTGACTTAGAAACAATTATAGGTTTAAAAATCCTTGTCAATTGTGAGACTTTCAAGTACTTAAAATTTTATTTACTTTTGCCATTTAGTCCTTGAAATATTTGTTATATCAAAATCAAACATATGTTTTACAATCTCTCACTTTTTAATATAACAAAACCAAAGTAAATTTTTAAGTAGTTTGAAAGATTCTCCCCCTTACTTTAAGATAGGTTTTAAAAAAACTTCAAAAAAAAATTAGGGTTATTCTCCCCATTTAAGGCAAACAACATAAACTTCATTAAGAACTTAAAGCATAATAATTCAAAGCAACATGAAATCCAATCTCAAATCCTAAAACATAAATAAAAAACAAATAATTAAAGCATGGGTTCAAAAAGAAGTAACATAGGTGCATTAAAATCCTAAATGATATGATATGATATGCAAGACCTAGGGAACGTCTTCCTCATCTCCATCTTCTTCATCCTTATTGGCATTTTGGGCGAGAGATTGTCTCCACTCGTCATGAAAAGCGGTGAGAGAGATGTCTATCAGTTTTGTTGATTTTCAATAGAGGTAACTCGATTCTTAATAAGACCAACTTTCTCCTCCAAGGATGTGAAGTGAGTACCGATTGCAGCAAACCTGAAATTCATGGTTGTGCCCAAATAAGTGAATTTCTCATTGAGATATGCCATGAGAACATCCATGGAAAGTTGAGAAACTTGAGCTTGAGAATTCGCTTGTGGAGGCGCTTACGGTTCAAGTATAGCTCATTGAGGAAGTTCTGAGAGATGAAGCCATTATCCATTAAAATAGTGAAATTTAGAACGGATAAGAGAACGATCATCAATTAGATCTTTGAGAGGCTCAGGAAAATTATAGGAGCAAACAATCTCCAACTTTGAGAACAAATAACTCAAAACTATTCCATAAGTGAAAGATGAGACAAGAGATGTGTGACAATGTTGAACAAGAAAGACCATCACCGCAAACATAATTTGGCATAAGTTCGGGCATTTTTCTTCACGAAAGCATTGGATCCAAAAGTCGTCGACTTTTCGGATCCATGAGAATTTTTCACTGGATGGACAGAACCACCAAGTGATCATGAGGTGAAGAAAGCGATCATGTGCATCGAGTACAGTGGCAGAGCCACTAAGAACATGTCTTAAAGAGTCTTCATCCTCAAACCCAAAAACATCGGTTAAAACTTATGGATCAATCCGAAATTTCTTTCCCATGAGGTAGGATTCAAGGGCAATGACTTTGGATTTATCGAGACTATAAATACACCGGGTATTTGCATAAAAGATAATGACAAGGTTGCGATACAAAACACCGGGTATATGTAAAAATGGCATAAAATTCCATCTTCTCAATAAACCAATGTATCTGAATTTAAAACGCTGGAAAACCAAAAATGGGATAGAAGTGACACGGTCACGACAAATTTGGTAATTTCGGTATTGTTTGTAGTGAGCAACGTCAAAGGGACTTGTAAAATACCTTTGGTAATTAATGGAGAGGTTAGGACGGGCAGGTTCAGTATCATGATTTGAAGATTCTCCAACCTCACCAGTTCTTGCTCTCTTTCTAGGACCTATAGTTAAAATATGAAAAACAAAATCAAAGCACAAAAACCATGTATGCATAAACCATGTTAAAAATCTATACAATATAGTTTAAAAGTATATAAAAATATAAAAAGGAATTTTGGTAAAAAATAATTTCGAAAAACAGTGTAAAAAATATACGGTATATTCTTATATTCGAATAAAAAAATTAGTTATGAAAATTTTTCACAAAAACTTTAAAACCCATATAGTATGTATACTATATATACAAAAATTAACTAAAAAGTATATGAAATTAAACAAAATTAAAAAAGGACTTTATACCTTGAGTTATGGATATGGATGAATGCTTGATGATAATGCACCAAATTGATGATAAAGCTTTGGCTTGATTTGGAAAGCAAAAAACCTCAAAAGATTGTGTGAAAAACAAATGGTTTTGATGGTATTTATAGAGAAAAATCAAATCTAGGGTTTATGGAAAATTTTGAGTTTGATTTAAAGTTAGAAACCCCATCTTTAAGAATCTGCAGCCACGCGTACTGATACGCCGTATGGCATATCGAAACACTCGTACCGATATGCTTTTGAAGCCATACTGAAATACGAGCTCGTACCGATACAGTTTTGCCTGTACCGAAATGCACTAACGAACCCGTATTGAAACGCTTGTAGCTGTTTTGATACCCTTGTGCCAGAATATGCATTTTGGGCAACAATGAGCTCAAAAGTTTGATTTCAATTGAATCTAAAAGCTTGTAAAAGGCATATGAACTTCATGAATAGACTAAAACAGATATATACTCCCCTTAGCAACAAGCCTAGATGCATAAAGGAGCAAAAACACAAAAGCATGGCAATCAAACAAATTCAAGAAAGTTTTTGATTAAAAGAAGCTCTAAAGGTTCAAGAAGGCTAGTTAGATCTAACTCTCTCCTAAGAGTCCAAAATCGCTCTTTATCTAATGGTTTGGTAAAGATGTCCACTAATTGGTTCAAGGTGTCTACATACTCTAGAACTACATCATTTAGTCCAAAAATCTAATCATTGTCAATTGTGAGACTTTCAAGTACTTAAAAATTTATTTACTTTTGCAATTTAGTCCTTGAAATATTTGTTATATCAAAATCAAACATTGGTTTTACATGTTTTCTTATTTGATTTAACTAACAATTTTTTTAAATAGGGTATGAACTAGTTCAACCAAAATTCAATGCGAGGATAAGAAGGTTGAAGCAGCACAATCAACATGTATTTAATTTTGCAAATGACATCCCCAAGGAAAAATGGTCACAAGCCTATGATGAAGGTCGGCGTTATAGCCATATGACAACTAACCTTGCTAAGGCTATAAACTCGGTGCTTAAAAGAACACGCCATCTCCTAATTGCAAGTATTGTGTGGGAGACTTACTTTAGATTGGGTAAAGTGTGGTCTGAAAAAGGGCAGGAAGTTAACGCCAAGATAAACAACGGAAAATTGGTCTCAAACCCTGCAGGATAGAATGATCGAACTTCAAGTAGATGCCATCTCTATGCGAGTCAGAACATTCGACCCACATGGTTATAAATTTTTAGTCGAAGCTAAGGTCCGAGGTGAGCAAACAATGTTCACCGTAAACCTTCATCAGAGACGGTGTGGTTGTGGTGCATTTCAAGCATTTAGATACCCCTGCTCTCACGCATACGCTGCATGTTTACATTTTCGTCTGGACCCTTACAGGTTTGCGGATGAGTGTTATAAACTAAAGACTATGGAAAATATATACATAATTTGGTTCAACACGATCCCAAACCAAGATTATTGGCCGGTAGAGCCAATATACAAAGCATGGTTACCAAATCTAGAGCTTGTAGAAAGCTGAAGGGTTGATCGAGTTCCACTCGCATTCATACGAACATGGATGATCCGGATGATAGAGAGGGGGAGTTCAAGTTAAGGATTGTACACTTTACAGGGGACCAGGTCACACAAGAAACAAGTGTCCGAACAAATCCAATCTTTCCAACTATCGTACCGGACCATCAACCTAAATTTTTTGTTAATGTAAATTCGTCATGTAGACTTAACATGGTGAAATTGACACAATAAATACAAAATTTTCCTGTTATTTACTCCTACTATCTCTTTAATTAACCATTTAATATTCAAAATTAATATCCATACACAATTTAAATATATCTTTAATATTTTTTAATATCCCAATTACTACAAATTCATAATAAAATAGATTTGGCAATCTCTAGCACTTTGAAATCATTTAGCAACTCACAAATTAAAGGAAAAATGTTTTTGGACTTAATCGAAAATATTAGATCTTTCAAAAATAAATCAAAGTCTAAACAAACTTGAAATGTTCGGTTGATCGAATTCGGGCCCAATAAATATTCGTTATTAATTCGATAACTTGTTTTAAAATGCTTTTATCGGTTGAGAATATTTGATTTTCTTTATTTAATATTATTAATGTCATAATTAAAAAAGAATACAAGTTTAAAATATATTCTAAATAAAATAAATTACTATCAAACAAAGACAAGTTTTAATGTTTCTCACACAAACATGAAATTATCTCCTCCTTCTGCTTGGGAATTCTTGTCGATGTAAGGATGTCGTTTGATCATATCGTCGAGGGGCTCATACTATTCTTCGTGGAATTTGTGGTTCATCGGGAGTCTGCTCATCTTGATTGACATGATCGTCCACCGTTTGCATAACAGGTGGTGTAGAATACACATATGGTGTAAATAATGGAGTGGAAATGGTCGTAGTAGACAACCAAGATGTCATATCATCAACACTCATGCTCTACCCATATCCATATGATTGAGGATGCTCAAATGGTGGTATGTATACATCATCATCATGGCCTGGATAAGATGATGAACTACCAGCAAATGTTGTATGAACAAGTGGTTGTTCGAACATATTACTCAGTTTGGATGAATTGACTTTGGTGTGCTGATATGAGGTCCCACCAACTGTTGGATATCTACAAATTGGTTGTTCCCAGGGATTACTAGGTTCAAATAATCCCTCTACAATTCTTGTGGGTGCTCCTCTTGACCCCTATGGAAACCAATTCATAGACATATTTATTGTTGTATCGTTTGGTGGTTGTGATGAGCTCTGATCAGGTTCGAGTTCAAATGTTCTGCCAACATGTTGATATGAATATCTCTGCTACATCTACCATTTTTGACTCATTTCATGGACTACCAAGAATGGTTTTCCATTATTCTTAAACCACTCTAAGTACTATGGACAACAATCAAAATCATCATCTTAAATTGGAATACAATCTTCTGGCAGCCAACTAATTCTATCATTCCATAGAGTAATGACATAATCTTCTTGCTCGTCACTCAAACCTCTAGTATGTATATACTCAATATCAATTGGAGGTTTAGGAATAGACTGGAAAAAAGTTGAATTGCTGCAACACTCTATCAACACACTAATACTCAACAATAGAAAAATGGATCAACAATATAACAATACCCCAAAATGTAGAACATTCCAACACATTTCGTGGTATGCAAGACATCGCTTCTTGACCTTCGTAGGGCCTCCAAATAAACTGTAAACAAAATTACGTAATATATTTTTATATATAATTAAATTAAAGATAATAAGTTAGGAGTGTATTTAAAAATTTTATGATACCTGATTTTTTCCTTCTGATTCGATCTAGAGTCGTGTATCTACAACATTATTGTGCACCACCCCCGTTTTTTTCATATCATGTCTCCATCTGTATAGAAATTAAATATTTCTTTCTAAGTAATTTCAGATAAATCTAATATCAATAACATATTCACAACAATTTGATTCATAATATTACCTTACTGTAAACGAAAATTCAATGGGGGCTCTGCTAATCGGCGTTACATAAGGAAGTTTATACCATGCCCAAGATTGGAGCAAGGTAAGACATCCACCAATATCCACGTTCTTGTTATTGTCATGAAGAACTACCGCTTGCACATTTCATGGTACAAGAATGCCAATATAGTAGATCCCCAACTATATTGATGTGTTGTCTAAAAATTTGCCAACAATGGTAGATATTGTGTGTGTTCATAACTACCAGATTTATCTGGCATTAATATACCTCCAATAATGTGCAGCATATATTCCCGTGCAGTATACATGACTTCTTCTTCAGTAGAGCTCTTAGTTACCTTGAATTCATTCTCCAGCCATGACAATTTTACACGTACCCCTCTCACATCTGACACAGAAGGTACTTTCCCAAGTAACTCATTGCACAATTGAAGTACATCACAGCTATCATGTCCTACCACTACATTCTCATTTATTGGGACACCAAATTGTATAGCTACGTCTTGCAGGGTTATCGTACATTTTCTGACCGGAAAATAAAATGTGTGAGTTTCTGATCTCCATTGTTCAATCAGCGCAGTTATCAACCCAGGGACTAACTTATATCCCTGAAGAAATGTTACATTATAAACGAGAATATGCAAGTAAATAACTATATGATCAGATGGTATCTTCGGCTTCGTTCGTTGAGGCTGAAAGCGATGATTGTCCTGTAATAAATTTATTAAAATAAATTGATTAGTTAGAATGAATAAATGATATTATGAATTTGCAAACAATTAAACAAGTTATAAGTTTACTTACAAGATGAGAAGAGATGTGAACATGATCAAGTTGCAACAAAACTTGTTCTGATGCCATATTTCTAACTAATCTGCAAAATAATTATTTAGAATTTTTTTCTAATATAATAAAATATTATTATTTTCAATAATCTAAATTTTTAAATACATTTGGTACTATATAAAATATTGTATATTGGGTATTTGAATAATACTCACGTCACACATATTATATATATATATAATATCATCTAAGGGCAAATTTTAAGTTTTACATAATTTACTTACTAACTACTTAAAAAATTTAAATTTTTTTGTAAAACTATTATCTAAGTATAAGTACCAAGTAAATAGGGAAATAATTTTTTAAAAAATTACTTAGAATATCATCATGGTTATATTACCAACTAAATTTACTAACTACTATATTACTAACAAAATCTAAAAAGTACTTAAAATTTTACTAATTAAAAATAAAATAAACTTGATAATTCTCTGAGCAAAATATATGAATTTTTCTCCAAAGTTTGACTAAATCTTTCCTTTAACAAAATTGAATTCCCTATACAAATAAAAAAATTATATTAATAAAAACAATAAATAAATAATCCAAAATAAATAGACTATATGCAAGATTTATATAAAAAAAATCCTACTCACTGTTCCCACAGATATTTTCATATACATCTAGCTCTCTCTCTCTCTCTTTGAACTATCATCATTTGCATCTACTATTTTTTAACTAAAACCCCCACCCATGCATTATATAGGAGAACCAAACCCAGCGTCCAAGATTTTGGACGATTCCTGCAGGAGACGTTAATGACAGAGATTCTCTGCCAAAGCTGCCTCACCAGCAAGCGTGGAAATCAATGCCAGATGCAGCAATCATGCAGTAATTATGCAGCTTGCATGCTTCAATGGATGTTATGCATGCATGAAAAGTCTTTTGCAGAAGGCGTTCTTGAGAAAAAAAATATTAAAATATTTTTCTCCTGCTGCAATGTCAAATCAAAAAAAATATTAAAATATTGTCAAACGGCTTCTGCAGGAAAAGTTCCTTTCATTTTATTATAATTTTTGCCGTAAATACCAAAATAATTCTCAACCCACCTTATTTCCCTAATTTTCATTCCTAACTCTAATATTTGCCTAATTTTGCCTTCTTTTCTTCTTTTTGTTTTACTGTTTGTCTAATTAGGCAATTGGGTCATTGATTTTACGTATTTGTTAGGATTAATTCTCATGATAAAAAATCAAAATTTTCATCTTACCTTTTGGATCATGTGAACGAAATTATTGTAGTGGACCACTTGATTTATGAACGTAGGGCCCTCCCTCTTTTTCTTTTGTCCACACCAATTTTTGGAATTCTTTTTATTCCATCCAAAAGTTTCAAATAAAGTTAATGCAACTTTAATTATTGCAGGCTATAAAAAAATCTGCCCTTTTTCTCAGGAAAAGAAAGAAAATATAACCATGCAAAGATAAATTCTTTCTTCAAGTTAAACATTTTTCAATCGATTTTCAAATATTAAAGTATATATTTTAAATAATAATGAAACTCAAGATGGTAAGTTGAGAACATATAAAAACTGTGAATAGTATATATATAAAAGGAGAAGAAATAGGATTTAGTGTCGATTACAAATAAAAGCGATATATTTTTCATTACATTATGAATTTAATTGAAAAAATATGTGAACTAAATGATTATTCTCAGTGGAAAAGACTTAGGTTCAATCGATTTTATTTGCAAAGTGTGTGTGATTTATCTAAAGATTAAAAAAATATGAACAAATACACTTTTTTTGATTAAATAGAGAGATATTTACATTCTCATACCGGGATGCAAAAACCATACAAGTTGAGACAATATAAGTATCCTTAATGAATCTCGAACAAATAGTACTTTTAATCGCATACTATTAAAAATAAAAATATATGTTTTAAATGAGTATATTTATTTATTTATTTTCTCAATATTAAATTTATTAATTATACTATTTTTCGCATAAATTGTGCGGAGTGGGTACAAGTTTTCGACTTTCAACCCACAGATTTGCATGCAATTTCGTGTTTTCATGTTGTTGATGCCTTCATGGAGCCATCAAAATATTTTTAGAAATTCTTATATTTGTATATAAAAAATAAAAATAATATATAAATAATATCTCTTTTATAAATAAAATAATACTCCTTTATAAATAAAAATAATATTTTTTATAAATAATTAATCTCTCAAATATCGTTAAAAATAACACACGTTAATTAAATTTCTAGCTGCATTATGCATTCATGGTGACAGCTTCCACGAAGCTTTTCTGCATCTGGTTTTGCAGCCATTTGTTCGAAAACATAGAAGAAAAAAAAACAATTTGTCTAATGTCTGAATTAATTTAAGGGTAAACTATACCTACGGTCCCTTTTAATTTCGGTCTTGTTTGATTTAGTCCCCATTTTTGAAAATGTTATATTTTAATCACTTGCATTATTGATTTATTACATTTTGATCACTGAGCCATTAACTCCACTAGTATGATGATGTGAAACATTAAAAAAATGGTTTACATATATTGATCTCTCTTTAAACAAAATATTTAATTTAGCCCCTGAATTTTAGTGAAAGTGTTAATTTAATAAAAAGACACTATAATTAATATTACAAAATTGATTTTCTTTCTTCCCATAGAAACTCTATTCTCTTCTCTCAAATTCCTAGCTGTAGTCAACTTTGAACTTACCATTAGTTGCAGCTCAGATTTCTCTGGCTAACTAAATTCGTCACCATAAAGCTTTCATCTTCTTCTCTCTGGACACTAGACATCCATAGTGATCTCTTTTGGTTGCCATGTGATCATGAGCGGAGCCACATTGAATGATGACATATATTAAGAAATATCGACTTTAGATGTTGAAGAAGAAGAAGATGAGGGAATTGTAGACGTTTTAGCTAAGCAACCAGACTATTTCAGTTCCGATCTTAAGTAGATGAGAAACTAAGTTCACAATCCATAGCTATGATCTAACTGTTCCGTTATTGGCTTATTGTTGAATTAAATCTTTTACATTGACATAAAGAATGTAATGTTTGTAGCTAGACATACATTGAATTAAGAATGTTTTGATCGATCATAAATTCACAAAGACTCAACCAATACGATATAAGAATATGCTTGTTTTATTTTCCATTCATCCCTTTCCCTTAGCTGCGTTTTAGCCATATTAGGCACTTGTTGGAACTTGGCAGGACAATCATTGAATATAAAATCATTCATAATGCTATGAGAGAAACTTAATTTTGAAATATGATCTATGTGTGTGTTTTTTTTAAAAAAGAACAAGTTAAGCACTTTCATATATATATTTATATATATAACTCATAAATATCTATAAGAATTTTTTTTTGCCATTTTCGGTGAAGACGAACACCAAATTCGGGCAATTTTAAGCTAAAACCCCATAATAAATAACTATTCAAAGAAATGACCCCCTCAGGGCATTACTTAGAAAAATGACCCCCAAATCTGCCACGTATGTAGAACTCGCGTTCTGCGCAAAGCAAATTTCGACCTCACTATCTGCAAAAAGCGAGTTGTTCTTACGTGGCATCGCTTTTCAGAATAATGAACTTAATAGGAACTTGCGCTCTCCAAAATGTGAGGTCCCCGAGAATTTGAAGAGCCGGTTGAATTTATCGCGGTCTGTTTAATGGAACTCGCTTTCTGCAGAAAGCGGGTTATTTGTAAATCGGGGTGGCAGAACAAGCATCCATAGGCATGTTCGAGCCATATTTCGGGGCTATTAATCGTATTATTTTAGTAAATGGCCAGTTTATTTGCGTAGTAATTGAACTTGTCTTTCATTCGGCATCAATATGGGCAAGTTCGGTGCGTTGTAAATCGGGTAAAATTCGCATTGAAAACGGTACCATATCTTGTTTTTGTGAATGACTGAAAAGTTAAAAGGGCGTGATAATCTTTTTCAGTTTATTTATCGGGATAATAAATCTAAAACTATAAGGCAAAATAAATATAAAATCTAAAACTATGTAAAAAATAAGGCAAAACAAAGTATTTAAAATTATAAAATAATAACTAAAGTTGATAAATAAACATCCCCTTGTCCTAATGACGCCTATGTCCACCCGTTCCGTAGCTGGGTGCATGACGATCTCGTGGAAAATTTCTCCGAGCGGCATGTGCTCCATCGTCGTCGTCCTCATCATTAGCGTCATGATCGTCCCCGAAACGTGGACCACCGCTGACACCAAGGCCGATGTAGAACAAACTCTGTGGCGGCGTCTGCTTAAAAATGTTGTAGTCGAAATGTGCTGCCAATGGTGGAACATCCAACACCGGTGGAACATATGCAAAAGACGGTGTCGGGTAATACGGTGGAGGCACCGGCATAAAAGGACAAAAGGCGTCCGACATGAAAAGCTCAGGTGGAGACCTCGTCTGTTGAAACGTCTAAGGACCACCCATCTGCAGAAATGATGATAAAGTGGAATGCATAAATGTCGATCCTGGCGTTAATACCGAAGGCCCTACCATGGACTGATCTGTTGCTTGCGCTGTTCTAGAGGATGAGGCCCATGCAGTGTGTGTTCAACGTCTTTGGCTTTCAGGCTCCATTTTGATACCGCACTGCATTGGCTGGCACTGGGAGGCATGACGTTGTGCGGGCGGTTTTGGGGAGGCAGCATAATTTCTCGCTGGAGCTCCTCCGAAGTCAGTATGTACGACTTCCCGTTTTGGTAGTACCACTGCATATAGTCAAATGTGACATCCTGGTTCACAATGGGTACACAGATGGACGGCCGCCTGCCATACTTTGTCATCCATTGCCCGACCCAGTCAGCGTGATGATGGCCCCAATAGACTTTTATCTTCCCTTGTCGCGTCAACCGATGTAATTCGTCCAAATTGGGTGGCGACTCCAGAACCCCTTGGACGTAGCCAAATTGTCGTAGAACCCGGTCGGTAGGATGCCACTCGACAATTTCATAGTTGATGAGTGGCACCAGCAGCTGCCAGACGTGAGAGCTGTTCGTGATGTCCTGCGAAATACAGTTCTGAATTGGAGGAGCAACGTACGGAGTCCACAGGAACCGAACAAAAAATTTTGAATGTGAGTTATATAAATTTATGGCCGAATTTTTTTGAGAAATTAAGAAAAAGTATTCGAAATCCTGACCTTGTTTTGTATCTTGTCGGTCACTAGTCTATAGTCTCGTTGTGTCTCCGGCAGTTCCTGGTGAGTGAGTGGAAGACACCACCTGTCATTAATGAAAATGAATTTAAAAAATTGTAATAGTTTAAAAACATATTCTTAAAATAAAATAAAATAATTTAAATTAAATTAAATAATTTTAATAGTACCTCTGAATAAGCAGGAATAGGTATGGGGTAGGCTGTCTAGGCCGCAGGCTTAAAAAGGGCATCCGAAACCAAGCCCAAGACTGAAGCAGTAAATATATCCTCCGATTGCGGCTCTATCTGGGTCGACGGTTCTGCAAAGCTCCCTGAACAGAAAGGCTAGGACCGCTGCTCCCCAACATTTCTTGCTACATTCTACAAAATTGCGGAGATGGTACAGCCACATCAGGTGGACTTTGTTGCAAGAGTTGTCAGGTATCAAAATCCCTCCAATAATGCATAGGATGTGGGCACGAGCAAACCGCTGCAAAAATAATAAGTACCGTTATAAAAATATTTTAATTATTAAAAAAATAAAAAAAACGAAATATATAGTAAAATAAGATAAATATATTTACCCATTTTGTTTCGTCATCCGCGTCTGGGGGAGGATTGTAAAATTCTGCTCCAAAAAAGTAAGAAAGACTTTGCCACCGTCGAACTTGTCCAGAACCACTCCCAACAGCTCGGCACACAGGTTCGGCCAGTCACCCTCGGCAACACCGGTAATAACCGCGCCATCAGTAGGCAAGCCAAGATGATATGCAACATCTTCCAGTGTAATTGTAGCTTCGCCACACGGAAGATGGAAGGTGTGGGTCTCTGGCCTCCATCACTCCAATAAGGCATTAATGAAGGGACGGTTCAACTTCGTACCACCAACGATAGTAGCGACGTGCCCAAAACTGGCTTCAGAAATAAATGGAATGATATCCTCGTCCGGCGCGCCCGTGATACGATTCAGATAGTATGTCAATGCTCGTTCGTAGTTCTTGAAGAAAAATAGTACAAGATAATAATTTAAAAGTATATATACATATAGGAGGAAATAAATTTTAAAAAAAGAAATTAACTTAAAGTAATAAAAAATATTACCTCCTCATTCTTCCACCAGTAGTCGAAGACATGTCATTCGTCTAGCCTCAATAAAGCCTTCATTGTATAAAAAATATAGGATATGTATAATAGAATAGGAGAAGAAGATTGCAGAGGTGTGGGGTAATTGATTTTGTATGGCCCTATTTATAGGAGGCCTCGCACCGCCTGGGAAGCGATTTTAAATGGACCTCGCGTTCTGTGAAACGCGAGATTCCGAAGACCTCACGTTACGCAGGAAGTGAGTTCCATTGAATGGACGCGTCTTTTGACTTTTCAGAGAGCATCTTGAACAGACAAAAGGGAATTCGCGTTATGCAATACGCGAGTTCCTTTATTTCTTAGAAGCCGTCCATTAAATTATTCCTCCAATTATTATATAAAGATGGTAAAAATATTTGATTTTGAATTCCTATTTTCCTTAAATTAAAATCCTAATTAGTGTCGAATATTTGAAATCAAGTAGTCATAAAGTAAAAGATTGTATTTAAATTGTATAAGAGGTAGGAAAAAAGATGGTATTTAAATTATATTAATATATAAGTTGTATTACTAATTAATGTCCCTATCTAAAAGATTGTTAAAACTTTAAACTCTATTGGTATATAAATTAATTAAATATAGTAGAAGATAAAAGTTTTTAGTAATCCGAAAATTTGTTACATATATAAGTTGTATTACCACTAATAAATTTTCTACAGTTATTTAATTTTGTCATAATATAAAATATTTTATGAAGCATAATTTTGAAAACCTAGGACCTCGCTTTCTACAGAACGCGAGGTCCTATTTAATCGATTTGAATCTCAATAGTCGCATATAATGAACGGTCAAAAGAGACCTCGCATCCTGTATAAAGTGAGTTCCGTAGAATACCGCGTTGCGTAGAACGCGAGGTCCTTCAATTCTCGGTGACCGTCTAGTACATTATTTTTTAAAGATGGTAATTTAAATATTCGATTGCAATTATTATATGGTAAAAATATTTAATTTCAAATTCCTATTTTTCTTAAATTGAAATCCTAATTAGTGTCAAATCTTTGAAATCAAATAGTCATAAAGTAAAAGATGGTATTTAAATTTTATAAGAGGTAGGAAAAAAGATGGTATTTAATTTATATTAATATATAAGTTGTATTACTAATTAATGCCCTTATCTAAAAGTTTGTTAACATTTTAAACTCCATTGGTGTATAAATTAATTAAATATAGTAGAAGGAGAAAAGTTTTTAGTAATATGAAAACCTATTACATATATAAGTTGTATTACTACTAATAAATTTCTACAATTATTTAATTTTGTTCTAATATAAATATTTTAGGAAGCATAATTTTGAAAGCCCTAGGACCTCGCCTTCTACAGAACACGAGGTCCTATTTAACCTGTTTGACTCTCAGCAGTCGCATATAATGAACGGCCAGAAGAGACCTCGCGTCTTGCAGATAGCGAGTTCCGTAGAATAGCGTGTTGCGTAGAACGTTAGGTCACGTGGTTTTTCGAATTAAATTCTTTCCGTTTTTCCTTCCCTATAAAATCCAAGCTCCGATTATATCTATTTCAGCAAAACTTCCAACACTCTGCTCCCCTCATAGCTAAGTTTTTCGCAACATTTTATTTTATAGGTACCTATTTCGACTCAACAATCACCAGTAATATGTCACTCCACGATTTGTTGTAGTTGATATATGAAGAAGTTAGTAAACGTACTGACAAGCAAATTTCTTACTTGGAATGTAAAATCCCAACACCGACAGCAACTAAAATGCACTATATTCTAAAGGTAACCAAAAAAACTGACGTACGTTACATATACGACCGACTCAAATCTGTAGGAGCTAAATACATCCATTTAAATGTTAAGTTCGATGAGGTGAACGCCGAAGAAGGTAGTGCATCTGCACCTGTAGAAGCTGCTACGTCCGTACTCGCAGCGAGCACTGAAAAAGCTCCGTGTTCACCAGATGTTGATGCAGCTGCCGACGAGCTGCATCTTTTTATGTACAGGCGAAGGCAACAAAAACAACAGCTGATCGAAGAACTTAACTTAAGTTCATACATTTCAACTGACTACGATGATTCTGATTAACCTTCCATTCCTCAAATCATCGTCAAATTAATTCTTATGAGTTCATCTTTTCATCTTTTATTAATGTTCTAAGTATGGGCAAAGTTGTTGTTGTCCTTCTTTATTTATGTGAAACATTGTTTGGTACAAATAATGCATGGAATGGACATTTCTTCTTGGAAACGTCTGCAAAAGCAAGATTCTTCGTAATTTTTCGGACAAATATTATATTGGTCCTTCACACTTCTTATATAAAGCAAAATGGAATGATCCCAAACTGCAGACAAATTTCTCCTCAACATTCGCAACAGCTTATAGAAGCTAGTGAAGAGCAAAGGATATTGCGAACATAATTTACGAGCGGTTTGAATCAGAAAAGTGTTTCAATTGTAAGTTTTCCCACGATTTATGCAATGCTTGTATTGTGTAGTTTTACTAAATTGCTTGGTAGTAATATCTGTTCTTGTTACATGTAGATATTTTATGTGCTGGAAAAATGTCGAGACGAGGAAGTATTGACGTCGTAGTATACCACTATGGCGAGATAATTGCTGATGCCTCACTCGGCATCGTTTTTTAGTCTGCAAATACTGTAAGAATAATGATTTCGAGGAAATTATCGTACAAGAAGTTTATTAAGGAAATGGAAAATAGTGTCCCGCATGGCCGTGTGGAAAGGTTGGAGGACTTAAAGTATCGTCTGCCAATATCTATTGAACCGTTAACCTACTCATTAAGCTAGATTGGGGACAACAGTGATGTGGAGTTGATGGTGGCCACCCATTTGGAGTATTCTTTAGGAGGGCATAACGAGTTGTATGCGTCATTTTCTGATTCTGATGCTGGTATTGAAATCCTAAGCTAGAAACAGACGAATTTTAACTTCGACCCTAACGCCAATGTTGATAGCCCCATGGCGGGTTTACGAAATGATTTCAACATATTAACTACATACAGTCCACGTAATGAGTTGGGTGCATCGTCGTCTTCTGCACCAAGACATTCATGCAACGTCGACTTGAACCATCCCCCGAACGATAAATTCGATGCACCATCCTTTCCAATTCGAAGACATGCAACGTACAATCCGTATAGTATGGGGGACACAATGACATCATCCCACAACTACATGAGGTCGTCTGACCATGAAGTGTTCAACCCCTTCGATGATTTCTCCTATGGACGATAATCAATGTATGTCCCTAGTACGGAGTACGTTCAACCATCTATGAGGAGACATTTCTATGCTGGTGCGCTCAATTTTGATCTTCGTAATATGGTTCGTGAGCGGTCTCGTGATCGACGACAAGTATGCTCGCCTGAAAGGGTAGCAGTCGACCACGCAGAACTATACCGGTTCGAGGGGGATATTTTTAAAGAAGAACCAGTTAGGGAAGTTAGACCCGGCGATGACGAGCAAGGGCCCTTCTATGAAGAACCAACTGACGTGAACATTCTAGCATGGTCCTTCAAATATTTAGAAGACAACGAAGAACACCCGACAGAAAATAACCTTCCAGTATCGGCCACACCTATTTCTTATTACCAGCCACCATCCCACTTCACAACAGTTGATATAGATGGCTTGAACGTTTTAGAATTTTCACAACCCCCAACAATTGACGGATACAACCACCGTGCCGATGGTGAACTGGCCATTGGGATGATATTCTCGACAAAAGAACTGGTTGTGGCCGCGATTAAGCATTACAATATTCACCGGACAGTTACGACGATTGTAAAAAAACCCAACCGAATTTCTACATTACAGAGTGCGCCCACAAGAAAGAGAGATGTGAGTGGAGGGTTCGTGTATCATCCTTGAAGATGTTGAATGGGCTGTAGAGAATCACGAAACTGGATAAGCCTCATACATGCACTGTGAGTAGCCTAAGCCGGGATCACAAGAACTTGGATGTGCACGTCCTATGCGATACTTTTATGCCACTAGTCAAAGCAAATCCTCGTGTGACGGTTGCCATCTGTATCGCCGCAGCAAAAAATCAGTACGACTACATTCCTAAATACCTGAAAGCATGGTATGCAAGGTGGCAGGCCGAACAAAAACTGTTTAGCCAATGGGAGGAATCTTACAATGAGTTGCGGCCGTGGCTAAAAATGATGCAGAAACACATACCTAGAACGGTTGTGAAACTTGAGACGGCTCTAGCATACGAAAATGATAGTGTCCTACCAGGTTTTTGTCAATTCTACCGGCTATTTTGGACATTTCCTCAGTGTATTAATGCATTCATGCATTGCAAGCCGATGGTTCAGATCGACGGTACTTGGTTGTATGGGATATATACACAAGTCTTACTTATAGCGGTTGTACAAGACGATAATCAGAAAACCGTTTCTATAGCCTTTACAATAGTAAAAAAAGAGGATCTCGAGTCTTGACAATTCTTCCTTAAGAACCTACGGAGACATGTTCTTTCTCATGTAATGCGGGCAATGGATGATGGGATATGTGTTATTTTCGACAGATCCAATGCGATCAATTACGCAATACAAGGTTTGGGCCGGTCTTAGTAGCCTCCCCATATTTACCACCGTTACTGCTTACGACACATTGTGGCCAACTACTTGCAGATTTACAAGAACCAAGATGAACGTGCTATGGTGCTTATAATGGGTACGTCTTTTATGTCCTCTACGTTTATGATATCTTTGCATGTATTGTTCGCCACTAACTAGGTGTTTGTCATTCCTTAGGCAACTCGCATTACGTACATGAGGTAGACTAGATGTTCGAAGAACTGAGAGCCAAGAATGACAAAGGCGCAGGCTATTTTTCCAGAATCTCGAGGGAAAATGGCTTCGGTCTTATGATGGGGGTAAATGATATGGTCACATGACAACGAACTTGGCTGAGGCGGTCAACTCAGCTCTGAAGGGAGTGCGGCATTTGCCTATCACTTATGTTGTCAAAGCGACCTACTATCGTTTGGCTGCCCTATTTGCAACCCTGGGAAGGCAAGCAACTGATTACATGGTAGGTGGCCACAAAGTGCACCCAGACTTCCTCAAAAAATTACAAACTTATGTGCGCCATTCAAATGCGATGACTGCAACTTTCTTCTCTCGAGAAGGCCATTTGTTTCATGTTTAAAATTTTTTGAGGCCGTTGGAAGGCATACAACATAACGCGTAAGTGATAGATCTAAGGAAGAGAACATGCGACTACGGAGTCTTCCAAACATTCAAATACCCATGCGCACACGTCATTGCTGCTTGTTCTTCTCAACAAATTCACTACATGCAACTGCTTGATCCGGTATACTTATTAGAAACGGTATTGAAGGTTTACGAAAAAGAGTTTCCTCCCATCGGAAATGAAATTGATCCGTATGCCGTTGATGATGAACTGACCATAAGCCCAGATCTTGCACTACTACGAAATAAGGGACGTTCACGATCGACACGGATTTACTGTGTGGAGGACATGGTCGAACATAGAGAAAGAACCAGACAAAAAAAACTTTACAGTGCATATAAAAATCCCGGACACACGATTAACAAGTGTCATAACCGCACGGGCCCTCGTATGAACTAAGTATTTGTTGTATTTGCTCATATTAATTTTAGGGTTTTATTTATTAATATCTTATGATATGATATTTTTTGTTTGCTACTGTTTGTTGTTTTTTTATTTTTTTTAATTTTGAACCAACTACTCGCCTGCATAGAACACGAGATTCCTGACACGTTAGAAATTCTAGCAGAATTCGCGCTCTACAAAACGCGAGATTCCTGACACGTTAGGAATCCTGACAGAACTCGCTCTTTATAGAACGCGAGATCCCTGCCATGTTAGGAATCCTGGAAGAAATCGCTCTTCGCACAATGCGAGATCCCTTCCATAAATAACTCCCCTGAAGTTGCAATCTGGTAGTTTCGGAGAATATTATGCTTCTATTGTAGTACCAATAACAACTAATCAAATACTCGAAAAATACTTTGGCTAAGAGATTTCTTGAGTATTGTGATTTGTTGGTATATGTGGTTCCATCATGAGTATGTGCCCAGAGCTTCGAGAATTCGCATCATATCTGAACGAGGTCAGACCTACAAGTTGAACGGTAAATCACAATACTCGAGAAGGTAACCGCGGCCAAAGATCCTACCATTCGCATTGATGATGGAATCCTGGTGTAAAATGCAGCGTAATGAGGTATACCTCAATATCCAGGATTGCCCACATCACGAAGAATGGGAATGTGTAGGGAAACATTGGCCGATGAGGACCCCGACGCGGGAATATATAAGATACCCTATTCGGTCGAGGTTTTATCTTTGATCGGGGTCAGAACAGAAGTTGTATTCCAATTCGGACTTGCCAGCTGATAATGCGCAGGGTTACAGCTTTTCGCGGGTATGGGATAGAATATGATAGGCGTATTCTAGTAGCAACTTTCTACGAATGTAATATAAGTTTATGTTGAAATTTAATACTAGTAACGAGTTACAACTTTCTACGGATGTAATATAAGTTTATGTTGAAATAACAAGGTCTCATTGGTTTTAAAAGTTGTCTTTCTGCCTTGTCGTTCCTGCAGAAAACCACGCTTTCGAACCATTTTCAACGCAAATTGTATACCCTTCTCCGTGTACTGCACGTTCCAATGTTAGTCTCAAATGGTAGCCAAGTTCCTCCACAACACCTTCAAGGTCAAATAAATGCGATAATAAAACGTACATTAAAAATCCGATAAATAAACCGAAAAAGATTATCACGCCCTTTTAACTTTTCGGTCATTCATAAAAATAAGCTATTGGTACCATTTTCAACGCGAATTTCACCTGGTTTACAACGCACCGAACTTGCCCATATTGGTGTCGAATGAAAGACAAGTTCAATTACTACGCAAATAAACTGGCCATTTACTAAAATAATACGATTAATAGCCCCGAAATATGGCTCGAACATGCCTATGGACACTTGTTCTGCCACCCCGATTTACAAAGAACTCCTTTCTGCAGAAAGCGAGCTCCATTAAATAGACCACAATAAATTCAACCGACTTTTCAAATTCTCGGGGACCTCGTGTTTTGGAGAGCGCGAGTTCCTGTTAAGTTCGTTATTCTAAAAAATGATGCCACGTAAGAACAACTCGCTTTTCGCCGATAGCGAGGTCGAAATTCGCTTTGCGTAGAACGCGAGTTCTTCAAACGTGGCAGATTTGGGGGTTATTTTTCTAAATAATGCTCTGAGGGAGTCATTTCTTTAAATAATTATTTATTATGGGTTTTTACATAAAATTGCCCAAAATTCGTGTTTCAAAAGGTCACAATGTGTGAACTGGAAATTTTGGTGTTCAATGGTGGTCATCAATGATAGTGAGCAGCGGCCGACAATAGGGGACTTTAGCTAAAGTTCAGGGGTTAAATTGATATTTGATCTAAAATTTAGGGGTTAAATTGATATTTTATATAAAGCTTAGGTGTAAAATTAATATTTTATCTAAAGTTTAGGGGTCAAATTCATATTTATCTAAAGTTTAAGGGTTAAATAAAAAATAAACCCTTTTAACTAACATACTGCGTCATTAAACTAACGGGAGTTAAGGGCCCAATGACTAAAATGTAATGAATTGATAATATAAGTGATCAAAACACAATTTTTTAAAAATCAGTGACAAAAATCAAATAAATCGAAAACAAAAGTGACATTGGGTATAGTTTACCCTTATTTTAATCATAAAATCTTATAAAAAAGAAAACCGATGGATGTTGAACAATCGGCTTTTGTTTCATGCATGTGTCTCATCATTATTTGTCCAAAGTTTTCTAAGATTTCGATAAGAATATTATCACTAATGCCATGAGTTTCATGCTTACGTTTCGAAACTTCGCTTGTTGTCCTTTACTGGTCCGTTTTCACAAACTGTCTTGTATGCCGGGGTGGTACTCAAGGGAGACTCGCAGGCGAAGTTACTCCAAAATTTTAAAAATTAGAAAAATTTTATAGTGGAGTAATGGAAAAAATATTTTTTTAGTTATTTAAAAATATATAATTTATATTTTTGGCCCCTTCTAAATTTAAAATTTTTAATGCCACCGATAAATAACGATAAGTTTCGCCGCTACTTGTATGTCAATTGATATAACCGGAGCATTGCGAGGCGGAGTTTGAATTAATGTTCATATATTATATATTTGTATAGAATATTATAGGGTAAACTACACTAAATACCATTAAATTATTATTACTGACTCAAAAATGCTATCAAACTTAGAAAATGTTAAAATCTAACATTGAACTTTAATTTCTGACTTATTTATGTCATTCCGCTGTTAACTATTAACGGAACCGTTAACTTAAAATAACGTCGTTTTGAAGCTTAATTTAGCTCAAAACGACGTCGTTTTGGTAGAGGAAAAATAATAAAACTCATGCATTTGTGGGTTTAAACCCATCACCTTTGGATACAAAGGGTAAGCATTAACCACTAAACTAACATGAAATTGTATAGTATTTTACTACAAATATTATGTCAAACTACACTTGAGATTAATTTAAATTATTTTATGAAATAAATAATACTATAAATAATATTAAATACCGTAAATATTATTGATTTTCCTTCTTTTGTTTTAGACTTGTTTCAAATTGACTGTGGAGCCTCTGGCTAGTAGTTTCTTTAAGTTAATAAAGCCCTTATTCATAAAAAATACATAAAAATATTATAAATTATATTAATATATAAATAATAGAAATTATATTATTTACATATATACCAATATATAAATAAAAATATATTATTTATAATATAAATATATTTTTTAAAAGAAAACCTAAAATATTCATACAAATAATATATAAAAAATCATAAACCTTAAACCTTAAATCTTAGGGTTTATTGTTTAAGGATTTTTATATATTATTTTTATGAATATTTTGAGTTTTATTAAAAATAATATATTTATAATATAAATAATATAAAAAAATAAAATACTATATTTTTATTTAAATAATATAAACTTATCCATTTAGTTCAATCAAATTATTTTATGAGAAAATGTACTATAAATAATATTAATATATAAATAATATAAAATATATTATTTACACATATATCAATATATATAACTAAAATATATTATTTATAATATAAACATACTATTTTTAAAAAATCCTAACTATTCATAAAAATAATATATTTATATTATAAATAAAATATAAAAACCTTAAACTCAAATCTTAAAGTTTTAAGGTTTGATATTTAGAATTTGAGGTTTAGATTTTAGGATTCAGAGTTTTTATATATTATTTATAATATAAATATATTATTGTCATGAATATTTTGGGTGTGTTTTTTAAAATAATATATTTATATTATAAATAATTTTTTTATTTATGTATTGATATATATATATATATAAACAATATTATTTATATATTAATATTATTCATAATATTATTTATTTCATAAAATAATTTGAATCAATCTCAAATGTAGTTTTACATATATAATATTAGTCGTAAAATATTGCATAACTTCATGTTAGTTTAGTGATTAAGACTTGTTTTTTGCATTTGAAAGTTTTGGGTTCAAAACCTTCAAGTGTATGTGTTTTATTATTTTTCCTCCAAAAAAATGACGTCGTTTAGGGCTAAATTTCAAAACAGCCACACCAAAACGATATCATTTTGAATTAACGGTTCTATTAAGAGTTAACAACGAAGTGACATAAACATATTAGAAAGTAAAGTTTAGTGTTAGATTTGAACATTTTTAAAATTTGATGGCATTTTAGAGTCAGTAATAATAGTCTAGTGACATCTGGTGTATTGACCTTATATTATATTATATGCTATTTTTTTATATGGACAATGAACACAAACTTGAAATATTATTTCAAAGATATGTTTGGTGAAAACGCCTTTTTATTTATATTTTTGAATAATCTAAAGGTGATTACAGTGTAGTATCTGTTCATACATATTCTTAACTATTTGACAATGTATACACCACCTTACAAAAAAATAATTGAACTCGAGTCTCCTAGGATGAACATCATCTATTTTTCTACTAAAATCACTTGTTGAGTTCTAAAAATATATCATTTATGAATAGTTAACATTTGTGCATAATAAATATAGGTGGATCCGTTAGACACAGGGACAAAGGGACAAGAGGTCGAGAGGGCCCATGCCCCCAACTCCATTTTTTTACCTTTATAATGTAGAAAGTTTTTTTTAAATAAGTGAATTAATTATACATTTTCCCCTCACATTGTAGAAAGTTTTTTCTTAAAATAAATGAATTAATTATACATTTGGCCCCTCACTTTTTAAATATTTAAATTTATCTTCCTAACTATTAATCATGGCTTCATCTTTATTAAACATAAGGAGTTAAGATTTGAAAGTTAAGAAAGACAAAACATAAATATTTAAAAGTGACAGACAAATACCTAATTATGTCATTTTTTTAAAAAAATATATGAATAAAAGCAACAAAAAAAAAATCATGTGCCTCGGAACAAAAGCCCCTCCCAATCATCAAATACCTCCGTCATCGATTAGACACACATTCTATAAAAACGTAACGACTGAACACGGTTTTACTTTTCACAATATGAATGACTGTCATTTCGAATAGTACTATGTGAAGGATGTATTTCGATAATTTTTATTTTATATATTTTAAGTTAACATGGAATGTTTGGGTGAATATTAATTAATAGTAAAAGACTAATAATTTTTTTACGGCGCTCGACAACCACCGCTAACGATAAGCACCGCTGAACACTTATAAAGATTAAAAATTTAGGTAAACTACACAGATGACCACTTAATTATGGGGTTGATGTCAATTTGACCACTATACTTCAAATTTTGGCAAATATACCACTAAACTATTTAAGTGGTTCCAATTAGGCCTCCAACCGTTAAAGAAAACATAAATGCTGACGTGACATGTTAAATAAAACCGGTATAATTACACAATTAGTCCTTGTTATTTACACAATCTATCAATTTGGCCCTAATTTTAATTAAATAAAATTAATTAATTATTCAATTAGGTGATGATAGCCCCAGGTGGATTCAAACTAGTGCCCTTGGACTGAAAGTGGGGTGTGCTTGCCACTAGGCCAAACACATTTTTGTAATATGAGGTACAACATTTAATATATGTCTTGAATGCTTGTTAATGCCCGAAAAAATAGAAACAAGGAAATATGGCCTTGGGTGGATTTAAACCAGCACCCTTAGAGTGAAAGTGGGGTATGCTTGCCACTAGGCCAAGCATATTTTCGTGAAACAAAGTACACCATTTAATATATGTCTCAAATTGTTGTTAATGCCTAGAAAAAAGAAAGAAAGAAATGTGGTTTTAGGGTTTAAAATCAAAAGTTTAAAGTTATTTTAAATTTATTTAGCGAATCCAAACTCACGGACATAATTCAATTTTCAAGACATATATTAAATGTTGTACCTCATATCACAAAAATGTGCGTGGCCTAGTGGCAAGCACACCCCATTTTTAGTTCAAGGGTGCTGGTTTGAATCCACCTAGGGCTATTTTCCTAGCTTCTATTTTTCTTTCTCCAATTCGGTAACACGTATCATCACCTTATTGGCGGGGGAATTAATTAATTAAAATTAAATAAAAATAATTAAAGTCCTCCAATAAGGCGGTGACACGTATCACTATTTAATTGAATAATTAATTTATTTTATTTAATTAAAATTAGGGCCAAATTGATAGATTGTATAAATAACAAGGACCAATTGTGTAATTATACCGGTTTTTTAACAGGCCACATCAGCATTTTCGTTTTCTTTAACTGTTGGTGGCCTGATTGGAACCAATTAAATAGTTTAGTGGTATATTTGCCAAAATTGAAAGTATAGTGGTCAAATTGACACCAAACCCATAGTTGAGTGGTCATCTGTGTAGTTTACCCTAAAAATTTAAAGGACTCAACGTATAATTATAAATTATTTAAACATATAATTACAAATTATTTAAAATAAAATATTAATTAAATTATTTTCCATATAGATAATATTTTTATTTTTTAAAAAAATAATTAGATCAAATATCAACCTTAATTAATTTTAAAAAAATAAAAAACCCTAAATTCTAAACATAAAACTTGAAACCCAAAACTCAAAATCTAAAACCGTAAAGCATAAACCCTAAACCCTAAACTATAAATTATAAACCATAAACCCAAAACCCAAAACTCTAAACCTAAAACTCAAAACTCTAAACACTAAACCATAAACTGTAGGGCTCGAAATTGATCAACCAAAACCGCCAAGAGGGTTAAATTTGCTTCCCTAATGAATTGGCTAAAACCGAAAAATAGCGGACAATTTTGCACAATGATTTTAGAGTAGTTCGACTACCCAACTGAGTCTACATCCATTACTTTAGCACACCGCTAAGGATTTTCCAATTCATTACTATGAATTTTTCTCTTTTTCTAGGCTCAAGAGAAACCTTTACAATCATATCTTTTCAATGGCTAAGATAGAACCACTCTAAATTTTCCTTAGGCTAAACTAGAACCTCTCCCTTTACAAGGTAAATTTGTGTAAACAATGAAACCTCACAAGGTGGGTGTTTACAAGATTGGAGCTCACAAGAGTGTAAAGAATAAAAACAATTAAAACACTCTTTATACACTATATACAAGAGAAATAAGGAAATAAGACTTGAAAGCTATTTTCTCTTGATCATGATGCTTGGATGTGTTTTCTAACCATCTTTAAGTGTCCCAAGTCTTCTTTTAAAGTGTATAAAGAGCTACTATCCGTTTATGGCCGTTGGGGTGATTTGGAGCCGTTGGGAAATGCATTTTCGAGCATATTTAAGCCCCTGTACTCAGTGGTTTCAAAACCTTATCAAAATATAGCTGTTACAGTCTCAAAATTGAGTTTCTGGCAGCTTAGTTTTGATATCGGAAAATATGGTTTCGAAACTAGCACTATTCATGAACAGTACCGTGCATAAACAGTGTCGTGAACAGTGCCAAATAGTGACTGGATAGTATTGTCATGTTTTAAAAGTTTTAAAACCATTTTAAACACGTTAAACATATTTTAATTAACTCAAAAATATTTTATAAATATAAAACAATTAATAAACTATATTTTTGAGATTTTAAAACTTTGAAGCATATTTTTCAAGTTTGTTGGACTTTATAATATTTTTGTAATTTTGTTTAAGTCCAAAATATTTTTTATTGAGTTATATCAAAATAAACATCTCAACATAAACCATAAACCTAAAACATGAAACCATAAACCCTAAAGCCTAAACCCAATGTTCAAATTTAGGATTTAGGGTTTGGAGTTTATGGTTTAGTGTTTTATGTTGTGGTTTATGATTTAGGGTTTAGAGTTTTTTATTTTTTAAATTGACTAAGGTTAGTATTTGATCCAATTTTATTTAAAAAATTTAAAATATTATATATATAGAAAATAAATAAATTAGTATTTTATTTTAAATAATTTATAATTATATGTTTAAATAATTTATAATTATACATTGAATCATTTAGATTTTAAGGTACTCATCGTTAGTGGTGCTCAGTGGTGCTCGTCGAGCATGGTAGACTCATCCATGAAAAAAAATATAAAAAGGGTGGTCTAACGTACAACAAATTTATGGTACGGCTAAAAGATGCCAAATTTTAGTATTCATCTAAGATTTTAAATTATACTTTTTGATAACATTTTAGGTTAATTGTTTTTCATGTGTTTTGACAAGTATCAAAACTTATTTTGTAAGTATCGATACCTGTCCAAAAATTTAAAATGTTATTAAAAAATCTAAGTATCGAAACTTGTCAAAAAATACGAAATATTCAACCTAAAATGTTATCAAAAAGTCTAACATTTTAAGTTCTTGGACAAATTTCGAAACTTGCCATCTTTTAGCCGCACCCTAGACATGTCAGACCTACGACAGAGCAAGTGGGAGTAAAATAGCAAGATAATAAATACTATGGTAAAGTACACAAATGGTCACTAAACTATCCTTAAAAATACAAAATGGTCACCAAACTTTTAAAAATTATATAATGGTCATTAAACTTTAGTTTTTTTTTATTACAAAATGGTCACTGAGCCGTTAAATGTCGTTAACTGGGAGACGTGGCAGCTACAAAAATTTGTATAAGAACATATTTAATCTCCAATATTTATACATTCAATCAATTTAGACATTAATAATGAGGGTTAAATTAGGAGTAAATTGATTAAATGTGTCAATAAGGAGGATTAAATGTTCTATTATTCAAATTTCTGTAACTGTCACATTACCCAATTAACGACAACGGCTCAGTGATCATTTTATAACAAACGTTAAAGTTTAATGCCTATTATATAACATTTGAAGTTTGATGACCATTTTATATTTTAAAAATATTTTAGTAACCATTTGTGTACTTTACCCTAAATATACTAGCTTCGTCTTGCATTAGAAAAATGTCATTGCCGTCGCAGCCGTAAACCATGACAGGTGACAATTCCTCCACTTTGACAATTTTCATTTTCTAGTTAATTCCGATTGGCCGTTGGATATCATTATGCTTATTTCCATACAGAAAACATGAAGCATGCTATTTGTTGACCTTCAATTGATGGCTTCCTTGAAAGCTCTATCACAATTAATTAATTCCAAATACATCTTTTACTTGGAATGATTAAGCCCATATATTTAATCATCTTCTTTCTTTATTAACTAGTACTTGCATGAAAACAGGCGACGTAACACTCATTACGAAGAGGAATCAATTGTATATCACACATCACAAAACAATTAATTAAATAAAAAAACTTTAATACACAAGCTGTATAAATTTTAGTTTACACATATATTTTAGTTTTAAGATTAGAGTTTAAAATTTAAGAGTTTAGGTAGTAGTATTTAAAATTTAAGGTTAATGTTAGAATTTTGGGTATATGATTTAAGGTTTTGGGTTTAGTTTTTTAGGGTTTTGGGTATGAATTTAGGATTTGAGTTTTATAGTATAAATATGCAGGCTTGTGTAAAATTAATTTTATATAGCCCGTGTATCAAAATTTTACCCATTAATTTTTTTTGAATAGTCTCAAGATGATTACAATATAGTATCTGTTAATAATTTTCTTAATCCTTTGATGTGCCACACATCTTGCAGATAATGCATATTGAACCCGAATCTCCTAAGATAAATAACATCATCTTTTTTACTGGGATTACTTATTGGAAATATAATCATTTTTATTATTAATATTTCGAATGTCTTGTCGTATATATAAATTTATATATTAATATTATATTTGATGAGAGTGTAATTTATTTATCATGTTTGAATACACGAGTTAACAATAAAATAATTTAGAACTAAACAAGTGACCCGATTTGAACGACATTATCTATAAAATATGTATATGTTTCATCTATGGCCAAAAACAGAATAAATACTACCACCAAGGGATCACGTTAAGAATGTTAAAAACAATAAACTAACTTCAGTAAAAAATATTAACTGTGGTCCATCAAATAGCATGAATGAATGAATATTGTTTATTTTAAATATTTTTATTTTTTATTTGAATTTTTTATTATACTGGTTCGATTATATGGTAGTATATTTTTATATTTTTTTAATCTTTTGACAATCCACATACATTTGTTCGGACTCGAGCCTCTTAGAATAAATATTATACTCTTTTCTTATGGTGTCACTCGTTGAATTTAAAAAAAAATAATTTTAAATGTTTTAATGACATTTCATGAAATACTCATTCCAATTTAAAAATTAAACAGATAAATCGTTTACAAGTCAAGGTTCCACATATATTAAATTAGGATATAAGGCATGGCATTTTGATTCCTGGCTTTTGAACCAATAAAGTTATTTTAGGGCAATGGTTCCCGTTGGGGGCAGCTTTCAGCTTTGGGTAGACCACATAAATTATAAAACATATTGACTATTTCGTTATTGGTGTGCTCCCACTAAATGTATCAGAAAAGAGATTCAACCTAATCTGCTTCTTCCAACTGATTGACACCAAAATTATCAAAGTCGACGCAATTGACATTTGACCTAAGATCCAATTCTGGCCAAAAGGGACAAATTCCCAATGGGAATATTGACACATGCTTAAATAACTCTTAACCCTAAATATTTTGTGTTTGAATGAGGGATTTAATTTGGGATGGAACCGGAATTAGGGTTGAGACAAAACA
This sequence comes from Hibiscus mutabilis, assembly GCA_019671005.1. Lineage (NCBI taxonomy): Eukaryota > Viridiplantae > Streptophyta > Magnoliopsida > Malvales > Malvaceae > Hibiscus > Hibiscus mutabilis. The sequence goes on from CM033715.1 coordinate 26,726,945, forward strand.
TAAATGTTTGAAAGTGGGGACAAATTCATAAATAATCTAAATTGTTTATACATAAGAATAAAGGTTTTTTAACTCAACAAGAGGTAGTGGAAAAGATGATGTTATTCATCCTAACAGACCCGATTTCAATCCGTATTATCTGCAAGGTGTGTGACACATCAAAGGGTTAAGAAAATATGAACAGAAAATACCTTGTAATCACTTTAAGACTATTAAAAAAATAAAAGTTTTTTTTTGGGTTGAAGGGGCAATTTCAACATACCTCCATCCCTGTATATAATAATCCATAAACATAATAGCAATATATGTGACATAAAATTTATGAATCTACCTGCCCGTTTGATGCAAAATTGGGTTATTACATGATCCACTTTTCACAATAAAAGTTCTTTGTCAATGTAGAGAAATCCAAGTATTGTATTAGTTGTAGATAAACAAACTTATTTTCTCTATTACATGATCTTAATCTCTATCATTATCAAGTTTATTGTTCTCCATTTTCTTTATGGATAAATTCTACTGTTTATGTGTCAATGGCCGAATCTCATATTTATTATTAATGGCCACAAGCATCATCCACTTGGTTGTCGTGTTTTCTTCGGTCAATAGCAACGGGACATTGTTTTTCCTTTTATTAACGACTTCATGTCATTTTTTCCAGCTCTTCTACCAAATGACTCCATTTGAAACTCTATATAGTCGTAAGTGTTGAACTTCGTTTTGTTGGTATGAACCATTAGAAAGATTACTGTAAAATTAAACTGTTAGCACTGACAAGATAATATAAACATAAATTAAAGGTAGATTAATAAATCGTGCCGTAGTATAAACTACTGCCTTAGAAACAATTCCGGCTCGATGTGTGTAATCGGTGCAGCAGACAGTCGTCCCCCGAGATTAACACGGTAGCTCTGATAATCGTACACAAAAAGATCGGAGTGGACAATGGTGAAATTGCTCTTCTCATAGAAAGAATAAAATAGAGAACTGAAAACGAGAGTTCAAGATACACCAAAACTCTGAAAACCATCTCTATTTATAGGTTGTACACAAATGCTAAATACGGCAAATAGAATCAGTCTTAAACACTGATTTCTGAATTTAACGTCTGGTCAAACTGCTAAAATTACTCCACACGTTAATTAGGTGATAACAATCAGAAATTAATCAACATATCAATTCTAATTTTATTCTAATTAACAGATAATTCACAACTGATTAAATCACCTATAAATTAGGTTCAGAGAACATGTCTAAAGAAATTATTTTGAATTTCCCCAAAAAGATAGAACGCGCGCAGACATGTCGAAGACACGTGTTACAAAGGCCACGAGTCGAGCCGCCGCCGACGGCGGCGCGCACATGCGAGAGAGTTGTTTAACCACATTCAACAAGGGAGAGATAAGAAGACTCTTTAAATACACTTCCCAAGGGATGTGCCCTCCCAATGTGGGATACATATAACCAACATTCCCCCACAAATTTAAAAAGTTCCTTAATTTTTTTATCAAAACTGAGAGAAGAGCAATTGCGAGATTAGATGCTTAAGCACTAGTGAACGTATCTCGAACTAGTACATAGTAATGATGAGTAATTTTTCTCTTAGATAAGTGAACGAATCTTGAACTTTCTAAAATTAGGGTGAACTCATAACACACAACTAACCTCTTTACCCACCGAAGTCCTCGATGTGTCTATAAAGAGTATATACGGATGTGTATATATGTGTAGCCCTCTTTCCTCAAGATTCTAGTAAGTGTACTAGAAAAATGGCCCAATGCTTTTCATAAAATGTGGCTAATCCTTCTCACTTACGTAGGTTATTTATCAAGTCCGTCGCTCTAGGACCATCCAAATCAAGGGCTATGAAATAATTAAAAGCTTTTATAACAGCTCAACCTCACAAAAAGGTAAGGTGAGTTTCTTCAAGTTCATTTTAAATGACCCACCCAAACTCTGTGATAAGAAATCATTAAGAATAAATATTCAACCTCATTAATCGGTGAATTCAATACGTCATTCTCTCTAGGAACACCCAAACTCTTGGGGTTTGAATTCTTTAAGAGTTCTAAGAAAACTCATCCTCTTTGGCGGTAAGTTCACTTAGTCCTATCATGATTAGGACTACCCACTTAACACTGGGTTATGAACTTATTAAGAATAGGTATTCAACCAAAAATCGGTAAATTCATCAAGTCATTCTCACCAAGACCACCCAAAAGACTGGGCTATGAATTTATTAAGAGCAATTAAGCTCATCTTGTGCATGTACATTGTTCGTCATATGGATAGGCAAGTGAAATGTATACTATGCTATGGATTTGTTTGACCACATTGAACTTAGATAACAAAGTTAGGTATCTGTTAACTCCTCAAAAGTACTATTTTTATGCTTATTTTACAATTCCTTTGCTTGCTCTTTAAGTACATTTAGTTGCATTTAGATGTTAAAATCATGCATTTACATAAGGAGTTAAGGAGCTATTCCATTGCTAGTGCAAAGGGTTATTTTGCTAGATTTGATGCAGGACATAGGCATGCAAACATGGCAGAGAAGCGCTGGCAGAGAACACAGGAAAAGAAGCAAAGAATTGTCGAGTAGCAGTTGGCATAGATGGACCAAGCAATGCCAAGCTCGACTAGCAAAGGATTGAAGTCCGATGCTTGGTCAAAGTAGCCGTTGGACCCTGTACACGTCAGCCCTAAGATTCAAATCTGGATAAGATGATAACGCGTCTTATCCCTTGCGCATTCAAAATTCAAACTCAAAGGCTTATCTTAGGGTTTCCATGCAAGCCTATTTAAAGAAGATCAAACAACCATTTGGAGAGATCAGATTAGAGAGAGGCTGCACCATGGTGAACCCAAAGGCGACGTGGTTTGACCAGCTAAGACCGAGAGCTATGGAGCATTCAAAGGGCTATATTGACAGATCTTATTCTTGCCCATTCTTTTAGTTTTATTTGTTTTTATTTTGAAATGATGATGAGAAACGATGATGTTTTGTGGATGGACCCCCAACCATGAACTAAGCTTTTACAGTTGGTTAGGGGATGTTTGCGATTAACGCTTATTTTATATTTGGTTTTTAATAATCAGAAGGCCTTGGCATTATTTTCTATCTGCTAGTACATAACTTTTCTAAATCCATTGTCATACGATAGTTGGCATTGTGTGCTTATTGTACCGTAATATCTTAACAGACTTAAGGGGCAACGATCAGTTGCCAGATACTAAGGTGAGAAGCTTCGATAGAAGATGTTCAAGTAGATGAACTTACTTTGGTGGTGAGTCTACCCCTTAGGAGTAAATATTGACACTTAATCAAGTTAATTAATGTAAAACTTCACTATAGACATATATGAGTTTATTCATGGTTAACTTAAGGTGTTGCCATCGACAGAGGCAATACTATCTTTAATATGCTCGACAATAAACCAAGGCAGGACATTATTAAAGGCTGTCACAAGTAGCATGAAATCCAAGCATCCCTTGTCAATGTTCATCATTCAATTGAACACTTAGTTGCCATACTGCTTTCATTTTCACTACATTAGTTTTTCCATTTTTTAATCTAAAACCCAAAACATTTCAAACACTTTTAATTCTTTCAAACAAGTAAACACTTAGGAAATAAGTTCTTGGTCAATCTTTGTGGATTCGATACTCAACTTACTGTTGTATTACTTGCTGACCGTGTATACTTGCACGCATAAGACTCATGTTTGGTAATATTCTCTTGCATTTTACACTAAATATTTTATCATTTGCCAAGCGTTAGCAAAGTCGACAAGTTTTTGGCACCATTGTCGGGGATTGCGATGGAATTTATTATTTTAATTTTTACTTGTTTTATTTTGTTTTTTTATTTATTTTGACTAGTGTATGATTAGAAACTACCCTGTGGTGGAAGATTGGCCATACAATCTAGAAATTGAAAGAACCCTATGAAGGTTAAAGAAAAAAAAGTTTGGGAGATGGCTCAACAAGGCAATGAAAGAGATGGTGTCTTAAACAATGAAGAAAAATCCAGAAATGCACAATAGGATACCGCCTGCTCCTTCTGCCCCAACTGTTAATGTGGAGGAAGAGAGACCTATTAGAGAACACTCAGCACCAGACATAGACAATTTGATGCCAAGACTAATTGGCCCCGAGGTAAATACACCGAATTTTGAATTCAAACTGGTGATGATACAAACGCTTTTGAATGTAGGACAATTTGATAGAGCTCCTACTAGAGATCCGAGGCAACACTTGAATTAATTCATAGAGGTTTGCCAGCTATTTTACTAGCCTGGAGTATCGAAAGATACAACGAAGCTAAAAATTTTCACCTTTTCCCTGAGAGATAGAGCAAAAATGTGGCTAAGTTCTTTGACACCTGGTTCCGTCACCTCATGGGGAGATCTATGCCAAAAAATTTTACTGCGATTCCAGCCACCTAAACTCTCTGCCAAGATGAGGAGTGAGATTATCACGTTTAGGCAGGCTGATGACGAGACCCTATATGATACTTGGGAGAGATTTAAGGACATGTTGAGGAGGTGTCCCATGCATGGATTCCCAAAATAGACCTAGATGGAGACCTTTTACAATGGACTCAATACACAAGCCATAACTGTTGTTGATGCTTCGGCAAATGGTTCGCTACTTAACAAAATTATATAGAGGTAGTTGGCATCCTTGAAAGGATTTCAATTAATGATTTCGAGTATTCTATTGCCAGACTTGGGGCCGAGACAAAAACTGGTGGGAAATTATAGATAGATGAACTTACGTCCATCCACGCTGAAATTTCCAATCTTACTAGCATGGCGAGAACTTTGCAAAAGAGTAATGAATCCCAAGAAGTTAAGGCATTAAACCTATTCTGTACAATATATGGAGAGGATCATCACATGGAAGATTACCCTGCCAACCCTGAGTCAGTAAATTTTGTTGGCAATTTTAATCATAATTATAATCCAGATTCTATTACTTACAATGCAGGATGGAGACATCTCCCAAATTTAGCTTGGGGAAATCAAGGAGATAACCAATACAATACCCAACAACAAAACAACAATTCCCAGCGTCAGAACAATAATGCCCATCGTCAAAAAAATGTCCAACAAGGTTTCAATCAAAATGCGTAGAGGGCGCAAAACAATTTTCCTGTAGGGCAAAGGAACAACCAGGGGACTTTGACATATTATATGGAGATGAATTATGCAACTGTCCAGAGTTTGGCAGCATTTATGCAAAACTTGGAGGTACAGATTGGACAGATTGCAAGTGCACTTAGCAATAGACCTCATAGAGCTTTACCAAGTGATACAGAGGATGCCAGGCATAGAGGCAATGAACAATGCAAAGTTGTAACTCTTCAGAGTGACAAACAATGCGAGCCTGAGATACCTTTCAAGCAGCCAATGATTTGTAAGGAAGAAGAGAAGGAACGAGTAGATGAACCAAAAGAAACAAAGAAGAAAGAAGCAGACATGGGCGATGCTAGACCTCAGTCTGATGCCAAAACTCAGTTGGATGCCAACAAACCCTTAGAAAAATCGGCAGAGCCAACATATGCTTATCCACCTCCACCATTTCCATAAATACTACAAAAACACAAGCATGATCACCAATTCAAGCACTTCTTGGAAGTCCTTAAGCAATTGTAGATTAACATACCATTAGTGGAAACTCTCGAGTAGATGCCCAACTATGTTAAATTCATGAAGGACATATTGTCCAAAGAGAGGAAACTGGGTAATTTTAAGACTGTAACTCTCACTTAGGGATGCAGTGCAATGATACTCAATCGGTTGCCACCAAAGCTAAAAGATCCTAAAAGTTTTACTATTCCATGTACCATTAGCAATAGATTCATGGGTAAGGCACTGTGTGACTTGGGAACCAGTATCAATTTGATGCCAATGTCTATTTTTATAAGTCTCGACATCGAAGCAAGGCTTACCACATTAACACTTAAGTTGGCAGGCCAATCCTTTGCACATACTAAGGGTAAGATTGAGAATGTGTTGGTAAAGGTAGACAAATTTATATTCCTAGCTGATTTTATCATTTTAGATTATAAGGCAAATGTTAATGTTCTAATTATATTGGGCAGACCATTCATTGCCACAAGTAGAGCTTTGATTGATGTTCATAAAGGAAAATTAACTATGTGCATGAACGATCAACATGTTACATTTAATGTGTTTCAAGCTCTTAAATGCACAGATGAATCCGAGAAGTGCCAAGCTGATGAAATGATGGAGTCCATTTTCAATATGGACATGCACAGGTGTGCCAAGATACTGATGATGATGCCAGCAAACGATTCGATGAAAAAGAGACATGTGAGGACACTAAAGGAACAGCTTTAGAAAAGATAAGCTATTTCGAACAGCTAGAGCCGCTGGAGTTGGTTGTTAGAGAGATCGTGGAACCTAAACCATCCATTGATGAGCTACCTGAATTGGAACTAAAATCATTGCCAGACCACCTTAGGTATGCCAACTTAGGTAAACACTCAACCTTGCCAGTGATCATTGCTGATGATCTAACTAATAGTCAAGAGGAAATATTGGTAGAAATTTTAAGCAATTGCAAGCAAGCGTTGGGATAAACCTTGGTTGATATCTGAGGAATAAGCCCAACCATTTGCGTGCACAAAATAATTCTGGAAAAAACTCATGCAAAATAATTAAAGGCCAGAGAAGATTTAACCCGAGCATGAAATAGATAATAAAAAAAGAAATTATCAAGTGGTTGGATGCCGGGATAATCTATCCCATTTTTGATAGCTCGTGGGTTAGCCCGGTACAATGTGTACCAAAGAAAAGTGGCATGACCGTGGTTCAAAATAGCAACAATGAGTTAATTCCTTCCAAAATTGTTACCAGATGGAGAATATGCATGGACTATAGGAAGATGAACAACGCCACCATGAAATATCATTTTCCATTGCCCTTCATCGACCAGATGTTGGATAGACTGGCAGGTAAGGCATTCTATTGCTTCCTAGATGGTTATTCAGGATATAATCAGATTGCCATAGCTCCGGAAGACCAGTAGAAGACTACATTCACCTGTTCATATGGGACATTCACTTTTAGAAGAATGCCCTTTGGACTGTGTAATGCTCCAACAATGTTTCAACGTTGTATGATGTCCATATTTTCAGACATGATTGAGAACAACTTAGAAGTTTTCATAGATGACTTCTCGGTGTTTGGCAAGACATTTGAGGAATACCTTCAGATTCTAGAGCTTGTTTTGAGAAGATGTATTAAGAATAACTTGGTATTGAACTGGGAGAAATGACACTTCATGGTGAAGGAGGGCATAGTTCTCGGTCATAGAGTGTCCAAGAAAGGTCTAGAAGTTGACAAGTCAAAAGTGGAGTTAATTAAACAATTACCACCTCCTACAAGTGAAAGGTATAAGAAGTTTTTTGGGACATACAAGATTTTACCGTCATTTCATTAAATATTTATCTAAATTTTCTAAACCTTTATGCTTGCTTTTAGAACAAAATGCTACTTTTGCATTTGATGATTCATGTTTACAAGCATTTCAGGAACTAAAAGATAGGCTGATCAAAGCCCCCATAGTTGTGGCGCCAAACTGGAATGAGCCCTTCGAGCTCATATACGATGCCAACGACTATGTCGTTGGAGTTGTATTGGGACAGAAGCGAGACAAAGTTTTTCGTACCACTTACTATGCCAGCCGAACATTGAATGAAGAACAACTAAACTACACCACTACCGAGAAAGAATTTCTCGCAGTTGTATTTGCATTTGATAAATTTAGATCTTAATTAGTAGGCAACAAAGTTGTGTATATAGATCACTCATTATTGGAATACCTTTTGGCAAAAAGGATGCCAAGCCTAGACTGATCCGATGGACACTCTTACTGCAAGAGTTTGATCTAGAGATTCGAGACAAGAGGTGGAGTGAAAACTTGGTAGCTGACCATTTGTCAAGATTAGAACATCACCTTGAGGAAGCTAGAGCCACTGCCATTAGAGATGAATTCCTCGATGAATACATGCTTGCAGTTGATTCTATGCCATGGTACACTAACATAGTTAACTACCTGGCAAGTAATATCATGCCATCGGATCTGGCAAGCAATGCCAGGAAACATTTTCTACAAGATGTGCGACAGTACTATTGGGATGAGCCTACTCTATTTAAAACTATGTCGATGTGAGAAATGGGCCATGGTGGTCGGAGATGATAATGAATGACGGTGGTCGATGTGAGTAGGGAAGGTGAGCAAGGGTTTGTATTTTAGCAGAGAAAATGTATTACTAATTTTTATTAACACTAAAACAACAGGTTTCTCAATGGATTACAAAAGTTGGGTTTATATAGCCCAAACTAATAACCAACTATTAACAAACTTAAAAACAGAATAACTAAACCCAAAACAGATTTAAGTACTTATTAAGTTCTAACATTCACCCTACTTTCTTCCTTTCTTCTTCTGTAGAATAGTGAACTAAAACTCTGAGTTGGTTTCGAACAAAAAAGCATGTAAACATTTTCTTTCTTTCTTCAGCCACCTTTCTTTGCTCTTCTTTCTCATTCTTCTTCCTATTCTTCAATTCTTTACTTTTAACTTTTGAAAGCTGCTAATGGCTTGATCAGAATCGCTGCATCTTTCGTTCCTTGAATATCTGATCTACTATGTACATCTACATCTTTGGCAGTGTACCGCAAGGAAGTCTTTTTATCTAGCTTCCTTTATTCTTCTTCTTCCTCTATTTCTTGATCAATAACTCTGCATTTACCTTTGCTTGAACATTTGACCAGTTATATACATATGCTCTTTTTGATAGTGTACAAGAAAGAAGCTTCTTCAACATTTTTTCTTTTCTACTACTTCTACTTGATCAGAATTGCTGCATCTTTCGTTCCTTGAACATATGTTGTGTTAATGTACATCTTGTTTCAACAGTGTACTGGTATACAACCAAAATTTCTCTAACCCAACTAAACTGAGAAGGTGTACATGAAACCCTTGAGGGATTGCTAGAAGTTACCAAACACAACAAACCAAAACCATAGCTCAAATTTATACCAACTTCAAGTCCCAAACCAACTAATTTCAAGTCCCAAATCAACTAATCGAGCAACACAAATCTGTAGTAACTGTGACTGACATTCAACAACAAGAAACAAGCTTCCAACATAAAACAACTTGAATCCAATAAGCACACAATGCAGCAGTGGCAAATACCTCAACTCCCAAAAAGTTAACATCAACAATTGTGTAGGGAAACCAATATTTATCAAAGCCAATAGAACTAGAGGAGTTCAAAACAAGATTTGACAAGATGTAGTGAACCAAATTGACATCTCAAACACAATATGAAAGTTCCAAATGAAACTTCTCAATAATTTTCAACTTTAGTATGAACAGACAACAGTTGAGCAACACAAATTTCCAGCAAAAACCATACAATAGATGCTTGTGAACCAGTAACGCAAAATAGCATAAGCAGTTGTAGTGAAAATTGAACCAGACTAAATAATTCACTGACATTTGAAGGATATTTATTGAACAACTTCCACTAGAATAAACTTGTGGTCCAATTGTAACAATCCTGCAAATTCAATGCTAATACAAAGCAGCAACAACAACTCCAAACTTAGTGTATCACAGTGGCTCATCACAAGGTTGAAGCATGAAAAACAAGCAGTACATCAAGAAATTAATGCTATCCTTAGCAAAGAACAGATCCAACTGAATGAAGAATTTGCGACGACAGAATAAATCCTAAATCTTCAACCATTACATCCATACACAACAATGCTCCAATCAAGAATGAACATGTAGTACCAACATAAAGAAATTGAAAAAAAAAAGACTGAGAAGTACAAAAGATCTCACCAGAGCAATTGCAAAATCTCTATCAATCACTAGCAATTACCATGTCACAAGCAGCGAAGCATATAGGCGAGAAATTGAATCTAATCAATTCAGAAATGAAGCGGCAACGTTGTTTCAATAGATTGGAGATCTAAAACTTTTAGATCGGTCAGAATCGATGAATGAAAATTGATGGGTTCACTGGACAAATCGTCAGGCAAAATCGACGAAGGAAAGTGAAGTGAGAAATGATGACCGAGGCAAAAACAAAGTTAAAAAGTGTATCTGAGCGATGGAGAATCAATCGAGGTGGCAGAGATGATCGGAACAAATTGGAAGGACAGAAAAATAAAGCGTACACAAGGAAAGATGAACAAAAGCTGACAGCATAACAACAACTGAAGAAAACAAAGGCTCCAAGATAACCTGTCGAATGATACGATGTGAGAAAGAGGCCATGGTGACAAAGAGATGATGATGAACGAAGGTGGTTGATGTGAGTAGGGAAGATGAACAAGGGTTTGTATTTTAGCAGAGAAAATGTATTAATAATTTTTTTAATTAACACTAAAACAACGTGTTTCTCAATGGATTACAAAAGTTGGGTTTATATAGCCCAATCTAATAACCAACTATTAACAAACTTAAAAACAAAATAACTAAACCCAAAATAGATTTAACTACTTATTAAGTTCTAACAGCCGTCTAAGTGATCCGTCGATGTGTGCTAGAGGATAAACATCACAATATTTTGCAATTGTGCTATGCAGAGCCGTATGGAGGCCACTTTGTTGGAATAAAGACTGTAGCCAAAATGTTACAGTCAGGTTTCTTTTGGCCTACGCTGTTTAAAGACGCTCATTACTTTGTCAAGGCATGTGACCGATTCCAACAGACAAGTAACATCTCGAGTAGACATCAATTGCCACTCCATAATATTATGCCAGTGAAGCTATTTGACGTATGGGGAATAGACTTCATGGGTCCTTTTCCCCCATCATTTGGCAATCTTTATATTCTTGTGGCCTTTGATTATGTTTCCAAGTGGGCTGAGGTCATTGCATTGCCAACAAATGATGCCAAGGTCATTGCACTACATAAGAACATCTTCATAAGATTCGGTGCCCCTAGAGCCATCATTCATGATGAAGGTACACATTTTAAGTGTAATTTAATCTTTATAGCTCTGTGCAGGTACGGAATCTGACAACGCATTGCCACAACTTACTATCCCCAGACAAATGGTCAGGCAGAGATCTCAAATAAAGAGATCAAGAACATTCTGGAAAAGACTGTGAATCCATCGAGAAAGGACTGGTCCTTAAGACTAGATGATTCCTTGTGGGCTTACAAAATATCCTTTAAGACTCCGTTGGGAACTTCTCCCTACAGGCTCGTGTTTGGAAATGCATGCCACTTACTAGTGGAATTGGAACATAGAGCTTATTGAGCAACCAAAAAGCTCAATATGAAGTGGAAAGCTGCTAGTGCAAAACGCTTATTGGACATGAACGAGTTAGAGGAATTCAAAACACATGCTTATGAGAATGCTAGACTCTACAAGGAAAGGTCAAAACATTGGCATGACAACAGGATTGTGCTAAGGCAATTTGAGGTAGGCCAACGTGTTTTGTTATTTAACTCGATGCGTTATTTCCAGGAAAACTCAATTCTAAATGGTCGAGACCCTTTGAAGTTGTGAAGACATATGCTCATGGAGCAGTAGATATCAAGGATTTGAAGACATGAGCAATTTTCAAAGTAAACGGCCAAAGATTGAAACATTATTTGGATGGTACTCAAAAGGATGCCAATGAGGTTGTCCTCCTAGTAGAGGTTCCATGAACATCATCGTTATTGTCTGATTTTTGTATATAGTAGGTTAGATGTTTTTCTTTTTCAGTAATTTTCATTTATTTTTCTTTCTTTTAATTTTAATTTTTCCTTTGTTGCGTTGAAAGGTTTTTCTTTGAGTAAGTGCAAGATTTGTGTGCCAGGCAGAATGCCAAGGCAAGAGCTTGGAATGGGGTGATTAAAAAAACTGGAGGAAAGAATTTACCCTACCCGCCCAAGGCTTGATAGAGCTCGGCCCAAGAGAAAGTGAAAATATTTGCTTTGAAATTTACCCTACCCTCCCAAAGTGATAAGTTGAAATTCAAATTACAACATAATCACTTTATCACCTCTTTTCCCTCTCCATCTTATCACTTAAACCCTTATCATATCATCAATTTTCTTTTCCTCAAACATACAAAGCCCATCATTAACCCAACTGGCCACATTAATCACTCAATTTAAACACTCAACCTTTCATCTACTTAAAACCCTAACCGATCTAAAGATAAAAACTTTTCACTTTTCCCTCTATTTTATTTATCAAGCAAGAACACCAAGAATCACTTCTTATTCTCCCAAAAATCTCTCAAGTCCCAAACATATTCACATGGCTTCCTCTGCAACACCATTCAAGATTTTCTTCAATGAAGAAATTCGCTAGAAGAACGAGGAAAACTTTTTCTCAAGGACGTTTTGCTATGAGAAGACCTTCGATATCAAGAATAAACCCAACTTGGGTTTTTCATCGGAGTTCATGGCGGTGGTGAAACAACATAAGTAGGAGTTGTTTTGCCAACAAAAGGGGGACGTCTATTCGAACATTGTTCTGGAATTTTATGCTTATCTCACAACCAAAGACTCACCTTTCTAGATGGTGCGAGGTAAGTGTGTGAGATTTGATGAAGGTTATATTAATGAGATATTTAAATTGGATGGTGCAGATGAGAAACACTTAGAATTTATGGATTCTTTGGATGATGCCAAGAGAAAAATGGTGTTGAAGGACTTATGTGAGCCCGACACTATGTGGATTGTGTCATCAAAGTGCCATAGGACGATGAAGTGGCTGGCATTTAAGCCACACCCGAAGGGGTAGAACCACTTCTTGAAGGAAAATATGATGCAGACCATCCATAATGAAACTGTCTCGGAGGAAAGACTGGCACTGTTGCATTCAATCATTGTGGGATGCAAGATCAACGTCGACCGTATCATTATTGTTGAAACTTATAAGTACGCCAATAAAGGTAATGGGAGTTTGTTTTTTCCTTTATTCATTTCTAATATTTGCGTGCAATATAGTGTGCCAAAACTTGATTCAGATAAAGCCCAAGAAACCAAGGGAACGACGATCATTCCTGCCCTATGGAGGCAACTCATTGCCAAGGAGAAGGGCAAAGGAAAGGCTACTGAGTCTATGCCAAAGGCCAAGGTGCTAAAGGCAAAATATATTACTCCGATACCAGCTGGTTCAGTGGAAATGCTTTCCCAGATATATCAACACCAGGAGATCATCCTCTAGAAGTTGGAGAATGTCAAGGAGTATAACTCCATGCTTTGGTAGTATGTCCATGCCAAGGAACATGCCATGAAGAAAACACTCGAGGACATGTCTGTCCATACACTGCCAACATTCCTTGAGTTCCCTACTGACCACCTTGCCAAAGATGACATGCCAGCCAGTCCCTACTCTGTCCACACTCTGAACCAATCTGATGCCACTGTTCCAGTCTCGCCAGTACAAGTTGAATCTTCCAAAACAAATATGCCAATCAAATTTGAAGAAGAAGGAATTCAAAGCCAGGACAAAGCTGCTGCCACACCCGCCACACCTGCATTATCTGCTGCCACCGAAATCCCGGCTGCCTTTGAGCTAGTGAAGATTGTTGAGGAAGTTCTCCATGACTTTGGAGCTTTCACTGCCGCATCGAAACCTAACATGAAGCAAAAGAAGCATACAACCCCCAATCGATGGAGCTTTATCAAAAGGACCCGCGTTTCAAGGCCAAAAAGCTCTAAAGGGGAGTCTTCCTCTTCCTAAACTCCTTTGCATTTTCACTTTATTGCATTCACATGTTCATGCATTTTACTGTTTTTATTTGTATGTATATGTTGTTTTGATGCATTGAGGACAATGCGCACCTTTGGTTTGGGGGTGTGCATCCTCACATTAGTATGCCATGACATTCATGTTTAAATTTTAGTTTGCCATATAGAATAATTTTCCATGTAGGATTAAAATATGCATACCAAACCACTACTTTTTTCCTCGATTAATAAATTGTTCAAATAATTTTGCCAACACTGTTAGTTTAGTTAAATTTGTTCTAGATTTATCTGTCCAATGAAGAAACTAGAATTTTAGAATTTGTATGCCAACAGGTTAGCAATGCCAAGTAGCTTGGCAATTGAATTCTAGTTTAGGGAACTTTAGTTTCACTCTTACATGAGGTATGCATCTAGTATGCAAAACAAACTTAGGTTCTCTTGAAACTGAACTCGGAGTAATAAAAAAAGGGGAACAATGTCAGGGTAAAAAGAAAGAATAAGGCAACAATGTCGTGCCAAAGGCTGAAATATTTTAGAACACTCATTTGCCTTAGAGAAAATAATTAACTTGGGTCTTTATGGTTTGCTCCCTTTTAGTTATCAAGCCAACATAACTTTAGGGTATGAGTGTAAGGGGTTAGATTCGTGATGTAATCTAGATTAACATGGGTATTCGTGGTTTGCTCCCTCTTATGTCTCACGCCAAACAATACATGACACGACCCTAATTTAATGCCAGCATTAAAACACCCTTGGCAAACAAAAAAATGATAATAATTCTGAGTTTTGTGTATGGACCTCCCAACCATGAACTGAGCTTTTATAGTTGGTTGGGGGATGTTTGCGATTAATGCTTATTATATATTTATTTTTTAATAATTAGAATGTCTTAGCATTATTTTCTATCTGCTAGTACATAACTTTTCTAAATCCATTGCCATACGACAGTTGGCATTGTGTGCTTATTGCACCTTAATATCTTAATAGACTTAAGGGGCAACGATCAGTTGCCAGATACTAAGGTGAGAAGCTTCGACAAAAGATGTTCAAGTAGATGAACTTACTTTAGAAGTGAATCTACCCCTTAGGAGTAAAGATTGACAACTAATTTAGTTAATTAATGAAATTTTTCACTATAGACATATAGAGGTTTATTCGTGGTTAACTTAGGGTGTTGCTATCGACAAAGGCGATACTATCATTAATCTGCTCCACAATAAACCAAGGCAGGACATTATTAAAGGCTGGCATAAGTAGTGTGAAATCCAGGCATCCCTTGCCAACGATCATCATTCAATTGAACACTTAGTTGCCAAACTACTTTCATTTTCTATACACTGTTTTGCCATCTTTTAAATGTAAAACCCAAAACATTTCAAACACTTTTAATTCTTTCAAACAAGTAAACATTGAGCAAATAAGTTCTTGGTCAATCCCTATGAATTCGATACTCAACTTAATGTTGTATTACTTGTTGACCGTGTATACTTGCACGCATAAGACTCACTTTTGGCAATATTATCTTACATTTAACACTAAATATTTTATCTTTTTCCAAGCATTAGCAAAGTCGACAGTATCCACCATGAATTCCTCAACCAATGGGCCTTAGACCCATCCCTCTCAACGAATCTAGAATCAATTTCCGACCTAACCTTTCAGTAAGAGGATGAGCAAGGTTTCTCTCCAACTTCACATACTCTAAAGAGAGTACTTCATTCCTTATTAAGTATCATACCGATTCATGTCTTATGCGAATATGTCTCTTCTTATCATTTTATGCTTGGTTTTGAGCCGCACATACGCAACTTGTGAATCACGCAATAAAGACACTAGATGAGTTAGTTTTCCCCACAAAGGTATTTCTACGAACAGATTTTTGAGTCACTCAGCTTCTTGCCCAGCTAAGTCAAGAGCAATAAACTCTGACTCCATGGTAGAACGAGCGATGCAAGTCTAATTAGTAGACTTTCACGAGATCGCTGCACCACCTAAGGTAAAGACATGCCAACTCGTAGAGCTTACTTCATCATTATTGGCAACCTAGTTGGCGTTACAATACCCTTCTAAGATCGAAGGATAACCAACAAAATCGAGTTCCCAATTCACAGTGACCTTAAGATACTTAAGTAAGCGTCTCAAAGAAATCCAGTGTTTATCACTAGGATTATGATTATATCTACTCAATCTGCTCACAACATATGCAATATCAGGTAGAGTATAATTCATTAAGAACATAAGGCTTCTGATGATTTTGGCATACTCTAGTTGGGAAACACTACTTCCTTTATTTTTCAGGAGATGTATACTAGAGTCATAAGGAGTTCTAATAGGGATGGCATCAAAACTATTAAATTTCTTTAACATCTTCTCAATATAGTGTGTTTAATTCAAAGAAAATCTCTTTTCAGATTTGGTAACTTTAACTCCTAAGATCATATCAACCTCCTAAATCTGTCATCTCAAATTTAGTGGACAATTTTTTTTGTTTTGTTAATGGATTCAATGTTGGTACTGAATATCAACATGTCATCGACATACAGGCTTATGATGACATATTCAGTTCCAAAGATTTTTGAATACACGCATGCATCTGCTCCCTTCACAATAAAATCAAAACTTAGAATAGTTTTGTGAAATTTCTTGTACCACTGTTTTGGAGCTTGTTTAAGGCGATAAAGAGACTTTTTAAGTCTACACACTTTGCCTTCCATGCCAGGTGTCTCAAAACCCGGTGGTTGCTCCATATAGATCTCCTCGTGTAGATCTCCATTAAAAAAGGCAGTCTTTACATCCATTTGATGTACGTGCAACTTATGAATGGATGCTATCACAAACAAGGCGCGAATCAATGAGATTTTTGTGACATGAGGGTTGGTGTCAAAGAAGTTTATACCAAACTTCTGAGTGAACCCTTTGACTACTAGTCTTGCCTTATATTTTTGGATTGACCCATCAGGTCTAAGTTTCTTTCTAAAAACCCACTCAGAGTTGATAGGTCTAAATCCTCTAGGTAACTCAACCAATTCCCACGTGTGATTAGACATTATTGACTCTAGTTCATCATTTATTGTAGCTCTCCAGAAACTAGTGTCAATTGAACTTATAGCTTCATCATACGACTTTGGATCCTCATCTAAAAGGAAATTTTGAGCTACAAGAACAAAGATTGATTCTACATCACTTATTTCAAAGATAAAGGAAGTTAGGAAACCTGGACCAAAGGTAGAGGCTACCCTTTGTCTTTTACTTCTTATAGGCTTTAATTCTATCTCTAGAGAATCCTTTACAAGATCAAAAGAAGTTAAGGCACGACTTTCTACTTGTGCTTCAACACTTAAACTAGGTTTCTTTAAAGGAAAGGTATCTTCAAAGAACACAGCTTCCCTATTTTCACAAATGGAGAAGTCATGCAGATACATGAATCTGTATGCGACACTGTTTGAAGCATACCCAATAAAACACTTTATCAATGGTTTTGGGACCGATGGTGGACTTATTAAAGTCAGGCAAACCAACCTTTGCTAGACACCCCCACACTTTCAAGTATTGCAAATTAGGTGCATAACCTTTCCACAACTCGTACGGGGTGGAATCTAATTTCTTATGAGGTACTCAGTTCAAAATATGATTGGCTGATAGAATAGCTTCCCCCACATATTATCAGACAAACCAAAACTTATCAACAATGATTTCATTATCCCTTTTAAAGTTCTGTTTTTCCTATCGACTATGTCGTTTTCGTGAGAAAAATATGGGGTAGAGGTCTCATGAATTATGTCATTCTTCTCACACACCTCTTTAAGAAAATTAGATACGTATTCACCACATCTATTAGATCTAAGCCATTTTAATCTCATAACTAGCTGATTTTTCAACTTCTGCCTTATAAATAAGAAAGAAGTTTTCAGCTTCATATTTAGTTATTAGGAGATATACCTTTGTATATCTTGAATAATCATCTACAAAGGTTATGTAGTAGTATTTACTTGCCTTACTTTCAGAGTTTCTAAAGTCTTCTAGATCATAATGTATAAGTTCTAACAATTCAATTTTTCTCTTAGAAACCGTCTTAAAAGAATGTTTAGCATGCTTGGCTTCTACACAAATCTCACATTTGTTAAAGTTTTTTTCGTCTAGATTAGGAAGAAGATTCATTTTAATGAGTTTCTTTAGTGAATAAAAGTTCACATGTCCTAATCTAGCATGCCACATATCTAGAGTCTCAACAATATAAACATGAGTGGTGATTTTATTACTTTCATTAAACTAGGTTTCGATTACAAATAAAAATCTGTTCAAAAAACCATTCCTAACAAAAACCCCATTATGGAAAAGTACAAGTTTATCTGCTTCAAAAACTAGTTTAATGCAAGCCTTGTTGAGTAATCCACCACTAATCAAATTTCTACATAGGGAAAGTACATATAGAATATTATGCAACGCTAAAGTTTTACCCGATGTTAGCTTGAGCCAAACTTTTTCCTTTCCTAGAACTTCAGAGCTGCTAGAGTTCCCTATGTACACTTGTTCATCATTCTTTACACCTTCGAACTCAGTGAACAGTTCTCATTTGGTTCATAAATGTCTAGAAGAGCCAGTGTCCACAACCCACTCAACATTGTTCTCTACTAGGTTGATTTCAGAAACCACCACTGCTATGATGTCATCAGCATTTTCAGCATCATTCAGCTGCAATTTGTTCACGTTTTGGCATTCTGATCGTTGTTGGCACTGGTAAGCATCATTCAGATATAGATTTGACCCTTTTCATTTTATTCGATCAGAATATATTAGATTTTAACATGATGTATGCTACATGAAATAATCAATTCAAATCTTATCTTGTGAAGTGAAAAAAACTATGTAATAAGCAAATACCTTTTGTGAAAATCCTCTAGAGAAATCGTACGTACGAAGAAGCTACTTGGGAGCATGAGGATCACAAAGAGAACAATACTCACAAATGTTCACTTCATGTAAAATTCGAGGATGAATTTTCTTAAAGGGGGAATTGTAACTGTTAGGAATTTAAAAGCAAAAATAAATATTGTGACATCAACATAAAATAAGGCACATAAGAGAGACATGATTTAATGTGTTTTAACCTTGCCTATCTTTACGGATGAGAGAAATAAATAGTCCACTAGAAACGTAGAAATCACAAAGAGTACAAATACATGATATTCAATGTATCCCATAAACCGACACACACACACACAGATATATATATCCCATACCCGGTGTATCCCAAACACTATTCCAACATCCCTACAATACACATATGCAACATAGCCACAATTGTTGCAAAGATCATAAAAGGGATTACATATTTCCAAAAAATAAATGATCTCTCGTAATTCTATAGGTTAAAACATACCCTATATCTATAGAGTCAAATACTTGGTAAGTAAGAAATCTTATTCTATAAGACTTTTTACCTAATATAAATATTTACTTATTAAGCAAACCTAATTACCAAATAATATTCCACCAATAGAATTACAATAAAATTCAACTTAGGGTTAATTACTGCAATTGTCACTTATGTTTTCGGTGAGTACAATTTTGGTCACTGATTTTCAAATTCGACCGATAAGGTCATTTAAATTTTTGATATGTAAACTTTTGGTCACTGACACGTTTTTTGCCGTTAAATGTTAACGTTTTGCTAATCTGGCAGAAAAAAATAAGGGCAAACTACTGTAATGGTCACTTATGTTTAGTCAGTGTAAACTTTTGGTTACCGATTTAAAAAATTGATTGTTTTGATCACTAACGTTTTCCTTGTGTAAACTTCTAGTCACTCGATCATTTGTTTTCGTTACCCTGATCACATACACATTAATAAAAAAGGTTTATTGTAATGACCCGAATTTTAGAATTCATGGGTTGGTTTAACTCAAGTCTTGGGCCTCAAGTGTTGGGCCGAGTATGTCGGACCGTTGGAGGCTTAAAGGCTTCCTAGTGGACTTATTTGGGTTGTTGGGCTTGGAGCCTTGGGTTTGTTGGTGGTTAGGAAATTGGTGGAGGGGTAATGTAACACCCATTCCCGGTCTAGTAGAGAACTAGATCGGAATGTGTTATCGGAAACTTATTCGGAGATTAGAAGATAGAATCGAAGTTTAGAACTTGTTCAGAATATTTTATTAGTCATCCTTAGGGCTTATCGAACCTATTTATTACAAGTCGTATTAGAATTGGGGTCGATTTTAGCCTTTTTCAACTTAAGGACTAAATCGTAAACTTTATAAATTAGCGACCCTAATCTAGATTCCTTATTACCAACTCGTAATTAGACTTACCAATTGTTGATTTTTGAAGTGTCATTACTATCGGATATCGTTAGCCTTGATTAATTAGACCGTGTAATTATTAGTGATCAATTTACGAACTACCCAAAGCTTCTTTCTATTATTTATAATAGAATTAACTAACACTGTCTCAATACCCTAAGGGCCGTATTGATATGCTAAGCCAAATTTCAGATTTCTAGATTTGAAGGATGTTAAACCGTACCGATACAACTAATTCAGTATCGATACGTGTTGACCACGTTGACTCCGTACCCATAGGCTCTATGACCTTATCGATACATTTTCCCATCCAGATTCTAGTGACCAAAATCTATACTGATACGCCCAAATCGTATCGATACAACCTGTTCCATTGAGCCAATTTATGCCTGGCCGTATCGATACGCCATTACCCGTATCGATACGCCATGACATGTAATGACAAAATTTTATTGGTTTTTATTCGTTTTGGCCTCCCAGACTTTATCCAAATGCAATGAAACTTTACCAGTAAGTTTTAAACATTATAAACTACCAGCATACCAAATTCATGTTAATCTGAATCCATTTACTATGTTTTCACCTTTTAGGGTCAAATATGCAACATTAACCATTTTTAGTCACTTTTAAAAGGTCATTTAGGGGTACTTTGCCTTATACAAAATTTAGGAAACTTTTATACATCAAAAGATTCATACGTAACTAGTTTAACTACTTTGCCACCATTCTAGGAGTTCATAAGGACAAAACACATTACTCTAAGTTTGCGGTGACTTGCCGATCTTCCAACTAATCCTGATCTCAAACCGATAACTTCTTAACCTGAAATGTGGAATATGAATGCATTAGACTTATATAGTTTAAGTGAGGTAGCCAAAAATGTTGAATGAGCATGATATGTCATTTAACATACTTCCATGACAATTCTAGACATGATATCAATCAGATGGTTAAATATGGCATGTTCATCATTCTTAACTAATAACATGACATTAACAATATCATATCATCAATGAGAAATATCACAATATCTTAACAAAAGCAATATCAATAACCAATAATTCCGTTGGATCGATTCAACCGTATTTGGATACGTGAATTCCACCGCAACACCAACAATAACAATAATGGTCGTGTCATATTCATCATATCATCCTCCGCCGCACCAATTTGACCAATACAATACACATCCCTCTGCCGCACCATGGCTGAAGCCCAATACCCATACCAACGAGCTCATGAATTCTATGGCAAGCCAATTGTATCCAATACTTTGATCCCAAGGTACAATACACAATAGTTCAATACAATAGTTTCATAACAATAGTTTAATAATCTCATATCGATAGGTAGTGGCCATAACATATATAAATAATTTTCCATAACAATAAACATATCAATAATTCAATGCTTCCAATAATAACCATATCTATGCAATACTTATGAATTCAGTGCAATACTTACCACTTATTTACCAAACATAGCTTACAATAATGTTTTATGCAAAAACCTTCATTTCAATGGTTAGTAATATCAAATTCAATGTTCAATGATTCGAGTTGGGCACCTAGCCAACTCTTAAGACACCGACTACACTCACCTCGATACTAAGGCTCTCGTAACAACTTATTTACTCCTTGCTTGCTTGGGAGAATGTGGGCTAGCTTCCTCCAACACTTGGACTAGGAAAAGCAATAGGAGATCTGTTACCTCCTCAAAAGTATTGTTTTTCATTCCTATTTTGATATGCTTTTGCTTGTTTTCAAGTACAATTAGTTGCATTAGTTTGTTAGAATATGCATTTACATAAAAGAGTTAGCAGGCTGCCTATGCCAGTGTCATGGGTTGTTTTCAATGGTCTTTGTGCAGGTTGGCAGGTGGAATGGCAAGAGGAATGGACTTAGGATGCAGGGACATAGTTAGGAATGCCAAGGTGAATGCCAAATGTTGTGGGCACGGAAGGACCAGATGATGTTAGCAGACATACCCAGAGAAGTAGAGAAGGAGAATGTAGATGATGTTAGCGATCATGCCAGTAAGAGTACCAAACAAGATATAGTCCTAGTGCCAACAATGACGCCAGCAATGATGATAAGTAGACTGATGCCAAAACAGATGCCAGCACTACCTCGGTAAAGCTGGCAGCGCCAGCATATGTATATCCACCACCACCATTTCCAACAAGACTTCAAAAGCATAAGCAGGACCAACAATTTAAGCGCTTTTTAGAAGTGCTTAAACAGTTGCAAATTAATATTCTATTAGTGGAAGCCCTTGAACAAATGCCCAACTATGTAAAATTCATGAAGAACATCTTGTCCAAAAAGAAGAAGTTGGGAGAATTTGAAACTGTTGCTCTCACTAAGGGATGTAGTGCCATGATCCTAAACCGATTGCCACCAAAGCTGAAAGATCCAGGGAGTTTTACTATTACTTGCACAATTAGCGAAAAGTTCATGGGGAATGCGCTGTGCGACTTGGGAGCCAACATCAATTTGATGCCACTATCAGTTTTCAAGAAGCTTGGCATAGATACAAGACCTACCACGGTGACACTTCAATTGGCAGACGGATCCTATGCACATCCCAAGAGTAAGATTGAGGATGTGTTGGTAAACGTAGACAAATTCATTTTCCCAGCTAATTTTATCATTTTGGATTATGAAGTTGATATTAATGTGCCAATTATTTCGGGTAGACCGTTTCTTGCTACTGGTAGGGCTCTTATTGATGTTCGCAAAGGGGAACTAACCATGAGAATTATCAACATGTTACTTTTAACGTGTTTCAAGCGTTGAAATATGCAAATGAACCTAATGAATGTCAAGCCGATGAAATGATGGAGTCCATCTTTACTTTGAACTTGGCACAATTGTGCCATGATATAGCAAGTGATGATGACATGCTTGATGGCATAGCTGAACTGTTTGAGGAACTTGTGGAATCAGCCTTGGAGGCTAAAGATGTAAGTTACTTTGAGCCACTCTATTTGGCCGGTAGAGAGATAAAGAAACCAAAGCCATCTATTGAGGAACCACCAGCGTTGAAGCTTCAACCCCTGCCAGAACGCTTAAAGTATGCTTATTTAGGCAAGAAATCGACTCTTCCAGTGATTATTGACACTGATCTCACTCATGATCAGAAGGTAAGACTGCTGATAATATTAAAAGATTATAAGCAAGCGTTTGGTTGGACCTTGGCAGACATCCAAGGTATTAGCCCAACCATTTACTTGCATAAGATCATACTAGAGGAATACAATAGTAGGACCATTAATGGCCAAAGGTGGCTAAAACCAAGCATGAAAGAGGTTGTAAAGAAAGAGATCATAAAATGGTTAGATGTCGGGATCATCTATCCCATTTCCAACAGCTCTTGGGTTAGCCCGGTGTAGTGTGTGCCAAAGAAGGGTGGCATGACTGTGATCCAAAATAGTAAGGCCGAATTAATTCACTCTAGAACCATCACTGGATGGAGGATGTGTATGGATTATAGAAGGTTGAACAAGGCTACAAGGAAGGACTACTTCCCATTGCCATTCATTGACCAGATGTTGGACAGGTTGGCAGGTAAAGCTTTTTACTAGTTTTTAGATGGTTATTCGGGATATAATTAGATTGCCATCGCCCCTAATGACCAAGAGAAGACCACGTTCACGTGTCCATATAGGATATTTGCCTTTAGAAGGATGCCATTCGGACTCTGTAATGCGCCAGCAACATTTCAACATTGCATGATAGCCATTTTCTCTGATATGATTGAGCATAACATGGAAGTATTCATGGATGATTTCTCAGTGTTTGGTGTAACATTTGAGGAATACATCCATAGCTTGGAACAAGTTTTGAAGAGATGCATAGAGACAAACCTAGTGTTGAATTGGGAGAAATGCCACTTCATGGTGAAGAAGGGCATTGTTCTCGGTCATAAGGTAACCAAGAGAGGACTAGAAGTTGATCAAGCCAAAGTGGAGGTAATTAAGCAATTACCACCGCTAACAAGTGTTAAAGGTATAAGGAGTTTTTAGGTCATGCCGGTTTTTATCAGCGATTTATTAAAGATTTTTTGAAAATTGCTAAACCTTTATGCTCATTGTTGGAACATAATGCCACTTTTGCATTTGATGATTCTTGTTTAAGAGTATTTCAGGAGCTTAAAGATAGATTGATTAATGCCCCATAGTCGTGGCACCGAATTGGAATGAGCCCTTTGAGCTCATGTGCGATGCCAATGATTATGCCGTTGGAGCAGTTATAGGACAACGACGTGGCAAGATGTTCCATGTCGTCTACTATACCATCATAACCTTGAATGAAGCACAACTAAATTACTCTGCAAACGAGAAAGAATTCCTCGCTGTTGTATTTACTTTTGATAAATTTAGATCATATCTAATTGGTAATAAGGTTGTGGTTTATACAAATCATTCAGCGTTGAAATATCTCTTGGCAAAGAAGGATTCCAAACCTAGACTAATCCAATGGACGCTCTTACTTCAAGAATTCGACCTGGAGATCAGAGATAAGAAAGGCAATGAAAACTTTGTAGTTGACCATCTCTCTTAGTTGGAGCATCACATTGAGGATGGTAAGTCCACTATAATTAGAGACGAATTCCCTGACGAGTATTTGCTTGTAGCCAATGTTATACCATGGTACGCTGACATAGTCACTACCTGGTAAGCAATATTCTGCCATTAGACCTGGCATATAATGCCAAGAAAAGATTTTTATGAGAGGTAAGGCAATACTATTGGGATGAGCCCATGTTGTACAAGTAGTGTGCCGACCAAGTGATTCATCGGTGTGTGCCATAGGACGAGCAGCAACATATATTGCATCTATGCCATGCCGCACCATATAGAGGACACTTTGCTGGGATGAAAACTGCTGCCAAAGTGTTGCAATTAGGATTCTTTTGGCCCACACTATACAAGGATGCCCACGAGTATGTCAAGGCATGCGATCGATGCCAACGAACAGGGAACATCTCTGGCAGACATGAATTACCACTCCAGAACATTCTCTTGGCTGTTGACTATATGTCAAAGTGGGTAGAGGTTGTTGCCTTGCCAACAAATGATGCCAAGGTTGTTGCCAAGTTCTTGCACAAAAACATTTTCACTAGATTTGGTGCTCCTCGAATGATTATTCATGATGAGGGTACCCATTTTAAATGTAAATTAATTTCTAAAGCATTGTGCAGGTATGGGATTCAGCAGCGAATCACCACAACATACCATCCACAAATAAATGGGCATGCCGAGATATCCAATAAGGAGATTAAGATTATTTTGGAAAAAAGTGAATCCAACAAGGAAAGACTTGTCTCTGAGACTAGATGATTCCTTGTGGGCTTATAGGACATCATTTAAAACTCATTTGGGTACTTCCCCATTCAAACTTGTCTTTGGCAAACTATGTCGTCTGCCAGTAGAACTTGAACATAAAGCCTATTGGGCCATTCAGAAGCTTGACATGGCATAGAGAATTGCTGGAGGAAAGAGGTTGCTTGACCTCAATGAATTGGAGGAATTTAGAACAAAAGCCTATGAGAATGCTAAGATATACAAGGAAAAGGCAAAACGTTGGCATGATAGTCGAATCCTACCAAGACAGCTCAAAATAGGTCAACTTGTTCTATTGTTTAACTCTCGGCTCAAACTTTTTCCAGGTAAGCTTAAGTCGAGATGGACGGGTCCTTATGAAGTTGTGTATCCATATGCTCATGGGGCTATAGATATCAAGAACATACAGACCAAAGAAATTTTTAAGGCGAACGGTCAGCGCCTAAAGCATTACTTGGAAGGTAAGAAAAGTCATGCCAAGGAGGTGATCCTCTTGGCAGAATTGGAATAAAGCATCCGCAGGTTTGATACTCTTTGAAAATATTAGGATTAGTTATTTTTGTTTTCCTTTAGGAATCAGGTTTTTATTCTTGTTTTCTTTTTATTGTCCTTCAATTTTTATTCCCTTGTTGCGTTACACAATTCTTCATTTAGTGTGTGCATGAATATTACCAGAAATTTTGCCAGAAGGACAGGGAGCTAATGTGCTTGCCAATGATCATGTCATGCCTCATGCCAGAGGTATACGCATGTTTTCGTGTGAAGGAATAAAAGAAACCCTAACTTTCTTTAGAAGAGAGAGAAAAATCAAGAGATTTACCCTTGCCGCCTATATTTATGATAATTAATTTTATCATGATCACCCTATCACTTCAAAATCCCTTCCATATCTTTATCCTTTATCACTTCACATTTAAAATTTAAACCCTTTTCCAATTAAAACTCCATAAACCTCATCATTATCCCCTACTTTTCGGCTACCCTAATGACTCCCTCTTAAACACTCAACCCTTTTCTCTTACATTCCATTAAAATTGATTCCCCCAAAACTTTTCCCTTTTACTCTCATTCGATTTTCTCTCAAGCAAGATCCAAGAACTTCAATCTTTTCTTTTCTTCTTCCCATCGATTTTCATCTTTTCATCTCAATGGCTTCATCCTCTACTCCTTTCAAGCGATTTTTCAATGAGAAGATTCACAAGAAGTTCAATGAGAGTTTCTTCAAGGTCGTTTCTCTATGAGAAACACTTTGACTTCTGAACTGACACCACTGCTAGATTTTCGTCGGGGTTCATGTCCATCGTTGATATGTATAAATGGAGTTCTTTCTGCCAGCATAAGGGGGAGGTGTTTGCTACCATCGTGCAAGAGTTTTACTCCCATTTTGTGACCAAATATTCCCTATTCTTGATGATTCGGGGTAAGTGCATTCGTTTTGATGAAGGTTACATTAATTCTCTTTTCTCTTTGCCAACTAAAGGAGATAAATACTTTGAGTACGCTGAGTCTATGAATGCGGCCAATAGAAAGAAGATTCTAGCAGACTTGTGCAAGCCTGGCACAACCTGGACTGTTCTTTTTCCACCGACCACTAGATCATTAAGAGGTTGGCATTGAAGCCTCAGATGCGGGGATGGAACTATTTCATCAAGCACAATCTTATACCCACATCGTACAATGAAACGGTCTTGGACGAACGCCTTATCCTAATGCACTACATTATCAAAGGGCACCAGATCAATGTCTGCAAAATTATTATCGATGAAACTTACAAGTGTGCTGTCAAAGGTAAGGGAAGTCTATTTTTCCCTTTGTTGATTTCTAATATTTATTTGTGCCATAAAGTGCCCAGGATGGATAAGGATCACGACCAGGTGATTAAGGGTACGACTATCACTGCTCATATCTAAAGAAACCTCACTGGGAGATAGCCAAAGGAGAAGGAAAAGAGCGTGGCCAAGATGGCCACACCGAAGCAGAAGTCAAGGGTGAGCCAGCAAGTGTGCCAGAGACCACGCCAGCCAACTCCCTGGCAGTGCTGTCCCATGTGTACTCCCGCCAGGATATTATTATCTGAAAATTTAAGAAGGTCGATGAGCTCAATTCGAAGATGCGACACTATACCAAGGAACAAGATGCCATTATTAGGGAGGTCATTGTGAAACTCTCTCATAATGCGGTACTTGTTTTTCCACCTTCTCCTGCCAAGCCTGCTGCCAGTGATCCTATGCTAACCAGTCCAATGATTCCATCCAGTCCAGTCAAGCCAGCCAGTCCAATCAAGTTTGCTAGTCCAGCTAGTCAAACAAGTCCAGTCATTTCTGCCAGTTCTGATTCTGAAGCAACAGTTCCCCTGTCCCCGGTGCACGTTGAGACTACCAGCACCGATTTCTCCTCTGAGTCAGAGGATATTCCCACCAAGAAAGAAAAGCCAGCACCAGTCATACCACCAACCGAGTCTGCCAAGAAGAAGGATGATCTTGGAACCTCCATTGCTACCTCAAAATAGGGCTGGAAAGGAAGAAAAGAATGGCCCATGACTGTGGGAGCCTAACCATAAGAAAGACTCGTACTAGAAGAGAAGAAGAAGCCCGTGTCAAAAGAAATGAAGCCTCATCCGAAGGGAAGTCTTCTTCTACCTAACTCCTTCGCATTTCATGTTTGCATTTGCATGATCATGCATTTTTATTTTTTTGTTTCTCTTGTATATATGTGTCGTTTCATGCATTGAGGACAATACACATCTCGGGTTTGGGGGTGTGCATTTTCTCACTTTTATGTTATGCCATGCACGTTTAAAATTTTTTGTAGTTCATGTAGAGTAGTTGCATACCAACCATTAAAAAAGTGAAAAATAAAATTTTGTCTCGGCTTAAATTTTAAGTTTGTTAACAATTGTTAGGTAAGCTTTTTTGATCTACTTGTTTACATGATGATGAGTTTATAATTTTCAGTTTGACATGCCACTAGAATTGTATGCCATGTTTTCCATGATAATTGATCTCTAGTTTAGGGAATTGAATTTACAGTTAACACGTGATATGTATCTAGTTCCCTAGCAAACTTAGTCTGTTTGAATCTATGCTCGGATTAAAAAAAGAAAAAAAAAAGAGAAAAATAATGTCAGGGTAAAAAGAAAATAAATAAGGCAACAATGTTCTGCCAAGGCAATAAAAATGAACTCTCTTCTACCTAGGGATAATAAGTTACTTGGGGCTTCGTGGTAGCTCCCTCTTAGTTTTCAACTCCAAAACCCTATGGTATGAGTTGAAGAGAAAGCCTAGTGATGTCTGGATTAAGGTGGGGATTCGTGGTATGCTCCATCTTATCGCTCACGCTAAACAGTGTCACGAAGCAAGCTTATATTAATGCCAACAAAACCCTCTGCAAGAAAGAAAAAGAAAGAAAAAATGATGACAATAAAGATCTAAGTTTAGGTAGTAAAATTGGCTAAGGGAGTGAAAGGATATTGGATGCATATTGCCTACACATCATGCACTTAGACTAGAGTTATATTGTTGCACTTGAATTACTATCTTCTTGGCATTGTGCATTGAGATTTCTGAGGGCAGCATTAGAATCAAACTCTGCTTGCCAGCATTTGTTGGCATTCCAACCAAACTTTTGCTGAGGTATTATTTTCACTATTTTTGTTTTTCTCTTCTCTTGCATTACTTGAGGACAAGCAATAAGCTGGGTTTGGGGGTGTGTTACCTCCTCAAAAGTATAGTTTTTCATGCCTATTTTGATATGTTTTTGCCTGTTTTTAAGTACATTTAGTTGCATTAGTTTGTTAGAATCATGCATTTACATAAAAGAGTTAGTAGGCTGCCTATGCCAGTGTCATGGGTTGTTTTTAGTGGCCTTTGTGCAGGTTGGCAGGAGGAATGGACACAAGATGCAGGGACGCAGTTAGAAATACCAAGGTGAATGCCAAATGTTGCGGGCACGAAAGGACTAGATGAGTGCCAAGCATTTGTTGGCAGAGAGGTATGCCAACAACCATGCCAAGAAGAGATGAACCCCAAAAAAATAGGAAAGGACCAGGCTCCTAAAAGATCGCAATTGGATCAACTTTCGAAAAAAATAGCAGATAAGGTGATGCCAAGTGATGTTGGCAAAGTTGTGCCAAGCTCGTGTGCTAGGATGGTCATGGCATGATGACGTCAGCCCTAGCTTGATAAGCTATCACACCAAGCTGATAAGATATCAAAATGATCGGATAGAGCTTTATCTCTTATCTCTTGATCATTTCAAATTCAAAGGCTTATCTCATCCTTTCCCTTACACACCTGTATAAAGACCAACCGATCAAGCATTTGAGATTGATTGATCGAGAAGAGGAGACGAGACAAGAGGTGGTCGGAGCGAGGTGTTGGAGTGGCGAGTGACAGTTGGTGCAACTGAAAAAGGGTGGTTCAACTTCTTGGTTGAGAGCCTGGCGTGGAGGGCTACCTCGAGAGACCCCTCTACCTATTCCCTTGGCAGAAGTTGTTTTTCTTTAGTTTTTATTATGATGGTGATGTTAAAAACGTTTGTTGGTTAACCCCCACACCATGAACTAATTTTATAGTTGGTGGGGGATGTTTTGGTTTTCAACATTGGCTTTTATGCCTTAGTTCATTTATAATAATTCTGCTTTTGGCAAAGTTTGTCTATTTTGCATACTTTAATTTTTCCTAAGTACTGTGCAAAAGCGAGAGCTGGCACAGTTAGCTTATTGCCTTCCAATATCTTAACAGACTTGTGTTGGCAACGATCAAGTTGTTGAACACTTGGGAGAGGAGCTTCGAGAGAAGTCGTTCAAGTAGATGAACTTACTTCGTAAGTGAAATCTACCCCCACGGAGTATAGATTGGCTTTTAAATCAAGTTGTTTTTAAGGAAAACATACATTGTAGAGATATAGGGGTTTTTACTTGGCCATTTTAGGGCAATAACCATCGAGAGAGGCTTTGCTATTTTTGAATCTGCTCGACAACCAATGCGAAGATAGTTTTGTCAATAAAGGCTGCCATGAATCACGTATGAACCAGGCATTCCCTACCAACAGTCATCATTCATTTGAAAACACCTTTCTAGCCAACACTTCACTTTGGTTTTATTTTATTTTATTTTATTAGTTTTAAAATCAGCTCTTTTAAACTACAATCTTTTCTTCCAAAACAAGTAACAAACTAAACAATCGAATTCCAAGTCAATCTCTGTGGGATTGATACTCAGCTTACCAAGTTGTATTACTTGTCGACCGTGTATACTTGCACGCAAAAGACTCTTGGCACAGTTTATCTTGCCGAAATACATACTATTTATACCTTTTTCTAGCATTCATTTTACACATCTTCCTGAGAGTTAACAAGATCATTAGAATCAATAGGACGATATCGATACTTAGAATAGCCATTAACTATTAGAAAAATTCATAACTGAGAACTTGAGGATCAAAAGCTTAGCTTGGAACTTTAAGTTGAAATTACTCATTCAATACTCATGGAATTTGACAATAACTTTAGGGTTTCAACTTACCCGATCAGTGGCTATGGAATGATGTTCTTGAATCAAGGGATGCTTAAGCTAAAAGGGTCCAAATAGAGAGGTGTATGCTTAGGAGCTCAAGGTTGAAGACAATGGAGGTGCTTGCTTTCAAAGACAAGGGTGAGGATTTGGTTTCAGTAACATGGAACAAAGATGATAGCTCTTAGCTATCCATTATAAGTGGTCCCTTGTTTTACTATTTCTCACCTCCCACAAGTGCCAATAGGAGGCTTTCCTATTAATAAGGGTTTACTAAACCCAATCCACCTCACATTAAACCAATGAAAAGCTTACCTTAGACAAAAGGGTTTGCTTAAACAATAATTTCTATCAACTCATGCTTTTTATCATCTCAAGGTAATTGATGGCTATCCATTTCATCATCTGAGGTAGTTTACGTGGGGGAGGCAAGCTAAGAGGTGAGTAAGCACCTTGCTTCAATTTCCTTTAATTTGGAATTCAAACGGATTCAAAATAGGGGACCTGTATCGATACGCTCGTGATCGTATCGATGCGATCATGCCTAAACAGGTAAGTTAGTTATAAGCCGTTAGACCGTACCGATACGGTACCTACTGTATCGATACCTTTAACTCATATTCAACATTTTGACTTCCCAATAAGGTCCTAATCCAAGGATTAGACTCGATCAAGATTCAACATAAAGAAAATGGATCATATAGTTAACATTGGTGCAATAATTCAAACTTCCCAGAGTAGGATTTTCGATCGCCGGAATCTGATTCCGACTAGGCCGGTTTTTAGGATGTTACAGGTAAATGAGTATATTTACCCATTTTTGGAAGAGAGAATGGTGGTTTTAATTCTTTCTCTACAGAAAGTAGAAAGATGAGATCAACTTCTTCATCCCTTGTTTGCTCTCATCCCTTTTCCTCACTCAACCTCAAAAAAAATCAAGCAAAGATGAAATCTTTATTTATTTGAGTGTGAATCTCGAGTTTGTCCTTGAGGAAAGTTTGATCAGCATCCAAAGATCTATAAAGCGAGGTAAGAATGGTCAAAACTAGTGGAGGATGGTGGAAAAATGGGTTTTAGTGGGGGTTTGAGTGCTAAACGAGAATGAATGTTTTGATCATTCCTAGATGTTAGATTCTTCCTTTTTCACTCATATTCCCTTTAGCAATGTTGCAATCCGAATTTACAACCCCTTAGGTAGTGAAAGAAGTGAAAGAACCTTCCAAGGAGCTTGGGAAGATGAAGGCTTGAGGAGCTTGGCTAGAGGCTTCTTTTTCAGCTTAGAATCAAGGTTAGTACACTAATAACTTCCTTGTATTCATGGAAACTATCAATGCGATTGCCTTGTTGCTAGATTGATAAATTGGTTATTTGAATGCTTGAGTCTTCATTAATGGCAAACCTTAAGTTTAGTGTTAATATGGCTTAAAATTGGTAGGAAACCAGTTAAACTACATTCCATACATTGTAGGTTCGATTTAGGGTCTTGCCTTTGGGTTTTGGGGGCTTGGGGAATGATTCTCAAAGCCCAAATGCATTTTTCTCTATTAGCAAATCCTTGCATTTGCATATATAATATGATGAGAGGGTGGTAGATGGTCTGCCAACCTACTTAAACGAGTCCATATGGAAATAGCTAGCAATCAGAGATTATGTGTTGGCAAGATCCAATAAGAGTGTTGGCAAGAGCACCTAGAAGATTGGAGGAAGAACAAGAAGAGCCGAGAAGTCAGGTGTGCATTCACCGGAGGCTAGGTCAGTCGGACGGTGGTGGCCTGAAGTTGGTGGCTTGAAAGGGATTAAGGTTTTTCTTTTTGGGTGAAATATGAACTTTTATAAATTCAAGGGTGAAATTAAAAATAAACCTTTTTTTATTAACGTGCACATTATCATGGTAACAAAAACAAACTTCGAGTGACCAGAAGTTTACACAACGAAAATGTAAGTGACCAAAACGTCCAGTTTTTGAAATCGGTGACTAAAAGTTTACATTTACTAAACGTAACTGACCATTACAATAGTTTACCCTTATTTTTTCCGCTGCCAGATCAGCAAGCCGTTAACGTTTAACAGCAACAAACGTTTCAATGACCAAAAGTTTACAGATCGAAAACGTAAGTGACCTTATCAGTCGCATTTGAAAATCGGTGTCCAAAACTGCACTCAACAAAAGCATAAGTGACCATTACAGTAATTTATCCTTCAACTTAATTACCGATTAGAATTTGACTAAGTAATAACACCCTCAATTTCATTGTCATGTTTTTTAAAAGCAGTGAGTCCAAGATCAATTATTTTATTTATAAATGTTGAAGATTCTTACCCCATTAATTTTGGTCCCTTGACTTTTTTGCTATTCCTTTTCAGGTATTAAAAAATGAAAGAGTGAATAGATAGTTTGATAATCATTGAAAAAAAATTAAAGATGGAGGTCCTTAAAATGTGTTTAGACCACAGGCCTTAAGGTATTGTAATTTATTCCCTAATTTTTTTATAACAATTTCTAGATGGGAAGGAAAGGGGAAAATTGCTCCTAATGGAGTCTAGAACTCGCAATTTAAAAAGAGGAAAATGTATAAACTGAAAATTTATAATCACTTGTTCTAGAGACAATTGGCTTTCTTAATTTTTGTTTTAGGCATATTTTAAATGTTTTAATGATTGATTGAGGATTTCAGTCCGTTTTAGTGAGTCTAAGTTTCAACCTTCATAGGTAACATCTTCGGTTCGATTTACGAATAAATCGGGCTAGGAGTATTATATTAAGCCTTTGTAATGTTATAAATTGCATATTGGTCCCTATATTTGATAAGTACTATATTTTAGTCCCTCAGTTACGATAAAATGTATGTTTTAATGATACAATGATTGTTTTGAACTCTAAACTCAATTATATTTGGTATGAAGAGAAAATAATTCGGGTTTAGTAACTAAAATCATATTAAATCAAATATGATATTATAAAATTGTTTATTGAATAAAATGAATTGTTTGAAATAGGGGTGGCCAAAACTTGACTCTAATTGAAAAAACCGAATTATTCGACTCGACTCGAGACAAAAAAAAAACTGATTTGTTTTGACTTGGCTCGTAATTTTATAAACTCGACTCAACTTGAAAAAATTTCAAATAAAGTTTGAGTTATGAAATAGAAATTCGAATAACTGAAAATTTTTATTAATTAGTTGATTAGTTTTCAAGTTTGAGCCGAGTCTATCAATTATGTCTAATATGTTATATATATCACATGTGAAATTAGAAGAAATATATATGCATATAGAAAACTGTTGAAATTGGAATCAATATGTGCAATGTCCAACCCTAAGTATATGCATATAGAAATATATGCATACACCGCTACGTATATGGATATAGAAATATTTATGAAGAAATATATGTACAATTAAATTTGTACAGAAACTCGAAACTCGGCTCGAATTTTATAAATTCGACTTAATTTAAAAAATTCCAAATAAAGTTTGAATCGTAAAATAAAACTTGTAAACTCGAATAACTCAAAATTTTTTGACTCGACTTGATCGAACAGACAGCCCTATTTTGAAACACGGTGTTTACAGATATGATTAACCCTTAACAAAATTGAATTGAAATATGAACAAGTTGTATATAAACGGAGTATTAAATGGTTGTTCGTTTTAATTCGATTTAAAATTAAATTGTTCCAATGATTTGATGTAACATATTCGCCTCAGTTTTCTTTGGTTTCTTGACAAAAGCAACTCTTATTCTAATTATGATCGAACATGCTTTTCCTCAAAGATTTAAAAATTCAAAGCAAGGTTTAATTTATCATTGATTAATAAAATAGACTAATTAGTTTATTAACTACTTGCTCCTAACCTCACTAACTTTTATTAATTAATCACCAAAAATGGAAAGTAAGCGATATATAAATGCAATATTTTATTTACCAATCGTGGTGCTACTTTAGTATAAATAAATAAATAAAGGAGCAACAACAATAAAATATTTCATAGCCATCAACCATATTCGACTCCTAGCTAAGCTACTTTTGAATAAAAAAATTAATTAAATGAATTGTGGTCGGAGAACCAGATTTCACAATTATATTCTTGCCTTTATTTGACATTAATTTTATTTCTTGAACAGTAATGCTCATGAGGTTTATTATCTTCCTGGAATTATAATTAACTCTACTTTTATAATTTATTAACAATTTTATTTAATACACAATTGTTGAATTTTTCCGATAAAATGATATTATTATTATAATATGTATTTTTATTTCATATTTAATAAATAATTTAAAACACATAATATGTATTTTTCCGATAAAATGATATTATTATTATAATTCTACTTTGATTGTTTTTCAACACCCATAATGTCTTCCATTTTAAATACCAAGTTTAATTTTAATCCAATCACATTGTTTCTAAAAAAATATGATTAAAAATAAAAAGAAATACATTTAAAATAATATAACTTAATACACCTTTTACAACAAAAAAATAGCACACAATATAAGTCCGAATGAGTTAGATCACATTTTTTTTTCATTCACCAAAGGAAATTAAATGCACAATGTAAAAACATATGTATAAAAAATAATAATCACTACTCACCAACCTACTGAAATAGTTTATATTTTCAAGTTGTACATAAATAATTAGAAAGAGCATATCATGAAATAGGCTAAATATACCAAAAAAATAAATTAGATTACACCCCTTAGAACAAGAAGCAAGAATATATCAAAACCATAATTATGCCTTAAAAAACATAATTATGAATTCATGATCACATGTGAAAAATCATATTTTAATTACTAATATATGCATGGAATAGAACATTTTCAAGAAAAAATTTCAATATTTTGGAAATGAAGACATTGTTCAAAATGTCAACAAAGGTGTTCGTTCAAATGTCTCGTATATGTCAAAATCGAGTTGAACAATCTTTAGCAATCCAGGTAGTCTAAATGAGAAGACAATGAAAAGCTAGAATATAGCGGTTGGTGGTGATGGCAAATTTAATTTTAATCCCCAATTTTATAACAAGTAACCAGCCGATTCTCGTTTACATAGGCATGTTTAGTAAACATGCGTTTGAGCTAAAATTAGAGGTTTGACCAGTAAATCTGTTAATTTGGATATTTAATGAATAACAGATTAGAATAGCAGATTAGAGTGAAATCTCTCATTTTAAAAAAGTTGCTAATATAAGCCTTTTGAAATTAGAGGTTTTGACATTAGAGTTATAAAGACCCTTTTACCCTTAACAATAATAAAAAATCTACAAATAACTTAAATCTAACATTTTCAATTTTAATTTTTCACCTTCACGTATTTACTTGTGACGTTTGTAAATTAATATTTTTATTTTTATTCTTTTTATTCACACATTTATATTTATATTTAAATTTAATAATTGATTAAATTGTATTAAAAATAATTAAATAAATAATAAATTAATATATAAATCTTCAAATATGCTTAGTAATATTATATTAAAAAATTATTTTTCATAATCTAATTAATATTATTAGATACAAAATATTGATAACTAACTATTCAAACTAGTATTGAATATAATCATGTCCTTATATGTCATTTTGCTTGTTTAAATAATCAAACAGTTATTAACTATCAGTTAATTTTACCAAACACTTTTATATAATCAGCTAGTCAAATCAGCCAATACAATCAGCTATTAGTTACCCCTAATTGCCAAATAAGGCCATAGACAAGAACGAGTAATCGAATTCAAATAATTTGGATAATTAAAGCATGAATTACCATCAATACATTTTAGTGAATTCTTTTTATATACAGATTTAAAATAATGATAATTATTTCATTTATTTATTTAAAAAAATTAAATATATGCAAAAATATATTTGATGTAGGGGCTGCAGTGTAAAAGCGAGACGTACAGGATTTTCCATGGTTCATTCTGTATGATATTTGGACAATTTATCAAGTTGAATTAATTCAATTAAATTTTAGATTCAAATTTATTTGAATCTAAATAAAGTTTTTATTAATTTAATTTCGGTTCAAATGTTTAAAACAATCGTGAATTTTGACATTTTCATGCATATATATTATAACGATGGAATTAATAGTAATAAGGCTAAACGATATTAGGGATGACAATGGATTGAATTTAGATTGGACTTTATAAAATTTAAGTCTAATCCTATTAATAATCGGACCTCAAAAAAATTCAAGTCCGATTACATAAATCCGAGTATGATCTAATAAAATATCTAAAATTCAATTTCAAATTCGAAAGTCCGAATCCAATTAATTTTTTCATTTTTTAAAGTAACAACTCAAACAAATATCTTTAAATAAAAACTAATTTTCATCAAATTTATATATTTAAACTAATAGCACAAATAAATCTCAACAAATATTACAATCCAATATAAAACAAATTAAAGTAAAAACTCAAACTTCAACTAAAAAACTCAACAACAAATAAATTATCCTTACATAATTTATTATTGTCTTACTAGTCTACTAACATAACTACTTTCCAAATTACAATTATAAAATGTCTAATAAATATTAAAATCCAAGATAAAACAAATTAAAAATATAATCAAAATGTTCAACCATCAACATTTGACATAGAGAAAAAAGTTTTTAACCATCAAGCTTCCATTGTTGGCTGGTACACCCCATGGCGCAACGAAAAAATTATCCGGCGATCACCACCAGAGATCCATGTACGAAGAACGAATCAGGGTGATTAAGGGTGAAGAATTACCTATTTAAAATCTGGAATTCTGACCTATTTAAAACCTGGAATTCTGAATTTAGAGAAGACAGATACCCGATCATGATTTCACGATGTCGATTCCTAAGCCGTAACGATAACACTTCGACCTCTACGTAGTTCACCCAGTTGAAATAAGCATATAAAACTCTATAAACTATTTAGATAGTTTTTCTAAAAAGCATTAATAACTGTTAGATCTCTCAATCTATTATTATTATTATTATTATTATTATTATTATTATTATTATCCTAGTTTAACTTTAATTAGGATTTCAATATATATCTATATTAATATACATAATCTCAATTCAACTTAATTAAGATTTCAATATATATCTATATTTTTTAAATCTAAGAGTTTTAAATGTTTTTAATCGGATTCATATATGGATCGGACTCGGATCAGATATGGATTTGGATCAGATTCAGATCATGACAATGTCTATATCCGATCCACCTCCTATTAGGACTCGGACCTTTTTTGACTTCGTATTTGGATCAAATTTTTTTCTTCGAGTTAGGTTGGATTCAGATTATATAGCCATCCATAAACGATATTATAAGCCCTCAATTTTTTTAAAAGAAATTAATTAAGTTCCTAAAATTTTCCAACCAATTAGTTAATATAGTTCAAAATTTCATCAATTCATCTATTTGATCAACATCGATTGTTAAATTTAACGATTTTTTGGATTAATTAGTGTCACATGTCGCGTCACAATGTCATAATGTGTTTTTTTTAAATTATTTTTTAAAAAAATAATAAGTTTTAAAGAAAAGTTCTTTTAACAATGTCAATTTGACGTGGCAGAATCATAGTGCACCAGATAGTAGTAATATCGTAGAAAAAAAATATTTGTGATTTTAATGTTATTAATCATATGATTTATGTGTGCGCGCGTGTACAATGAGCCCATTCGGAGCATGTGGATGACAATATCATGGGATAGGTAAGCATGGTAAGCTTTCCATATATATATATAGAGAGTGGGGTTTATGATCTATTTACGTAGTGTAAAACTCAATTATTTTTATATTTTTTTGGACCGTTGGGTGATGACAATAAATGACTAATATTATTTCCTTATTTTTTTCCTAAGTGATAATCTTGACATTTTCTACTATTAATCTCAACTATCCATTTACCTTCATCCAACGGTCCAAAAAAGGTGTAAAATTTTCAAGTTATACATAGTGCAAGAGGATCCTATCCCATATGTGTGCGCGCGCATGCGTACGCTCTTACATGGATCATAGATCAAGTGAAATAAGAGTTATGAATTAATAAGAACAATGTGTTAGAAAAGCTGATACTTCCATCGAGATTGGCATACCAAAATTTAGAAACCTTCATGAATCTTTTTATCTCTATCCAAACGAGACGCTTGACGGGCTGAAAAAGGAGTGGTGAGCGAATCAAACTATCAGACAGATTGCTCCGCTACCTAGGTCTGATTACATCGGCAACCAACCATCAACCGAGTGGAGATCTATCTTTCTAAGACCACCGACAGAACCATAATTAGAGATTAGCGTCGTGAAGATCTCTGTACGAGCACCAACTGATCGCTAAGGTATGCTGAAAATCATGCCACAAGGATAGATAAAACGAACCACAAAAAATCAAAGAAAAATGTGTCATAAGGACAGAGGAAACGCGTGGCACAAATGCAGAAATTCTTATTAAAACATGACAAAACAAAAAAAGAACAATAATAGATCTGGTGGTCAACAACCAATACTAAAATTGGTTGTTGACTACCAAACAAAGGAAGAAAAGAAAAGTTGCAGGCGGCAGAGATTTGAGAGAGAGCGACTAGGTTGACAAAACCTATATAGAGAGAGTGTACGTTATTGATCTTGATCATTGAATGAGATAATTGATGTCATGAACATATAGTATAGTGTTAGATATAATTCACATACCATAGAGTACATTGAGCTGATGTATGGGTATATATATATATATATATATATACTTTAGTCTTGAAAGGGTTTGAGGGAAGTATTGATTTGTCGAACAAAATGTCCAGGTAGAGCTGAAGGGATTGACCATATAGTTATTGGTAGAATCAGATGCAATTTGCGTATCCGAGTACATGTAATTTTCAAATGGGAAAAAACTTACTTCGTTTTATATTTTGGACTACCTCACTAAGCTATGTACGTTTATTTTGTTTGTTTAACTGGCTTCATTGAAGATCGTATATAATAGTAGAGCTTGGGACTGCATTTTGGGGTCGTTGAAAGTCGATTATAGTTCATAGTGATATAAGGATTACTTGGACTTAAACTCATGGAATGATGGCTATGTCATGTATATATGGAATCTTTGAATATGATGTGGTGTCTATTTGAATGGCCTTTTGCTCAATTTATATGTTGATAAAGTTTTGAATATGTGAAATGTCTATTAGGACACTATGACATGAAAATATAGTGTGAATGTGTATTGAAGAGGTAGAGGCATGAGCATTGCTACTTGAATGTATGTATGCTTATGTTACGTATGTGCTTTGTGTGTTGGGAAATGATGCATGTTTGATGAAGTTATATTGTTTGAAACATGTCATGAATGGTACAGTTGAATTAGGACACTTTAAAGTGAATTATATGAAGTGTACAGTGTTTGAAATGTGCAAAACATGGCAAGGTTTCGAAACTATGAGTCAGGTTTGGATACCTTAAAGCAAACTGGAAATTCCAATAAGCTTTAGGGTTTCAAAACCAACCTATGGATTTCGACACCCAAACCTCATTTTCAAGACCAAATAGGTAGGTTTGGATACCTCAAAGCTTAAATGACTAAATTACATATTTAAACCTAAGTGTTCATAATTGCATGTAGGTCCATAAAATGAATTATTGGTTATTTAGTATATGATAATTTGGACACTCTTATAAATGGTGAGTACTTACATTAGTAAAGGGTTAATATGATTAAGTATTAAACTTTATTGAATTTTACAATTTGGTTCCTAAACTTTTAAAGGTTTATAAAATTATCTCATGTATTATGATTGATCTAGTATTGTTAATATGATGCATGATTAGGAACAATCATACAACTTTTGAGCATCCTAAACTTTTAAAGGTTAATATGAATGACAAGAGTTTTAAGATTAATCTTTCTATTATTAAATATATGAATTGGTCCCTGAACTTTAGAAAATTTGTAAAATATTCCCTAACCTAAAAAGAAAGGTAATTCATGAGCATACAACATGATTAAGTATAAAAGGGTAAATAATTGTGTGTTTAGGATTATTTGTATTGTTCCTTTTGGTTCAATGTGTTCCAGTAGCATCTCTGATCCAGTTTATTTGCTTATCAACCTTATAATTCTAGTTATATTCAGTTAAACCATATGTAATCAATGAGAAATATTTGCTTATCACTTTATTGCTTTAACATACAATATCAAGTTTGAGGATAATGGACAAAACAAAGTAGTATATAAATAATGTAAAAATTTTATTTAAGTTCAAATGGTTCAATAATTACATAAATTACTCAACTCAAAGTACAAAGTTCTAACAAAGTGTGCGAACATTGACCAAAGCATATCATATAGAGAAAAATAGTATTCTTGAAACTTAAACATTATTAAGCTTACGATATAGATTGACATGAGGATCCAAAAGTAGCAATGAGACGCATAAATGCTATGTTAGTATGATGTTGTTTAAGTTCAAGTGATGTTCAAACATGAAACGCGACTTATTATATCAAATCTCTAGTTTAGGTGGATTTTTCTATTTGGACAAGTTTAGAATGGCGAAACGGTAAATTACACATGTTAGAATGACTAAATGACTAATAATGTTAAATTTGACTAGGTGAGTTCCTAAAAATCATTTTGTATTGCATAAAACGAATAATTTTAATCCAAATAGCACGCTCAAAAGTGAATTTGATGTTATGATGCAAGATTTTGTGATGTTTTAGTATTTATGATAAATTCGAAGTATGTTCATCTATGTTCATTAACATTAGAATTAATGAATGTCATTTCAAACAACAAAAAAATGCATATTCAAACAATTTTTTTTACAATTTTTCATGAAAAAAAAAGAGTAGACCCTTAGAGAGAAATGTCCGGTCCCTTATAAAGAAATATTGATCCCTTAGGGAAAAGAATCGATACCTTTGGCCTTTGTTCCTATGTAATTTTTTGGAAGCCTAGTGGAAAATTGAGGATCAATCTCTTTGCCCTGAATTTTTGAATGAGTTTTAAATGTGTATTTGAGGTATGTCTGAGTTGGGATTAAACAATATTTAGAATCTTCATGCTTAATTGATTTAGTATTTACTTATCTTTAAATGACTTGATAAATTGGTTGTAAATAAAGAAACATAGTAAGTATGCTTAATAGGGTTATTGCATCTTGATTGCTAAGAAACAAATCATCTTTGTTGTGATTAACAAGTGTTGTATTCCATTGAAACATGCTGATTGAATAATGTGATAAAAAAATTTGAATGGTCTAAAGGTGATTACAAAGTAGTATCTGTTCATCAATCCATATATATTTTGTAGACAAAGCGATTTGAATTTGTATCTCCTAAGATGAACATCATTCGCTTTTCCACTAGGACACTTGTTCGGTTCAATGTAACATAATTTTAAATAACTCATGTTGTTTTATTAGTGTATGATTCTTATGTCGTACGGTTAGTTATGTTAGTGCTGCAAATAATTAAATATCATAGATCCCATCCATTACTGTCTAATTGCCATAATTATAACCAAATTGAAATTGGGTTGTGTAGATTATTTAATTGGGTCAATTTAAGAGTGGATGGCCCAAGACATGAAGTCCAAGTACATGGGCACAAGTAAGGGAGGCAACTTAATGGTTGTGCTACCCTAGTCACTACCTAGTCTTTTATTGTAAGTTAGACTTCTTGTTTAATTTATGTTTGCAACTCCTACGTAAGAGACAACTCTTCGAGGCCAGTGACGAGTTCAAAAATATTTTTGAGGGTGAGCACAAGTTAAAATATTTTTGAGAGTGGATAAGTCTTAAAAATCTCAAAATTTCAGGGTGGACACAAATCATAAAATTTAAAGACTAATTCATAAAAATTAAAAAAATTGAAGCCAAATGTATAAATTTTAATAAGTTCAGGGTGAATCTATGTTCACCCAATCTTATATATGGCTCCGCCACTGAGTGTGGTATAATTGCGGTACGTCTATTTTTCATATTATATCTCTACAATATTAAAAAAGAGACAACATTATCTCTTGATAGGGGAAGAGATTTACTTTTCTTAAGAAAAGATGTGGGTACGAAAGAGAGAGAAAAACAATGAAAATGTATAGTTTTTTTCTTCACTCTATTTCAACTAAAAGAAATATTTTTTCATCGATTCACTTTTACAGATTTTTCAGGAGTACTTGTGCTCGTATTTAGAATGGTTTCCACTTATGATGTAGTTCTTGAGTTTGAGAATAATAAAGAAACTAGATTAGTTGAAAACAAAAATCCTCATTGAAGCTAAAGAATGTAAAGAGATGATTTGTTTTTTTGAAAATAGATGAGTCTCATTAAATACTCATTTGTAAACAATGGATTGGTCTAGGTGGTAAGCAGCTTAGTATTGGACAGCGAAAGAAGTAAAAGAATACATAGAGTATGTTATTAAGATTTAACCGCAAAACGTCCAAACTTACAACCAACACAATAACCACTAGGGAACTGCTACCAAAAATAGCTTAAACATTACCTACACAATACACATACCAGATCACCAAGATTCCTATAAAGCAGTATCTACAATATAAAAATACTAGATCACCAAGATTTCTATAAAGCAGTACCTAATAGTCTTGAAATGAATCTGATGACTGACCATCTTCCCTCTCTGTATGATATCAGCGATGTCCCGAATTAAACCTGCAAATATCCAAAGGCGACTTAGATGGATCAAGGATCCATTCAACAACTAACTTGCTATTGCTTTCAATGATCAACTTATATCTGTTGCATCACTCTGAATCAAGAAATGAACTTGCATCAAATTTTATCGCCAGGATCTCGGCCAATGCGAGAGAGCCAGAGCCTACTGGATTCGAGAAAGACAACAATGTACGCCCAGAATCATGTCTAAATAGTCTCTCTTTACCACCAGCACTCATATCACACTTCATAGAACCATCAACATTCAATTTTAAAATACAAGGAGGGGAACACCAAGGTACAAGTCCGAACAGTTTAGACTTATCTGAATTAAACTTATCTGCATACTACGGATTTAATATAAAATCCTCCATGGAAACTAAAGATTCAAGGAATTTCTCTTTATACCACCAAGCTAAACGTGTCTTACCCAAGAGAAACAATTGGATGACGTCAAGAGATTTCCCATTAAACACAATTTCGATCCTAAATAACCATATTGACCAAATAGTTGCATATGGAATAATGGCCATACGAGACTTTTCAACGAGACCATCCGGGCACACTTCCAAACTGAAAAAAACACTGAAGGATCTTGAGGGAGCACTAAAGATATATCCCAAAGAGCATAGAATTTCATCCATATATTCCATGAAACGTGACAAGTAAAGA
Organism: Hibiscus mutabilis; assembly: GCA_019671005.1. Taxonomy (NCBI): domain Eukaryota; kingdom Viridiplantae; phylum Streptophyta; class Magnoliopsida; order Malvales; family Malvaceae; genus Hibiscus; species Hibiscus mutabilis. The sequence goes on from CM033715.1 coordinate 26,771,202, forward strand.
AAATGTGCTCAACCGCTTTCGATTCCTTTTTAGACAAAGGGCAAAGAAAATTCGGTTTCGGAAATACTCCTCTTTTAGCAAGTTCCACTTTAATCGAGACATGCCTCTGTATAACAAGCCAAATTAAAGCCTCAACTTTAGGCGGCACAATTCCGAGCCATACCATTTTCTTCCAATTAAATTCAGCATGGTAATATGGGGCTATAGGACCTCCCATTGATTTGACTAAATATACAACATCACTAGAACCCTTCCATTTAACCCAATCCCTTTCAAAATCTCTACCCATAAGTTTTGATAACGTACGGCCAAGATCTTCCCATTGCAAGATCTTCCAGTCGTATAGTCTTCCTCCTTAGTGGTATGTTCCAAGTCTAACCTGAATCCCCTTTGGAGCCAAAAGCAGAAATTCGCCCAGATTGGTTCCAAGACGAAGCAAAAAATGCGGGGGAATTTCTCCTTAAGAGGGAATCGCTTTTTTTATTTATTTAAAAAAAGTAAGAAAGGATTCATTCAACCGAAACAAGGGAAAAACAAAGAAAGAGGCTTAAGGGGTTCAACAACAACAACCTTAAAGCCTCAGAAAAACAAGCTGGGAAGGCCAGTAGAAACAACACGAGCAAACCTAAACAGGAAATCATAAAACCAAGATGGTCCTCAGGCGACCAAACAACACCAGACAAAACGAAAAACTAGGGGAACCACGACCGAGCCGCAACCACAAGGGTGGGAAGCAGAGAGAAACAAAGGAAGAACAGGACCATCCGATTCCAAGACCGGCCGCACCTGTCCTTGATCATCGCAAAATCTCTTAGAGAGCTCCAGGGTCGGAGATAGGTCTCCGGTCTCCCTATATGTTGGATATAAGGACTGAGTCACAAGAAACAAACGATGGACAAGTAAAGGCCATCGAAGAATCCAAGAGCTACAGGGAATCGAAGCAACAACACATGAGAGAGACCAGGACCTTCTAAACCAACGAGAAGACAAAAAGCCCACAAAGGAGTCAAAGGGGAGCAACTGCTCACATTACAAGAAGGAAACCTGTCTTACCATAGTAGGAAGGAAAATGAGAGGCCACAACAACTGCTCCTTCCAAAAGCCATTGGTGGAAAAACTTAGAAGAATCATTTTTCTTGCGAATGACACTTCAAAATGTCATTCGCGAAAAGAGAGAACTTTGCATCCTTATTGGATTTAACCTCCTCAATTTCAGACAACACCAATGAGGAGGAAGATTCGAATGGGGGAATATTGAAAACTCGTTTGCCAAAAGGGTCCTTTCCAAATTCCAGGACACCAGTTTCATCATGGAACATCCGGTCCAATTCAAGAACAAACTTTTCTCTTGCAGCTCTTTTAATCCCACTAAGACGTTGATAAGCTTTGGCTTTTCATTTGAAATGTTTTTCAACACTGGAGAATATTTTCGAGGGACCATCATCTGAACCAGGGGAAAAGACAAATTTGATAGCTTCATCGTTTTCAATCATTCCATAACCCCTGGATTTCCATACCCCAGGTTCCACCTCCAAAATACCCTCGAAGATTTTATTCCTTAAATCTCTTTTTTTCTGAAAGATGAAGCTGAGGATTGTTAGACTCACATTTTCGTTTCTTGAAGAAGGAAATATCCATATCAGAAAAACCTTCAATAAGAATCTCTTCCTTCCAAGGGCATACCAGGGGCTTAGGGTGCTGTTGATCGCTCCAGTAAGAAATAAAGCTAAGCATTTCTTTAGGGCCAAAGTTGGATAGATCGTGGGCGAGGCCCATAATTAAGTTCCCAATGATTCTTGATTCGGCCGTTGGAGACAAAGAGCGATTGTTTTCCTTAAGAGGGAATCGCTAATCTAAACATCCGACCAAAAAGAGATTGACTTCCCATCCCCAACATGCAACTCCAAATTATCCAAAAGGCAAGATCCAATAGAATCATCCCCATAAAGAGAGTTTACTATACCTTTCCACGTCCAAGAAAGAGCATGGCTACAATTGAAAGGGGGGGGGGGGGAGAAGAAATGTTATAGATCAAAATTATATTTGCAAGACTAAACTTGCTAGCACAAACTATCGTTTCTTTTCCAAACCTCTATTCTCATTTTTCGAGGAGTGTCCTATTCTTTATTTTCAAATTAACAATCCCTAATCCCCATTACAGATCAAAGAGCAAACAGCCGACCATTTTACCCAATGAATCTTCCTTCTATCAAGGGAACCACCCCATAATAAAGCTAGATATTAAGCTGTTAAGACGATTGTAAATCAATGCATGCATATGCAAGATGGATAGAAAATATACTAACAAACTGGAGAGAACTGATTTTACCATAGTTAATCTTCTACCAAACAAAAACATACTCGATTTCCATCCTGCAAGTCTATGCGAAAATTTAATAACTAGTTCTCAAAGTGCATATGAGCTCCTCCTTGCTCCAAGGGAAATGCCTAAGAAATTTGAGGGAATATACCCCCATTGAACAACCAATCAATGAAGCCCAACCGCCCAACGTAGCCTCCTGGACATTAATACCAAAAATCATGATCTTCTTTAAATTTAATTGAAACTCAGATGCAAGTTCAAAGCTCTAAGAACCCTTTTAAGATTGAAATGCTGACTCAATTGCTCTAGAAAAGATTGAAATCACAATATATAGAATCATATGTTTTTAAAAGTCGATCTTAAAGGGATACAGCTCGAGCTACTTTATGCCATATGATCAATAACTTCATTGACATCAGAGAACAATCGAGAATCTGCCTACTCGAGATGAAAACAAATTGGGTATTGCTAATAATATGATTAATAAACCGACGAAGCCTATTAGCCAACACTTTTGAAAAGATGTTATATACTCCATCCACAAGGCTGATTAGATGATATTCATCCAGCAAGCATGAATTCAACTTCTTAAGAATAAAAGTAATGAGAGAATAATTGATTCATTCTTCCCACTTACGATTATGGAAGAAAACGTCAAAAAATCTGAGTATGTTATCCTTAAGATGCCAAAATCTTTTGAAGAAACCAATATTAAAAAACCCGACCTAGGAGCACAGTTTTTGTCTAAAGAATTAATAGCCCGCCAGATTTTATCCTCTGAAAAAATATCTTTTAGAATTATCACTTGATCCAAGTTAAGTTTGTTAAAATTCATATTCATCTCACCCACCTCCAAAGTAAGTTTCTTATTATATTCGTTGAAGAAATGATCAAAGACACAAGCCTTCACCAAACTAGGTCAGAAATGGATATACCTTCAGATTGAATAGATTTGATCGCATTACAATTGCGTCCGATAGAAGTTGAAAAAAGAAAATATCTTGTGCTTCTATCACATTCATTGAACCACTTTAGTCTTGATTTTTGTAACCACGCCCGTTCTTTATTTCTATATTCCTTCCATAGCTTATCTTTAAGAATTTTAATCCTCCCGACTAAAGAAAGATCATCCAACCCACCCTGAAGTCTTGCCTTAAAATCATTAATGCAACTTTCCATGGAAGTCATAGACTTTGAAATCATGATTGCGCTCTCGAGACCACTTCTGAATAGCATACTTAGAGCCTTTTAACAGACCCCAATACCTATCCTCCGATTCTTCCGTTTGAGACACTAGACTGCAGGTAAAACAGTAAAGTCGAACCCTTCTTTATACCAATAATTGAAACATTTAAATGATTTAGTCCCCTAATTTTTACCTTCTTCCTAGAGCACGATTGCATTATGATACGATATAGACTTTTGAAGAAGCCTATGTGAGATATTAGGAAAAGCCAAGGTGAATTCAGCTGAGACCATAAATCTATCCAGGTGAACAAAGGTTGAGTTATCTCGATTATTACACCAGGTGAAAAGACCATCCTATAGGGGTAAATCTATAAGCTCGGTCTCATGTACAAAATTCCTAAACATTCCGATAACTAAATTGTTGATTGAGAGCTCGATTTTTCCTCTTGATGTAGAAAAGCGTTAAAATCACCCCCGACACACCATGGGACACCATAGCTCCCCTGGAACAAAAAAAGCTTTGAGTAAAAATAACCCATTTTTAGACGAAATATTCTTAATAATTCGTCAAATTATATCTCTATTTTAAATTAATCCCTAAACTATTAAAAATTCTATTTTTATTTTTAAACTATCAAAATATTCCAATAACATCCATTGTTAAAAAAATCGTTACACAAATTTTAACTGTCGCATCCAAACGCCAAGCCTTACACAACATAGACATCACACCTCACTCAACTATGAGCCATAGCAGGAGAGAATTTGCACCCCCATTATTTGGGGATTTTTTTAGTGTTAATTTTTTCTAAAAAAAATTAATTTAGTGTGCAGAGGGGGAAATGAAAATCCGTATCCCCATTTGATAAAAATTATTTTGAACCCCCATTCTTAAATTCCTGGATCTGCCACTAGAGTGAGGTATATATTTCGAAATCTATTTTGTGTATTAATAAAAGTGTTATTTCTCCCTTGTAATTAGAAGTTTTCAGGTTAAGCCTAAATTTTTGTATTTATTAGTACACTTGAATTGGCTACTATATGGTCGGCATTGCCGCCAAATTTCATGTGCACTAAGAAATTGGAAGATAGAAAGGTTAATTAACTCAGGGAGTTGGTGTAGTACTTAGTGGTCAGTCTTAGGTCCTCTATAGTGAGTGTGTTGAACCCATTAGATTTCCAACAATTGGTATCAGAGCGGGTGGTCTAAGACCGTTACTAGTAGAAAAAGCTTCGATAAGCGTTAGACGCTTATATTTGGTTGGTGTTGCATTAGTGCGCTAAGGGGAGACTCTGCTAAGACACAGTCAGGTATTGTAAAGTTTTTGGTTCGGAACCAAGCTTAGTTGACGTTGGGCGTCAATAACCATGGCAAACTTTGAAAGCACAAGTAGTGGAATTAAGAAGCTTAATAACCACAACTACGATTACTGGGAGACTTACACAGAGTCCTATCTACAAGGTAATGATTTGTGGGAAATAGTCTCCAGCACCGATACAACTCCTCCACCTAGGGAAAATGCCGAAGCCTCGAGAAAATGGAATATCAAGGGTGAGAAGGCTTTATATGTGTTGAAGATCACAATCGATGAGGACCTATGGGGGCATATTCGTGATGAAAAGACATCAAAGGAGAATGAATCACGCCTCTAACTCTTGGAAAATGAGGTCGTATGTATCTCACTAGGAAACTTATCTATTGCTCAGTATTTCACCAAGGTTAAGTCTATTTGTCGTGAGATATCTCAACTTGCACCAGAGGAGAAGTTAAGCGAGGCAAGGATGAAGAGAATTCTTATCCATGTCCTAAGGCCAGAGTGTAGTGCATTTATTTTCGCTGTAAGGGGATGGCCTACTCAACAATCTTTAGTGGAGCTAGAGAATATGTTGGCTAATCAAAAGGAATTAGCCAAACAAATGAGCGAAGTAATCATAAAAGACAGAGATGAGACACTCTTCACAAATAAAAAGAATGGTACGTCATGAAGACAAGACACAATGATGGAAAAAAGGATACAAAGGGACAATCTCTATCCTAAAAAAGAAGTAACACTATAGGGGGAGCTCGATGTGGAGAAGAAGACTATCACGAACAACATGAGGAGAACGATAGAAGATTACCCAAGAGGAAGATAGTGAGGTCATGTTCGAGATTATGGAAGGAATGACCACTTTGATCGAGACTGAATCTTACCCAAGAGACATACTTTCCAAGGAAACATGGCCACCACAAAAAGGAGAGTGAGGACATATTCAAAGCTTCCATTAGCGAGGAAGAATGGTAAACATAAGCTGGACTTTTTTGTTGAAGAGTTGATAGAAGACATAGAGGAATCATCCCTTGAAGCAACCACATACTCAAAGATGGACTACAAGGATGAAAAAGAGTTTGAAAAAGACATGTGTAACAAACTCTAACCACCCTACTAGGATTAGGTAAGTTACCATAATTACAATCAATAATCCATTCGATTATGGCTAGTGAACTCAATTCATTTTAAGCCTTTCTTGCACATTAATATAGAGTTTGAATAGGTGATGATACATTAAACAATGTATTAGGACCCATAAAGCAATTAGATATCATGTTCAACACCAATTAGGACTTACTTGTCCTTCAAGCAAGCATTCGACTAGATGGATAACATGAAAGAGAAATTTCAAGTTCCTGTGTAGCTATTAGGCATACCAATAGGTGATCACATCATTTACTTAAGTTACCATAATCAATCATACATGCTTCCAATATTGTGTACATAGTTCAGCTAGTTCCTTCCGTGATCAATGTGGTTCATGTCTAAACATGTAGATTACTACATTTATCGATAGTTAGCTAGCCAATTTCAAAAGTTCTATTAAAAAATTTATGCATAATTCAACCATGGAAAATCAACATTAGACTAACAAGCAATCAAACTCAAAAAGTGCATACATGTTTATATATACATACCATACTCTTTATAAGTCGTAGGTCAAGTTAATTTATACAAACCATAGCTAAATAATCATGAATATACATGCCTTAGGTGACACCATCCTAGGAGAACTATAACAAAATGGAAACATACTCTTTTAAGCAAAAAGGTGACTTGTATGAGCTTAGACTTCGAGATAGTATCCAATATCAACCTGTATCGTAGAAATGAGACTTGAATAAGCAAAGTTTAGTGAGTGAGTTAAAGTTCAAGGCAAACAATACAACAAGTCTCAACTACAAACCATCAATTAGATGGTATGGTTTCCCCATCAATAAGGAACCATTCGTAACTAGGCAAACAATACTAGGTACATTGCTAGATTTTTAATCCAATATCAATACAAGGTTTGATGTTTAGACATGCTTAATCATCCAATTCGGCTACTAGGCATAACATATCCTTTTGAACACAATCAATGTTTCAAAACACAAGCAATCTCATAAGCAATGTTCAATAGTTCATGGAATTTGATGATTTCTTTACAACCAAGCAATCTCATAAGCAATGTTCAATAGTTCATGGCTTTTGATGGTTTCTTTACAATCAAGAAATCTCATAAGCAATGTTCAATAGTTCATGGCTTTTGATGGTTTCTTTACAATCAAGTAATCTCATAAGCAATGTTCAATAGTTTATGGTAATAGATGTTTTCTTTACAATCAAGCAATGCAATTCAATGTAGCAATAGGTTCAATGCACATGAGTTATTAGTTCATTTTAGGTATAGCCTTGAGAATCGATTACTCAGTCTAGATACTCAAGTATCCAACCAGAATGTCGCCAATAACAATAGTCAATATGGTACCAAGTACCTGGTCAAATCCCTCCTACTGTCGCCAATGACCAATAACAATGCTTCCCTCTTACTGTCGCCAATTAGGGACCAATGTCTCAGACCGTAGTCTACCCCGATAATGAGCTCTATAGACTCTATGGCATGCCAACTATATCTAAGACCGACTCGAGACCAAGGCTTACAATAGTTATCACTTTCAATCAATTAGAAGCATGATTCAATTCAATGTGCACATTTTGTGCCAATATTCCCTTTCAATCAAATAGGGTTCAATCCGATACCAATATCAATGTTTCAATAGTCAATGAAGGTGTATCAATCAATATGTCATTAAAAATGAATTGAGTTACTTCTATCTATAACATCATGCTTCATTTCAATATAGTTCAATTACGAAATAAGGATATCATGTCAATCAATAGCAATTCAAGCATGCTTCACAATCAAGTGACCACTCAAAAGAGTACTTACCTTGCTAATGCTCCATATCAAGCTCATTATACAATTTATAATTAAGAATCAATAAGAATTACAAATCAAAAATAGACTTGGAGAGGTTACTGCCCTCTCCAAACTTTAAACTACACTCACAGGAACTTCCGAGCTAATGTCGATCCCGGATTGTAATCCATTTCCCTCTACTAGCTTGCTGGTCTAAGTGAGCCCCTTTTTCCTCAATTTCCACTTGATCTATCATTCATACAATGCATAATGTATTTGGTACAATCCAGCAACCAATTGGGTCATTATGTGACACCATATACTCAAGCATTCAATTCAATACAAACATCAAGATTGTTGCTGCCAGGCAGCATGTGCACTACTTGCTTAAATGCTCATATCTTTTATTCTGTACATCAGAATTTTGAACCGTTTACACCGTTAGAAAGCTAACTTAATTTTATTTCTAACTATATAGGTCTTGTATTTTAATCCTCTGCCAATTAATACAGTTTTTAGCTTAAAGACAGGGCAATTTACAACACTGGACAGTTTGCACTGTCCCTAGTGTTTCTTCTCTACAATTCATTATACAATCCAGAATTCAGTTCTATTTTCTCCTAATGAATTTAAACATGTTAAGGCACTGTCCATAAAAATTTCAGTCTTAAATTCCATTTATACAATTTATGGTGATTTTTCAAAGTTACTGCCCATAACATAGTTTTCTGGGCAGATTACACTAGGTTAAGCTTCTAGCTTCACAATTCATCTAAACAAGATTCTAACATTATAATTCAACTTATATTCGTATTCCTACTGTCTAAGTCAATCCAATTCACCTATCAATGTGATTGAAACAGGGCATTTGAGCAATATTTTCAATTTGATTCATTAGGACATCAATTCACTAGAATTTCCAGCATCTACAATTTCAATTCACATATCAATCATCCATTCTAATCATCATCCAAAATTTTCCAGCATCTAACATAGCATTTCACTATCAATTTGGCTATTGACAACATCAATTTCTCCTACTCACTCGAATGGCATATCAATTTCATGGATTAATCAATCAATTGAACTTCTTAACTAGTTCATAGCATCAATTCACTATCTATTCATCAAATTCATGTAATTCAAGCAAGAACCCTAAATCTACATGCATCATTTGAATCTATATCACATTAAGGAAGAGATTTTACCTTCCTATCAAAATTATATGAATGTTAGCAACCTCAATTTCACCAAATTTCAAGCTTGAATATAAGAATCATGGAGTTTTCTCACTAAACTCTTTTCTCTATTCTTTGCTTCATCTAATCGGCACTAGGGGAAGAAGATGATAATGAATCATCAATTAATTCTCCCAAAATGACTAATTTGCCCTTAATTATCCACTAATTAATGACATTTGTAGGGGCATTATAGGAATGCATGAATTTTGCATGCATTCCTTCAATTTGTTGTTTGTTTTGGTTTGGTCACTTATACAATAGGTTACTACTTTTTCATTTATAACATTCTAGTCCTTATTAACTAGATCTAGTATCTTGTTTTCAATCAATTAGGGATCAAATGAAAGCATTGTAGTAACTTTTTTATACTATTTTTAAGGATATTACAACATGGAGGAACTAACGCTTGCAACAACCATGGAATCCAAAATTGACACGTTCAAGGAGGTGAACTCCTATATGGTAGAGCTTAATGAAAGGATCGATGAGCTGTGTGAAGAAAAGTTGGGAGCCCTTAACGAGGCTACTGGTTAGTGTAAAAAAGTGAGAGTTCTTCAAATTCTCTCTATAGTGAAATCCTTACCATAAAAAAGAGAACAAAGCTCTCAGGGAAGTATACGAGGAATTGGAAAATATGAGTGATGAGACATTCCTTCTTAGGAAGACAATAGCTCATGATGGGAGAGCTACCTCACTGATAGCTCTTTAAATAGCATGTATTTTCCCTAGATTTTTAGAGCTAATTGTCCCTACATATGTGTGCATTGCATCCATTTTTGCATTTTCATGTCCATTTCTACATTTTATCTAACTTAGTTCCAGTGGCTCTTGTTTTGTATATTTCTACCTATTTTTGCCTCATTGTCGTTGTATTTATAATGTCCTTGTAGAGGAAATTTTCACCACTGTAGCCAGTTCGACACTACATCTGCCAGTTGTCCAGTTTGCTTAAGGATAAGGACGACCCTGCACGTTGTATTATTTATTGTAACAAACTCTGTCTGGATTTAGGGCTCGCAAATCACCTCTAGGGTAAATGTCCTTCCTAGGGTGGCCTATAAAAGGACTAATCTGGAAGAGAAAGAGTCACGCTATTCCCATTTTCATATCATCTTCTATGGCAGATTAAGCTTATTTTTGGAGATCTGAGGTGAAGTGGGGTAGATTTATTTGAGGAAAAGAGGAATCAAGTGCGAAATTGAGGAAAATACTTTGTTATCATCTTAGAATCTTATTTATTTAGTTGTTTGTGGAGATTACTTTTGTATTTCATGCTCAATTGACGATGGTTTAATTTATGGAGCTTTATGAACTTGTGGAAACTATTTATTTAGTTTAATACATATTTGTGTTAGTTTTTTCTTAAGCTTTAATGGTTAGATCTGATTCCCATTTTGTATGAGAATGGTAAACTAGCCACTGAGATTGACGGATGCAATGACAAGTCAGATTAACGAGTTTTACAATGAAAGTTGATTGGATGCAACGAAAGTTGATCCACTTGTTCAAGGGGTTATAGTTTTGACTTATGTTGAAATTTGAAGCCGATCTACATCCCTGAGTCAACGATTAGAGATTAAATGGAAGCTAATACTCAAGTTGACCTTATAATTGCTGATTGAATCATCATTTTCCCTCGAAGTGTACTTGATCTTTATGCCAAGCTAAACCATTAAGATCCAGGCTTTATCCTCATACTTCTCTATCTTTTTATATACTCTGTTATTGATACTACAATTAATCATTTATTCATCTCTTTATCTTTTTATTGCGTTATACTCACATAAGTTTAAATTGAATACACTATCCTCGTGGGATCGATATTTAAACATGATTTCGTTGTTTATATTATTGCATCGACAGTGTAGCTTGCACTAATAGTGTGACATTTTCACATCGATCAAGTTTTGGCGCCATTGCTGGGATGACGTTATTTGGTTTTTATGTTTCTAATTGTAATTCTGCTTTCTTTATTTAAGTTTGTAGTTGTTTCTAATAGCTTTGTTTTTGTTTTTCCTTTTATTTTCATTACCTTTTCTAGGTGTTGTATGACCAGAAGTGTTACCACACCACTCTTTATACTAGATCCAGAAATTGAGAGAACTTTTCAAAGAAGAACTAGAGAACATAATGGGATGGCCAGACAACCTAACAACAACGAGGAAATTCCTCATGATCCTTAAAACCCACCACTGTACCCACCAACCCAAAACAATCTACGAAGTTGTTGTTCCCCAATTGGATGATTTGCAACCGAGAGTTGTTAGACCTCCTATTTAGGTTGGGAATTTTGAGTTGAAGCCGGTTATGTTCAAAATGCTCAACTCCAATGAGCATATGCGATGTTACCAAATGAAGACACTTCAGAGCATCTGCAATCCTTTCTTTTAATTTGTGCTTCATTTAGCCAGCAAGGCGTTCCGTTCTTAATGATGCCTTAAGAATGCAACTGCTTCCATATTCTTTGCAAGGTAGAGCTTGCACATGGTTTTGAGGACTCAATGTCGATTTAATTACATTATGTAATAATCTTACAACGCAATTTTTTTGCTCTTTAATCCATCAACAATAAACTTGTGCCTGAGGAATGATATTACAACCTATTATCAGTTAGATGATGAGACTCTCCATACTACTTGGGAAATAAATAAGTCTTTGTTGCGCCGATGTCCCAACCACGACATTCAACAAGAAACTCATATTGATTTTTTTTACAACGTTGAATGCAGCAATATGACATATTATCGATAGGTCATTTAAGGGTCTATTACTTGATTGCACCTACAACACTACTGTTGGTGTATTGGAGCAATTTGCTCAAAATGATTCTCAATATCCTATCTCAAGGGTTGCATCATGCAAGACTACACCAGGAATGTTTCAACTCGATGATCTTTCTTCTCTAAAGGCCTAGATTTCTTGTTTAGAGAACAAAATCAAGAATATGGAGTGGATAAGTGAAGTTGTTCCTATCCAGCTAGCTCAAAAAACAACCACTCCTGTATTTTCTTGTGAGATTTATGGCGAGAACCATAGCTATGAGGATTGCTCACAACATGCAAAAAATGCTAGTTATGTCAGCAACATGCGAGGCAACAATATGGGTACATTTTACAATACAACTAATCGACAATCTTGGGGTAACTCTAGTTCTGCACAACATTCATGAGCATTTTGCTCTAGGAATAATTTATTTCAAGGTAATTCCAGTGTGCGCTAAGGAAATTTTAGTTATCCATAATAATAGTTTACACCATAGAGTCTATTGTATCCACAATAGAATCAGATGCAGCCAAAACATATTGCTTCACAATCTAAGCAATCATAGTATGTTGTGCAATCACAATATGGAGCACCATCTTAGTCTCAGTCTCAAATGAGTCATTATGCTTCATCAACTATCTCTTACCTATTTGGTATTCTTGAAGAAATGATGCGTGATCATTTGTATTGCACCGAAGCTATAGTGCAAGGATACTCTTCATCAATACGCACTTTGGAAGCTCAGTTGGGGCAATTGGATACTAACATGAATTGCTAACAACAAGGCACATTGTCTAGCAACTTTGAGAGTTCGGTGAACAAGGGTAAGGTGCATTGCAAAGTAATTACTCTTCGTAGTGGCAAACAGACTACTGACTCGATGCAACCAATTCCTATATCTATTCAAGAACGGGGAGAATCCTCTGTACCTTATCATACATTAGAAAATGGAGATAAGGATGGCAAGATGAGTAATGTTCCTCCTGTTATTACTCTGGTTCCATCTATTTTACAACCGAAGTTGTTGCCAAAATGCCCAATGTTGGCGTAACCATCAGATATTCCTTCTTCACATTTTCTTTAGAGATTTAAGAATACTGAGTCAGATAATCAATTTCAATTCTTTCATGATACTTTGCAACAACTAACTGTGCAAATTCCTTTAATTGATGCTCTTACACATATTTTGAATTATGCAAAATTTATGAAAGATATCTTATCCAAGAAGAAGAAGCTCAATGCAATAGAAAACAATACGCTCACTAAGGAGTGCAGTTCTTTAATTCTACCCCTCTACCGAGAAAGATGAAGGATCTAGGTAGCTTCATCATTCTTTTCTCTATTGGTAATCACTACTTTAGTAAAGCTCTTTGTGATTTGGGGGCTAGTATCAATTTAATTCCATTATCTACTTTTCAAAAGTTAGGCATTGGAGTAATGAAGCCCACTATAGTCAGATTACAATTGGCAGGCAGAACTTTGACTCATATGAATAGTCAAATGAAGGATATGCTTGTTCATATCGACAAGTTTGTTTTCCCAACAGGTTTCATTGTTCTGGAATGCAAGGCTGACAAGGATGACCCTATCATTCTTGGTCGCCCATTCTTGGCTATGGGAAAGCTTTTATCGATGTATCAAAATGAGAACTTATAATGCAGGTCGACAATGACCAAGTTACTTTTGAGATGTTCAAAGCTAATATTGGATGGAGGATTGAAGAATGTCATCATATTGATATTATTGAGAACATAATTCAAGAAAACCTGAGTTATTGTAGTATACTCATTGCTGAAGATACTGCGCTGACAATGGTTGAACAAGATCTCCCAAATTGTGACCACATTATGGAAGTTCTCACAACAGCAGTGCACCAGAAGTGGCAAGTTGAATATTTGGATCTTGCTCACCGAACAATTCCTACTTTTATACCATCTATTGAAGAAGCTCCTACTGTGGAACTCAAGCCATTCCCAGCTAATCTCAAATATGTATTCCTTGGAGATGCTGAAACACTCTCAATCATTGTCTCAACAACTCTTGACGCAATACAAGAAGCTAAGTTGATAAATATTCTTACGTAACACAAGCAAAATTGCAGATATTAAGGGCACTAGTCCATCTCGATGCATGCACAAGATTAAGCTAGATGACAAGAACAAACAGTCCATTGAGCCGCAAAAAAGGTTGAATGAAAAGATGAAGGAAGCAGTCAAGATGAAAATCCTTAAATGGTTGGACACAAGAATTATCTATGCCACTTTTGATAGTGCATGAGTTAGTCCAGTCCATTGTGTTTCGAAGAAAAGTGATAGCACTGTAGTTCATAGCGATCCCAATATATTGATTCCAACTCGCATTCTTACGGGTTGGCATATTTGTATGGACTACTTGCGACTCACTGCATCCATAAAGAATGATCATTTTCCTATTCCTTTCATTGATTAGATGTTAGACCAATTTGCGAGCAAAGAGTATTAATATTTTCTAGATGGATATTCTGGCTACAATCAAATTGCTATTGCACCCGAGGACTAGGAGAAGACTACTTTTACATGCCCTTTTGGACATTTGCCTTCTGTCGCATGCCTTTCGGACTTTGCAATGCACCAACCACATTTCAAAGGTGTATGATGCCAATATTTTCAGATATGATTGATAGTTCCCTGGAAATCTTTATGGATAATATTTTTTGTGTATGAGAATAATTTCAACCATTGTGCCAACAATCTGGAAAAGGTATTGTAGCAATGTGAGGACACCAATCTGGTTCTAAATTGGGAAAAATGTCACTGCATGGTCGCTGAGGGGGTTGTCTTGGGCCACAGAATTTTGAAAGCTAGAATTGAGATTGATAGAGCCAAAATAGATGTAATTGAAAAACTGCCATCACCAAAGAATGTAAAGGGTATCCGCATTTTTCTAGGTCATGCTGGGTTTTATAGAAGATTCATTCGGGACTTTTCAAATATCACCAAACCTTTATGCCTATTGCTGGAGCAAAGTAGAAATTTGTTTTTGATGGTGCATGTTTGGATGCATTCAATAAAATCAAAACACTGCTTGTGAAAGCATCGATTGTTGTTGTGCCCAACTGGGAGTAACTGTTTGAGCTAATGTGCGACGCCAATGATTTCGCTGTGGGTGCAGTTTTGGGACAAGACAAGGACAAGGTATTTCATGTGATCTATTAAGCTGTTAAGACTCTAACTAAAGCTCAAATTAATTACGCTACTACTGAGAAAGAGTTACTAGCAATATTTTTTGCTTTTGATAAATTTCGTTCTTATCGTGTGGGTGCAAAAATTATGGTTTTACTAATCATTCTGCTTTGAGATACATTTTTTGCAAAGAATGATGCATTTCCTTTCGAAATTGGATTTTATTGATGCAGGAGTTTGACATTGAGATTAAAGATTGTAAAGGGTCTAAAAATTAAGTTGTTGATCGCCTTTTGAAATTGGAAGCAAGCAACGAAGATAGAAATAAGTTGCAAATTGTTGATGCATTTCTTGATGAGAAGCTTTTCGTTGTGGATGCAACACCGTGGTACGCTGATATAGTGAATTACTTGGTTTGTGGAAAGACTCTTGATGGTGTAACTGGGCACCAAAAGACAAGATTTCTTAGAGATGCTACGAAATATCATTAGAATAAACCTTATCAATTCAAGGTTTGTAATGACAATATAACTTGACGTTGCATCCCTGATGAAGAGATGAAATCTATTCTACAATATTGTCATAATGCTCCTTATGAAGGGCATTTTGGTGGAATAAGAACAATTGCAAAAGTCCTCAAATATGGATTTTATTGGATGTCATTATTCAAAGATGCTCACGAGTTTGCCCAATGTTGTGACAGATTTCAATGCACTGGATCCATATCTAGAAGCAATGAGATGCCACATCAGCCAATGTTTGGGGATTGGATTTCATGTGTCATTTTCCTAATTCTTTTGGAAATCTATATATTTTGGTTGCAGTTGAATATGTTTCAATGTGGATAAAAGCCGTTGCAATACCGAAGGATAATGCCAAATAGTCTTGAAGTTTTTCACAAGCATATACTCATACGATTTGGAACACCACGAGCATTGATTAACTATCAAGGAAAGCATTTCCACTATAGCTAGGTGGCTGCTGCGTTGAAACGCTACAGAGTAAATCATATACCGGCCACAACGCATCATCCTTATTCCAATGGATAGGTAGAGGTATCTAATCAAGCAACTAAAAATATCTTGGAAAAAGTGGTAAACACCACTAGAAAAGATTGGTCATCTCGTTTAGATGATGCATTGTGGGCTGTATGAACTACATTATAAACTCCCTTGAGAATGTTGCCATATCAACTTATTTTTGGAAAATCTTGTCATTTTCCAGTAGAGCTTGAACATAAGGCTTTGTGGGCTCTTAAGCATGTCAACCTTGATTATGAGGCAGCAGGAAAGAAGCAGTTGCTGGCCATTACTAAATTAGAGGAAATTCGACACAACACTTATGAAAATGCTTTTATTTACAAGGACAAGAGCAAATCCTGGCACGATAAGATTATTTTGCAGTGACAATTTTAAGCTGGACTGTTAGTTTTGCTATTCAATTCAAGGCTATAATTTCATTCAAAGTCAATAGCCAACGACTCAAACTCTACTGTGGTGACTTTGATCCTGGGAATATTGAGACCATTAAATTGGTCGATTTTTTTTCAAATTCTCTTTAAATGTTTTATTAGATTTAGATTTTATTTTTCTTTTTTCCCTTTAATTTCCTTTATTTCCCTTTTTGCAGAATAATATCTCAATTTGTCAAGGAATCTTTTTCTTTAACAACTTGTACAACAAGTGGCCTCACAAGATATGCATAATTTTTTGGGGCAAATCAGGTAATTCAATTGCATCGATTAATCCCTAAAAATCACAGCCCTTCATCATGCGTGTGGGAAATGCGATAAAGGGCATGATTATTGTGCCAAGATCATGCCGTTAGAACTCGTTGCATCAGATGGTACAAATCATGCCTATTCATTTTCCCTCTTTTTTTCTTCTTTATTAATCACCACTGAACTTCACTACACTTTTTTTTCTATTTTCTATGATCTTTCGAAGCTTTAAAGTTCGCATTTTCCTCAACAGAATCTTTACTTTTCACCTTCTTTCTTATAATACACTATGGCCAAAACTAAAGTAGCTTGAAAAATCTCAAGGGAGCCTATTGTTCAAGATATTCCAAGCTCAGAACATAATCCTCAATCCGAGGACCCTGTTGCTCAGGAAGAGAATCCTGAGTATTAGGTATTTCAAACGGGGATTGCGGGTGAGCGTTTAAAGGAGCATATCCAAAAGAGAAGCATTCACCTAGAACATGGGATTGAGCTTTCTTCTAAGGGAAAACTTGGAAAATCCATCCACAACACTATTGCACTCCATAAATATAGTAGTTTTTGCACTCATCTTGACAGCTACAATGCTACCTTGGTAAGAGAATTTTATGCAAACCTTTGTAAGCCTTCTTTAAAACTTGTTTTTGTGAGGGAACACTCTATTCCTTGGAGTGCTGCTTCTCTTAGCTAGTTATTTAATACTACTGTGAGTGTGGATCAACATGCACTGTTTGTGGCTGAGATTACTGATGATAAACTAGATCTTTTAGTTGAAGATTTATGCATGGTAGGTGCATTGTGGTTGAGGACCAATGTTGGGAAATTTACCATGTATAAAATGTTCTTGAATTTACTTATCAAAATTTATTTTCAATTCATTAACTCCAGGTTGCTGCCAGCCACCTATAGCACGATCGTCTCACTTGATAGAATATTTTTAATACATTTCATCATTAATGGGAGAAAAATTGATGTGGGTGCAATCATCCATAAAGAGATAAAAGGTTTTGCTGAAAAGAAAAATGGAATATTGGTTTTCCCCCTGATCATGCCTCTATGAATTGAATGAAGGGTAAACCCCAGAAAAATAAAGAGAGGATGCCCAATAAAGGACTTACCAACAAGGTTGCCATTGAGAGGATGACTCATACTTTAGAAGTTCCTACACCGAGCGTGAGTACTGCAATGGGGGAGGAAAAGGGTAAGGTAAAGTTGGAAACAAAGAATGTCACGACAAGTGATGAAGTCTGGTAGGAAGTTTTGAAAATAAAGGACAAACTCGATGCAGTAATGAGTAAACTAAGAGTAGTTGCAGCCACAATGTAGAAAATGGATTTGGCACATAATTTATTCTATGTCTATGTGAAGACGTGGTACAAATTTGCACTTGCTGCCATGCGCCAACTACTTCAGTTGATTTTCCATAATTTCCTATTTTCCCTCCCATCATTCGTATCTATGATTTCTCATTAGATGTTGCCACAAAAGATGTACCAGCCAAGTTAGTGAATTCCCCTGACAATGTCAGCAAAGCTGATGACTCACCACGAGAGAAGACATCGAGTAAAATCATTAAGGATTGTCTATTTGACTTAAATATCCCGACGAATGTTGATTCAACACCCACTACTGCTGAGGAAGATGAAGTCCATGTTGAGGATGTTAATGAAGATGTGGAGGTTAGTTCTATTGATGAGAAGATTACTGCCAAGAAAAGTTTTGTCGAGAAAGATTCGGTTGCATCCAAAAGTGTGAATGCAACCCCGGATGAATCAGAGCTGAAGCCAGTTGTAGCATGACCAGAGGAAATTGCACCCATATTAGATGAACAAGAGCCAAACCCTTTTGTGATGGTGCTATACAAGGCACCACCACAGTTCATCCTATCTACGGATGCGGCTGATGATGTCGATGAGCCAGAAAAGAAAAAGCCATTGAGCATGATGAAGAGACCCCTCTTTCTAAGAAGGAAAATAAGCGAAAGAGCTCAAAGTCCAAAGAGAAGAGCAAAAATAAGAGAATAGAAGAGAAGATGAGCAAAAAGAAAAGATACGCTCTGCCTCCTCCTCTCATGAGTAGGAAAACTAAGTTAGTGTATTTTTAGTTTTTGTAGGCATGCATTCTATATAAAGTAATTTCATTTTTTTATTTATGTTTTGTCATTACATTTGCATTGTCTTTGTAATAGCATGTAGTTGTAGTAGCATTGCATTTATTATTGTAATTACATTCTGTCATTGCATTCTATCATTCCATTCTATTTTCTTTTGCATTGGGGACAATGGAATCTTTAAGTTTGGGGGTATATGCCTAGGATTTGAAATGAACCCCATTTCAAAAATATTAAATTTTATTTCTAAGAAAATGCAAGTTTCACTTGGTATTGAAACTCTTCTGCTTGCATTTGATGTGTAAATCTTGAATTGTTCTGATCATTAATAAGTTTGTTGGATAGACATGATGGATTATTGCATTTTTAACTCTACATTGATATTTCTATTTGTTTGATTAGAGAATATCTAGCATCATTCCTTTGATTTTTGATGACTTCCACTTGTTTCAGCATGTGCTATATATATGTATATTTTATTAAGTATAAATAAATGGCATTTCATTGTGAGTGCAATAAAAGAAAAGTAGCTTTAAGGGGGAACACTCCTCTGCATGCATTAAAAAAATGAATATGGCAAAGGCCATTGCTACATGAGCGTGTGTCGTTGCAATGAAGTACTTCTTAGGGGTTCATTGCACAACATCTTACTTCTCAAGGTCTAGGGTGCGTTCATTGTTCGATATCCCTTGCCACATAAAAAAAGAAGAAGAGGAAAATATGAAAAATATATGATATATAAATTTTATTATGTGTGGTACTAAATAAATGCTAATAGGAGGAATGAATCTGAAATTTTAGGGATGATATTAGGTATTCTTGAATTGCTTGCTTATCTATTGGTGTGGAGTTGTTTATGCAATTTTCCCTCTTGCTGATGCATATGATTTATTAATTGATTAGAATGGTTCAAGTATCTAGAATGCCTATGATTCGTTGTTGGATCTTCCTGCTTTAATCTTTACTCAAGGATAAATAAAAACTCAAGTTTGGGGGTGTGATAGCTCTTTAAAGACTATGTGTTTTCCCTAGATTTTTAGATCTAATTGTCCCCACATCTGTGTGCACTGCATCCATGTCTGCATTTTATCTAACCTAGTTCCAGTGGCTCTTGTTTTGTATAATTCTGCCTATTTTGCCTCATTGTAGCTACATTTATAATGTCTCTTTAGAGGAAATTCTCACCATTGCAGCCAGTTCGACACTGTATCTGCCAGTTGTCCAGTCTTCTTAAGGATAAGGACGACCCTGCTAGTTGTATTATTTGTTGTAACAAACTCTGTATGGCTCTGGGGCACGCAAATCACCTCCAGGGCAAATGTCCTTTCTAGGGTGTCCTTTCTAGGGTGTCCTTTCAACCAAGACGCCTTTGCACTTGATATATAGGGCATCCTATTATGTTTTCTTTCTTTATATTAAGACCCCAATTTTTTAGGTTTTATAAGGTATCTTTCATTGAAATGGCGATCAACAAACTGACATTTTTTTCAAAGCAAAAAGATTTCCTTGTATTGCTTCAAAGATAAACTTCAGAAGGCAAGATCGTGGATGCAAATGATCAACCTAACATGGAAAAGATATGGCTGGGTATGAGACGCTCATCTGTTCGGTAGTTTTCTGGTTAGAAAGAGGAATCACCCATTAGGGGTCATCATGAAGACAATGACAAGAATGCATATATCAAATAGTTTATGGACTTAAAACAAGTTTCTACCATGAAGTTTTGGTTGGTTTTGAAGTTGATGAATGAACTTGAAGAAAGTTCAGGGACTTAAAGAAAGTTTAGAGACTTGAAGCAAGCTTTTACCATGAAGTATTGGTTGGCTTTTGAAATTAAAGAATAAACTTGATAAAAATTCAGGGACTTGAAGAAAGTTCAGAGGTTTGAGGCATTTGCTCGCCCCAAATGATGAAAGAGGGGTAAAATCTATGTAATGGGGCAAGAAACAAAAGAGATTACTGGGGCATTATGGTACATAAGAGTTCAAATCGGAATAAACAAGATGGGATGCAGAGCCTGAAAGAGTTCGGTCACTGAAGAAGTCCAAATCGGTTCAAGAAGAAAAGGAGCTCAACAACAAAATCTTGGGTCAAATTTTTTTGGATCATGAAGACAATAAAAGCTTATAATAAATCTCAAGAAGATCAAGTTGAACAAGACCTGATAAGAACAATAAAAGATCCCAACAATAAAATCTTGGGGCAAGGTTTGTTGCAGCATGAAGACAATAAGAGCTTAATACGAAATGCAAAAAGATCAAGCAAGATTTCACAAGAATAATTTCAAGAGATGAAGTACAAAGACAAATTTCTAGAAGGCTAATCTAAGCAAGATTCGAAAAGAACAATTTAAGAAGATGAGGTACTGCAACAACAAAAGTAGAAAATTCAATGAAAAAGCAAAAAAGATTAGAGTATATGATGCAATAGAAGTAGAAAGCTCAATGAGGAAGCAAAGAAGATCAGAGCTTATCCAAATGGACCTCGGTTGCTACAATTCATGCATCATATATAGTTAGGCATCCATAACATAGGAGCATACTAACTCAAGCATTCAAAGTATTTTTTGTGTATATTTTTGCAGGAATTTACAAGAATCAGTAAGAAATGAATAAGATTTCAATCTACAGTTTCAAGATTGGAGAAGTAGATCCAACAAAGGATTGTAAAGACATCAACCCGTTTGAAGAAACAGATTTCAACAAATTTTAAAACCCTTGAAGTGGCGGATTTTAACAAATATTTTTTGATTGTTTGCACAGGAAAGGAAGTGCATTACAATTCTAACACCATTGGGTCATTAGTAAGTCCTTCGGGCATGATGTTAAGTCCTTCAGGCCATCACCTTTGGGAGTGATGTAAAAATCTGGTTGTTTGTATAGGAAAAGAAGTACATCGCAATTCTAAAGCCTTCAAGTCATTAGTAAGTCCTTCGGGCATGATGTTAAGTCTTTCGGGTTGGTACCTTCAGAAATGATGAGAACTTTTCGAATGTCGTCATGGTCATGTAATTTCTGAGTATAGAAAGAGATGGACCAATAGTGGAAGCAACGAGAGATCTGATGCGAGTTTTAGATTGAAAGTTCAAGACATCATAGACAGAAAAGTAGTGACTCTAAAGATCTTAGCGCTCCAAGCCAAAAATTGAGGATATTCCATACCACTACAATTTGAAATCTTATTAATTGATGATATTTCTTTTATAGGTTCAAATCTTCCTCAGAGGATGAGGTGAATTGACATTCCCTGCAAAGATAGAGCTCATAATGTGAAGAGTTCACCTAGCAAAGACAAAGCTCCTAATGTGAAGAGTTCACACAGCAAAGATAGAATTCCTAATGAGAAGAGTTCCCTTAGGAAAAAAGAACTCCTAATGTGAAGAGTTTATCCCCAGCGAAGAAAGAATTCCTAATGTGAAGAGTTCGCCCAGCGAAGATAGAATTCCTAATGAGAAGAATTCGCCCAACGAATATAGAATTCTTAATGAGAAGAGCTAGTTCTAGAGGGGAAGAAGGAAAGAAAGTTCATGAGAATAAGACCTTGTAGCTCAGAGCAACAACTAACAAGTTCGGACAAAATTCGTGTCTTTTTAGTCTTTGCCCTATTCTTGTTCTACAACAATGAGCAAAGAGGGGCAGTTGTAATACCCTAATTTTGTTCGGGTACCCTAATATATACATATATTTTTATAAATAAAACCCAAAAAATATATAGTAAATAAAAAGCCCAATATATAAAAAATATGCCCAAAATTCTTAATAAGTGTCCATTTACACAATATTCAAATACAAGGCCCATTTTAAATATAAAACCCAAATCCCAAATTTGATACAGCTCGTTAACCCCCAAACAAACACAAAATCATCAATTTTTTTAAGTTTCCTGCCTAATTTGTCCACATGGCAGCTACTGGTTGGTCCGCTTGCCCACCACATGGATTCTGGTTTTCTTCTCAAATGACATCATCTACATGACATCAGCATGACATCTTCATATGGTCTACCTATAAATAGCAAAGAGAGAGAAATGTTAGAAAATTAATTACCATCATTATAGCTACCAATAATAATAATATAATAATAAAAAAGAAGAAAGAGAGTAAGGGCATCTTGGGAATTTCACCATCCTTAGGAGCTTAACCGTTAGAGAGTCGAAAGGTTGCCACTATGGAAATTCAAATGCTATCGAAAGAGTTGCTGGAGAAGCTCATTCATCAACTGGGAGATCAGACGTCATCGTGATTACACCATTGATAAGGTATAGCACCCTTTTCTCTTCTTCGTTTTTGCAAATAACAAGAAACATGTTAGTTTAACTAAAAAACTAAAATGAAAATGGAAAGAAAAAGGGCCGAGAAGCTTATCTTAATAGTGGCTAGAGTTTTTTAGGGTAATAGCGGAGTCGAAGAGGGTTTTGGGT
Source organism: Hibiscus mutabilis (assembly GCA_019671005.1). Taxonomy (NCBI): domain Eukaryota; kingdom Viridiplantae; phylum Streptophyta; class Magnoliopsida; order Malvales; family Malvaceae; genus Hibiscus; species Hibiscus mutabilis. The sequence goes on from CM033715.1 coordinate 26,794,342, forward strand.
ACGGGTAGTTAGATCTTAGATAGGGAAGATTGGGAATCCAATCAGGTTTGGTTTTTGATTTAGGGTTTAGGTTAAAAAAATAGGATGAAAATAGAGTTTTTTAGGGTATGAGTTCGAATATACGACTATCAAAAATTACTTGACGGTGGCCAAAAATCGCTCACGATCGCCAGAGCAAGGTTGAAGACGATTGGAGTTTGGGATGGTGGCCGGCGAGCGGCCAAAGGCCACCGAAGAGTGGTGGTTGAGGATCTATGCGGTGGTGTGTGGTGGTTTGCCACCAGAGTTCTTTGTGTTCATCCCATTTTGGATGAACACATGAAGAACACCTTCAAAAATATAGGAATTTGATCTTGTTGGGCTTAGGTTTTTAGGCAAATGGGTGTTGTAGTTCAGAGGATTCCGAGGAGTGAGAAAGGAAGAGAGAGAGGGGCTTAGGGAAGAATGGCTGAGTTGGACTGAGTTGGGCCCTTTAGATCAGGTTCAAAATGGTGTCGTTTTGGCACTGGGTTAACTTAACTCGCAGGCCCGAGTCGGGTCGAATTTAAAGGATCTGTGCCCTACTCTTGGACCCTTATACTTTGGGCTATTTTATTTTGTAATTCTTTCAATCTGGTCACTAATCCTTTGTAAATTGGCCCTTAAGCATGAAATTTAATGCAATTCCATCCTTTTTTATTTACTTTGACTAATTGCTTTAATTGTGCATATGTTTGCATATTTAAATAGGCATATAGTATAATATTTCGGTGATTAATTCACTTGGTGAAAATAATTAGAGCCTTTAAACTTAGGTTCTTTAATTAATTTAAATAATTTAAATATGTAAGATAATCTTAGAAAATAAATGATTATTAAATAGAAACTTCAAAGTCCTAAGTTGATTAGTGTCTCATTGTAATAAGATGTTAATCAATGGGGCTTATTAGTATAACATTTAATATTTCATTTTAACTTAGAACATGTAATCACACATAGTTAATTTAAAATAAAGTTGAATTAGGGTTAGGTTTAAATAATGAGAGTTATCAAATAAATAGGAATGTTGTTGATTTAGGGCTTAATATGGATAGTGTTCCAGTAATTGAGTGTTATCACATAAACCCGTAAATTTTATAATATCATAGATTCTTTAATAAATTTATTTAATTAGAGCCCTTATTAAGTTAGAACTTAAAATTAACAAGAAAATAACTTGACATGTATAAAAAACCTTTTATGTTGTGATACATTTTGAATATAAATGGAAGTATCCTAAAGTAACTGGATGTTTCAAAACTCATATTTGTTTAAAAAAATGTATTTCCTTATAAAAGGATATCTCCATTTGGAATGAAAATTCATTTAACGATTTAGGATTGAATTAAATTCAAATTATAATTCAAAATGCCAAAATTCCACGTGAAATTAAAAAGGTACCGATAACGGGCGTTTGTGGGGGTGCTAATCCTTCCCCACATGTAATCGACTCCGAAACCCAAAATTTTAAAGAAATAAATCTCTGGTTATTTTTATGGTGACTGGTCTACCAGAGTGACCGATGTCGACTCCAAATTGTTTTTAAGATTAAATAAGAGAAAAATAAAATTTAATATAAAAGCCCGAATTTTCAAGATCAAATTAAAATGGGCAGAAAACCATAATTTTAAAACCCTAGTTGTCAGGCTATTTTCACACAACGGTTTAAAAATGGTCGCGACAGGGACAATCAACATGAGGTTGCCCAGTAGCGTATGTTGCTTTTCAGAGGCTCAATTCGTATTGGCGAGCGAAGCGAGGTGTATCAGTGTGTGTGTGTATTCACATTAAGCTCTTTAATGGTTTGAACGATGGATTATGGGAGTTTAGCTAGAGCCTAGAAAACTTAACTAAGCTCAAGCGTAAGTTGTTCTTACTTCGCTTTAAATATTGGCTTGATATGAGCTTGTCGATTTCATGTTTTGGATTTAAGTATGATTTAACTTTTCAATGTTTTGGTTTTAAACATGGTTGGTTTACTTACTGTAAATACATCGTTCTGGGTTAATATGCAATGTTTAATAAATTAAATTAATGCCTATGAGACTTAAGATTTGTTCCTTGAGGGGAATGTGTTGTTGCCTTTGGCAATGTGGTTTTGCATATGAAACGGTTTTGAGAAATGCATGGGAAAACAAATGTATTTGAAAATGATATATTGGTTATGTGACGTAAATGAGAAAGTATCAGATATAGTTGGCATGCCATAGGATTAACCCTTCAAACTATCAAAGTACAATACTCCCAACTCCTTATACAAATGCATGATTTAATTAACTAAATGCAAATATCTATACCTAAAGACAAGCAAAAGCATTGTGAAATATGTATAAAAATCAGTACTTTCTAGGAGTTAACACTCCCCCAAACCTAGCTCATTCTTGTCTTCAAGTAATGCAACAAAAATTAAGAAAACAGAAGAACGAGTACCTCAGCAAATTTTTTTTAATGCCAACAAATGTTAGTAAGCAAAATCTAGCTCTAGTTATGTCCTCAAATATCCCAGTGCAGTAATGCCAAGTAGATCAACAAATCCAAGTGCAGCGATATAACTCTAGTCTAAGATCACAAAGTGTGCATAAAGTGCATGCAATCTGCATCAAATATACTTTTACTCCCTTACTCAAATTTTACTACCCAAACTTAGAATTATTATTATTATTATTTTCTTTCTCACCACGGGTTACTGTTGGCAATATTTTAAGCTTGCTTTGTAATACTGTTTAGAGTGAGAAATAAGAGGGAGAAAACCACGAAGCCCCAAGTGACTTATTATCTCTAAGGAAGAGAACAGTACTATATTTTTTTCTTGCCTTGGCAAAACATTGTTGCCTTATTCTTTCTTTTTTACCCTGGCATCATCATTATTTTTTTATTCTGAGTTCACTTTCAAAAGTTCTAGGTTTGTTTAGGAACTAGATGCATACCACGTGTTAAGTGAGACTTCAATTTCCTAAACTAGAGATCAATTGCCAATCAGACCTGGCATTACTAACCCGCTGGTACATGCAAACTAAGGATTTCTAAATTTCATCATCAAACAAAGTATACTAAACAAATTCTAACTATACTAGCAAAGTGTTGGCATTATTCCAAATTTAACCGAGGCAAAAAAAAGTAGTGGTTTGGCATACAAATTACACCTAATCTATATGGTAACAAAATGCAAAAAAAATATAGAGATGAATGCATGGCATGGCAACAGATGTGAGGCAACACACACCCCCAAACCAAAGTTGTGCATCATCTTCAATGCATGTAAAAATATATAAACAAATGAAATAAAATAAAATTAAAATGCATGAACAATATGAACAAAATAAATTCAAGGAGTTTAAGGGGATGAGGACTCCCCTTCAGACATTTCTAGGCGTGAAACACGGGTCTTTCTCTTGACAGAGCTCCCATGATCAGGAGCCATGCGTTTTTTTTCTCTTCCTACTAAGCTTTAATGCTGTAGTGGAAGCTCCAATGTCACAAAGAACTTCCTTGACAATCTTTACAATCTTTACTAGCTCTGAGGTGGAAGGAGATTCAATGGCAGCGGATGAGGTAGGTGCAACATGTGTTGCGGTATATTTCGTTTGGATTCATTCTGCTTCTAATTCGGGTGGCATGTCTGTTCTGGCGGACTCAACTTGGACAGGGGACATTCGTACATTGGCATCTGATTGTGTCAGAATTTGGATTGAATAAGGACTGGCTGACACATCATCATTGGTAAGGAGGTCGATAGAGAACTCAGGAAATGCTGGCAAGGTGTGCATGGACATTCCTTCAAGAGTTTTCTTGAGGGCACACTCCCAAGCATGAGTATAATTCCAAAGCTTAGTATTCTGCTCCTCTACTTTCTCTATTTTTTGCAGGATGAGCTCTTGGCGTTGGTAGATTTGGGAAAGCATTGCCACAAAATTAGCTGGCATAGGAGTCGCAAGTTCTGCCTTGGGCACCTTGGCCTTGGATACCAGCTCTGCAGTCTTTCCTTTGCCTTTCTCCTAGGCAATTAGTTGCCTCCATAGGGTGAAAGTGATTGTTGTTCCCTTGCTCTCTTGGACTTTGTCCGAATCAAGCTTTAGTACACTATGCTTCATGTAAATATTATAAATCAATAAAGGGAAAAACAAACTACCATTGCCCTTACTAGCGCACTTAAAAGTTTCATTGATAATGATACTTCCAATATTGATCTTGTATCCTGTGATGATCGAGTGTAGCAAGGCCATCCTATCTTCCAAGACAGACTCGTTATAGGTGGTTGGCATTAGATTTGCCTTCAAAAAGTGGTTCCACCCCTTTAGTTGTGGCTTTAGTGCCAGCCATTTCACCGTCTGGTGGCCCTTCGATGATACGTTCCACTTGGTTCCAGGTTCGCACAGGTCCTTCAAACAACATCTTTCTCTTGGCATCGTCTAAAGAATCCACAAATTCAGAGTTATTTTCCTCTGCACCATCCGAATTAAACATGTCATTAATATAACCTTCATCTAAACGCATGCACTTACCTTGGACCATCAAGAAAGTGAGTATTTGATCATAAGATGAGCATAAAATTATTGAAAAATGTTGGAATAGACTTCCCCCATTTGTTGGCAGAACAACTCCCATTTGTGCTTCTTGATCACTATTATGCATTTTGATGAATAACCCAAGTTGGGTTCATTCTTGAACTCAAAGTTCTTCTCGTAACAAAATGTTCTCGAGGAAAAAATTTCCTCATGCTTATTGTGGATATCTTTGTTAAAGATGATCTTGAACGGTGTTGAAGAAGATGCCATGGGAAAACATTTTAGAGAAATTAGGAGAGTTTGGGAAAAGGAAAATATGGGTTCTAGTTTCTTGCCGAAGAAGATGGAAAAAAGTGTAAAGTTTTGGTAAAGGGAAAGGTTTGGGTTTAAGTAGAGTGAATGGGTAACGACTAAGGGTTTTAATGGTGATTTAATAGAGACAATGATGAAGGCGTGTTTAGGGGAAAAAGATAATCATGAGCTCTGGGTAGAAGGTAAAGAGACAGCACGGGAAAAAGGGATAGGATAAAAGGATGGGTTTAAATTTTGAAATTCAATTTTTTACCCTAGCTTGCTAGGGTTTATCCCGCACGTAACCAAAAAAATTTACTCCTATTGATCCTGATGCTTGTAAGTCCAATTGCTAGATTTCTAGTGCCAACCCTTATCCCAGCATTCTGCCTGACATAATAACATGCACCTGCACCCACTCAAAGCCAACCTTTCAAAGCAGCAAAAGAAAATACAATAAAAACAACAAATGAATCAAAAACTGGGAAATCAAAGAAAAACATCTAACCGACTAAGTAAAACCCCCTACCCTGGGTTAGTACCAAATCAGCTCGGGAGCGTTACCAAGTAAGGACATTACAATACAAGCAAGAACAAGGCAAGAATAGATTAACTCATCCCTATTAGATGAGTTACTTAACTAACAATCAACCAAGCACACTTAATTTATCAAACAAGCAATCTCACATTTTGATTTCAAGTCATTATAGGTTACTACTTTAACAATTCAATTAACTTCATGTTTTACTACTATCATTCGAATGGCCTAAGTGTGTAACATACTTCCATTTCATTTCAATGTTCTGTAGTTTGATACATATAACCTTTCATACCTAAATTTACTAAACAAGATCGTGTTAACATACAATTGCATGTGTCTTGTTTCCAATAAAGCCATACACTAAGCCTGTCCATTCGGCAAATCACTATACAAACACACAAAACACTTACAACAAGGTATGTTTACACACAAGTGACCATATAATTTCCAAGACATTCGAATGGTCATATAAACTAGATCAATCACTTGAACATTCCATTTGTATTTTCATATATGCGCAGCAACTACATATACATTACATGTAATTTTGAGTTCAATACATACTTATTTCACATTATCAACCAAGTTCATATCATTGTAGGCCCATTCAAGAACACATGTATACATACAAGTTCAAGTATTCCAAATGCATGCATAGTTCACTAGATACAATCTAAGTGCCACCAACTAGGGGAGTACAAAACAAGTATGAACCATACTTATGCTACGCTTGTGTCTTGCTTCAAGCTCAAGAAATCAGGCTTCAAAATCAAGCAACGATTGAATCCTTTATCATGTTGGTTGGGAAGGATGAAAACAAGAGTGATAAGTAAAAGAATGTACTTAGTGAGGTAGTAATTAGTTCTAACCAATTGTTATATCAACTTAAGTGTTAATTAGACAGAATGATCCTAGCTATGGATTTCAAGCATTCGGCTAGCATAAGAAACTAGAGAAAATGAATCATAATTCATGCTTATATGTCAAGAATCAAGAAAATCATGCTTACATAACAAGAAATCAAGCTTACATGACAAGTAATCAAGCAAATCATGATTACATGACAAGTAACATACAATTCATGGCTTTCATGTCAAGTAACATTCATTATATAACTTTCAAGACAAGTAACATGTCTTATAGGATTGTTATTTCGTTGTTATTATTTAAACAACCCCCTTGGTACTTAGTTTGTATAGGTAATTGAGTCTCCAACCAACTGTCGCCATAAGATGCACCGTAGTGCTGGTCAACCCTCCTACTGTTGCAAAATACCACATACGTACCCTCTGTCTATTGCCAAATAGGGGCCTTAGCCCTAGACCGTAGTCCACCCTGACACAATGAGCTCTAGACTCTAAGGCATGCCCTTCTACCTAATCCAACTAGCTACCAAGGTTGTTCGATTTTAGCCTTTTATACAAGTATTTCAAGTTAAAGATCATGTCAAGTATTCAACAAGTTCATTATATACTAGGCCCTTAGGCCAATTGAGCCATAGCTCACATATCATGTAATTCTCATGTGTTCATTTCATCAATTTGGGATAACATTTCAAGCAATATCTTTAAGATTCGATCACATGCCATATCACACATACAAGCAACAATGTTACCACTTAAACATGCTTAGCAATCGAATTATACATGAATTCAAGGATGTGATCACATTTCACGTATTGCTTTGATCATCTTCCCTTATTAATCCAAGTCCATATTAGGTCCATTTAAACATTACAATAATGTAGACATGCATGCATTGGTTAGGACCTAGTCCTAACCCTAGAAATAACTACACTCACAATACTCCAAGCTTATCTAGTCTTGGATCCACACTCCTTTGTTCTTAGCTTTAGGATGTTCCACCCTTTCCTCTTCCACCAAGTTCACTCCTGGTTCTAACACATTACACAAGTAAATATATATTAAAACAAGTTCACATAATCATTCAATCAAGGCAATATTACTAGTACACAACATATACAAATTTGGGAGCATGTTCATATATATTCTTTACTACACATAACTACACTTGTCTATACTCTAATTCATGAAAAACAAGGCAATAACCACTGTCCCAAAACTGTTTACAAAACAGTTTACAAACTGCCACAAAACTGTGTACAATTACCTAAATTGTTGCTACTTGGCAGCATGTACTTTGCTCACTTAAACATGCACAACTTTCATTCTGTATCAATTGGTTTACACCATTGGAAAGATAACTTAATTGTCTTTCTAACCATATAGGCCTTGCATTTTAGTTCTTTGCCAACTAATACAGTTTTTAACTTAAAGACAGGGCAATTTACAACACTGGACAATTTGCATTGTCCCTAATGTTTCTTCTCTACAATTCATTTTGCAATCCATAATTCAGTTATGTTTTCTCCTAATGATTTTATACATGTTAAGGTACTATCCATAAAATATTCTGCCTTTTATTCCATTTATACAGTTTATGGTGATTTTTCAAAGTTACTGCCCAGAACACTCTATTTTGGGCAGATTACACTAGGTTGAGTTTCTAGCTTTATAACTCATCTAAACAAGATACTAACATTGTAATTCAACTTATTTTCATGTTTTTACATGTCTAGGTCAGTCTAATTCACCTAGCAATGTGCTTAAAACAGGTGATTATAATGTTAATTTCAATTTGATCCATTTGATCAACAATATACCTCTACTTCACCATTTGAGCAGTCCATCCAATTATATACATTCATTTTCCAGCAAGTTATTTTCTCTATTCAAGCCTCAATTCACCTAAAAACATAATCAAAACAGGGCATTGTATACAATTAACATTTATACATATTTTCACCTATTAAAACAATCCCTATTCTCAATTTCCAGCAACCATACACATTTGTTTAGCAATTTGACTACATTCAAGCTACAATTCAAGGTGAATTTCAAGCATAACAATCATCATATTCAATTCCATGAATCCAAAATCAATCTATATCATCAATCATTCATTCAATCAAGTTGCTAGGGAGAAAGGATTTAGAAACCACTTACAATCTTCCTAGCTATTCAATTACATGAAAATGTGATCACGTGCAAGCTTCCTTCATCTACAATGGTGGCTTTCTTTTCCTAGATGGCTGATGAGGATTCGGCCAAGGTAGGAGAAAGGTTGAGCGGAGGAGATGATAGGATGATGGACACCTAGCCATGTTGTTATCACTTGGCTTGGCCAATTGCCTCCACTTGGCAATTTATGGTCTAATTGCTTCATAAATCCTTAATTACACATCCTAATTGCATGCAATTCTACATTTACATATTGTTACTATTTGATCCTTCACGATTCGGCTATTTATTTATCAATCCATCTAATTTAGTCACTAGGTTTAATCAATTCTTCTAATTTGTAGATTGCTTGTACAATTAAGTTCTAATTGGTTTGTGACATGTTACTAGGCCATGATTTGGGGTATTACAATTCTCCTCCTCTTAAAATAAATTCATCCTCGAATTTACCTAAATTGAATAGGGGAGGATATTGCTTCCTCATGATTTCTTCAGATTCTGAATTTGCCTTTTCTATCTTGTGATTTCTCCACAAGACCTTGACAAGAGGAACAATTTTGTACTTGAGCTTTGTAACTTCACGATCAAGAATTTTTACTGGTTCTTCTTCGTAAGACAAGTCAAGATTCAATTATACTTCTTCAGGCTCAAGGACATGAGATGGATGAGATCTATACCTTCTAAGCATAGAAACATGGAAGACATTGTGGATCTTATTAAATTCACTGGGAAGAGCCAATTAATAGGCCACTGGACCAATCCTTTCAATGATTTCGAATGGTCTAATGAATCAGGGATTGAGATTCCCTTTTCTTCCAAACCTAAAGACTTTTTTCCAATAAGATACTTTGAGGAAGACCTTGTCTCCAACATTATGTTGGATGTCTCTCCTTTTCAAGTCTGCATAGGCTTTTTATCTATCGAAAGCTGCCTTCAATCAATCATGAATGTTTTTCACTTGTTCTTCAGTTTCATTAAGTAATTGTGGTCCCAATACTTTGTTTTCTCCCAGTTTAGACCAGCACAAGGGAGTTCTACATTTCATTCTATATAGAGCTTCAAAGGGAGCCATCTGGATAGATATTTGGTAGCTATTTCTGTAAGTAAACTCTACTAGGGGTAGAGATTTCTCCAAGTTCTTTCCGAAGTCTATAACACAAGCATGTAGCATGTCTTCAAGCACTTGGCGATTCTTTCAGATTATCCATCTTATTGAGGATTAAAGGTCGTACTAAAATGTACTTTAGCTCAGAGAGCCTTCTGCAAGGAATTCCAGAATCGAGAAGCAAATTTGGGGTCATGATTAGAGGTTATAGCTGTAGATACATCGTGTAATCGAATCACTTCACGAATGTATAGCTCGGCTAAGGTTTCCAAGCTCATGTTCATTCGAACAGGGATGAAGTGAGTAGACTTTGTGAATCTATCAAACAATCACCCATACAACATCATTCTTTCTTGGAGTGGAAGGAAGACCAGTAACGAAGTCCATTGTAATCCGATCCCATTTCCACTAAGGGAATTTGATAGGTTGGAGCAGTCCATAAGGGACTTGATGCTTGACTTTTACTCTTTGACAAGTTAGACACATTGAAACAAAATCCGTGATAGCCGCTTTCATGCCTGGCCACCAGTATATTGGCTTTAGGTCCTTGTACATCTTAACCGATCCCGGGTGAATCGAGAAAAAGCTTTGGTGAACTTCTTGTAACATCTCTTGTCTTAGTTCCTCATTGTTAGAAACACATGCTCTATATTTGAAATAGAGGAGTCCATTCGACTTGATGGAGAAGTCAGAATTAGACTTAGAGTCTAGCTTGGACATGATTTTCTGAAGATCTGTATCAATTTGCTGAAGTTCTTTGATTCTCGAGATCAAGATAGATTGAACTTGAAGTTCAGACAAGAATTTTCATCCTTTGGATAAACGAAATTGAGAATTGATAGTCAAGGAAGCTACGAAAGAATAAACAAGATCACTAAGGATGGTTTTGGAATAATTGCTTGCAAGACAAGAAAGGTTCAATTCGAATGAATTACTTGAAATCCAAGAAAGATTAAATTCGAATGAATTATTCTAGGATTTAGATTTAGGGGTTTACCTGATTATGGTCTGCGACTAAGGGCATCAGCAACCACGTTTGCTTTCCCCAGATGGTAGTCGAACCAAATCGTAGTCTTTAAGTAACTCTAGCCATCTCTTTTGCCTCAAATTCAAGTATTTCTGAGTTAGGAGGTATTTGAGACTCTTGTGGTCTGTTAACAGGTTGCATTTCTCCCTGTACAAATAATGTCTCCATATTTTGAGAGCAAACACGATAGCTTCCAATTCTAGATTGTGAGTAAGGTATTTTGACTCATGTGGTTTTAGTTGCCTTGAAGCATAAACTACCACTTTCCATCTTGCATTAGGATACATCCTAGTCCTAAATGAGATGCATCACTATAGACAGTGAATTCTTTGCTCGATTTTGGTTGGATAAGAATCGGGGCATGAGTCAGGGCTTGTTTAAGTTGATTGAAGATTCGTTGTTGGTTCTTTGACCATACAAATGGTGTATATTTAGGGGTTAGCTTAGTCAAGCTTGCGGTAATGGATAAGAATCCCTTAACAAAACGTCGATTATACCTGGCTAAACCGAGAAAGCTTCTGACCTGACCAACATTCTTCGGAGGTTTCCAATCCAGGATGGATTGAATTTTGCTCGGCTCTAGTTTAATTCCTTCTACCGAGATGACATGGCCAAGGAACGAGACTTTCGATAGCCAAAATTCACATTTAGAGAACTTTGCAAACAATTGACGTTCTCAGAGAGTTTGTAATACAATTTGAAGGTGTTTAGAATGCTATTCCTTATTCCGAGAATACACCAGCATGTCATCGATGAAGACGACCACAAACTTGTCAAGATAGGGCTTGAGTACACGGTCCATAACGTCCATGAAAGCAACCAGAGCATTTGTTAACCCGGATGGCATTAAAAGGAATTTGAAGTGGCCATATCGAGTACGAAAGGCTGTCTTGGCTACATCTTCTTCTTTTACCCTCATTTGGTAGTATACCAATCAAAGATCAATCTTTGATAACACCTAAGCATCCTTGAGTTGATCGAAGAGATCTTCTATCCTTGGGAGAGGATATCGATTCATGATAGTAAGCTTGTTCAACTGTTTATAATCAATACATAGTCTCATAGTCCCGTCTTTCTTTTTCACGAACAAGAATAGAGCACCCCAGGGAGACGAGCTAGGCCGAATAAAACATTTGTCTTGTAGCTCTTGGAGTTGCTTCTTGAGTTCTTTCAATTGAACATGTGCCATTCGATAGGTGTGATGGATACCAGAGTTGTTCTAGGTTGAACTTCAATCTCGAACTCTACTTCTCTAGTTGGAGGGAGACCAGGGAGTTCCTCGGGAAAAACATCAATAAATTCATATACAATTGGCATACTAGGTAAGCCGAATTCATGTTCATCTTGTAAGACCATATCAGCAAAGATTGAGGTCAGTTTCCTATCAATTAGGAGAATGGATTCCTTTCCTAAACCCTAGAGATAAAGTCTCCCATTTTGGCAATCTATCTAGGCTTCATGCTTGCTTAACCAATCTAGTCCTAGTACTAGATCGAACTCACAAGTTGGTAGTACATATAGAAGAACATATAATGGTATATTTCAAATGAATAGGGGACAATTTTTATAGATAAGGCTTATGTTTGTAATCCCCGTATTGGGTTCGAAACTACAAGGCTTTGTTTTACAATTTTAGGTTTTAAATTCAACTTTACAATCAAAGATGAGCATACAAAAGAATGTGTGGATCCAGAGTCTATTAAAGCATAAACATGAGTCAAATTTAACTCAACGGTACCTGCTATGACATCAGGTGATTCTTTATCTTCTTTTCCCTGGATATGATAGATTCGAGCAGGAGCCCGAGATTCTTGGTGAGTAAGGGCATTCAAATGGGGTCCTTTGTTCTTCCCCTAATTTTTGGATTAAGCTTTTCTAGGTCCCTTGTTTCGAATGGAAGAAGCTGAGCTAGCATTTATAGGAGCTCGATTTGGAACATTGTTAGGATTCTAGGGACAGCCCCTAATATAGTGATCGGAGGCTCCACATAAGAAACACGGATTTTGCTGAGTTCTGCATTGCCCGGTGTGGTGCTTCTGGCAGAACTTGCAAGTAGGATATTGAGCAGCTTTACCAGAATTCCCAGTACTATCAACAGAGATGATCGGGGCTGAAGGCTTAGATACCGATTGGGGTCTCGGTATGTAGTTGCTCTTCTAAACAGGAGTGTAATTCGAAGAGTGTTCTTTGGAGTGTTTAGACTTCTTTGACTACCAGTGAGGCTTGTCATCATTCCTGGATCATTTGTCTATCCAGGAGTTACCACTTTTGCATTTCTCATAGGCCTTCATCTTCACCTAGATTGCAATAGCCCGGTTCACCAAATTCTGGAAGTCAGTGATACCCAGGGTAGTGAATATCGAACTCAGTTAATCATTCAGTCCATCAATAAACATCCGACACTTTTTAGCATTAGTCTTGATGTATTTCGACCCGTACTTGCAGAAATCGCTCATATACTGTTCAATGGGTCGGCCACCTTGCTTGAGTTATAAGAAATGTTTCTGGTGCTTGGCCAAGTATTGTTCACTGATGTATTTCTTCCTGAATTCCTCGAGGAAGAATTTCCATATTACAGCTTTAGTAGGAGCAATCAGGGTACTGGTTTCCCACTAGCTTAGAGCTTCGTCTTCCAACAGGGCTATGGCATATTCAAGTTTGTGTTCATCAGAACAGGGTAGTTGTTTGGTTAGGATTCGAGTAGTGGCCTCTAACCAATACTTAGCAACTTCGGGATTGGCTTTATCAGTGCCAATGAAGGTATAAGCCTGGTGTTGAGCTAGTTTTTCAATAGAAACTCTGTTTGGCACAACAGCATGAGGTGGAACCGGATGGTCCCATTTTAAAGTAGTTACAAGATGATCGAACATCTCCTTCATGCTTAGGAGACATTCCTGCTGCACAGGATTTATAGCAAGAGCTTTCTGTTGGGCAGCAGCTTGGGCTCGGGGTTGAGCTTGTTGCTGTGGAGGATTCTGCTCCATCTTCACACTATCTCCTTTATTCGAGGAGCCTTCAGGACTTTAATTGTCCCGACCAAGTCTTGTTTAAGACATTCTATGTTTATATTGAACAATTAGGAATTCGGTTTAGTTAAGCAAAGATACAAGCTATACAATACAAGTCTCCTAGGTGGCACAAGTATATGATCCAAGAACCGACTAAAAAGCTATATACCAACAAATGTAACACCCCCTACCTCGGGTTAGTAGCAAACCGGCTCAGGAGCATTACCAAACAAGGACATTGCAATACAAGAAAGAACAAGGCAAACATAGATTAACTCATCCCTATTAGATGAGTTACTTAACTAAAAAGCAACCAAGCATACTTAATTTATCAAACAAGCAATCTCACATTTTGATTTGAAGTCATTATAGGTTACTACTTTAACAATTCAATTAACTTCATGCTATACCACTATCATTCGAATGGCCTAAGTGTGTAACATACTTCCATTTCATTTCAATGTTCTTTAGTTTAATACATATAACATTTCATACCTAAATTTACTAAACACGATCATGTTAACATACAATTGCATGTATCTTGTTTCCAATAAATCCATACACTAAGCCTATCCATTTGGCAATTCACTATACAAACACACAAAACACTTACAACAAGGTATGTTCACACACAAGTGACCATATAATTTCCAAGGCATTCAAATGGTCAGATAAACTAGATCAATCACGTGAACATTCCATTTGTATATTCATATATACGCATCAACTACTTATACATTACATGTAATTTAAGTTCAATACATACTTATTTCACATTATCAACCAAGTTCATATCATAGTAGGCCCATTCAAGAACACAGGTATACATACAAGTTCAAGTATTCCAAATGCATGCATAGTTCACTAGATACAATCTAAGTGCCCCCAACTAGGGGGGGTACAAAACAAGTATGAACCATACTTATGCTATGCTTGTGTCTTGCTTCGAGCTCAAGAAATCAGGCTTCAAAATCAAGCAACGATCGAATCCTTTATCCTGTTGGTTGGGAATGATGAAAACAAGAGTGATAAGTACAAGAATGTACTTAGTGAGGTAGTAACTAGTTTTAACCAATTGTTATATCAACTTAAGTGTCAATTAGACAAGAATGATCCTAGCTAAGGATTTGAAGCATTCAGCTAGCATAATAAACAAGAGACAATGAATTATAATTCATGCTTCTATGTCAAGAATCAAGCAAATCATGCTTATATAACAAGAAATCAAGCAAATCATGCTTACATGACAAGTAATCAAGCAAATCAAACCATTCTTACATGACAAGTAACATACAATTTATGGCTTCCATGTCAAGTAACATTCATTATATAACTTTCAAGACAAGTAACATGTCTTATAGGATTGTTATTTCATTTATTATTATTTAAACAACCCCTTGGTACTTAGTTTGTATAGGTAATCGAGCCTCTAACCAACTATCGCCACAAGATGCACCATAGTGCTGGTTAACCCTCCTACTGTCGCAAAAGACCACATACGTACACTCTGTCTGTCGCCAAATAGGGGCCTTAGCCCTGGAACGTAGTCCACCCTGACACAATGAGCTCTAGACTCTAAGGCATGCCCTTCTACCTAATCCAACTAGATACCAAGGTTGTTCAATTTTAGCCATTCATACAAGTATTTCAAGTTCAAGATCATGTCAAGTATTCAGCAAGTTCATTATATACTAGGCCCTTAGGCCAATTGAGTCATACCTCACATATCATGTAATTCTCATATGTTCATTCATCAATTTTGGATAACATTTCAAGCAATATCTTTAAGCATTCGATCACATGCCATATCACACACCACTTAAACATGCATAGCAATCGAATTATACATGAATTCAAGGTTCTGATCAAATTTCATGTATTGCTTTAATCATACTTCCCTTATTAAGCTAAGTCCATATTAGGTCTGTTGCGCGTAATAAGTGCTCTGTAATTGTACAAGTGTACACGTCGCAAGTTATAGTATAAAAGATATCGTCTTTACAGGGATTGGTGCCACTTCAAGAATCTAATCTCTTGCACTGTAAAAAGTAAAAGAACACAAGTAGAAGATTGTAGGAGTTTTAACTAACAACTGAACTAGAAAGCAATAAAGTAAAAGAATAAGTAATCAAATGAGAGAGAATAGGATAGGTTATCGTGAGTTGAGGAGTGATAGCCAATTGGATCGTCTTAGTAAAAGAGTTCAAGGGCAACTCAGTTGCCATGGCAACTTGCACAGCGGTGTTGCCTTGGCAACTACTCGATGGTTGCCTGGGCGACTAGTTGGGCAACTACTTGGGCGTTTGGGCAACAACTTCAAGGTTCGGCGGAGTGTTCTTCAATGGTTTCTTCTTATACCTAAGTCGAAACTCTAGCTATTTGTGCATTCCTTGATAATACATCCCAGCGTGAATCAAGGGTGAACAACAACCAATCTTGCGCTCCTCTTAGCCGTTGAAATCCTTAACTTATTCCTAAGCCAGATTAATCTTCAAAATCAATAGATTGAATAAAGATCATACTCATTCGTTTCTTGAATCTAACTCTCCCGATATTAGATAAATAGATAAAGTTACGAGATCTTCTCCCAATTCACTCGCAAACAAGAATAATAACCAAGAATGAGTAAACCTTGAATTGAATGTGCAAACTCTTATTACCTAAACAAAATCCAATTGTTTCTCACAACCACAAAACACAATAACCTTATCCAAATAGATTTAGTTCATGGCTAGGTTCCAAAGAAACATAAGACAAAGAATTCCTAGCATAAACCTAGTTGAACAAAGAAGAAAAAGATGAAGAATGGTTGAAGCCTCCTTGTCGATATCTCCCCCTTTGATCTTGTCGAAAATTCTCTCCTCTCTCTCCCATTGGAGTTTACGACATGGCCTTTAATTTATAGGGCTAGGTCAAAGTCTTTTTTAGGAGGAAGTTAAGTTGGAATTAAATTATCTTTAAAGAATATAATTATTTATTATATTTAAATTCCTTCTAGAACTTCTCCTATCTTCCTGGGATTTAATTTCTCTTTAACCTCCTCATGGAAATCAAACTCCTTTGGGATTTAGCTTTGCTCCATGTCATCTTGGGCTTATCTAGTCATTAATTACAACCATATCATCTTATTCTTTGTCGAAAATTGCCCTAGCAACTAGCTCGGCATCTCCTTCATGCATTGCCATGTAAACTAGCTCGACATCTTCTTTATGCATTGCCCTGGCAACTGGTTTCAACCTTGCTTTGGCAAGTGATTATGCACACATACACAAAACACACCAAAGCAATATCTTTTTCCACAAAAATACCAAGTTATGTAATCAAGCTCAACGATGGAAAGAAACATGAATTAATGCATGAATGACTAATTATGCAACTAATATGAGCCTAAGTTTAACAATAATATGAGTAAAAAGGGTAATAAAAATAGTACTTTTGAATTCTTATCACACCTCCAAACTCGAACTATTGCTTGTCCTGAAGCAATGCAAACTAATAATTACCCGCCAAGACTTCAATTTTCACAAACTTATCTTTGAACTTGATTTCAATTCTCAAAATCGGGCACAAAGTATGATTGGCTTTTCATTTTTCGAAAAACTTAGGAGTTACTCGGAATCAAACTATAATGCTTGTGGGTGTGTGCGGAGTTGTGTGCAAGTTGATTTTTCGGATTCTATGCAAACAAGAGGTTTTCAAATTACTTCCTTTGGTTCTTTTAACATGTTTTAACTAGATCCAGTTTCGGGCACCTCTAGTGTTTTGTTTTTAGTTTTCTTAAGTTAATTAATTTATTTGACTAGAGCCAGTTTCGGGCACCTCTAGCGATCAATTTTTAGCACATACTAGAGCCAATTTCGGGCACCTCTAGCATTCATCCATTTTTTATTTTAATCCCCCAATTTTTTAATTATCAACCTAAGTTTGCTAGAATTCCTTGAATCAATCAAACCACAATAGTGTTTCATCAAATTTAGCATCATTGTAAAATTCTAAGTGTTTCCATGGTTATCTTAGAAAAAAAAATTCTATCAATTAATTACATTGGCAAAGTCATCATCGGATATTCATCAAATCTAGGCAATTCTTGTTCCAACTAAAGGCATGGCAAGCAATTTATGTATCCTAAATGCAATACTTAAGATGAATGTAACTAAACATGGTAAATAACTAATAACAATCCCCCCTAAACTCGAGTGAGGCATTGTCCTCAATGCATGCAACAAAGAAAAAAATAAAAACAAAGAAAAGAAAAATGCAAACGATGACATACTCCGAGAGTTCGTCATCGTGGATGATTAGTTTCCTTTTGGTCGGTGTCTTGATTCTTTTTCTTGAACGCGGTGGTTGCTTCCTTGTTACCGATGGTGGAATCGATCCTCGTACGGGGTTGTCCTCATCGTCCTCTTCATCAATGTCATTGGCGTTTCACTTGGGCTTGGAGGATTCGATTGATGCAGTCTTTGTTGGTGCAATGGAGGACTCGTCTGAATCTAAAAAATCAGACAATGATTCAGTACGAGTTGATTCGGGCATAGGTGCTTTACCTTTGGCTTTTGCAGTGGTTGCTGTGGCATCTTTAGTTTTGGTTGTCATGGGATCTTCAGTGTTAGTTACCGCGGCAACTACTTGGGTAGGCGCGGTGTAGGTTGCTGCGGCATCATCTATTGTGGTTGCCATGGCAGCTGCTTCATTTGTTTCCGTGGCAAGGATTTTGGCGGGAAAGATGGGGAACGGCACGCGACTGTCCGGGTACTTTTCCAGGATGACTTGGGTGATGGCATTGTTGTGATCCTTCATGTATCGCATGAACATTAGTTGCCGGTCTTCAATTTGCCTAAGGTGGTTTGCCAATGGTTGTAAGAGTTCTTCAAGTTGTCCTGGGGTTGCTGGCCGAGTTGCCCGAGCATCGGTTGCTTGGGCATTAGGAGTTGCCGAGGTGGCAAGAGTTGTCACGGTAATTGGTGGCATTGAGGATTTTACTGGTGCCTCTCCCATTAGCTTTCAGATTTGTGCTCGATTCTAGCCGGACTTTGGTAGGACCTTTTCATCAGTGGACTCACTTGGGAAATGCATCTCCTTGCAAAGATTGGAAATTAAGCAAGGGAAGAAAAGAGAACCCTTGTCTTTTGAGCTACATGAAAAAATCTCATCACAATTAATTTTTCCAATGTTAATGATGCGATTATGCAAGATAGAATGTATGAGCAAAAGACGAGGTGTATCAACGGTAGTATTGTGTGTGGTGGGCATTAAAGAAGTTTTAACAAACTTATTCCATAATTTTGCCTCGGGTTTAAGCTGAAGGCGATTTACTGTGCCCTTGTATTTGCCGTCGTTCCATTGAGTTCCCGGTAGAGTGAGTTCTTGAAGCACCTTGTCGAGTTGCTTGGGCGTGAGTTGATCAATAAAGGCTTGATGCTCGTCCTTCTCAATGTGGAGCCCGTAAAAGGTGTTGATGTTTGCGGGGATTATGAGTATAGCCTTGTCACGAGCAAAAACATAGGGATTATTCGGGTTAGGTGAGTGAGCATAGAATTCTCTTACCCATGAGATGTTACCTGGTTTCGATTGATGGCAAAAGATTTGCCCCTTTTGATGTGCAATCCTTTCGAAGATGAATGGTTCAAAGGCCGAAATCTTGATGAAAGTTGGAGTATTGAAAGCCTTGTTCTTTGCAAATCTTCCGGCTTTCAAACTTGGAGTGAAATCTTTCTTGAACCACCGGTGAGCAAACTTCTTGTATCTTGGTTCTTTGGAGGAACTTGGATGAACCAAAAATTTGATTTTGGATTCCATGGATAATCTTGGTTGTGAGTTTTGTAAAAACAAAGAAAAGAAAGAAAAAAACTAAAGAGTTGCAAGATGAAAAGTAGGAATAGGTTTCTTGGAAGTTAAGGGTTGATGGGTTATATAGAAAAGGTAGGTAGTAAATATGGTGGGTGGGATTAATTTTGGAATAAAGAAGAAAGGGGTTTTGATTTAGGGGAAGGGTGACGGCTAGGGGGTTTATTTGGGGTAAATTGGAGGGTTAATATAAGCCTTAGATTCAGCCCATTAATTTCCTTGTTGAAGAAGTTTCCTTCTTGAATCAAAATTCCTCTTTACCTTGAACTCTTTTCCTACAATTCAAAAACAAATAAAATAAGAATTAAAATTAAAGATAAACTAATAAAAGAAAATAAATAAAGATGTGCAAATAAATTCTTAAACTTAAAAAGATAAATATGAAAGAAAGATGTAGTTTTAATCTTAAAGAAAATAAATAAATCTATCCTAAAAAGAACAAATAACCGAAAATAATAAATAAAAAAATTAAATAGTTTGAAAAAGATAAAAATAAAAATAAAATATCGAAAGGAGAGCATTCTCATTCATATCCTAAGGTGACCACTTCTTTGTTACGTTCCACATGGGCACCGTTGTAATGCTTTAATCTTTGTCCGTTAACTTTGAATTCATGTTCGTCAATGATGGACTTGATTATCACGGGACCATGGGAGAATGGTTTGACAACTTCGAATGGTCCCGACCATCTTGATTTCAGTTTTCCCGGGAAAAGTTTTAGCCGAGAATTGAATAAGAGAACTAGTTGCCCTGGCATGAATTGTCAAGGCAATAGTTTCTTGTCATGCCATTGCTTTGTTTTCTCCTTGTAGATTCATGCATTATTATAGGCGAGTGCACAGAATTCTTCTATCTCGTTGAGGTCTAACAAACGCTTTTGTCCGGAACTTTCCTAATCCATATTCATGGTCTTGGTTGCCAAATATGCCTTGTGTTCGATTTTCACCGGTAGATGGCATGTTTTGCCATAGACAAGTCGGAAGGGGGACATACCTAAGGGTGTTTTGAATGCAGTGCGATACGCCCAAAGTGCGTCAACTAGTCTACTGACCAATCATTCCTAGAGGGATTTACAACTTTCTCGAGTATACCCTTCAATTCTCGGTTGGAAATTTTTGCTTCCCCATTGGTTTGTGGGCGATATGTCGTGGCAATCTTGTGAGATACACCAAAACGTTGCAACATCTTCGCGATAAGTCTATTGTCAAAGTGCTTGCCTTCATCACTGATAATTGCTCTCAGCATCCCAAACCGTGTAAATATATTTTTCTGCAAGAATCGTCGCACGGTTTTAGAATCGTTGTTGGGAACTGCGACTTCCTCAACCCATTTAGACACGTAGTTAACAACAAGTAGAATGTAAAGGTTACCGGATGAAGATGGGAAAGGTCCCATGAAATCGATCCCCCACACATCGAACAATTCTACCTCGATGATGTTTTGGAGCGGCATCTCATGTCGTCTAGAGATATTGCCCGTCCTCTGGCAACGATCACATTGCTTGTAAAACTTTTGGGCATCTTTGTACAGTGTTGGCCAATACAAACCGGATTGCAAAACTTTGGCCGCGGTATGAGTTCCTCCAAAATGCCCTCCATAGGGTGAAGAATGACATTGTCGGAGTATATTCTACTGCTCTTCTTGAGGGACACATCGGCGTATAGCCTGATCTGCACATTGTTTAAATAAAAGAGGCTCATCCCAAAAGTAATGCTTAGCATCATTGCGAAACCGCTTCTTCCCTTGGTGAGTAAGACCATAAGGTAAAATACCACAAACAAGGAAATTAACTAAATCCGCGTACCAGGGTATTGGCGAGGCATGTGTTGCCGTGGAAATTGCTTCCATGGTTACTGAGGCGTGCACGTCTAGAGTTGTCGCGGCATGCGCGTCAAGGGTTGCCGAGGCGTGCGTATCAGTGGTTAACGCGACATACCTGTCTGGAGTTATCGAGGCGTGCGCGTCAAGAGTTGTTGCGGCGTCGAGGGTTGCCGAGGCATGCACGTCAAGAGTCACTACGGCGTCGAGGGTTGCCAAGGCATGCGCGTCAAGAGTCACTGCGGCGTCGAGGGTTGTTGAGATGTCTAGAGTTGCCGAAGCATACGCATCCATGGTTGCCGAGGCGTCCGGGGTTGCCGAGGCGTGCGCATCCATGGTTGCTGAGGCAATTAACAGTTGCTTATCCAGGAATACATTGCATATCTTTAAATCCGCGTCCTCCTCCCTATTACGTTCTAAGCGTGATTAGTGATCGACCACTTGATATTCTGTTCTTTTCTTGTCCTTAATTTCAATATCAAATTCTTGTAAAAGCAATATCCAAAACAATAAAGTCAGCGGGAAAAATAAATTTATCAACTTTACCAGTATGTCTTCGATTTTTCCCTCTAGATGCACATATGATATGCCGGCTAGCTATAGCATAACTGTTGTAGGTCTTGTCTTCCCGATTCCTAGTTTCTGGAAAACCGATTTAGGCATCAAGTTTATGCTTGCTCTAAGGTCACATAATGCTTTCCGACATTGTGGTTTCCAGTGGAACAGGGTATTGTGAAACTTTCGGGATCCTTTAACTTGGGTAGCATGCGATTGTACAACATGGCCATGCATCCCTCTATTGCGGCAACTGTTTCAAACTCTCCTAGCCTTGTTCTCTTGGACACAATGTCTTTAAGAAACTTGGCATAGTTCGACATTTGTTCAATTGCTTCAACCAATGGCAAGTTGATGTGGACTTGCTTTAGGATATCAATGAACTTATTGAATTGATATTCTTGCTTTTGTCGCTTCAACCTCTGTGGGAATGGTGGTGGAAGTCAGATATTCTTGCGTTAGTTACCGAGGCATGCTTATTGCTGGTTTTCGCGGCAATTCATGGTTCAGCATCTGAGGTTTTGCCGCTGAGTTCGTCTTGATCTTTTTGTGGAGTTTTGTTTGGTGAGGGAGCTTGAGCCTCTTTAAGTTGTTGGCCATTTCTAGTGGTGATCGCCTTACATTGCGCATGGCCAGTTCCTCTTACGACTTCAGTATCGCTAGGTAAACCTCCTTGTGGTCTAGTATTCAGGTTTTGAGCAAATTGTCTGACTTGATTTTCCAATGATTGATTGTCGCCCCTTGGTTTTGCAATCTCATCTCGGTCCTGTTAATAAAAGCATCAGTTATACTAGATGTTGTCGGTTGTTGCTGGGCAACTGTCGCCGTGGTATATTCTTCTAGAATCCCGATGCTTGTGCATTCTAATTGAGTCTGATGATCCTAGTTCATGTATTGTGGCTTGGCGTCTAACTCCTTCTCTTCTAGCAGAGGGGAATTGATAATCATTCTTGGCAAGCCTGTTTAGAATTTGCATTGCTTCCTCCGACGTCTTATCTAGGAGTATGCCGTTTGCCGAGGCATCTAGCATCATCCTTGTTGGTGTTTTCACAGCGTTGTAAAACATTGTTACTTGTGTCCACACTGGGAATCCGTGTATAGGGCATTTGTCTAGAAGTTCTCTATATTGCTCCCAAACCTCGTACATGGATTCATCATCTGCCTAACGAAAAGAAGTAATTTCGTTACGAAGCTTATTAGTCAAATTTGTAGGATTAAATCGAGCAAGGAAATCACGACAAAGATCGGTCCAAGATCCTATTGATCCAACAGGAATACTATTCAACCATATTTTCGCCCTATCCCTCAGTGAATAGGGGAATAATCTTAGTCGTAAAACATCGGGAGTGACTCCTTGTATTTTGAATGAATTGCAAATCTCGAGGAAAGATTTAAGATGTTGTCGTGCATATTCAGTTGCTGAGCTGCCAAATTGACCAATTATGTTGATCATATTAAACATCACCGGTTTCAACTCAAAGTGGTCGGCTTCAATTTCAGGTGTGACAGCTCCTGGATTAAGTCCTTCAAGATCTTCTTCGAGATAGTCTCGAATAGTTCTGTTTCGTGCAAGAATCACTCCTCCTTCTACTGGAACATCTTGATTCATATTTCCGTCTTGATTAGCCATTGCTACTCTTAACCTTCATCTGAGTCTTTGCAAGGTTCCTTCGATTTTTGGATCAAAGGGATATTCTGGTGTAATCGGTCTCGCCCTGGTCATATACCAATGCAAAACCAAAGTTTGTTAACCCTTTGAATCTTAAACAAGAAAAATAAAAAGTGCAAGAAAATAAAAACAAAGTTGCTATTGCCAATCCCCGGCAACGGCGCCAAAAACATTTTACGCGTAATAAGTGCTCCGCAATTGTGCAAGTGTACACGTCACAAGTTATAGTATAAAAGATATCGTCTCCACAGGGATTGCTGCCACTTCAAGAATCTAATCTCTTGCACTGTAAAAAGTAAAAGAACACAAGTAGAAGATTGTAGGAGTTTTAACTAACAACTAAACTAGAAAGCAATAAAGTAAAAGAATAAGTAATCAAATGATAGAGAATAGGCCAGGTTATCGTGAGTTGAGGAGTGATAGCCGATTGGATCGTCTTGGTAAAAGAATGCAAGGGCAACTCAGTTGCCGTGGCAACTTGCACAGCGTTGTTGCCTTGGAAACTACTCGACGGTTGCTTGGGCGACTAGTTGGGCAACTACTTGGCATCTGGGCAGCAACTTCAAGGTTCGGCGGAGCGTTCTTCAATGGTTTCTTCTTATCCCTAAGTCGAAACTCTAGCTATTTGTGCATGCCTTGATAATACATCCCTGCGTGAATCAAGGGTGAACAACAACCAATCTTGCGCTCCTCTTAGCCGTACTTAAC